>OZ010631.1:10856965-11561965 GCA_963932165.1 Pimpla rufipes | reverse complement strand
GTTCGTTGCCGAGCGCGACGACGGGACGCGGTCGAACTCCGCTAAGGAAAAAAAAATTGTCATTGCAGAACCGCTAGAATCCGTTTCAGAGGATTCTGAATCGATCTAGCTAGACACTCACCTTCCTATCATCTTGTTCTCATTGTATTCTCCCCTTATTCTCCCCTTACTCTCACCATCCTATCACCTTGTTCGCAGGTACCCGGAGAGAAACGTCGCGTGCTTCGTCGTCGTTTGGACATCCTTCTTGAGAAACGCCGAGCATTTCGTGCGTTCACGCGGAAGAAAATATGCCGGGGCATTTGTCGAATAATAAGTATTTATATACGAACGACTATGGCAACGCGAGAGAATGCAAAGAAAAATACACATTTTCGATGAATTGATAACAAAAGATCCTTGGGACGATAATTTATTTGTTACGACATAATAATTGAATGAAGCACCGATTCTTCTTCGAGCGTCGAACGGGGGCTCAGCCGGAGGTATCGTTGCAGTGCTCGAAGCTCTCCTGTCCGGGCGGAACGTCGCGAAATTCCATCGGCGTTAGGCGGATAAGCGGCGATGAGTGCGGTCGGTTTGTCCGGGCGTTAGGGATGGCGAACCACCGAGAGACCGAGACCGAGAGACCGACAGGTGCTCAACCCGTGCTCTCCGCTGCCATGTTCATTTTTGGCCGACGACAGTCTTGTGCTCCGACACACAAAAGCTGCGACGTCCGCCGAGAGTGAACATGGCTGCCGCGACGGCCTCGCAACCTTCACCGAACGCTCGACGTTGAGGGTTCGATCGTCGTCGAGCTAATTAAAGCAAATGCTCGAACGGACCGCCCCCAACCTCGACGCATTTTTGCACGCGTTCGAGGAAATTCGCTCGGCATCGCACGAGCATACCGGGCGTCACGCATATCGCAGCCTCGACGATTCGCTCGTGCAAATGCTCATCGTCGTCGGGCAAGTCCCGGCCGTACACGCGGTCCTTAAAAAACCCTCAAAAAAAAAATCAAGCGGGTTCAGATCCGGTGACCGTGGCGGCCACGCGATCTCTCCTCCGCGACCGATCCACCGCGCAGGGAAAGCCTCGTCGAGGAAATCGCGGGCTATGACTGCAGAATGCGCAGGCGCGCCGTCGTGCTGCAGCCACATCCCCCTGCGAGTCTCGAGAGGCAGGTCCTCGAGGAGACCCGGCAAATCTTCGCGGAGGAAACGGGTATAATTTTGGCCGTTTAACCTTGTCGGAAGATAGTACGGTCCGATCTGAGAAACAAAATACAACGAATGTATTTTTACACTAGAAATAGGAGAGTCCGGGGCTTTGTACTTATTCCATATACGAAAACACAAATTTCAAAAATTACTTTATAATCTGAAAAAATTCATACGTATTAAAAAAAACAAAAAAACCATTATCATCGAAAAAAAAAAATTGGGTCAACGAAATATTTGTTAAACAATTTTTTTCATCATTTTGTTAATAACATATGGGAATTATTATTATGCAAAATTAATATTTTCGATACCTTTAGTGCGTATACATTTTTTCAGATTTTTAAATCATCGAGAGATGTTTGCAATTCTCTGGTACTTTTCTCGAATTTATGCGAATTGAATACGTCGCGATTCTACATCCTTAAGGGGGGGGGGGGGTATGGTCTGTACAGTGAAAAGTGACCCTTTTTTACCAATTTTGTACAAGATACGGGCAGTGTATTCTAAATTTTATAATTACAGCATTGTAGAGCAACATTTCAAGAACATCTTCTGAAAATTTGAGCGAAAATGATTAATAACTAAGCCGTTGACAACAAATCTCTGGAGACGCCTCCGAAAAAAGTGGCTTTGCGGTGACCATCGTAACTAGTCACTCGATTATCCGAATTCAAAAACCAAATTGATTTCATTACTTTATGAGTTTCCTCAGGTAACGCTGTCGAGTTTTTATTTATTTAATTTTTTTTTTCGACTTTTGGTAACGCTCGAAAGTAAAAAACGCGATATTCGGCGAAAAAATCGGCCAATTTGTTATTGTAAAAAGAAAAATAAGAACAAATTAAAAAAACTCGACAGCGTTACCTGATGAATTATACTGAGAAAGAGCGTACCAAGTTTCAAAAGGATCGGTGCTATAGATTTTACGGTATGATGGTCACCGACTTTTAAAACATGATGTGTGGGAAAATCGCTTTAAAGTGAATAATTAACGAAACTACACAGAGCCTCGGATGGTTAAAATTTCATACCTCCGTCAGTTTTGCTCCGATTGCTCTGAAAATTTGATACAACATTCTTGAGGTGTTGAACATTCATAACAATTTTTTTTTAAATGGTCAAATTTTGTTCTACCCTACCCCCCGCCCCTTAAGATAATATTCACTTACCAATTCATCGCCAATGATGCCTGCCCACACGTTCAGACTGAACCGCGTTTGCCGACTGCGGATCCGAATCTCGTGGGGATTCTCCTCAGCGTAATAATGCTCGTTATGATAATTCCGAACTCCCGATTCGGTGAACGGAGATTCATCAGTGAAAAGGATTTTTCCGATAAAATCCTCGTCCTCGTTATGGCGCCTCAGAATTTCCCGACAAAACTGGAGTCGCCGCCGTGTAACTGCTGCACCGGATTCAGGTAAAACGGCTTCAAACGGTTCTCCCGAGTAATAGGATTCACTGTCGACTTCAACATCCCCAATTCTCGGCCGACGACGCGGCAACTGGTCCTCGGGTCGCGTTCAAATGCATCTAGCACCTCCTCTTCCCGTCGGGGTGCACGGTACCACACCGGAGGTCCGCTTTCCGCGCCCGGTCGCGGCATCACACTGCCGGTCTCACAGCAACGGCGATACGCGTTAATGATAGTGTTGCGCGTCGGGAAATAATCTCTGTTCGGATATCGCTCCCGATACAACGCAGCTGCGCATTCGCCGTTTTGGTTTTCGCATCGGTAGTGTTGGCTAGCAACACAGTCGAGTTAGTAGTAGTGCTGACTACACAGACACAGTGACACAGTCGAGTCCATAGTGGGGATAATCAATATTGATTTCTGGCGCATGTGCTCTCGCCGTATCGATAGCGTTGGGCCCGGCGCTGTCGATGGTGGGGAGAGTGCTAGAGTCGAAACGAGAAGAAACAAAAGGGTTTCTTTTTTAGAAGCGTTTAAGATCTCGAGCTGTTCGGACGTACTAGTGAGTGTTGTCAGCAGAGCGGGTCAAAGGGTTAAGAAAGTGTTTGGTGTTTGACGAAAAGAGGACGCTTGACGTGGACACGGATCCAGTAAGGGCGAAATCCTCTAAAGGGAGGAAATTGGCAAAAGGAGGGCCCCAAGACACGAGCCTGGTCTCGTCGAGGGTGAGCGAAAGGAGGGCCCCAAGACACGAGCCTGGTCTCGTCGAGGGTGAGCGAAAGGAGGGCCCCAAGACACTGGCCTGGTCCCGTCGAGGGTGAGAGCGATCGGAGGAAGATTTACACTGGCCTGGTCCCGGGCGAGGGCGAATCCCTCGTTGCGAGCGTTTGGGAGGAATCGGAGGACCCTCATTATTACGGGCCTGGTCCCGGTGAGGTCGGAAAAACCTCCAAGTGAAGTGTAAAACAGTGTAACAAATTGTGTGGGGTTTTTTATGCCAATGGCTTTTTCCCCAGAAATGAGCCAATAAACGTAACGATCGTGAGGCTCATTGAGCATTTTTCATTTTTGTGTGTTTACACCTGTGTACCTCAACATCCTATCCAACAATATCGGGACGACTTCGCGTTGAAGGAGTTTCGACGATACACGTAGCATAAATGCATTTCTGTGTACTCGCGTGCCGTGTATAGCGCCATGGCTGCACGATACAGACTGCAGTTTCGAGATTTATTTGAAACAAAAGAAAATCTAAAACAAACGACACCGCTGCTAAGGCCTGAGCTGATGAAGCTCGAGCGATGTCGTTTGTTTTAGATTTTCTTTCTGTTTCCAACACATCACACGAGTACGCAGAAATGCTTTTATACCACGGATACGAGAACGAAAACGGCGAGTGCGTAGCTGCGTTTTATAGGGAGCGATACCCAAATCGAAATCGTTTCCCGACGCGCAATACAATCGTCGACGCGTATCGCCGCATTTGCGAAGCGGGAGATGTTATGCGACGACGAGGCGCGAAATGTGGACCTCCGGGGTGGTACCGTGAACACGAACTGCAACAGGAGGTCCTGGAAACGTTTCATCGCAACCCGAGGCTCAGTTGTCGTGTCGTTGGTCGACAGTTGGACATGTCGACGTCCACGGTGAATTGGATCACCCGGGGGAATAATTTGAAGCCTTATCTCTTAAATCCCGTTCAGGAATTGCACGTCGGCGATAACAATGGTCGTCTGTAGTTTTGTCGAGAAATGATGAGGCGTCATAATGCGGGTGAGGATTTCGAAAGAAAAATCCTTTGAACGGACGAATCGCCGTTCACGGAATCGGGGGTTCGTAATTGTAAAGACATGGGGTTAATTTTGCAAAAATCGGTCTCCACACGACTGGCTAAATCGATTCAGAATCTTCTGAAAGGAATTTCTAGCCCGGTCTGTGGTGACTTTTTTTTACGGCAGCGGAGTCCGCATCTCGTCGTCGCGCTCGGCAATGAACCGAGCGGAGATTGCCGCTAGGCTGCTCCAACGACAAAGTCTTGGTCGCTCAAAAATCGGTCTCCACACGACTGGCTAGATCGATTCAGAATCCTCCGAAACGGATTTCTAACCCGGTCTGTAGTGACTTTTTTTTTACGGCAGCGGAGTCCGCGTCTCGTCGTCGCGCTCGTCAACGAACCGAGCGGAGCCAGCCGCTAGGCTGCTCCAACGACAAAGTCTTGGCCGCTGAAAACTTGATCTCCAGACGACTAGTTACATCGATTGAGAAGAAATTTTTTTGTTTTAAAAATAAAAAATCTAACAAAAATGTTCAGATTATAAAATCAATCTTTTCAGCGTCGTCTACATGCTTGATTTTTTTTTCAGATTATTACCCCATCGAGATGTGTTCGTAATTTTCTCCGAAACTAACATTTGACGGGACTGTACCGCTAAGAAAAAACACACACCATCATGCATGTGCACGTAGTTGTCAACCGCTCGTGTAGCGTTTTGCTATGTTCACTTCGAAGCGCCGACCGTCTTCTGTCGCGCCGACCGTCACCTATCCGTGAGCGCTTGTCTGTGTGTGTAAATCCGATTGCTCTGGGCGTCGCCTTTCCAATATTACGGAGGCTGTGATTGGTCGACTTTAAACGTTAATACCGACGCCAATTTTCGTCGTAGGTCATTGGCACCCAACACAAAAATGTTTGTCTCGTCGAGCTCTACACGTCCATATAATACTGTCAGGGGGATACAGGACACCCTATACTGTATATTTACCGAACCGGTGTAGAAACTTCAATTTAATATACGAAAAAATGGAAATTGTATGTAAACGCTATAAATTAAAGTATGCTTATATTAAAACCATAACACGTATGACGTATTTAGTATACTGTGTACTTTTGTAAAGGAAGTTAAAAATATTAACCAAATTTAGTATTCAGTGTATTATTTGAAACAACTTTTGTAACGAATTTTGCAAATGTACATCAATTTCGCGAAGAATTTACCGAGCATATAAATTGTAAGAAAAATGTTAACGTACAAAATAATAATATGTTTTCGATTACCAATGTGTTGTAACACGGGAAAGTTCCGTGTCGCCCAACTGCCGCTCTGCACTCCCGCTCGACGACGCCTAGACCGATCCGCAGGGCCATAGGTAGCGTTATAACGTTTATTAATTCTTTTCTTTATTTTTTTTTATTTATATTTCCCGCTTCACGGGCCGTCTTGGCGCTGACGCCGTCGGCGGGGCGAGCCCTGACGGCGATCTACGCGGGAGAGGGAGATAGAGAGGGAGAGACGACGCTGGGACCTCGCCGCCGCCTCGCCGTCGCCTCGCCGCTGCGCCGCTGCGCCGCTGACCGCTCGGCGGTTCGAATCGCCCGCCACCGCCGCAGACGGAGAGACCGCCGCCGTCCAAGCCTCGCGCCACGCCAGCCAACTGTGGCGCGGGGGAAATCTCGCTGGGGAGACGAGACTGCTGCACGGCACGGCAGAGTTGGCCGCCTGCCTGCCGGAGAGCGCTACGAGACGGAGAGGGGGCCACTTGCCCGAGCGTGCGAGAGAGTGAAGATCGTGACACTTCCCGAGGAGCCGTCGAGCGAGAAGCAGAGCGTGCGAGCGAGCGAGCGACAGCGACGAATACGCCAAGGAGATCGAGAGGGATAAACGCGAGAGAGCGAGCACGTCCATCCCGCCGCCAACGACGCCTTCCGAGATCGAAAGAGAGACGCGAGGATTTTTACGGGTGAGCCTCGCCGCGAGGCGTCAGTGCTTTTCCTTATTTTCTTTGTGTTAAATTATTGCGCGGGACATCGCGCCTTCGTCGCCTTCGCGCGAGACGGCCGCGTCGACGGGGCTCTCGCGAGCATCCCGCGTGGCTGTAGCCTGTGCACGCGAGCGCAAAATCTCGGCGACGAGCCCTAGAGGCCTTCGCGCCGAGACATAATTCACGATAACAAAGGCCAGCGCCGGGTGCAGCGGGAGAGGCCCGATCGTCCGGGCGGTCCTGCGGGAAACTCGGGCGCGAGTTCGACCTCTCTACCGGTCGTTCGGTCGCGGGAAGTGAGCCGTCGCGCCGAGGATCAGAGTATAAATTCATTTGTTCTTTTTTTTTGTGCATCCCGCGACGATAATATTCGAGTCAGTGTGCGAGGAGAGAAGCGGTGCGCGATTGACAGGTGTTATTATTTTATTGTTCGTAATTTCATATCTTGTAAATAGTTCTTTTGCAATTGTTTCTTTTTCTTCGCGGGTTTTTCCCCGGCGTTATTTTTCGAGTCATACCGCCGTTGTAACCGCGCAGTTAGACCGGGGAAAACCACGCGACCGCTATCTCTCCCGCCGCGTGTGAGAGCGTGTGTGCGTGTGTGTGCGAGTGTGTGTGTGGCGAGGGCCGCGTCGCGCGCGGTGGCTCGCGACCTTGTAAGAGAGAACTTTGTTGTCGAGCGGTAGACCGGCGAAACTGAGAGAAACGAAGAAGTGTTTCGTTTCGGTTGGACAGCATTGCGGGAGACTATTCTTGAATTATTTTCATCACTATTAATTTGTCTTGTTTAATAAACGGTTTTGTGAGCTCCCGCGGATTGACCGTTGTTTGGTTGTTGCATCATTTCCTATCCCTTCCGAGATCGTCAGCTCTTCGCATCCCGCCACTCTACGGATTCGACGGCTGCGGCTAGCCTGGCCAGAGCAGCCGGGTCCTAACAACGCGTGAGTTCCTCCCGGCGCGAAAGCGCCTGGCGCCCAGGGTAAAAGGGAGGGACTCCGAGGACCTTGGCAATTTGTGGGCGGTTTGTGGATAATTAGACTAAAAACCACTACAGTGTATTGCGCAATCTGTATATAAATAAATGTTTAAAGATTCATGTCTCGAAAACCCGCATCAAAAGTAGTCCTTATAATAAAAACGTACTTGTTTGACTGACTCTTAATCCTCGACGTAATGGTTCACACTTCTATCATTCTCTCTTGAGCTAACGTGTTAAATGTGTTCAATAAATAAAATAAATTCGTGAAAAAGTAAAATAAAATATTCCAGGAGTTTCTCAACAATCATAATCTTCTGTTTTATTTGTCGTAACGGTGTTTTTCCGAAGCACCTAGTAATTTGCCATGAAATTTAGCATGGACTTTAAAACTTCTCGAAAACAAATTTTTTTTCGAAAAAAACTCAAGCGTATGTTTGGAAAAATTTGCGTTTTGAGCGTTGGGCTTCACAATTTTGTGAAAAATTCAGGAACCAAGATATCGCGTTTCGTCGTACGGCATTCTCTTCGTTATTGAATTTTCTTTCAAACGATGGAAGAAAATCCAGGTTCAATCGATTTAGAAAAACGTATCGTCGATCTTAGTAAAGTGATGAAATTTCGAAAAACGTGTGAAAACACTTTTTTGTAACACGTGCACGAATCGCGGCACTTTCCATGGCAGTCTTGCGAGCCGAAAGTGGCCGTTTCCCTGTCAGTTGCGAACCTGTGGTGAAATGACAGAGTCACGCATGCGCAGTTCGCATTTCGTTCACTTTCGTCCCTTGGGAGTTTCTGTCATTCACTTTCGTCCCTTCAATCACAACCTCACTTTTCAGTATTCGTCTCGCGCGACTGCCATTCCAAGTGCCGCAGATTCGTGCACTCGTTACAAAAAGTATGATGTGCAACACGGGTCGAAATGGCAATTGCGACTCGTGTGATTGCAGCCCTCGCTTCGCTCGGGCAGCAAACCTCACACTCGCCGCAATTGCCAACTTTCGACCCTTGTTGCACAATATACTATTTTACTTTTAATACCTTATTTCAATGTATATTACACCGTAGACAACGAATTCACCACGAGTTTTTTCAATGAGCGCAATGCTCCAACAAAATAAAAAACAATAACTCATAATTGCGTTCAATGTTGTTGTTGCGGTTACATTGTCATTTCAGGGGACAAATGTTGATTGCAGAAAAAAGCGTTTGTATGAGCTAGTACAAACTTTCGAGTTCTAGATCTTTTTCGGAACCTTCTTCGCATGGGTACGCACCCGCGGATACACGGACGCCAGCACGCTCGACCAAATTGACGCACGTACGCATGCACACACGGATGTACGCATACACACAAGGACTCCTGGACGTATGGTCGTATACGCACACGTGCGAACTGGCGCACGGACGCGCGGATGCACGAAAATTAGGAAATCCAGTTATCGCGTTCTGTCTTACCGTATTTTTACCTTTATTAAATTTGGTTTCAAACGACGGTAGAAGATCCAAGTACAATTGATCCGGAAAAAGTAGCCACGATTTTAGTAAAGTGATGAAATTCCAATAAACTTGCGAAATTACTTTAAGTTGCGAAAACACTTTTTATTTTTCCTTATTCCGGTGTATATTTGCCCGTAGACAACGAATTCTCCGTCATATTTTTCAATGAGATCGATGTTTCAACAAACCAAAAAATAATAACTTGAAACCGCGTTCAATGGCGGACGTACAGATGCACGAATGCACGTACGCTCACACGGATGCACGCATGCACGTACGGAGCCTACCCTTTCGGGCAAATTCTCGGGAAGGAACTTGAAAAAGTAATTCTGACTTTACATTAAATCACAAAAATAAAGACTAAAATGAATGAAATCAAAAACTTTCCGTGTGGCGAAAATGGGCGAATATGGGATGGAACCGTGTGATTGATGAATAAGAAGATGAATGAGAAGGTGAGGATCAGAACGATCCCAATGATCCAACGCTGGCGATAACCCTCCGGCTCTCCACTCGAATATCAGATGAATAGAATTTTCCGATGACAAGGAAGGGCGATGGTGTGGTTCTTTCGGATTTAAACACTGGTCGTAATTCACTGGTAAAATTGAATTTTATTCTGCCCGTTCAATTTGTCAGGGCAATGTCAAAATAATATTTCACAAAAAGTTTCAGTTCACAATTAAAATTTTGGATTATTGGTTGTTTCACAATTTCACAATTAAATTCTTGAAAATCGGAAATTAAAATATAATTTGTAATTTAGTACACAATATTTGATTTTAACAGGTCGTTTCACCACTCGAGATTTGGTTTTAAAGAAGGCAAAATTCACAGTTCCACAAATACGGCGTATTAGAAAAGTCGAAGTTCACAATTTCAAATTTGGATTAAAAGAGTCAAAGTTCACTATTACACAAATACGAAGTTTTAATTACAAGATCGAAAACAAATTGAATTCCCGATATAATGTCCGAACTATTATTTAAAATACCGATGATTTACAATTTTTAATGTTGAAGAGTTTTAACGATCTCAAATTCGCAAGTTCACGATTTTTTTCTAAGTCAATCTGACGGATATTTCGATGACAAAAATGATCTGTTTCGGAACCGGAATATTAATGAGCTCCGCCACCGTTTGCTGCTCATTAAATAACCTGCTCAATATTTCCCCGCAATTGTCTTTTGGTGGGAGTAGCGGTCGAGCCGTGTGTTACCTGCCCTACCGTCCCCTTACGCATCATTCCCACCAGGCTGTTCCCCTTGTCTTGAGGAGTAGCGGCCAAGCGACGCGTCACCCGCACTGCCGTCCCCTCACGCTTCATTCCTATCGGCCTACTCGCATCGCGCTCAGTCGCACTCCCGCTATTGTAACTACTTGTCGTAATCTCGGCATTTTTACTTTATTTTATCTGAATAATTAACTATACAAAAATTCCTTTCACTTCATGTGAATGATTTACCGATATTCCTTACTGATTAAACCCTTAATTATAAATAATTACCTAATTAATCAATATTTTCTTTGTAAATAATTTCTTCCAAAAATGTTAATAAACGTATTGATCCCCTAAATATTAATAGTCTATCATGAATATCGCCTTGCATTGATAATAAATTACAATATTTTGCCCATTATCATAACAAATCGTGCAGGTCACCCATGATCCCTCCCATGTAGTATTCTTGCTTTCATCCCTCCTTCCTTCTTGCTGATTTGATGGTTGTGATATTGCGTGACTTTATTTCTCCTCCTTCGATCTAGAAGGGATATTGCTAGGTGTTTCAATTTCTTTTGTCGTCCATTCTTCTTGGGTGGTGTTTCTGCGTCGTGGATTGGAATTTTTCTGCACTGGATGGTGTGTTGTTTCACACCACCGACGATAAGTCGCACTTCGTTATTTCTTTCTTCGGTTTCAAAAATTGATATTTCCATTTACCGGGTGTTTAACATTTGGATAATTATGATTTAATATTCATACATTATTCATACTTTTCGTTATCTTTTGTTTGTTTATTTGTTTTTCTAATGTTTTTCCCTACCCAACTGTCTCGACTTGACCCGTAGATTTTTAATTCATAAACAAACTCAATTAATGTATTACTTTATTTACAACTGTTTCCCCACTAATTCACCATTAATTCACAAATCACGGCAACATAAGGAAAGGCACCACGAATATAATCTGTTTAGGTCAGTGGAGTACGAAAATGAGTGGAGATTACGAAAATCGTATGATTCACACATTTTTGATCACCCGGTAGACGCATCGCGAATCCCCGCGAAGAGTCATTGGAACGCACTGTCTTTCGGTTACTCGGTCGGGACAATACCTGACCCATTCGATATGATAACATTCACCGATGCACGCCTGACTCGTTATACTTGCGATCTCCGGTGCCACACGACGCACCTCATATATAAGGGTGACGCGTATATGTGTGTCCACCTACGGCCGCTACTCACACTCTCTCCTCTTTGCCTTATTTATTCCATATAAAAAGGATATATTACCGCAATTGATTTTTCAGTTAAAAACGTGTAGTCCCGAAAAATCACGGGACGTAACACACGACTGGGCGAACGGATGCACGAACGCACGGAAACACAAAGACACGTACCCTCATACGGATGCGCATATCGGTGCACACGTGCACTCACGGGCGCATGTGCGCATGGACGCACGGTCGTACACACGGTCGTACGCACTGTGACGGGATTTTTCGCCCCGCCACCTCCGCAGAGTGTGAACGGCGAGGAGCGCCGGATTTACGGCGCTTTGGGTCGGTGCTCGTCGCTCCGGGATTCGGCTGTCCAGCCGGAAGCTTCGGTTATCTGGGCTACGTGTTTCGGCTCTCTAGGCTAACTAGCGACACTTCAGTTAATTAATTATAATTTTTCGTAAACCCCTTTTATTTTATTAAATAGAGTAATTTTGCGTTTAAAATTACGTTCGTGCGACCATTTGCGCCCCCTTTTACCACCGGAATCTCGCCCGAACGGACCAACAACAACGAGGATCGCCCCGCTCGCCAGCCGCTGCCGCCGTCCGCGCGTCCATCGCTCGCGCGTGTCCACTACCGCCGCTCTCTATTCGGCTATCTGGATCCCTACCACAAGGGTCGACGATATATATTTTTTAGCCTTTTGTTACATTTTTTAATTACGATCAGTCCTCCGGTTTTGGGCATTGGGCTCTGTTTTAACGGAGCCGCAGGCGAGCACCGAACATCGGTGTTCGCGAACCTGGATGCCAGGGGAGAGCGTGGAGAAACGACCGAAATACTAATGTGTCACCCGCCTCCCCACGACTTCCCAACCTGGCGCTGGACCATCCCAGCCGGAGCGCGGATTGTCGCGGACCGGCCACCCCGGCGCCCCAATGAGAAAGGGGCCAGGAACCACGGCGTTTGAGTTAAATTGCAGCGTTGCACTTCGTAGTTGTGGGGCCAAAATCGTCGACGCATCGAAGGCCACGATTTCCGACGTGAGGGCCCCCGCACTCTCTCGTCGTGGCCACTGGTTCCGAGGGGAAGACGCCCGTATTCCCGCGATCTCAGCTGCAGCTCGAGATCGGAGAAATAGCTCGGGGCGTAGTGGACACCCCGCACGACAAACACGCAAGCCCCGGTCGAGAACAACGTGACCGGGGTGCATTGGTGGCGCGATCCACTTTGAATCGCGCGCCACCGTGCGCGCAGTGTTGCGCAGACGCGGCCGCGGAAGCCGCCGAGTGGAGCGACGCGCCAATCACGCGCGGACGCGCGAGGTAGCCGGCCAGTGAGCGGGGTGGGGAGAAGCGATCGAGGCGCGGCGAACAAGGTCGAGGTCCTTCTCCGCTGGACTTCCGAAGACGACGGACCTCGACATCGACCCGACGATCGAGCGACGCCGCACTCACGGACATCGAGACAAGAGAGATTCCGGTGAGCCCTGGCCCTTTATTCTATCCCGTGACGACGAGAGTTGCTCGGCCGTACGTGCTGGCCGTCCACGTAAGTTTTTGAGTATGTTTAAGTGCATTTTTGAGGATAATGAACGTGGACGGCGGGCCCTGAGGCCACCCGGCGTCGTGCCGGGCCCGAGCGGCTCTCGTCCGACCGTTGGTCGACGCCATTTCGCGTTCTTAGTGTCGCGTTCGTTCTTTCGGCTAAGTGCGCGATCCCGGGGAGTATCGGTGGCCCACGCGAGGTGTTTAATGTAGTTTTTCGATTGTGCGTTCGATGTTTTTTTGTTTGTCTACCCTCGCGTGTGGCCGCCGACCCGGGTCTTCGCGAGTAATTTTATTCCGATTATTATTTTGGTCGCTTCTCGACAATTTCGTCCATTCCCGAGGCTAAGTAATCGAGCCGGTCATCAGTGTTCGCGAAAAAATCCGATCAGGCTACCTTTGTTTCGGGTTACGCCGGCCGGCTTGTCGCACGCATGAGGTCGCGCGGTGTTTACATTCCACGCGTGTTCGGACTCGCGCTATCTCGCCTCTCCCCTTCTTCTTTGTCTTCCCGTTGTATTTCGCGGAAGCGTCGAGCCCGCGCTAAATTCCTAGTATTAAGTGCGCCCGTTACTTTTTCTTCGTAATATTTCTTAGTAGTTTTGTAATATAAATTGAATAATTATTTTACCGCGCTCTCACGATCGCCGTATTTCTCGACTCGAGCCTCCCCGGTATTACCTTCCGCCTAAGACTGGGCGGTCACCGGTCATTATCCTTATTATTATTATTTTCGTGGCCGAACGTTGAGCATATTGTTCCTCCATGTCTCATCGAATATTTGCGCCGCGTTGTTTGAGATTTAAGATCAGTTTGTTTTGCCCGTAGTTCTTTTTGGTTACTTTTTCCGTTCGACGGTCATATTACCTGAACTCTGTTAATCGAGTCCCTAAAACGAAAATGGCTACCTGACCGATAATCAACGGTAGTTCCATTTTCGATTTTGATTACGATTGTATTATTTCGAATTGTATTCTTTTGAATTGTATTATTTCAAATTGTGTTATTTCAAATGGTATTATTTCAAGTTGTATTATTTCAAATTGTATTATTTCCAAATTGTATTATTTCCAATTGTATTGTTTCAAATTGTATTATTTCGAATTATTAGGACTTTTGAACAATGATATGACGCTTCCTGTTTCCATTATTATTCTTTTGATTGTATCGAGTCGAGGCGACCTAGGGGATCAATTGTCAACCGCACTTGTTAAACACCACTGCCTATCGGCTAACTACCGGGTGCAGTCCGGGAATTATGTCAACAAAACCTGTTTCGGATTCTCTCTATTCCGGATTCTGTTCGCAGAAGAGAGAATCGCTCACGCGACTTTCTGCCGGGCTTTCGTTCTTGCCAGCCGTGCGCGGCAACGCGCCGTGTTTTTGTTTTCGCGCGCGCTATCGATATACACGCGTACAATAAGTCTCGAGCGGTCAGCCGAAGACGAGCCGTCCCCTTAGCCGCGTAAATCACGGGTATGACCCCCTCTATTCGCGATCTTTTCGCGCGGTAACGAGGCTGTTGCTAGGCGAATTTTCGCGCGTGCACGGGTCGCTCGCTTGGGTTGTCGTGCGTCGCGCCTGACCACGAGCGTCTGTAACCGCTTCCGAGAAAACAAAGTTAATAAACTTATTGTTCCACCACCAAACTGAGCCCCGAGTGCAGTGATTTTCGTGTATCTTATTTTCCTCTCCCGTATGTCCGGCAATACACAACCTCCGCGAAAGTGAGCGATGTCGATAAATGCGAACAAAACCCATTTTTACCCGAATTCAAATTGTGTCCCTCAATTTTTGCGAACCGCCCCTCTACCAATTTCAGCTCGTGGAGCCTGAGTTAGTCGCGTGCCTTAGCTCTTCTTGCCGCGCCCGCTCGCGTTACGGGTCGGGCCTGCCGTACCGACGGCGAAATCAAGTCGGGGCTTTCCCGGCGGTACCTCGGTACCTGGCGCCCAGCTATCGGTGTGGTCGGCCCAACTCATTGGGGACTTCGGGTAACGTATTCAGACTAATTGATATTTGAGGCAAATATGGCCGTTTATATTTTAGGGTTATTTTATCGGATCCGGGCGTGTAGCGGGAGGGAGCCGGGGATTGAGCTCCCCTCACAGGGAAAATTCCTCACTAAATGGCGCCCAACGTGGGGCTCGAAAGGACACAATTTGAATAGGTTGACAATTAATATCATGGCATTAATAGCCCGAGTCGACGGTTACCTTTACTTTTTTTGCTTTGGCTATCTGGCGAATCGTGAGAGTTGAGACGCGTTTATATTAGAATCTCTAGTGCTTTGTTTTCCCTTTTTCCTTTTTCGCAGTTACCAGTCTTGCTTCGACTTTGTCCGTTATTACTCAATCCCAACATTACCTACCAAATACTATCAACACCGGATTAGGACGCATATTTACAACCAGTGTAACAAAGGCTATCTCCTGTTTATTTTTTTTTGGGTTTGTTTCTCTTTCCTGTTCTTTCTTTCCTCTCCTTTTCTCCTACTTACGAGTGCGGTCTACCTCTTGTCCGCGTCCGATGCCGGGAATTTGACCCGTTTTCGGCGACCCGGTATATCGGACGGGATTAACGTTTTTGCTGCGATGTGCTGTGAGTGATGGTCTCTAGGAATCGCGGTGCCTTGACCGTCTCTTGTTCTGCGAACCCGAGTTGTCAACAAGGGATTAGCGACGCCGCGCCTAGCGCGATTCGCCGGGGCTCTTGTACTGACCCTGCGTGTACCAGCAAGTTCTCCGTTTACCAGCTACGAGCTAGGAGCCGTCTCAGGCATGACCGGAGTGTTTATTTATTTACTTTTCTTTTCTTTTCTTCTCTTTCAAATGTTTTTTTTTCCTCTTTTCCTCTCGACGCCTTTGTCGCCGGTCACGTGGTCACCACGATTAACCCCACCAGCCCCCACTACCCAGACCACACCGCGAGCGCTCTAGTATCCTTCGGCCATTAGTCGTTAATCCAGTGTGCTGCGAGCATCTAGTCTCTCGAGTCTTCCGAATTTAACATCACTTTCCACATTGCTTTCGCGTTCCTCCCTACGGTAATATTACCCGTTCGGTTACCTACCCTTCGGGCTCAAATAAGGCCTCCCTTTGGTTAACTATCGGAATACCCGGTTTACGAACCTGCGCCGCAAGCTCCCTCGATGAATCCCCAACGGCAACAGGGGTCGAACAGTAACCGGCCGCCGTTCCAGCGCAATTCCACCCTGCGTAGTGGATATCCCGTGCCGCATACGCTGCCCTGCCCTTTTTCTTGAACGGAGTCGCATTACAATGGTTCCGTAACGAGCACGCCACATGGAGTACTTGGGAGGGATTTAAGGCCGCGTGCCTTCAGCGATTCGGGGACCCAGACTACCAATACGCCCTCCGCGAGGAAATCATGAGGCGGACTCAGGGAATCGGGGAATGCGTCGCGGACTACCTAACTTGCCTACGGGGAC
Organism: Pimpla rufipes; assembly: GCA_963932165.1. Classification (NCBI taxonomy): domain Eukaryota; kingdom Metazoa; phylum Arthropoda; class Insecta; order Hymenoptera; family Ichneumonidae; genus Pimpla; species Pimpla rufipes. Next base: position 11,545,660 of record OZ010631.1, on the reverse strand, counting down.
TCTTTAACCGTCTTCCCCCGCCCTGGGAGGTATCCGAGCAAATACAATACGCTCATCGTAACATGCTACCTCGATTACAAATCGCCATCCATCGAGACGATGTCTTCGATTTCGACTCCCTCCAACACATCGCGATCCGGTCAGAAAAGAGCTTTCGCGCCGCGCGCAGTTACCGCCCACCTCCGACAGCCGAGCAGTCGTTGTGCCCAGAGTTGGCCTACACCGGTCCACGAGGTACGCGACAACCGCCAAACCACACGGCGTACGCTGATTTGGCTTGGGGTGAGTACGACGACGACAACTTGGGGACTAGCACCGCTCCCTCGGAGGAAAAGACGCTACCTGCCACCCCGCCGTCGGCATCTCCGCCAGCTAACGAGACGGTGAACGCCCTTCAGGCACCAAAACGCACCCCGCGGAGACGAGGACCGCCCGTGCCCCCGAAGCCTACCGTGGCTGCTTCAACACCGCCACCCGCAATGCCACCCGGTCCAGCCACGCCCGATGATCCCGCCGCCACCAACACGTTCTGGCCGGACACCGCTCCAACCGAGCCCACGCCGCCGCCAAGCACCCTAGGTCGCGTTCCCCCGCGACCCCGTACGTGCTGGAATTGTCAAAAACCGGGGCACAATTTTAACGACTGTGAGTCTGAGCGTCGCACGTTCTGCTATCGTTGCGGGAAGTCAGGGGTGACGTCTAAGACCTGCCCGTTCTGATCGGGAAACGCGTAAGGGGGCCTGCGCCTAGGTCGGGCGTAGGCTTCCGTCGCTCCGAAGAACCGACCAACCTACCAGGCTCTCCACCACCGAAACGATCGAGTGAACCGTTGTGGTTTGGCCAACTGCAGACGGAGGAGAGCGTGACAGCTTTCTTTCTGACGTTCATCGTAAACGGTTGGCCGATCCGTGCCCTAGTAGACTCCGGCTCAAGCCGGACGTTCCTCGGCCAAATGGCAATTCGGTGGATGGATGAGATGAAGGTGCCCCGACAGAATACGGCCCCACGCGGTGTGGAAATGGCAGGCGGGCAACGAGCAGTAGCCCATCAAACGGTCTCTCCAAACATCCTCTTAAACGGGAATAGCTTCCCTGTCACCGCGTACCTACTCCCTGACCTAGTGCTACCTTGTATATTGGGGTTAGATTTCCTCCGTAATGCTCAGTTTGTCGTCGATTTCGAGGAGGCTAGTTGGTACTTTAAGTCCAACCCTTTTCGCTATTACCGGTTTGAGGTCCATCGCGAGTCAGGCCCGATTCAGGCTCTCTGCTGTGGCTTGCGGGAAATATCCGACGATCAGGCCAGCGTGCTACAGCAACTCCTACGGGAGGAGGTTCCTCCCGCTCCCGATAAACCTGGGGCCACCACATTGACCGAACACCGTATCGATGTCGGGGGTCACGCGGCAATTAAGCAACGCTATTACGCGGTATCCCCGCAATCGAGAAGATTATCCACGAATCGGTGGATCAGATGTTGGCAGACGGTATTATAGAACCGTCAGCTAGCGACTGGTCCAGCCCCATCGTAATGGTGAAAAAGCCCAACGGAAGCGTAGGTTTTGCCTGGATTTCCGTAAAGTGAATAGCGTCACGAAACGGGACGCCTACCCAATCCCGCTAATGAGTAGCATTTTAGCTAAACTCCGTCGAGCGCATTACATTTCCACGCTTGACCTTAGCCAGGCCTATTTCCAAGTTCCTCTCGCAAAGGACAGCCGGGAAATTACGGCGTTTACCGTGCCGGGACGGGGTTTCTTCCAGTTCTGGCGTATGCCGTTTGGACTGACCAATGCCCCGGCTACCTTCCAGCGCCTCCTCGATCGACTACTGGGCCCCGAGATGCAACCCTACGTGCACGTTTATCTTGACGATATTATCATCGTCACTAAAACCTTCGAGGAACACCTAATTTGGCTACGTAAGGTTCTGCGGAAGATTCGCGAGGCAGGCCTGACCATTAACCCCGAGAAAAGCGAGTTCTGCTGCTCGGCGGTACGCTACCTGGGTTTCCTCGTTAACCGGCACGGGTTGCAGGTGGACCCTGAAAAGAGCGCTCCGGTAGTGAACTATCCCGTGCCTAAGAACGTTAAACAACTTCGACGCTTCATGGGAATGGCATCTTGGTATCGCAGGTTCATCCCCGATTTCGCTACCATTGCTACCTGCCTTACGGCCCTATTCAAGAAGAACGCGCGTTGGTGCTGGGGGGAAGACCAGAAAAAGGCCTTTGACGAGATTCGGCACCGTCTAACGTCCGCCCCAACGCTAATTTGTCCCGATTTTTCACTCCCTTTCACACTCCAGACTGACGCGAGTGGCGTAGGGTTAGGCGCGGTACTCACCCAGGAGGTGGACGGCGTAGAGCACGTGATCGCCTACGCCAGTCGGTCCCTGAATAAGGCCGAGTGCAATTACACCACCACTGAACAAGAATGCTTGGCCGTCCTGTGGGCAATTCAAAAGTTCCGATGCTACCTGGAAGGTTACGACTTCACCGTCATAACCGACCACGCGAGCTTGCGGTGGCTCCATAACTTGAAGAACCCAACGGGCCGTCTCGGTCGTTGGGCTCTCGAGTTGCAGGAGTATAATTACAAGATCATCCATCGCAAGGGGGCTCTCCACCACGTACCTGACGCTCTCTCTCGGATACCCGAGGAGACGTGTCTCGCCCTGATACCTACGGAGGCCAGCAAAGACGTGTGGTACACGCGCCGGGTCAGAGACGTTATCCGTAACCCGGACTGCTATCCCGACTGGCACTTCGAGAATGGGCGGCTTTTCTACCATCGTGCCCCAGACCTAGCCGCCTTTGAAGTTGGGTACTTAGACGCCTGGAAACTGGTACTCCCCCGTGAAGATCGACCTCGCGCATTGGCCGAATGTCATGATTTGCCCCAGGCTGGACACCTGGGGATAGATAAAAACTATCGCCGGCTCTCTACCCGCTATTATTGGCCTAATATATTCCACGACGTCACGCGACATGTGCGGGGTTGCCCGACCTGTCAGCGCTGCAAGGTGGAACAGGCGGCACCTGCCGTCCGAATGGCTAGACGGACCATTGAACGACCCTGGGACATAATAGCCGCCGACGTTATGGTACTCGTGGTACAAGATTTGTTTACCCGTTGGATCGAGTGTTGCCCGCTACGAAAGGCCACCGGCAAAAAGATCGTCGAGGCAATCAAGGACTTAGTGATTTGCCGCTGGGGAGCTCCTAAGGTCCTTCTGACCGACAACGGCACCGAGTTTGTCAACCGCGATATTGGCTCTCTCGTCGAACGCACGGGAATCACTCACCGAACCACCCCTCCCTACCATCCGCAGGCGAATCCCGTAGAGCGCGTGAACCGGTAGTAAAAACAATGATCGTGTCCTTCCTCGAGGCCGATCACCGCGAGTGGGATCACCACCTACCCGAATTTCGCTTTGCCTACAACACGGCACACCATGGCTCTCTGGAAACAAGCCCGGCGTATCTAAACCTCGGTCGCGATCCGCGTCCCGTTAATGCTCTCTATGACAACACCACCGTCGGTACCGATCTCAGCCTTCCGCCGCCCCAACCGTGGAAGGAACGCATGCAGCGAGTTGAGGCGTTGCGAGAGACGGTCAAGCACGCCATGGACGAGGCCTCCCGTAAGCAGGCTCATTATTATAATCTGCGTCGGCGTAAAAGCCCTTTCCAACTAGGCGACCTCGTTCTGAAACGCCAACACGTACTCTCCTCGGTCGCAGAGCACATCGCAGCCAAATTCGTCCCAAAATTCCACGGTCCCATTACTATAGTTAAGTTTTTATCTCCGGTGGTGGTACAGCTGGCCGACCCGCATGGGCCATGTACTGGGAAATCGCATGTCCAATATTTAAAACCGTTCATCGCTCAGTAATTATGTTTCTTTTACCTGCCTACAGCTTTTCCCTACTTCATCCGCTTCCTTTCACTGACTTACACCCTCAGTTTGTTTCTTTTTCTTTTTCGTTTTTTTTTGGTTCTCTTTCCCTGCTTCCTTCGCCTACCTAACCCCGCGACGAGACTAATCCTCCGGGCACCCACGCGCCACGATCCATCGACACCCGAACTACCTGCGATGCCCGAGTTCAGCAGTCAACACGAGCCGTTTCGCCCCCCGGGCATAGGCAGAGAGGACTTAGGGGAGGAAGAGGAGCTCGACTACGAGCCCATGCTCGACCTCGACGACGAGGAATCCGACCACGCGTCACGAGGTTCCCCGGTGGCTCCCTCTGGAGGCCCTGGCGGCGCTATATGCCCTGGTTGGCGACGGTGGGATAGGCCGAACCCGGATTCTTCGACCTGATGCGGGAATATGTCAGGGTCCTGACGCACCATCCCGGTCAGCGTTGTCCCGCGAACGAGGTCCTCAAGACTACGCCGGTCATGGCCTACGACATTCGGGACTGGCCCGAGCCCGGGCCCGACTAGAAATCTGGTGGGGCAGTCCTGACGTCACACATGGGCCTGATCCGGTATAAGTAAGGTTAACCTGATAAGGTGTACCTGATCAGGACCGGATGAGGCATAGTGAAGGTTGACCTGATAAGGTGTACCTTATCAGGTCCACATCTGGTATAGATAAGGTTTGCCGGATATGGTATTCCATATTCCGGGCCAGATCTGGCAACTTTAAGGTTCACCTGATAAGGCATTCCTTATTCAGGGCCAGATCTGGCAAACTTAAGGTTCACCTGATAAGGCATTCTTTATTCAGGTCCAGATCAGGCAAATTTAAGGTTTACCTGATAAGGCACTCTTTATTCAGGGCCAGGTCTGGCAAATTTCAGGTTCACCTGATAAGGCATTCTTTATTCAGGGCCCGATCTGGCAAACTTAAGGTTCACCTGATAAGGCATTTTTTATTCAGGGCCAGATCTGGCAACCTTAAGGTTCACCTGATAAGGCATTCTTTATTCAGGGCCAGATCTAGCAAACTTAAGGTTCACCTGACAAGGCGTTCTTTATTCTGGGCCAGATCAGGGAAACGTAAAGTACACCTGATAAGGTATTCCTTATTGAAGGCCTGATCTGGCGAATCTAAGTTAGACCTGATAAAGTATACATCGCATTGTTATCTAAATCCGGCTACTTCTAGTTTACTCTCATGTAAAATAAAACGAAATTCAATCCCACATTTCAGCTCTGGTAAGTAGGAGAACCGAGGAAGATTTTAGTGTACTTCAAGTATACAATAAAAATATAACATTTCTAAGATGTCAACGGCCGAGCGAGCTAAGGCGCAGAACAGTCACCCCGAGGACCCAGGTTCGATTCCTACTAGCGGTAAAAAAATGTCATGTGTTTTTCAGCAATTAATATGAAGTAAGCAACTAAACAACGTCGAATATCTAATTGAAATTGCAAAATAAACCGAGTTCAATGTGGGCAAATAATTATTTTGTAATTCATTTTTCGAATTTTTTCGAAAAATGAATTAGTAGGGGGCTTAGTAGGGCAACCTTTATCAGGGCCTGAACGGGCGATTTCTATCAGGCCCTGAACAGGTGATTTCTATCAGGACCTTATCTCGCAAACTTGATCTGGCCTGATGTGCCAACGCGTTACATTCCTGATCAGGCCCGTATAAAGTTGCCTGACAAGGGCCTTAGACTTAGAATCAGGCTACCTTGTCAGGGCCTGATGATCCCCTTAACTGAACTTCCAGTCGGGGGGTATCCGTGGGGACGCAATGCGAGTTGCCGACCACCCGTGAAACCTCGACGCAAACCAGCCGCAACACCGCCGAGGTCGCCGTCCAGACGGGACCATCGGAGTTCCCGCAAGGTCCGACAACGACGCCTTCCTCCGCACCGCGCCGCCAAACTCGGGACGCCCAGACGGACCCGATGCCGCTGTATCTTTCGTCGCGCAACTCCGGAGACTGTCGAGTGCTCGGACCCAGTGGTCGCCCCTGGACACGGGAGCTCGAATCACGCGTCAACGCCGACTCCCGACTCAGGACCGCTGCCGACACCACCGCTCGAGCGAACCACGCCGGATCCCGACCCGCCGAGCCTCCGTCGGCCCACGCCAGCGGCGGATACCCGGAAACTTCCGGTAGACGCACGGGGCCACCGCGGGCCGCGGAGCCTCGCAGACCAGCCGCCTCTCCGGCGGGAACGAGCCAGCGCGCCCCCACACCAGCATCCACCGGGGCCATCCCGAAACGTAGGGTCATCCCGGACTCGCCCGCTTCGCCGACTTCCGCAGACGACCGTGGACCGCGACCCGCCAAGCCTCCGGCGGCCCACGTCAGCGACGGACAACCGGAAACCACCGGTAGACGCCCGGTACCGCCGCGGGCCTCGGAGCCCCAGGCCACCAACGCCGCGCAGTCGGGCCCGTCCAAACCCGTTTCCGAGCCGTCGGGCCAATCCGAGGATCCGGACGCCGGCACCCGTTTTGGCCGGCGTTTCAACTGCGGCAGCAAGAATCACCGAAGGCCGAATTGTCCCGACCCTCCGACAATACATTGCCGTCGCTGCGGCCGACCGGGCTACACGGTCAAAACGTGTCCCCGTGACGGGGCTGCCTGGAGAGCGGAGGGGCCCTACATCCCGGAAGCAGGGCGCAACGTGCTACGCGACCAGGTGTATACGCCGCGCAGTCGCTCTCCCCGGCGGGGCACCCACGACCGCGAGAGCAGCGATACCGATCAGCTGGACTAGTCGCGGGACCGATAGGCTACCTTTCCCGTGCGATAACCATCCGATCGTCGGTCTGGTTTCCTGCCCCTAAGGCCCGGATAACTTTTGGCTACGTCCGTACTGTGTTATAAAACCATTTTTTCATTATTATTGTTTCGAGCCTTTTTCCCTTCAGGCTACCTTAAAAATTGTTCGCTGGTCATATATGATGCCTTTTTCACGCCATATCATTAAAACCACTATCTAACGAATGTGCTGTATTCCGCTTCCTTACAAACTACCTCTCTTTCCGGCTTTGTTTGCCTATTTATTTTGTTTTTTTTTGGGTCTTGCTCTTTGTGTGTCTTGCTGCATTTCCGCTTTGCTTGAAATTCGTCTACCCTGCTCTGAGTTCCTGTGAGACGTCGACGACGTCCTGGCGGCCAAAGCGAATTTTTCTTTCTCGATTCCGCCTTGTGTTACCGTTTCGTTTCAGTTCTGTTTTGTTCATCTACGCTCGACCAACTAATCACGGGATCGGGCTAGTGCTCAATAAGCCCGGTTGGAGGTCAAGATCTGGGCCCGCTAGGGTCGGGTCTCGCCGTCATTTTCTGTTTCAGCTCACATTAGAATCCGTCCGAGCCCTCACGCTCTGCGCAGGCATCTCACCTACAACACCGGAATTGAGTGAGGCCGTACTCAGTAGAGTCGGACAACTTGCAGCTCACACCAACGTCGCGATCGGCACCGGGCAGAATGTCAGAGAGCTCCCTTGGGGAGGGGAACTCTGTGACGGGATTTTTCGCCCCGCCACCTCCGCAGAGTGTGAACGGCGAGGAGCGCCGGATTTACGGCGCTTTGGGTCGGTGCTCGTTGCTCCGGGATTCGGCTGTCCAGCCGGAAGCTTCGGTTATCTGGGCTACGTGTTTCGGCTCTCTAGGCTAACTAGCGACACTTCAGTTAATTAATTATAATTTTTCGTAAACCCCTTTTATTTGATTAAATAGAGTAATTTTGCGTTTAAAACTACGTTCGTGCAACCATTTGCGCCCCCTTTTACCACCGGAATCTCGCCCCAACGGACCAACAACAACGAGGATCGCCCCGCTCGCCAGCCGCTACCGCCGTCCGCGCGTCCATCGCTCGCGCGTGTCCACTATACTGCCGCTCTCTATTCGGCTATCTGGATCCCTACCACAAGGGTCGACGATATATCTTTTTTAGCCTTTTGTTACATTTTTGAATTACGATCAGTCCTCCGATTTTGGGCATTGGGCTCTGTTTAAACGGAGCCGCAGGCGAGCACCGAACATCGGTGTTCGCGGACCTGGATGCCAGGGGAGAGCGTGGAGAAACGACCGAAATACTAATGTGTCACCCGCCTCCCCACGACTTCCCAGCCTGGCGCTGGACCATCCCAGCCGGAGTGCGGATAGTCGCGGACCGGCCACCCCGGCGCCCCAATAAGAGAGGGGCCAGGAACCACGGCGTTTGAGTTAAATTGCAGCGTTGCACTTCGTAGTTGTGGGGCCAAAATCGTCGACGCATCGAAGGCCACGATTTCCGACGTGAGGGCCCCCGCACTCTCTCGTCGTGGCCACTGGTTCCGAGGGGAAGACGCCCGTATTCCCGCGATCTCAGCTGCAGCTCGAGATCGGAGAAATAGCTCGGGGCGTAGTGGACACCCCTCACGACAAACACGCGAGCCCCGGTCGAGAACAACGTGACCGGGGTGCATTGGTGGCGCGATCCACTTTGAATCGCGCGCCACCGTGCGCGCAGTGTTGCGCAGACGCAGCCGCGGAAGCCGCCGAGTGGAGCGACGCGCCAATCAGGCGCGGACGCGCGAGGTAGCCGGCGAGTGAGCGGGGTGGGGAGAAGCGATCAAGGCGCGGCAGACAAGCTCGAGTGTCCTTCTCCGCTGGACTTCCGAAGACGACGGACCTCGACATCGACCCGACGATCGAGCGACGCCGCACCCACGGACATCGAGACAAGAGAGATTACGGTGAGCCCTGGCCCTTTATTCTATCCCGTGACGACGAGAGTTGCTCGGCCGTACGTGCTGGTCGTCCACGTAAGTTTTTGAGTATGTTTAAGTGCATCTTTGAGGATAATGAACGTGGACGGCGGGCCGTGCGGCCACCCGGCATCGTGCCGGGCGCGAGCGGCTCTCGTCCGACCGTTGGTCAACGCCATTTCGCGTTCTTAGTGTCGCGTTCGTTCTTTCGGCTAAGTGCGCGATCCCGGGGAGTATCGGTGGCCCACGCGAGGTGTTTAATGTAGTTTTTCGATTGTGCGTTCGATGTTTTTTTGTTTGTCTACCCTCGCGTGTGGCCGCCGACCCGGGTCTTCGCGAGTAATTTTATTCCGATTATTATTTTGGTCGCTTCTCGACAATTTCGTCCATTCCCGAGGCTAAGTAATCGAGCCGGTCATCAGTGTTCGCGTAAAAATCCGTTCAGGCTACCTTTGTTTGGGGTTACGCCGGCCGGCTTGTCGCACGCTCGAGGTCGCGCGGCTCGCGCGGTGTTTACATTCCACGCGTGTTCGGACTCGCGCTATCTCGCCTCTCCCCTTCTTCTTTGTCTCCCCGTTGTATCTCGCGGAAGCGTCGAGCCCGCGCTAAATTCCTAGTATTAAGTGCGCCCGTTACTTTTTCATCGTAATATTTCTTAGTAGTTTTGTAATATAAATTGAATAATTATTTTACCGCGCTCTCACGATCGCCGTATTTCTCGACTCGAGCCTCCCCGGTGTTACCTTCCGCCTAAGACTGGGTGGTCACCGGTCATTATCCTTATTATTATTATTTTCGTTGCCAAACGTTGAGCATATTGTTCCTCCATGTCTCATCGAATATTTGCGCCGCGTTGTTTGAGATTTAAGATCAGTTTGTTTTGCCCGTAGTTCTTTTTGGTTACTTTTCCCGTTCGACGGTCATATTACCTGAACTCTGTTAATCGAGTCCCTAAAACGAAAATGGCTACCTGACCGATAATCAACGGTAGTTCCATTTTCGATTTTGATTACGATTGTATTATTTCGAATTGTATTCTTTTGAATTGTATTGTTTCAAATTGTGTTATTTCAAATTGTATTATTTTAAGTTGTATTATTTCAAATTGTATTATTTCCAAATTGTATTATTTCAAATTGTATTATTTCGAATTATTAGGACTTTTGAACAATGATATGACGCTTCCTGTTTCCATTATTATTCTTTTGATTGTATCGAGTCGAGGCTACCTAGGGGATTAATTGTCAACCGCACTTGTTAAACACCACTGCCTATCGGCTAACTACCGGGTGCAGTCCGGGAATTATGTCAACAAAACCCATTTTTACCCGAATTCAAATTGTGTCCCTCAATTTTTGAGAACCGCCCCTCTACCAATTTCAGCTCGCGGAACCTGAGTTAGTCGCGTGCCTTAGCGCTTCTTGCCGCGCTCGCTCGCGTTACGGGTCGGGTCTGCCGTACCGACGGCGAAATCAAGTCGGGGCTTTCCCGGCGGTACCTCGGTACCTGGCGCCCAGCTGTCGGTGTGGTCGGCCCAACTCATTGGGGACTTCGGGTAACGTATTCAGACTAATTGATATTTGAGGCAAATATGGCCGTTTATATTTTAGGTTTATTTTATCGGATCCGGGCGTGTAGCGGGAGCGAGCCGGGGTTGTGAGCTCCCCTCACAGGGAAAATTCCTCACACCACCCACGCACACACGCACACACACGCGCGCGCGCGCGCGTGCGCGCGAACGGATGCACGGATGCACGGACGCACGAACGTCAAATTAAAAAAAATGTTTACTGACAACTAGCGCCACCTCTACCGTTGTATAATCTAACTATGAAAAGTAAAAATGATGCCTGAAAAACGCATAGATGCCCTCTCTACACGTGACCCCTGACAATTTAATTGGAGAATTGAAACGTCTTATGTAAAATCTACAATGCCAATGGTTGCATGACCGGCCGATTTCTACCTTCAAAATTTGCCGCGGCAAACGAACTCTCAAAGACCAATCAGCGCTAGGGAAACCATCTCGCCGGAAAAAATATTCGGCCAAACAGCGCTTGGGGAATCAAGGCCCACGAAAAACATGCGTCATCCCTGTAGGCCCTCGGAGAACGATAGTAACCAAACTCACTATTCCTCTAATTTACAATACCGACAATTGAACGATTGCTAGATGTTATAACGAAAATCTGCCAAGGCGGAAAGCGCTCGACGATCAATCAACGCTCGGGAAATCATCTCGCCGCGATAAATACTGGGTCAGCCATCACTCGGAGAATCTAGACCCGCGGAAAACTCTCGTCTTCAATGTAGACGCTCGTAGAATGATAATAGACAAACCCACTACTCCTCTAATCTACAATACCGTCGATTTTACGATCGCTAGAATTTACTTCGAAAATCTGCCGCGGCGGAAAAGCGCTCTTTACTGGTGGCCGGCTAAAAAACTACAATACCGGCGGCTGCTGCTGCTGCACGATCGCGCTCGATTTTACCTCGAAAATCTGAAGCGGTGGACAAAATCTCAACCGGCCAATCAGCGCGCGGGAAATCACCTCCACGGGCTTAACAGCCAACCAGCGCACGGGGAATCAAGGCCCGCGCCAGACGCCCCCACTCACCGCCAAGACGCGCGGGCTCGCGCGCACGATCGCGACACAGAGAAAATTCGAAGTGCGGCGGCGGTGGAGAGGGGGGCGCCAGAGCTCAGGGACTCAAGACCCGCGACGAACGCTCCCCACTCCCACCGCGGCGCTCGAAGAAGATGACACAGGGAAAATTCAGAGTGGGACGGGGAGGGGAGCGGAGAGGGGGCCTAGCAACCACGCTCGGGGGAATTATGCTAATCAGTCCCCCCGCGCCGCTCAGACGTTACAGGGAAAATTTTCCCGAAGGAGTGGGAGAGGAGAGGGGGTTTTTTCCGACCAATCAGAGCTCCGGGAATTATGCAAATTAATCCCACTCCTCTCAAACATTACAGGGAAAATTTTCCCAAAGGAGTGGGGGAGGAGAGGGGATTTTTTTAGACCAATCACAGCCCGGGAATTTACCCCCACTCTTCCCCCTCCACCTGTCTAGCACTGGCACCAAGCCTCTAGACAGGGGGTGGAGGGAAGGGGGAAGTGTCGTCTCCCTATACCTGCCCCTATCTACTTACGTGAACATAGCGTACGGCAACCACTCATCCCAGTCACTCTGGTCTTCGCTGATGAAATTTTTCAGATACTCTGCCAGAGTCCGGTGCGACCTTTCGAGGGCTCCATTGCTCTCGGGATGATAGGCTGTTGTCTGGTACTTCTTTATCCGCAGCAGCTTACACGCTTCTTTAAATGTGGCGCTGAGGTAATTAGTACCTCGGTCAGAAAGGGTGATCTCCGGTGTACCATGTCGGCACATTATTTCTTCGACGAGGGCTTTCGCTACGGTGTGGGCCTCCTCGTTTGGTAAAGCCACGGCTGCGCTGTATTTTGTGATGGCATCTTGAAAGGTCAGTATATTTTCATTCCCTCGGTGGGTCTCAGGCAGTGGACCCACGATGTCGACTACGACTTTTTGGAAGGCTCGGTCGGGCGTGTCAGTGATAATCATTGGCGCCCGATTTTTTACCCTCAGATTATTTTTTTGCCATTTACCGCAGGCGGAGATATAATTTTCCAGCTCCTTCTTCATGCCCGGCCAGTTGTACGTTGCACGAATTCGTTTCAATGTCCGTTTTACCCCATGGAGTCCACCTAGGGGCGCATTGTGAAATTCGCGGAGTATCACTGGCCGGTCATTTACGGGCGGGCACGTGACGGCTCAGTCATCTTCGCTCGAGCTGTCAGTTGCCTCGCTGGCACGTGCTCGTGCCGTCCCCGTTCCCCCCATACCGGGAATCGCGCTGGTTTGGCAGGCGGCTGAGTGGTGCAGCGCATATACTCGCGGCATCCCCGCTCCCCTCATACCGGTCATCGCGCCGGCTGGGCTGGCTGTCAGGCGACGCGGCGCACGTGGCCGCGTCGAGCTTGACGCTCTGCCGTGCGGGTCTCCGCACCGTCCCCACTCCGACCGCACGGCCCGCTGCCTCGTCGCATGAGCCCTGCTGGCTACCGGGCGTCCGCTCTCTCTCCCTCCCTCCCTCCCTCCCTCTCTCCCTCCCTCCCTCCCTCCCTCCCTCCCTCCCTCCCTCCCTCCTCCCTCCCTCCCTCCCTCCCTCCCTCCCTCCCTCCCTCCCTCCCTCCCTCCCTCCCTCCCTCAGCTCGGTCAGTGGCTTGGCGATTTTCGAGAAGTCCTTTATGAATTTCTGGTAGTAGCCAGGGAGTCCGAGGAATGATTGGACTTGCTTCGCGTTTTTCGGCACCGGATATTCCCTGACCGCTTCGAGTTTGACCGGATCCGCTCTCACGCCTTCCTCGGAAATTATGTGTCCTAGATATGTTGCTTCTTTTCACAGGAATTGACACTTCACGGGCTGGACGGAGAGGTTCGCTTCTTTCAACCGTCGGAAAACCGCCTCGAGTCGTTCATAGGGTTCACACAGATTTTTTCTGGAACGTGTGCTGCGCGTTTTTCAACCCGAAGGGCATTCGATTGTATTCGAAATATCCGTTCGGCGTCGAAAATGCCGTGTAACATGCGCCTTGTATAACGCCTTTGCTCACCTCTGTGCGTAAGACTAAACCGACGTATTTACTCGTCATCGCGACGTAGGCTATTTTTTCAGAGCGAGGCGCGAGCGTTAACGTGGAGCGCCCGTCTATTAGCGGCATGCTATGTCCGAATAATTTGAAGGTTTCACCGCTGAGAACGTCGGCTTTATGTTTTTTGATAAAGGCCATTCTCAGCAGCCCGTGCACAGCTAGCGGAACGTCGTCTGGTACGACGTAGAACCAATGTTGCACGGAGACACTCGGCGTTTCCAGCGTGAGCTCGGCCTTGCACGGAGGGGTGAATTTACTCCCCCCTGCTCCTTCCAATTGGGCATCGCTGTCCGCGATTCGTACCTCGGCCTTCAGGCAGCTGTATTTCACGATGCTGCACTGGGCTCCGGTGTCAGCCTTGAGGGTCAAGAGCCAGCAAGCGGGAGTAGGGCAAGCAATATGGAAGTCGGCGGCGGTGTCGTCCGCCGTATCGCTCGCGGCCGGGAGTGTTATCTGCAATACTCGCAGCGTCCTTCTCTCGGCCCCGGCCGTCTCGCTCCGGCCTTGCGCTACGTGCCGGACGGCCAGTGTGTTGACCTGGAGGGTACCCAGCGTACGCGTGCCCCCGCGGCTGGCTACTCGCCGATTTGTGTTGCTGCGGCGGTCCTTGACCGTTTTCCTTCTTCTTTTTGAGCCTCTTCTGGCAATCCTGCCAGGTGTGGCCCTTTATTTTGCAATACGTGCAAATGATGTCGGCTTGGTGGATTTTCTTGTTGTTCGGACTAGCTGTTGGCAGGCTCACACGGCCCGATTTCCGAGTGCAGTCCCGGGCCAGGTGTCCTGCTTTTCCGCAATTAAAGCAGGTTTTTGCCCCCTGCGCCGGTGCTGCTGTCGACCGCCGGTTGTTGTGTCCTTCCCCGGCGGTGCCCCCTTTCGGCTGCACCATGTTACTAATTTCTATCGCCCCGGCTATCGACTCGTGCAGCGTGGCGAAATTTCGCGAGCGAACGACTATTTGGACCTGCCCGTGCAGGCCGTTCTCGAAATTCGCCTGGCCGCACTTCCGCGTGACATCTTCGATTGTCAGCGCGTCGCGCTCGGACGAGACGACTCCGCAGAGCTTCTCGATTACTTCAATTGTGAGTTTCTTTGTCCTGGCCGCGTACGTGGCGATGTCCTCGCCCTGCCCATGGCGGAGGGCGTTAAACTCCAGCTGTAAGGCTGCCAGAGACTTGCGCTTCCCGTACAGGGATTCCAAATCGGTTTTGAGCTCGCTCACAGAGTTTATTGTTTTATGCTTGAGCTCGCGGGTGGCTTGGCCATTAATTTTGCTGCTCAGCACGAGTTTGAGCAGTATACCGTGCCATCCCGGGGAGACCATCTCGAAAACGGTCTCGCAACTGCTGATGAAGCCATCGAGCTCCGTGGGCTGGCTGCCGTCGAAGGTTTTGATATTTTTCAAGGCCAAGCCCAAATCGAGCGTGTCCGTGTCCCGCCTCGGGGAATAATTGGGCTCGTCCGGGCGATAACCGTGCGACGGCTCCCAGCTGTTCTGGGCTCGGGAGCCTCGCGAGTTTCCATTTGGTGGGACTGGCGGATTTCCCGAAGCGCCCGGAGGATTACCCCCCGCCGCGGGGGGAGGTCTCCCGAATTCCCCCGCAAAGCCTGTAGCTCGCATGTGAGTGTCGTAACCTGCTCCTGCAGACGGCAGATGAGTTCAATCTTGTCGTCCCCCAACGCCTGCAGGCTCTGCAAGAGCTTCCTCCTCGCGCTCCTCCGGGAGTCAAGGTCCCGTGCTCCCGGTCGCTCCTCCCGGCTCCGCCTCTCCTCCTCCGTCTCCAGCAGAAAGCTCTCCCTCTCGCCATCCTCCGACCGTCTGGCCCCTTGAGAGGGAGGCCCTGCCGCGCCCCCGGCCGCCCCCTGGTTGGTCGCGTTCACTTGGGCGCGGAGCTCCTCGTCGCCCCGATCGACCATTGCGTCGGTCACGCGTCGGGCATCATCCCCGCGGGCGTCCATCAGGCTATCGTCGGGGGCGCCGAAAGCTGTATCCCGAATCGTGTTGACGCCGAAAGGCGCGCACAAGCTGGCAGCTAGCGCTGCTTCTGTGGCCGCAGGTAATCGCCCTGTCGGCGAATTTGCCAGCAGCGCCCACCGGGTCCGGAAAGTTATGTCGTAGACCGCGGCCTCTAACCCAGTGGTCGGAGTCACAGGTACCGCTGGCAAAGTCGAATCCTCCGAATTTGCCCTCCTCTTCACGAGTTCACGAGTAGGGGTCACGATTTTTATTGACGAGAGATCTGGGCTCGCGGGCTCAGGCCCACGAATTTTACGCGAATTTTAAAGTTTCACAGGGAAAAATTGGCTCTGGTTTTTTTTGGCTCACGCAATAATTTTTTGTAACCGCCACTTACAGTTTCAGCATCCTTCCCATGGCGCTGTTGAACTTCAGGGCTGTTGTCCTCGGTGACGTGTTGACCTGGACGTTGACCCCTGGCTGCGGCAGCGTTTGGATCCCGCTGGTAGGCCCGATCGTCCTCTCCGGCGCGGTCGACCCTTTCGCTTGATCCTCGTCCGTTGGTAGCTTGCGTCATCAGCGGTCCTCGGCCGACGAGCGTATCGGTCGCGTTTTTCTAGTTGCGCTCCAGATCGTCTGACGATCTGATGTCTGCGTGTCAGATCGCACCAGGTCCTTTGCCCCAACGTCTGCATGTCGGGTTTGACTCTGGGTTTCTCGTGTGAGGGAAATGTGACCCCTAGGCATGAGATCTTTCGGCTTCAAAATTGTCTTCGTGGCGTGACCGGTTCGTTTACGGAATATCTCACCGCAGCCACCAAAATGTTGTACCCGGCGACTCGGTAATAGATCAGGTTACGAGTCAAAGGGTAAATATTTATTTTATTGGGATTGTTCGCCGATTAAATAGTTAACCTCACACGAACACAGGATTACGTTAAAGACAATTTATTTCAAGATTACTGTTTTTATTTTGAATATACAATTTATTTGAATATTACTGTTTTACGTTACAGATTGTATATTACAATTTCTAGTTTCTACTTGTTTTACAACTTGAGGGTACCCGAGTCTATGACGAGTCCCACTGATCGCTTCCGAGTCTCTTTCTAGACTGCCGGTGAATTGTAGTGGATCACTGCGATTCACCGAAAATTGGTCCGTAAGCATTTCGTGCCGATCGCCTGATTTCTGAATCGGCGAATTCCGGCACGCATTCGAACGTTCACCCCAACCGGGCGTTCGATTAAAGCAATGAAAATGTTATCATTGCTTCCTAATAAGATTAAAATATTCCGGGGTGCAACAAGGCCTGAAGGAAAAATTGAAATTAAAGATTTTTCTATACCGTCGAATCGAAAAAATGTAATTGAGGCAGCAGGTCTGGATACAGCACAATACCGCAGAAACGATCAACGCCATTTCTGTATTTCAGAACCTCGTGAAAAATTAGAAATTCTCGGTTCCCATTTTGCCGAAATAAACAAACAAAATGAGAATATGGGCAGCATAGGCTTAAGCAACATTGTAAAAAAACACACAGGTAGTATTAATGCAGAAAAAGAACAAGATGCAATAATCTCAGGGCGTTTAGTAAATTTTCCCCGACTATTAACATCTGACCACCCGGCCGATCTGAAGGAATATTTCACGAACACCAATCAATTGGTAAAAATATTTAAAAAATGGAACATGAAAAAGTCGTCAGGTATAGACAACAAACCGAATGTCGCTCTAAAACACTTACCAACTGAGATTATTAGAGAATATTGCATCTTATTCAATAACGCGTTGAACCAAACGTATTTTCCCGACCGCTGTAAAAAAGCTCAGGTAATTTCGTTACACAAACATGGAAAATCTGAATCAGATCCAAGTAGCTATGAGCCAATTAATATCCTTCCAAACGTGGGAAACTGCTTCGTAATAGTTATTAATCCCTCTTTTAAAAAGTTCATGAGTAACGGAAAGCATTGTTAGCAAACTATTAGAGCTGTAAGTGGTTGCCAGGAAAGTCCCCGATAAACAACATCAGTTTGGTGTCAAATTTGAAAAATTTGATAAGAGGACAGGCGGGGCAGCAACCGTAACCTTTTAAAGCTTTATAAGAGTGCACCAGCGCAAAATTGATTAATCTATTATAGGTGATATTTTGAAACAAAAATTTCCGACGTTTCGACGATTTTTGCGATTTTCGGTCCGGAGCCGGATCTACGATTTCTGACAGAAAAAAAATCTCCAAAAAAATGTCTTTTTCAAAATCGATGAAAAAAGGTTAGTAACCAGTGGTTTTAGGGGTAGAATATACGACTTGAGGATAATGGTATAGGTTACAAATCGATATTTTGGAAAAAATATTTCTGAGGTCGATTTTGGCGCAAAATTTTTCAGGCACGCGCGCCGGCGCGTGTGATTAGGCTAGTATAAATATAAATAAGGTTCGCAATAAGCAGTTGCGAGTTGAAAATGATATTATCCCAGAGCACCAATTTGGATTTAGGTACAGACATTCAACGATTCACGGAATCACAAAATTTATATCAGATGTATGTTGGAACTTGAATAATAATAATTGCGTGGCGGCGTGTCTTATAGACCTAGAAAAAGCTTTCGATACAATTTGGATCAGACGCCTTATATTCAAACTGTGGAAAAAAAATGTCCGATGCACATGATAAAATTAATTTGGAATATGATAGAAAATCGTACTTTCTAAACCACAGATGGCACGAATATTTCAACGAAAGAATACTTGCTTGAAAACGGCCTACAGCAAGGTACAGTCAATTCACCAGTGTTATTCAATATAGTATATAACTGAGACATACTTTCACTGGATGGTATTAACTTCAATCCTAATCGTTATGCTTTAGCTTTTGCAGGTGATCTTATAATATACACAAAAGCCAAGAAAATATTAGAAGTCCTGGATGAACTAAAAAAATGTTTTCGGAAATCCAATTTTATTGTAATAACCGGAAATTGAAAATTAATGACAAAAAGTGTGAAACTATTCTATTAATATTGAAACTAATAAACGCAACGCGTGAAGTAAAAATAAATTGTAACATTTCAAATAATGCCACATATCGAGGCAGAAGAATTTATACCTCACAAACTTACTGTCAAATATCTTGCTGTTAACATAGACCAGCACTTGACTTATACCGAACACCTCGAAATTCAGCTCGATAAAGCAAGAAAAGCTTTTTCTCAACTCAGAAGACTCTTTTATAACAAAAATCTCAAGATATCAATAAAAATTAATTGCTGTTGTCCACTAATCAAACCGTTACTAACGTATTGATGTGCAATATGGTTTAACCAACGACCACCAATAATGGAAAAAATTCGAGCTTTCGAGAGAAAGTGTCTGAGAGCCTATATATGTGCATATAGATCGGCAGAAACAAGCTACTTACATAGAATAAGCAATCAAAATATTTACGACTAGGGGGCTGCGCTCTCTGCGCGCTTCGCGCGCTCCCCCCCCCCCCCCCTTCAGCGCCTTAAACCTATCTAACCTAACCCTGATTAACTTAACCCTACCTAACTTAACCCTATCTAACTGAACCCTACTTAACTAAACACTACCTAACTCGGGACCCCCATCCATCAGAACCTCTATCCCTCGAGACGTAACTCCCATCCCTCAGAATCCATATCCCTCGGGACATCCCTCCCATCCCTCAGAATCCATATGCCTCGGGACCCCTCATCTCTCAAAACCCCTATCCCTCGGGACTCCCATACTTGAAATACAGATTCCTCGGGACCCCCATACTCGGAACCCCTATCCCTCGGGAACCCCGTTACGCGGAAGGATTAAGTTAGGTAGGGTTAACTTCTCCCTCGGGATCTCCCATCTCTCGGGAACCTCCATACTCGGGAACTCCCATACTCCGAACCCCTATGCCTCGGGAACTCCCATACTCCGAACCCCTATGCCTCGGGAACTCTCGTACTCGGAACTCCTTTCTCTCGGGAACCCCTGTACTCGGAACCCCTATCGCTCGGGAACCCTCATGGGGCTTAAAAAAATTCTACCTCCAGTGTGTCATTTGACCCCGGCCTTCTCGAAGAACTCGCTGAAAATACCATAGCCAACTTGATACCACTCGCTGAAAATTCCATAGCCAACTTGATACCACTCGCTGAAAATTCCATGTCCAACTTGATACCACTCGCTGAAAATTCCATAGCCAACTTGATACCACTCGCTGAAAATTCCATGGCCAACTTGATACCACTCGCTGGAAATTCCATGGCCAACTTGATACCACTCGTTGAAAAGTCCATGTCCAACTTGATACCACTCGCTGAAAATTCCATGGCCAACGAGATACCACTCGCTGAAAATGCTATGGCCAACTTGGTACCACTTTCTGAAAATGCAATGGAATCGTTGCCACGGCAATGGTTGCCATGGTAACGGTTGCTAAGGCAATGGTTGCCATGGTAACGATTGCCATGGTAACGGTTGCCATGGTAACGGTTGCCATGGTAACGGTTGCCATGGTAACGGTTGCCATGGAAACGGTTGCCATGGAAACGGTTGCCATGGAAACGGTTGCTTTGGCAATGGTTGCCATGGAAACGGTTACTAAGGCAATGGTTACCATGGGAACGGTTACTATGGCAATGGTTGCCATGGAAACGGTTACTATGGCAACGGTTGCCATGGAAACGGTTACTATGGCAATGGTTGCCATGAAAACGGTTACTATGGCAATGGTTGCCATGAAAACGGTTACTATGGCAATGGTTGCCATGGAAACGGTTACTATGGCAATGGTTGCCATGAAAACGGTTACTATGGAAATGGTTGCCATGGAAACGGTTACTATGGCAATGGTTGCCATGGAATCGGTTACTATAGCAATGGCTGCCATGGAAACGGTTACTATGGACCACCCCGGGAGGGGGGGGGGTCAGCAACCGGGGCATGCTGCCCCCCCCCCCCCAGATGCTGACGCCCCCCTCGATTCTTGACACGGCGGCGGCGACGGCATCGGCGGCGAGATCTTTTTATAATATAGAGAGTGTAGCGTTTTTTCCCTCGAGTTACCGAAACTCGGTCCAGCACCACAAGGCTAGAGCCGCGGTGTTGCCTCCCGTTTATTTTTATTCGGGCGCCAGGCGCTTTCGCGCCGGGGAGAAAACACAAAGATATGCGGCCGAGCTGCTTTCCCGGTCTAGCCGCAGCCCTCGGATGGTAGAGTGGCGGGATAAAGAGTCGGGACTCTTGGTACTGGGTTTCTCTCTCTCTCTCTCGATTAAAAAAAAAAACCTCTGTCTTATTTCTGTTTCTGCGGGAATTGACACGTCTGTACTGTTTTATTTTAAATCAAGTGAAAGGCTCGATAACGAGATAATTTGAACCAAGATAGTATAAAATGGGTTTCCCGCAGTTCAATGTTTCGGCAAATTAAAACGTAGAAAAGTGTTTAACATTCGACCTTCAACGGTCTCTCGGCGCCAATGCAGCCTGTCCTCGCAAGGACGCGAGTTCCCGCACGCGCCGCGGCTCTCGCCACACTCACACACACTCGTCCACTCAATCCGCGGCGAGAGGAAAATTCGGGAGGACCAGACGGACGATTATTCGCCGAATACGCAATGCGGCCACGCGGAACTCAAGCCGCGATATGTCGCTGGTACCGTCAACTTTCCCGCCGGGTCTCTCCTCCTCTTTCTCTCCCGCGGTCACACACACGGCGAGGCGGGACACGACAACGACCAAAGAAGACTCGAAATTTAGTAACGGAAAAAAAAACAAGACAAACACCTGCACTCTCGACGGCGCTGACAAGTCCCGCGGTCACGCACACTCTACGCGGCGCAAAACCCGGCTACTCCGTCCACCGGTTACAGAAGGAAAATATTTTATCCGCGAAACTCACGCACACGTCCCTGCACCCGTGTCGCTCCCGCACTCGCACACTGACTCGAACGTTATTTTTAATGGGAAAACAAACAAACAAGGGACAGACAACTTCCCGCGACCGTACGACCGCGGATCGGTCTCTCGCACGCGTGTTAACACACAGGGCCGCCCGGTCGTCCGGGCCTTCCGCGACACGCCTTCGTCGGGATTTATAAAATTTCCTCGGCCCGTGGCCGCGTGGGCGGGAGTCCAAGGAAAAGCGCTCGAGCGCTTGGACAGAGGCGCGACCGGCGTTCTCGCGGGAAACTCGTCGACTCGGTCGTCGCGTGCCCTCGTCGGGCCAAAAGCCAGTGGGCTTAATGCCGCTGGTCAGAAGAACCGGAATTATGGAGGAAAAAACAATGGACGCGAATTGAACGCCGCGCGACGTGGCTCACCCGTCGACCGTGCTGTTGGCGCTCGTCGTCTTCTCTTGGCACGCGGGACTGAAGCGGGGCGAATTTCCCTCTGGCTCCTCGAAGATTTTCCTCAGCGTTGGGCTGCGTGCTCGACGACGTTGCTCGCTCGCTCGACGCGTCCTCGGGAAGTGTCCCGAGGTCTCGCTTGCTCGCACGCACCGGGGTTTTGATCCCCTCTCCCGGCGTTCGACGGACAGGCGGCCAACTCTGTGCAATCGAAAGGCTGGTCGATCGCGAACGGCGACGATCGTCCGCGCCACGGTTGGCGGGCGTGGCGCGAGGTGCACGCGGCGGCGGTCCTCCAGTCGGCGGCGGCGGCGGGAAAGTTCGAATCCGTCTACCGCGCAGTGGCGTAGCGGCGAGGTCGCAGCGACAGTCCCGCGTCCTTTCTCCGTCACACTCCCACGCTGACCTGTCGATGAGGGTTCGCCCCGGCGCTCGGCGCCAATTTCCGTCGGAACAACGCGGGAAAAATGTACAAAGAAAAACAAGCATTAATAATAAATAAACGTAATATAAATTGTGGCCCTGCGGATCGGTCTAGGCACGGTCGAGCGAGCGGGAAGCGATGTCTCGAGCACGGCCCGATATTTTCCCGTGCTACAAGCAGAGTTGGGGACAATGCATTATTTTTTTAATGCATCACCGTTTTTTTAACCCATTATTTAAAAAATGGATAATGGAATTCGAATCCACTACACATTACTTTTTTAATGAGTAACGGGGCAGAGATCCATCACCCATTATTTTTTTAATGTTTAATGGAACTGAGATCCATCACCCATTATTTTTTAATTTTTAATGGAACAGAGATCCAGCAACCATTACTTTTTTAATGTTTAATGGAACATAGATCCAGCACCCATTTTTTTTATGTTTAATGGAGCAGCGATGCAGCTCCCATTACTTTTCTAATGTTTAATGGAACAGAGATCCATCACTCATTATTTTTTAATTTTTAATGGAGCAGCGATCCAGCACACATTATTTTTTTAATGGAGCAGGAATTCATCACCCATTACTTTTTAAATATGTATATATTTCGATGTCCAGGTTGATTTCTCCATAGTTTTTTATGTCCAGGTTGATTTCTCCATAGTTTTCGATGTCCAGGTTGGTTTCCCCATGGTTTTCGATGTCCAGGTTGATTTCCCCATAGTTTTTGATGTCCAGGTTCGTTTTTCCATGGTTTTCGATGTCCAGGTTGATTTCTCCATAGTTTTCGAAGTCCAGGTTGGTTTCCCCATGGTTTTCGATGTCCAGGTTGATTTCTCCATAGTTTTTTATGTCCAGGTTGGTTTCCCCATAGTTTTCGATGTCCAGATTGGTTTCCCTATGGTTTTCGATGTCCAGGTTGATTTCCCCATAGATTTCGATGTCCAGATTGGTTTCCCCATGGTTTTCGATGTCCAGGTTGATTTCCCGATACTTTTTGATGTTCAGGTTGATTTCTTCATAGTTTTCGATGTCCAGATTGGTTTCCCCATGGTTTTCGATGTCCAGATTGGTTCCCCCATGCATTTCGATGTCCAGGTTGGTTTCCCTATAGTTTTCGATGTCCAGGTTGGTTTCCCCATGGTTTTCGATGTCCAGGTTTGTACTATGGAGAAATCGAAAACTATGAAGAAACCAACCTGGACATCGAAAGCCATGGGGAAACCAACCTGGACATCGAAAACCATGGGGAAACGAACCTGGACATCGAAAACTATAGAGAAATCAACCTGGACATCAAAAACTATGGAGAAATCAACCTGGACATCGACAACCATGGGGAAACCAACCTGGACATCGAAAAGCATGGGGGAACCAATCTGGACATCGAAAACCATGGGGAAACCAACCTGGACATCGAAAACTATGGAGAAATCAACCTGGACATCGAAAGCCAATGGAAAACGAACATGGACATCGTAAACTATGGGGAAACCGACCTGGACATTGAAAACTATGGAGAAATCAACCTGGACATCAAAAACTATGGAGAAATCAACCTGGATATCGAAAACCATGGGGAAACCAACCTGGACTTCGAAAACTATGGGGAAACCAACCTGGACATCGAAAACTATGGAGAAATCAACCTGGACATCAGAAACTATGGAGAAATCAACCTGGACATCGAAAACCATGGGGAAACTAAACTGGACATCGAAAACTATGGGGAAACCAACCTGGACATCGAAAACTATGGAGAAATCAACCTGGGCATCGAAAACTATGGAGAAATCGACTTGGACATCGAAAATCATGGGGAAACTAACCTGGACATCGAAAACTATGGGGAAACCAACCTGGGCATCAAAAACTATGGAGAAATCGACCTGGACATCGAAAACTATGTGGAAACCAACCTGGACATCGAAAAGTATGGGAAAATCAACCTGGACATCGAAAACTATGGAGATACCAACTTGGACATCGAAAACAATGGGGGAACCAACCAGCACATCGAAATATATACATATTTAAAAAGTAATGGGTGATGAATTCCTGCTCCATTAAAAAAATAATGTGTGCTGGATCTCTGCTCCATTAAAAATTAAAAAGTAATGATTGATGGATCTCAGTTCCATTAAACATTAAAAAAATAATGGGTGCTGGATCTCTGTTCCATTAAACATTAAAAAAGTAATGGGCGCCGCTCCATTAAACATTTAAAAAAAATGGGTGCTGGATCTCTGTTCCATTAAACATTAGAAAAGTAATGGGAGCTGCATCGCTGCTCCATTAAACATTTAAAAAAAAATGGGTGCTGGATCTATGTTCCATTAAACATTAAAAAAGTAATGGTTGCTGGATCTCTGTTCCATTAAAAATTTAAAAAATAATGGGTGATGGATCTCAGTTCCATTAAACATTAAAAAAATAATGGGTGATGGATCTCTGCCCCATTACTCATTAAAAAAGTAATGTGTAGTGGATTCGAATTCCATTACCCATTTTTTTTTATTAAATAATGCATTATTTTTACATAAAAAATTTCACAACGCTGGCTACAAGAGATAAAGCGAATATACTGAGGATAGACTCACATATATTAAAAATAATCAGAAAACATTCGGCAAATACAGCTCAAATCGCGATAAATAATCTCATACTCGGGCCATGTTACGTAGATGAAAATTATATCGCGAAAAGTTTAAAAACCGGCTACGTACCCCCGGAAGGATTTTTGTACCTGAATGCGAAAAACTTCATACAAGATGTTAATAATGTACCCATCATATACCACTCTCACAGAAAAAGAGAACAGACGCACATATTGTTTAAAGGAAATTTGAATACATCCGATGCGAACCCACCGTGGCGATAAGATATGTCCCTTCCATCCAGTGACAGAAATGACAAACATCGCGCTAATGTAATAAAATACTGGTGGCTCACCTGAAACGCGCTAAACAATGTATAAAACGAACAACAACGTCGAAGATTAGAGTTAAAATTGTAAATATTGTACATAAATTATAGAATTAAGAAACCCTAGCGTAATTAGTTATAAGTCATGTACATAGTTAGCAGTACAGTGCAAACAGCACAAGCAAACATTTAAGAGATAGTTTTATAACCTTTCTATGTTTTCTCTCTCGTAAGAATAATGGTAATGTACAATGAATTATGTCAGCACTAATGTAATCATGATATGGAGCATACAAACGTCGAAAAAAAAGTATTTTTGCAATGCGTGCCATACACTGGCGATTTTGTAATCGGAATAATATTTTATCTTTTCTATATTGAAGATTTCAACTGTAAAATAAGTATGACATAAATAAACATTCTTATAAAAAAAACACTAGTTCTCGTCCGATCACTGAAGTTAAGCAGCACTGGGCGCGGTCAGTACTTGGATGAGTGACCGCTTCGGAACACCGCGTGCCGTTGCCATCCTTTCCGTTAATAATGTTTTATAAGTAATTTCATCCTCATGGGAACACATTTTTTGAATACTGTTTTTTAGTTGTTTGCAAGCGTCGTTTTTCCTTATCTGGATTACAGGTAATTTAAGAATTTGTCAATGACTACACCATGCTGAAAACACCAGTTCTCGTCAGTCGTCGCCGAGCGAACGTCCCGAGCGAACGTAAACACCGGCACGTCAGAGAGGCACTGACCCCTCCAATATACCCGAGTTTTTGGATATATTATGAGGCACGGCCCTACCTCCTGGAAGAGGGGGGAGGGCAGGTCACACGGATCGCACGAGGGGGGGGGGGGGGTCTGTGGATAAATAAATGAATTGCAGTGGCGAACACAACAGGGCGAATAAATGTAAAATAAGACTTTAATTAATCTACAATAACATAAAACCCTGATGACCACAATCCGGCCATCGAGGGATGAAAATTACAGATTAGTTCGCGACACAGGCAAGGGGGTGGGGCGTCAAAATTATTCTGAACAACTCAAGGGTGCCAGCTACGAGTCGGCGTAGCTCCGCGTGCGCCAGACGGAGGGCCCAAATCTCGATAATAGTCAACAACGCGGCACCGGTGACGAGGGGGGGGGGGGGGGGGGATTAATCACAAGAATCTACTCTAGGCTGGATTCCCGAACACGATGGCTCTTAATTATTACCTCGGTACTTCGACTCGTCGGGACGGCATGGGACAGCACGCTAATGTTGCACAACGATAGGAAAAAACGACCGGAGGGACAAAGGCGAGCGATCACCACCGCTCACTGCTGCACACGCGGGAAAGCCATAATGGCCGCCTCCACAGGTGTGTCAACGACACGTGGTCGGCGGAAGGCCGGGTATTCTCTCGCCCATAGGGCGGCTATGGGGGCCTCTGGGCACGGGAATGACGGAAGAAACGGCTCACTTACTTGGTAGACTCGACAAGTGACAACCGCGATCTCAGAATCGCTCGCTTTTCTTCCAAATATCGGCTCGCTATCCTACACGCGCGATGCGACTTGCTGGCTGTCTCGAAATGTCGGTCCTCGCATCGTCATCTCCCTCGTTCTTCTCTGGCGGTCCTCTGCTCGGATTGGCCCTGGCGAGTCGCCGCTGATTGGGAAATTCAAAGGCCGGAGAGAGCTGCGCGACGGCATTGGCAGCTAGTTCGCCCGCACGGAAATCCGCCAATAAGTCCCGAGGTTGGCTATGCAGTAGCGCGCAAGCCCGAGTGGCGTAGCCTCGATCGCCGGGGAGACGCTCCGCACGGTGCTGCCCTCAATCGGAAGGCCTGGCGTTCCGAGCTGGACGTCCGCGGTGATAGTTCGACTCCACGGCGCCGGCCACCTCGTCGGTTTACACTCTCCCCGAGAGCCGAGAGGGGCCAGAGTCGAGCTGCCCGGTGAACCAGTGCGTGCAGAGTGGAGTGCAGCAGCGAACCACTGGTGCCAGTGGCCATTCCCGGGGTCAGCACGGCTCGACGCAGGAGCGCCCTGACACGACGTCCCCTCAGATGGTGAGTCCTTTGCAGATCCCTCGTTGCTGGTTCGCTGGCCTCGAGCCTCTCCTCCGGTTCCTTCCTGGCCTCCCTCGCAGCCGCCACCTCCAGCACACTCTCTCCGGAAACCTCCCAGGGTGACGATGGCCTCGCGGTGCCGGCGCAGACCCAGCGTCGGAGTTCCTCTCGCTGAGGCAGCCAGCGAGCACGCTCCGCCTAAGGGTACGGAGGGACCCAGGGTACGGAGGGTACGGAGGGACCCAGGGCATAAAGCCACCAGGGAAAACGGGTAAGGACAGCCTACTCAGCGATCCCAAGAACTACCTCCTGGGCTAACCCTCTGGTTTATTTGCAGCGAGCGGTCGGCTTCGAGCCAGCCAGCGACAGCCGGAGCCACCACGTTACAATATTTCGAACGCCATTTAAATAGTTTTACAACAGATCGATAAAATCGAAATTGAGAACGCGACCTTAACTACAAACGAAGTTAACAGTGAGAATGTGATAGTTTGTAAGTCGCATTCGTCACAAAATATAGCTCAAAAATCAACTATGATAACCAATGCTACGGTTAAAACTGTCAAGCGAACGCAACGAAAAAATTATCGACGAAATCCAATGTAACACCTAGACCGAATTTCGCAAATGCTGCAAAGAAAAGGAAAGCCAAGATGTCAGAAACTGGCAATTCAAACAGTTCGCAACTCCTCCGATGGTTCTCTGACGAGGATGGATATCGTAGAACGAGAGGAAGACAATAAAAAATCCGAGCTCTCCGTACAGAAACAGGAAATCATTAAGCTCAGAGAAGAAAATCGGCAACTGAAAGAGCGCTGCTCTAACTCATCGCAGAGGCAACCGTTTCTCATGCAAAACCGATTTGCAAGTCTCACCGACGCGAGCACGTCGGACGTTAACCCCGAAACGACCAATGACATCGACGTCATAGATGGAGGGTCATCGCCACGAAAACGAGATACCAGCGAAGAGTGGAAGACCATCCTGCAGAAAAAAATCAACGCAAGGTCACCCCCAACGACGAGCGAAGAGAGAAGCGAAGGCGTTTATCATCTGCAAACGTCAACAAAGGCGGAGGTATCGCGACTCCACGGGTATCGCTCGCAACGAAGAAAGTAAAGGTACCACCGATAACAATATATCGTCAAGACGTAAAGGACACTATCGCGGTACTGTCGAAAACCTTACAAAATAAAGACTTTAAAATACAAAGACAAAACGACAAGCAATACAAATTAATTTTGAGTAGCTACGAGGAACATAAAAAAGCGAAATAAATTTTGAAAGAAGTAGACACACAATATTACACGTACACTCCAAAGGAGGAAAAAGCGCAGACATTTGTGCTGAAAGGTGTTGACGGTAGTTTCGATCCGAGCGACCTACTAATATATCTGAAAGAAAAAGAAAGCGATAATTTAGAGTTTATCAGTATTACTAGGCACACCACACCGAAATCGATAAAATAAAACAGAGCTCTTCCTCTTTATCGCGTACAATTGACCTCTGATAGCATCGACGGCAAGCTACACGAAATTAAGTATTTAGCGCGCCAAGTAATCCGGTGGGAAAAAATTAAAAAATCAACCGCACTTCAGTGTAAAAACTGTCAACGCCTTGGTCACACAGCTTCAAACTGCAAATGCAGTATCGATGTGTTAAGTGCGATATTCCACACGGCCCGAAGGAATGCCATCTCAGTAACAACGTAAACGAAGCAGCGAAAGAATCTGTCTATTGCGTACTATGTAAGAACTTTGGCTACTCCGCATCCTACCCCGGCTGCCCAAAGCAAATCGAATTTAAAACGAAGCAAAATCGAAGCAAAATCAGAATAATAATATTAATTATAGGAATAATATTCGCAAAGCCCAAGGGTACGATTACACACAGCCTAGTCTGATAAGATAACTAATAAACGCACCCCAACAATCGCCAATGCCGAGACCGAGTTATGCTGACCGTGCAACAGCATCATCACATAACAATGTAAATTCACAAGGAAATAACAGCAGAGTACCACGAGATCTCTCATCAATCGTGGAAGCAATGCAGCAACAGTTCGCCTGGGTGATGCAAGCAGTTCAAAGCAACTCACAAAAGATTGATAACTTGTTCGCTTTATTACGTCCGAATCAATCGACTATCTAATGGGAGATCAAATTATATATATACAAATGCTAAAAGTTGATTACTTAACGATAATCTCCATTAACGTTAACTCACTTATACAAAACCAAAGACGAGCATCATTATTAAAAATAGTAAATACATATAAGCCTGATATAGTCCGTTTAAACGAAAAAAATTAAATCATAAGCATAAAATCGAATTCAAAAACTACGTGGTCTTAAGAAGAGACAGACCCGATAACACTCAAGGAGCGGGAGTTGCGATTCTCGTAAAAAATCCAATCAAATTTGAAATTGTAGGACTTGACTTTTCAAGCAATACCGAAATATTGGAAACCGTGGCAATTTCGATAAACATGAAATCCAACAGAAATTGTACCTCGTATCCATGTACGCTCCGCATGGAAAACTAAAAGAATTTGTCAATGAATATAATAAAATATTCAAACACCTAAATTTCAACGATTTAAATAATTACTATGTTATTGCAGGAGATTTTAATGCCAAACATTCGTCATGGGGAAATGCAATAAATAATCAACGAGGTCTGTTTATGTACAACAGGCTCGAGGATAACGAAATCGAATACAAAGTCAAACTTTACGGATCGGACTTTCCTACGTACCCTAGAGGGCAATCGTATCTCGACTTATGTATTGCAGACTGCAGACTAATTATAGATACAATGGGAGAGCGCATTAAAACTATAACGTATGACAGTGACCATAATGCGTTATTATTTAAAATTAAATCTAACACGCAAACGAAATGGGAAATAGAAACTCGGAAAGATGATCACCGACTAAATTATAGAAAAACAAATTGGGCCGATTTTCAAAAATATTTAAGTCAGCATCACACGACAACGATCCCCAATTACATAAATCTAAGCACTAATGAAATAAACAATTATATTGTGAAGTCAGGTTTGTTTCAAATAGCTTTTATTGCACACACTTCACGATTTTACAGAGTTTATAAATGTTCTTGAGGATTACACGAGGTACCAACCCGGCTACGAAGCGCGGTAATGGATCTTATGACGCGGTAGACACAAATCGGAGCAAAAGCAACTGCGACTTACGTACTGTACTCGGGCAGAGTGACGGAGTTAATGAACCTAGAGCGCATCGCGGGAGGCGTTTATAAAGGATCGAACTGTGGGAAAATGGTGTTGGTGGGGAGGAATTTTGGGAGAAGAGTCCAGAAAGTTCGGCGGAAAAGGGCGCACGTGTGGCTGGTTTCCTGGAAAGACGAATAGCTGATTAGGCGAGGCGTGCGTGGGAAACAGGCGATAAAAAGGGACGTGGATAAGAATTTGAGAGGAGTCTGGAAGCTTCGGCGGGAGACGGACACTTGTGTGACTGGATTCCGGGGAAAGGCGGTTGTTTAGATAGGTGCAGCGTGCATGGGAAACTAGCGATAAAAAGGGATTCGGGAAAAGTCACGTAGGCCACGCGAGTGGCGGTATTATGATGCAGGCGATAATAGCTGCGTTTAGGTGACCTATGAAGACATAGTGCGTCGCGTCGAGCCGGGCCGCAGGTCAGGAAGCGATAAATTAGGAATGCAGGCCCGTGGGCCAGAGGTACGGAGAGTCGGTGGAAAAGGGAAAAAATAGGTAGTGGACAGGGACTTGTTACAATATCATATCACTTGAAAAGAATATCCAAAAGGCTATAAATTGTACGGCCCCGAAGGTAAGATCTAAAAACAGTGCTGACTGTTACCGCAACTCTGTCATTGACAAGCTACTTATATAATTATATAATATATAATATTGTTACGTCCCGTGATTTTTCGGGACTACACGTTTTTAAACTGAAAAATCAATTACGGTAATATATTCTTTTTATATGGAATAAATAAGGCAAAGAGGAGAGAGTGTGAGTAGCGACCGTAAGTGGACACACATACACGCGTCACCCATATATATGAGGTGCGTCGTGTGGCACCGGAGATCGCAAGTATAACGAGTCGGGCGTGCATCAGTGAATCTTATCATATCGAATGGGTCAGGTATTGTCCCGACCGAGTAACCGAAAGACAGTGCGTTCCAGTGACTCTTCGCGGGGATTCGCGATGCGTCTACCGGGTGACCAAAAATGTGTGAATCATACCATTTTCGTAATCTCCACTCATTTTCGTACTCCACTGACCTAAACAGATTATATTTGTGGTGCCTTTCCTTATGTTGCCGTGATTTGTGAATTAATGGTGAATTAGTGGGGAAACAGTTGTAAAAAAAAATAATAAATTGATTGAGTTTGTTTATGAATTAAAAATCTACGGGTCAAGTCGAGACAGTTGGGTAGAGAAAAACATTAGAAAAACAAATAAACAAACAGAAGATAACAAAAAATATGAATATTGTATGAATATTAAATCATAATTATCTAAATGTTAAACACCCGGTAAATGGTAATATCGATTTTGAAACCAAAGAAAGAAATAACGAAGTGCGACTTATCGTCGGTGGTATGAAACAACATACCATCCAGTGCAGAAAAATTCCAATCCACGACGCAGAAACACCAGCCAAGAAGATTGGACGACAAAGGAAATTGGCGCACCTAGCAACAACCCCTCCAGTCCAAAAGAGGAGAAATGATGACCACACCACCGACACTATTGGAGAAGAAGGAGAAGTCTGGAGTAAGCGTGGGGATCATCATCACCGAATCACACGACTTCCTCCCCGCGATCGTTTTAATTTATCGATAAATATTGTGAAACTATTATTAACAAAATCGAGGGTAAAATAAGAATAAATTCCATCAACAAGGTGTTTTTTTTTATTAAATGTAATCATGAGTAAACAATGAATCTATTGATAAATAATTATATAAACAATTAATATTTGGGAGTTCGTTCAAGTAAATAATTGGAGTGACATATAGTTTATTAACAGAAACAGGATAAATTACTGTCAATTATAATAACAATCTAATAAATAAGAAATTAGCGTAATGTGAAAGAAGCAAGTGACGCATGAGTGGGAGTGAGCGCGATGAGAGTAGCCCACTAGGTATGAGGCGTGAGGGGACGGTAGGCGCAACGCACCATTCGACAGCTATAGTAAGAATCCGATAAGAGTAGCCATCAGGTATGAAGCGTGAGGGGACGGTAAGACGCGTAACGCACCGCTCGACCGTCACCCCTTCCTCAAGGCGACAGCGGGGAAATAGCGAGGAGCTTATTTAATGAGCCGCAAAAGCCGACGGAGCTCATTAATATTCCGGACCCGAATCAAATCATTTTTGTCACCGAATTATCCGTCAGATCAAATTAAAGAATTAGACCCGTGAATTTGTGAATTGAGTTCGTTAAAACTTTCCAACATTAGATATTTTAAACCATCGACATTTTAAACAATAATTCAGACTTTATATCGAAGATCTTATTTGAACTTGTGAACTGTGACTCTTTTAATCCGAATTCGAAATTGTGAACTTCGACTTTTCAAATACGCCGTAATTGTGAAACTGTGAACTTTGACTGTTTTAAAACCAAACCTCGAGTGGTAAATCGACCTGTTAAAATCAAATATTATGTACTAAATTATAAATCATATTTTGTTTCCGATTTAAAATAATTTAACTGTGAAATTATGAAACCACCAATAATCAAAACTTTGAATTGTGAACTGAAACTTTTTGTGAAGTATTAATTTGACATTGCCCTGACAACCCGAAAGGGCAGAATAAATAGTATATTGTGCAACAAGGGTCGAAAGTTGGCAATTGCGGCGAGTGTGAGGTTTGCTGCCCGAGCGAAGCGAGGGCTGCAATCACACGAGTCGCAATTGACAATTCGACCCGTGTTGCACATCATACTTTTTGTAACGAGTGCACGAATCTGCGGCACTTGGAATGGCAGTCGCGCGAGACGAACACTGAAAAGTGAGGTTGTGATTGAAGGGACGAAAGTGAATGACAGAAACTCCCAAGGGACGAAAGTGAACGAAATGCGAACTGCGCATGCGTGACTCTGTCATTTCACCACAGGTTCGCGACTGACAGGGAAACGGCCACTTTCGGCTCGCAAGACTGCCATGGAAAGTGCCGCGATTCGTGCACGTGTTACAAAAAATCAATTTTACCAGTGAATTGCGATCAGTGTTTAAATCCGAAAGAACCACACCATCGCCCTTCCTTGTCATCGGAAAATTCCATTCATCTGATATTCGAGTGGAGAGCCGGAGGGTTATCGCAGCCGTTGGATCATTGGTATCGTTCTGATTCTCACCTCATTCATCTGGTTATTCATCAATCGCACGGTTCCATCCCATATTCGCCCATTTTCGCCACACGGATAAGTTTTTGGTTTCATTCCTTTTAATCTTTATTTTTGTGATTTAATTTAAAGTCAGAATTACTTTTTCAAGTTCCTTCCCGAGCTTTTGCCCGAAAGGGTAGGCTCTAAACGGAACACCTCCGCGTTTTGGCTGAGTCACATTGATACCGCAGAGCAATAGGGGGAGATTTTCTTCCCTTTGGCTTTTATCATTTGTCTCTCAAAAATAGCAATTCGCGACGTAAGAATATATACCGACAATTTAATGCCTACAACAATATTGATCTGCCAACATATAAAGATATGTTAGTAGGAACAAAACAATTGCTAAAACAAGAATACAAAAAATCAATCAACAAATATTGGCAAAATAAAATAAAAAATATACCTGTTAACGATCCAAAAAATATGTTCCCCCTTATTAATCAAATATTCAGACCAAAAGGAAAAATTGGAATCGCGAACCTCTCAATAGCTCAGCACAAAATAAATTTCTTAACAACTGCGGGCGTTGATCCTGCTCAATGACGTAAAGATCAACAGGAAAATTATTGCGTGTCAAACCCTACTGATAAACTGGAAATATTAGGAAGTCACTTTGCCAAAATCCACAAGCAAAACGATGATATGGGAAGTGAAGGACTGACCAATATTATTATAGTACATACAAACACGATTAAAACCGAGATGCAACAGGATGCAAGAGACTCAATAAAACTACTCCATTTTTCCAAATCTAATAATTCTGACAACTCGAAGACTTACAAGAATTGTTTACCAATACAACTCTGTTAACAAAAATATTTCGAAAACTGAAGACAGAAAAGTTATCCGGATTCGATGGAATTCCGAACATAGTATTGAAGCATGTACCAACAGTAATCATTCGAGAATACCGCATTTTATTTAAGAATGCTTTAAACATTATATATTTTCCAGATCGATGGAAAAAAGCTAAAGTCATTGCAATACATAAACCGAGAAAGGATAAGTCTGATCCGAGTATGTATAGGCCTATCAGTCTTCTGACGAACGTAGGTAAAGTCTTCGAAGTGGTTATGAACGTAGCTATAAATACGTTTTGCGACAAAAATTAAATCTAACACGCTTGGAAAAAGACTTGGAAAAAGCGTTTGATACCACATGGATCAGAGGACTCATATTTAAGCTGCTGAAGAAAAATGTTTCAAAGCACTTGATAAAATTGATTGAGACGTTTCGCAATTTCGCGCCTTTTTATTTCCGCGAAATTTGGAGTGTAGGGTTAAATCACGCGCGTTTGTTACTAGCGGGTGTGATTTGTTCATGTACTGGAACAGGCAAAGTAGAAGGAGTGTGGGAGTTTTCGGGTTTTATAGCTGTTATAATGCCTCAGCTTTTCGGTCGTGTACCTCTTATTGTTAAGAGTTAGCACTTGTTCATCATCGGCACTTAAGGTGGTGGCGTGTAAGAAGGCGTGCGGCAGTTTGATAGGACAGGGCGGGGGAGGTGGTCGACAAGTATCGCGCTCGCTGTCTTATTGTAGCCGAGCCTAGCTTAGGGCGGTGAGATGAGCTACGGCTTCATTGGTTTGGTGTGTGCACGAACGAGCGCACGGGTGTGGTGGCGCGAAAGGGTTCGACTCGGGTAGTCCGATTTGAAAAAAAGGACAATATTCGCGGCGGCGCGATAAGGTCTTTGACGCGGATAAGCCGACTTTCTAAAACCTGAAGCAGGGTGAATCCTGGTTTTATTATTATTATTTTCTCTTTTATTGAATTATTCGTACGTACACGGGACGCCTACGTACGGAGCTCTACCTCAATTCTTATTGTTATAGCTGTTTTTCTTGGACCTTGCACGTCGAGGACCATTGAAAAACTGATCTGATTCACGATGCATAGCCTGCGGTCTGTCGTCGTTTTACGCAGGATTAATCCTGCTTATTTTTTTATTTTTGTATCAAATTTGTTCGCGAACGCAGAGATTTTTATACGCGGAGCTTTACACTCAATGTATAACCTGATCTAACCGAGGGGAGCTGTCGCTCTATAGCGACAGGCACGGTGACGCGAGTTCTTGGCGCGAACTCCTTAGCGTCTCCTGCTACCCGAGCTCTCTGAAGCGTAATGCTTCGAGCAATTATTGGTGACCCTGGGTGCACCAATTGGCAATGTTTTGCACGCGGTAGCCTCTGATGCCTCGCGACAGCTTTGGACACGCGCCTTCCCACCTACAGTCACTAAAATACCCACACACCCAACCGCCTACAGGACTCGCGGACAATTTTCGGATAGACGCTGGGTTTCAGATCGTTCTGCCGACGTTTTTAGAAAAAAAAAAGTCGCACATCTGTGCGAGCGATTGCTTAGCAAAACACTCGCACACCCAACCACGTGTCTCCCGCACAATCCGGGGGCCCTGCGCAGGGTTTCAGGTCGTTTTACCGATATCTGTGTTGATATCGCACGCCTATGAAATATTTTCCTGTTTGATTTATGGAATAAAAGATTCCTCGCGCCAAGTGCGTGGGATCCGCCTAACCAAGACGCTACGCTAGGCGGCGGCAATCCCGGGTCTTGAAACTCCGAATCCCAGCCCGGCGCGCTATGCGCAAGTTTTGCAGGAGACGGAGAGTTTGGTCGTCTCGAGCGAGGAGTCGTTCACTACGTGCTGTCGCAGGCGCCGACGTATCGCGAGTTTTCTGACCAGCTCAACGAGATACGGCACTCCATGGCTGTCGTGTTACCAGACTATCTCGTGAGCAATTTCCTCTCATCACAGAATTGATGTCCGAAGCACGACAGGCGCGTTCTTCCCTCAATCCTTGGTGGCCTACGCTATGCTTCCTTCAGACGACACGGGGACGAATAGGTGCTGCAGCGCAGCGTGTGACTCCGGGTTCGGTAACGTTGAAATCAAGAGTGTCGCTACGGCCGCGGTGTGTCCTTTATATACTTTCGGCCTATCGGATGGGCGGGGAGTGGTAACGGGTTAGTACGCGCCATCGCCGTAGTGGCGCTTTTAGGTCAGAAATTGGTCACTTGACCGGATTATGGACCATGGCGTGATATCCCGGCGTCGTGATTGGCTAGGGATATTTAATTAGAAAACGTTGCTTATGTGCCTAATGTAAATGTTTTTATTGAAGAATAATATGCTAATGCCTTTCCCGCCTGCATCTAACTCGGTGTTTGGACAAAATAATTCAATCTGTGGATGATTTTGTGTATGTTATTTTGTTTTCTTGAATGACTCGAGAAATTGCCATAATCTGTGGTGTCTGTTTATATTTTTAGGTTGCATGGTCTTGCGAGAAGGTGTTTTTTGCATGGAGGAGATCAGATTATCTCTTATTTTGTTTAATTCTCATGAATTATTGTTTGATTACGTTGGTGCCTTCTCCGCAGGTTGAGCACCGCTTCACTTGGCCTTGAGAGCGCGCGCGCGCTTGATTCGCGCGTGGCTGCCGAGAGATGGCAAAGGTCGCTACTCGGGGCCAGTGTTTGGCAATACTTGAGTACCGTTGGCCGGGCGAAGCGGTTGAGTACCTTTGCTTGATACGAGTACGCGCGCGCTTGGCTCGCGCGCGACCG
Organism: Pimpla rufipes; assembly: GCA_963932165.1. NCBI lineage: Eukaryota > Metazoa > Arthropoda > Insecta > Hymenoptera > Ichneumonidae > Pimpla > Pimpla rufipes. The sequence continues at coordinate 11,508,595 of OZ010631.1, read as the reverse complement.
CCGATGGCTGGCGCCACAGGAGGCGCGCTTCGTGATTGTAGCAGCGAAGCGCGCGCTTGGTTCAAAAACCGTCGTCGCTTAGGCGAACGACGCTTGTAACGTCGCGTTACAACGCCCTTCCAAATAACAAGGGAAATTAAGACACTTTGTTGTTTTCGCTTTGTCATGTTATGTGGTTATTTTTATTGAGTCCTTGCTACATCTCTCTTTAGGCTGGTGGGTCATTTGGGCCACGGTATCCGGTGCGGTTACGGGGGTCGCGCGACGCCCAGCTCTCGTTGTAAGTCTGCATCACGGTCGGCATGGACCTGGTTCCTCCTTCTGATGGTGGGGCTCGTGCTTGTTTAAGTAGTGTTCAAGCTCGTGCTTGTCCGCGCTGTTCGCGGAGGTTGAGCTGTGCGCGCCACGGTTCAATCCAGATGGCTGGTCCTCTTGAGGTCCGGATCCACCCGGTTGTTCGGGGTGGCATGCACTCGATTGTCCGGATGGCAGGGGCCCAAGGAATGTATGGCAGCGGTTCGCCTACCGTTCTTGGGCATCTTCGGGGATGCCCGATGGCGATGGCCGTTGCGAATAATTTGTGCCGTAGAGCCTCGTCCTCGCGAAGGTATGTAAAGTCCATGGGCTCTGTTTGTGTTCGGAGGCTGCGTGGGCGGAGGCGTCGTGGTGTATCGTCACTCGGTCCAAGATAGACGGAATAGGGACGCGCTGTTATCACGCGGCCTTCGCCAATTGGGAACGTTGTCTGGGTGAATTGATCCATTTCGCTCAACTATTTGCGTTCTACTGATGATTAGCTCGTGCTCGACTCCTTCTTACGTCGTTATTGTCATGTTTTTATGCCGTATTTTCTGCGCTTCGGCGTGATCTTTATGTTATGATGAGTTGCGGCAACCTTGCTCGTGTTTTGTTTACTTTGTGCAATGGTACCGCCTTAGGTCGCTAGTGTGATACATTCCGCGTTCCTTGTCGCTGTCGATGTTTCTGAGAATATAAGTCGCCTTTCCATCGCGCGCTTTTATGATGTATGGACCCTCATATAATGGTCAGAATTTCGCGGTTAATTTGGCGGCTGGATTTGAGACGTTGAGTGCTCGTGCGAGCACGTTGTTACGTTATATTCTGTCATGCGGTGACTCTTGTTATATTTCTTTGCAGATCGTCGTCGCTGACTGGCCATTCGTTTTTGCGCGATCATTAGTAAGTTTTCGGGGGCGTCGGGTATTTTTCTTGTTTTGATGATGTAATACTCTGGTATAATATAAGTGCCGTTGTGGTTCACGCGGCGAGCGTTGAGAGATTAGTTTTTGTGTATCCGCGGATAATCCTCGCATATACATGTATATGTGTGTACGCTGCCGAATTCTAACGACGGTTATGCCGAGACGCTCTCTCGTCAGTTCGACCCGATCGCGCGTAGCGAGCACCACGCACAATTTAAATAAAGACGACGACGATCGACAACTGAGTTTTCACATTAAACCTGAGTTATATTAAACCTGACGTCTCCATTTACCAAAGTGTACTATGCCTAACAATGATCTTACTCCAAGGCCGCTCGGCCTCAACGCCGTCGCGTAGTTGCGCTGGTGTAAATCCTGTAGCTTCGTGATGCGTCTCGTTGATACATCCTTCAATAGCTGGGATGATACTATAACAAGCGTTGTGTCGGTCGGGTATTAGCGTGCGGAATACTCGTGATAGTTCACGATTGGTGCGCTCTACCGGGTTGGCTTGCGGATGCCGAATCGATGTCATGATTTTTTTTATACCTGCCCCCGCGAGATAGGTAGCCCATCTTTTTGCCGTAAATTGTGTACCTTGATCGGACAATATTGCTTGCGGTTTCCCGTGTCGGGGGAAGTAGTCGCTTGTGAGACATTTCCATGTTGCGTCTGTTGTCGCGTTTTTTAGCGGATATAATCGCGTGAATTTTGAAAATACATCAATTACCGCGAGGATATACTTATTTCCGTATCTTGCGGCGGGGAGTGGCCCGTAGTAATCAATGGAGATAAGATCGCGGGGTTTATCAGGCAAGATATTTTATTTTGATGCAGGCGATAATAGCTGCGTTTAGGGGACCTACGGAGACGTAGTGCGTCGCGTCGAGCCGGGCCGCAGGTCAGGAAGCGATAAATTAGGAATGCAGGCCCGTGGGCCAGAGGTACGGAGAGTCGGTGGAAAAGGGAAAAAATAGGTAGTGGACAGGGACATGTTACAGTACATTTAACGATTTTCGCATTTCAATATTTAGTAAAACAAACTCACGATTCTTAAATGGTGAAGTGTCATAAAACTAACGTATATAATAGAAAATTAATTGTTTGGGTAATATATCGTTTATAGAGAGATTCACAACTGCGTTTATTGATCAGTATAATTTTATATCTCTTTTTTTAAGTTTCACTCGACTTTCTTAATATTTGGCGAACTTTCGTGGTGACCCGATACTTTTTATTGAAATTTGATGACTCCAGGTCATCTATTACGTCTGCAACACATGTCAAGTTTTTAATGATACACCAACTGGCATACCAAGTTTTTTTTTAACGTATCGTCTACTGATGATCTACTGATGATAAATTGTACTTGGTTAATATATCGCATGTGTTTTATTATTTTTTAAAGGAAATTTATTTATCGTGAATTTTTTTTGCAAGGGTTGACTACTCTTTTAATACTTAGCGTACCGTGTTTGTTTTGAAGAAACATTTTTTGGGTTATTTCACATCTTTTTGAAAATCAGATAATAATGACATTAAGACGAATAAGATAGGAAGCCCAATTTAACTCCCAAAACTATATTATAATTTGCTCTCTTAATAAATCGATTTGAGATGTGAAGAGTTATTTTCCAGGAATCCTGCTTCTGGAAAATCCCTCAGAGATATTCCCCAGGAAAATCCTTCAGAGATATTCCCCAGGAAAATCCCTCAGAGTTTGGATTTGTTATCGTGTGATTAAATAAGCTTGATGCGTACTGAATTGTCCCTGAATTGTTCCAATGAGACAATACGTAATAATAATGTTAAAGACCAAAATATAACCTCCAAAGTCGATTTTTTTACTTACTGGATAACGTATCCATACTTTCGTTTCGTGGTTGTGAAAAGGTAACTTCGCGTTAGGAGAGATATTATTATTAATTAAATCATCACACTCGATATTAAAAATCAGATTACAGCAATAATCATGCATGATTTCACTTTCTGTCACACGACGCGAGCGAGCCGATCGACAGACGACGACGCGATTTTTTCGGGCCGGCAGTGTTATCGCTCCTGTGTGCGCCTTTACATCACACGTATATGCGCACGTATATGCAATGAAATATTTGCCAGATATCAGCACTTCGTGAACCGAGTTTATTGCGTCAGGTCTCATTAAAAAGAGAAAAAACATATATATTGACGCTGACATATTTAACGCCCGCGACGTGTTGCCTGAGACAATATCGAATCAGACATCGTCGGTCAAAATCGTGTCGATGCGCGAGTGCGGACAGAAATTATGAAATATTTTTGATAGAATCAAATTACAACTGGGCAGATATCAGCATTGCGGGCACCGATTTGGTTGAAATAGGGCTCATTCGTAAGAGAAGAAAGAATAAAAAATATTGAACGTCACACATTTGGCGTCTGGAACGTATTAACTCAGATAATTCCAGTTAGAATTTTGTAGCAGACGAAAAAGAACGAACGTGCTGTAAAGTAAGAGTAGCGCTAGCATTTCGTCGTGAGGAGTCTCGTAAGGCGGCATTATAGATTTCTTTTAATACTTGACGTTCAGGCGCTACCACGTCTCTTAATTATAAAGAAATTGTAAATCAATTTATTTGTACATATAGAGTTGAATAAAAGTATTTTTTTTTTTTTTTATATGTCTTCCTCCCGTATGCCTCCTCGGCTTTTACGGCTCCTCACATCTCTCAAATACCACACTCTCCTATCCTCCCCCCCCCCCCCCCATGCGTCCGCAGCCGACTTACCCCCACTGCATTGCATTTGCCGTGGGCCCAGGGAAACTGCGGAAAACCTGTGCCAATGCAGCCGGTGTCCTCGTAATGTCCTCGGTGTTAATGCGAGTAAACTCGAGCACGAACACCAAGGGCCGTTACGAAGACACCTCCTTGCCAGTGATCAGATGTCCCAACCAATGCACGGCTAAGTAGTACTCAACCAAGCGATGAGAACCGCTTGGGATCTACCAAAGCCGCACAATGACCGAACATCGATCAAAGTAAGGTGGTGTGGACCTACTATTTAAGGTGGATTCCGAACCACCGGGATTACAGCGAAAGCACATAGAAAAATCCATTGGTGCCCGACCCGGGAATCGAACCCGGACCCACTGCGTGTGAGCCCGCGCCCGAAACCACTCGGCCACTGCTCTCCCGAATAAAAGTATATTTTAATTGAAATCTTCATATCATCGAATATTATATTGGTCAAATGTAAGGTTAAAGGTACAGGTAAATGTATGGTTAAACGTGCGATTAAACTTAGTTTGAGTCAAATGAGTTACTGTACATTTGCCATGCAAATGGACCACAAATGCACAGTCTGAATGTATGGTTAAAAGTGATTTGAGTTACCATCCATTTGCCGTTTCAATGTGCGGTTCAATGTACAACTCAATGTGTGGTATGAGGTTGAATCACCGAACATTGGTAGGTGAATATACTGTAAATGTTCAGAAGCAATTATACGCGTACATTTGACCGTATAGTAGGCCGACATTGGGTGTATATACGACCGCATAAAGGTTTGTCAGGGTAGATGCACACACCGATCTCGTCGATAAAATCTCGCTGCAACTCAAAGGGAAATTCCACATTAAATACGCCAAAGACAGAGTCAGTATATTTACAACAACGAAGGATGATTTCAAATCATTAAAAAACTCCATCGACGACAGCATCGAATACCACACTTACACTGACAAGCAGGAAAAAACAAAAGCTTTCGTGATACGTGGACTGATACGTGGAATAGACACAAACGAAATCACAGCGGAACTCGTCGACGATGGTCTGGATGTAATGTCCTGCAATGCGATGAGTGGTACAGTCAGTCCACTCTATATGGTTGTTACAAAATATAAAAATACACTCAACGCCATCGCTCAGAAACACAGGTACGTCAGCCACACTAAAATCCACTACGAAATAGTTCTTTGCGATACAAGGGCGAGAAAGCGACCATTAGACGCAGGTTGGGAAGTTGATCGCACGAGCACCACGAGTATCACAGCAGCACGAGCCGAAGGCGAGTGCTGTCTGTGATACGAGTGCGGCGAGTGCAAATATACAAATGCGTGAGAAATGCTACCGAGTATAATGCCGCGCGTGTGCGAGAAGTGCGTGTGAGAAGTGTTTCCAGTGCGAGAAGTGCGTGCGAGAAGTAAAATGACGTCACTGGCTATAAAGCGCCACTTACGCCACGCGCGGCAGGCACGAGAAGTAGCACTTCTCACGCATGCGTTGCAAAAAGTATCAAAATAAACGGAAGATCACACAGTGCCATCGATGCCAGGAGTGGCGACATGCAACTTCGAACTGTCGATGCACACCGAAGTGCTTCAAGTGTGCTGAGAGCCTTCTCACAAAGGACTGCACTAAGCCGAGAACAACGCCTGCCAAATGTACTAATTGTGGAAAAGATCACCCTGCGAACTCTGTCAACTGTCAAGTTTATCTTGACATTCTATCCAGCATGTCAGCGAACAGGAAAGCAGCCACAAAAAATCCTTCGCAGCAAAGAACATATCATCAGACCACAATTCCACCTCGTCCGCAGGACACCACAAAATTTCCAAAATTGAAAGCAGCTGCGCAGCCCACAACCAACTACTGGACACAAGTTCATCGCAGTTCCTCAACAGGACTCTCATCGACAGACCCCGACAACAACAGCGCAGGCCAGGATATCACAAGAAATAGTAACGCAGACAATACAAATCTCTCTACGGATCCAAAAAATGTCAACGATTTCATGTCGCTAGTTCAGGAACTCAAAACATTAGATAATTTCATCGAGATTCCAAAAATGCTATCGCTAGTATCATCTCTCAACGCTCAGATGAAACAGTGTACCACAGAGCTTGAAAAATTCCAAGTTTTTTTACACATTCTGCAATAAAATGGAAAATAATGGGTAAAATCAATATTGTAAGCTGTAATGCTAATGGCCTTACATCAAAAGTGGCCGAGGTAGTAGATGTTCTAAAAACAAAAAACATAGGAATACTACTAGAAAACGAAACAAGACTGGAAGCAAATATTAAAATAAATATTAGGAACTATTCCATACTACCCAAAGACAGAGACAATGGTGGTGGTGGTGTGGCCATAATTATAAGAAACGATATCAGCTTCAGAATCAAACGTACAAATCAAACCAAATTTCAATTCAACATTTATGCATAGAAATTTCAAACAAAACCGTAATAATAGCCGCGTACAACAGACCCGTCAATAAATTAAGACATCGAGACTTAGACGCTTTACTCAATATATCTAACAAAGTAATACTATCAGGAGATATGAATGCACGCCACTTAGACTGGAACTGTCATGTTAACAATAGCAACGTCATAACACTTAAAAATTACGTGGCTACAAATAATTGCATAATCATGCACACAGATACACCAACACACTTTCCAACAAATAACATGAGAGCTATAGATATCCTCGTATATAAAAACGTAAAAAATATTTCCAAGCTCGAATCATTAAATAAACTTAACTCTGATCGCAACCCTATTCACTTCTCTCTCGGTAATCAAATACTCAATAATACAGAACGATATGCACTAGATTACCAAAATACAGACTGGAAAGACTTCAGGTCACAATTACATGCCGATATTGGCATAAACAACAAAATTGATAATATTGCGCAACTGGAAAAAGAAGTACTAGAATTAACGGAAATAATTAATAAAAACATACATAAATCTATAAAAACGATAAAAGTAAACTATGATAACTGGCCTCTACTGATCGAAATTTAACTACTAATTAAGCAGCGCAATAAAGCGCATAAAGTATGGCAACGCTCTGGACTAGCAACTGACAAAATAATTCACAATGTTTTGGCAAAAATAGTACAAGCTGAAATAGAAGAACATTTCAATTCCAAATGGACTCAAAAACTTAGCAAACTTAATGTTAAAGACGAATCTCTCTGGAAAATAGCCAAAAACCTTACGAACAGCTATGAACCCATACCAACCCTAACTAAAAATGTCAATACAGCAATCATAGACAAAGAAAAAGCTGACATGCCGGCAGATAGCTTTGAAACAGTCCATTAAATAAATCTCTCGAATAACACCACAGAACAAAACTCCATAATAGAAACAGTTACAAATATTATGAATCGACAATCCGATCAATCCGTAAATAACTGAAAATAAATACGTAACTTCACCTAAAAAAATAGCGTCTCATATTAAACGGCTCACATCATTTAAAGCTCCAGGTGCAGACAAAATTAAAAACATTGTTATAAAAATCGTTTCAAGAAAAGCTATCATCCTGCTCATATACATTATAAATTCAATATTTAAACTTTCACATTTCCCAAGTAGTTGGAAAACTGTAAATGTAGTAGCCCTGCCCAAACCTCAAAAAGATAAATCATCGCCAGACAGTTACAGACCAATCAGCCTTTTGCCAGGACTAGGTAAACTCACGGAAAAAATTATATTTGACAGAATAAACACTCATGAAAATAAACACAAGCTCACCAGAGATGTCCAATTCGGTTTTCGGGCAAACCACAACACTGTACAACAGGTAGTAAGAATAGTTAACGACATAAGCTCTCTATTCAATACAAACAATGTTACAGTAATGCTATTACTTGACATACAAAAGGCATTTGTCAAAGTTTGGATCGATGAATTAATATTCAAAATGCTAAATCAGGGTTGTCCCGTAGGAATTATCAAACTTATCCACTCATACATGACGAACAGAAACTTTCAAGTGACAATCAACAATAGCATCTCAAACAGAAAAACGATCAACGCTGGAGTTACACAGGGCTCCGTCCTCGGGCCAGCTCTTTTTAATATCTACCTAAATGATATACCACCTTTTCAAGAAACAAATCTGGCAATGTTTGCAGACGACACAGCAATATATACTCACTCATTTAGCGCCGTTATTGCAACTACACAAATCCAGATTCACATGAATTTGCTAGTGTCACGTTCCGCTTTCATTGCATCATTTTTCATAAGCTTAATCTTATACCTTATTATAGTATTGTTTGTCATTTTATTCTTTGATTTCTTTTTTCGCGCACGGGATTCCGGCGTCGAGTTCGGCCTAGTCAGGCCGCCGCATCCAGAGTGCAATTGGACACCAGGATGCGGCGGACGTGACAGAACCGAACGCATTCTGAGTTGCGATGTGAGAGCGCTAATTTTGCGGATTGCCCGCTCGTGGGCCGACGGTGATTCGACTGTCGGACTGGGAGCGGAGAGCGATCCGCGTGGAAATGATGATTTCTGAAAATTGTCCCGCTCGTCGGCCGACGGTAATTCGACTATCGGACTACGAGCGGAAGACAGTCACCTGCTATCCTCTCAACTGAGAAGTTGGAAATCGGCTCCGCTAATAGCGCCTGCATAGCGGTAATAATTCTCAAGTATAATTCAAGTCCGGAACCGTTTGTAGAACACGTCTACTTTGAATCTCTTGAGTTGCTCGCGCCGCGATGGTCAGTCTTGTTAGCGTTAACTTTAAGACGTTTCGAGCCCCGCCACGAATATTACGTCGTGTATTTTTAGTGTTTGTGTGTGTGTGTGAAGCTGAGAAGCGAACCACCGATTGTAAGTGTGCGCCGCGATCACCGTAAGCGAATGGGTGAGAGAGAGCTTAAGTATTAGAATTAAGAATTGTTTCCTGCATCGCACCATTTATAATTTTATCCGTATCTCGTTATTCAATATTTTAAGCAATTATTCTTGTTATTATTGGTTATCTGTGTTCCGGGTATCTTCGTATTTTTGTTGTATTGTAACGAGTCCCTGTTTTCTCCTTATTTTTTCCTCTCCCGATCACTCTCTGTACCGCCGACCCACTTACGCACTCCAGAGTTCAATGTTCCCTAACGCGCGGCCCAACCCGTCGCGCATATCTAATCACCGCCGTTTCCCAAAACGCAGTTATCCACAGCTGCATTCCATCCGGTCACTTGCGCAACCTACGTGACTATTTACCCAAATTCCTCTTCTACGGCCCTTTTTATTACAGCTCTCCCACAGATAACTTCTTAAGGCGCAATTGACTAGTTCATCGCCCTCCGCGGAATCCGGTCACATGTGTGCCTGTTTTCCCGTCGAACCTTCCAGACTCTTCCCCAAAATCCCTCCCCACTATCATCATTTTCCCACAGTTCACTCCCATATAAGCGCCTCCCGCGTTACCTCTTTAGTCAGTAATCATCGAAACTCTGCGCGACGCTGTAACGCTGCCAGATTTTGTACACGAATAAAGTCTTTGTGGATCACCCGTAGTGTCTACCTCGTTTCGCCCTTCCAAATACCCCGCTGTTGCCCTTCCAAAAATCTCGCTGTTTCTCCCTCCGCGACGTCACAGTATCATTATCGGCTGTCGATAATGATACATATCTGGTATAAGCTCGCTGTTCGACCTTATACCAGATTTCCTCTTACCAATTTATTTCACGACCCCTTTCCCCTCTCGATTATAGGCTCGAGGAACGCCGTGTATAGGGCGACGGTCAGTCAAACCACCAACAAAAATAAATATAAACTCCTGCGCTTCACGCAGGGGGTTGGAAGTCGCGCTGCGAAACCGTTCGGCACGTGACACTAGAACAATTTTACTCCCGTTGGAAGGTCAATCTAAATACCCAAAAAACCGAAGCAATCATATTCATTAGGAAATTTAAAGATACAAAAATATTCAATAAAATTACAGAGTATAATCAACAGATAACAGATATCTCGAGTGCAAAATATAGGGATGTGCAGAAGCTCGACTTGACTCGAACAGCTCGCTGTTCGACTCGGCTCGTCGCTGATTGAGCCTGTTCGAGTCAGCTCGGTGTGGCTCGGTATTATGTCGAGTTTCGACGTAAGCTCGAGTCATTTGGATGCTCGAGCCGCTCGAGCCTCTCGGGCCGCTCGAGCCGCGTAAGTTGCGCAGACAGCTGCTCGGATCGCTCGAGTCGCGCAGGTTGCGCGGCGCAACCTCTCAACCTGCGCGCGCGACGTTTTTCAATGTTTCGTTCGTTACAGCGGTGCGAGACAAGTCGTAAGGCATGGATGTGGTGTATTTGAGTAGAATGAAGATCTTTGCTCTTTTACACCGAGCTGTGATCTCAGAAACGCTCGAAAACCGCGATATCACGATTTCGGTGATCTTCAATGTTTCGTTCGTTACAGCGGTGCGAGACAACTCGTAACGCATGGATGTGGTGTATTTGAGTGGAATCAGTGTTGTGAAATTTTTAATGTAAAAATAATGCATTATGTAACTTGAAAAAAAATGGATAATGGAATTCGAATCCACTATACATTACTTTTTGAATGAGTAATGGAGCTATCACCCATTACTTTTTAATATGTATATATTTCGATGTCCAGGCTGGTTTCTTCATAGTTTTCGATGTACAGGTTGATCTTGGCCATCTAAAGAACGGAGAAATCAACTTGGACATCGGAAACTATGGAAAAATCAACCTGGACATAAAAAAACTATGGAGATATCAACCTGGACATCGAATACTATGAAGAAATCAACCTGGACATCGAAAACTATGGAGAAGTCAACCAGGACATCCACAACTATGGAGAAATCAATCTCGACATCCAAAACTATGGAAAAACCAACCTGGACATCGAAAACTATGGGGATACCAACCTGGACATCGAAAACAATGGGGAAACTAACCTGTACATCGAAATATATACATATTTAGAAAGTAATGGGTGATGAATTCCTGCTCCATTAAAAAAATAATATGTGCTGGATCTCTGCTCCATTACTCATTAAAAAAGTAATGTGTGGTGTATTCGAATTCCATTATCCATTTTTTAAATAATGGGTTAAAAAAACGTTGATGCATTAATCAAAATTATGCATTGTCCCCAACTCTGGTTGCGCCGACAGCTACTCGGTACTGTACTCGGAAAGGTACTGAACAAATTAATTTCGCATAATAATAATTGTAACTGATCGAACCTGCTCGAGTCAGCTCGATGTGGCTCGGTACTATGTCGAGCTTCGACGTAAGCTCGAGTCATTTGGATGCTCGAGCTGCGTCGGCCGCTCGAGCCGATCGATCCTCTCGAGCAGCTCGAAAGGTCCGAGTAGCTCGAGCGGCCGACGGGCTCGAGTAGCCTGAGCGGCTTGAGTAGGTCGAGCGGCTCGGATTGTTCGATGCAGCGCCTTGCTCGATGCAAAGCTCGATCAGGTGCCGAGCTTAACGGGCATGCATCGAGCGTGTTCGAACGAGCTCGTGCACATCCCTACTCAGCATCTACAACTCCAACTCAGTAAGGCAAGAAAAGTTTTCCTGAAACTCAGTAGACTTTTTTAAAACAAAAATCTAAGTAACACGACAAAGCTAAACGGTTACACTGCATTAATAAGACCGTTACTGACTTATGGATGCGCAATATGGTATAATCAGCGACCACCAATGATAGCAAAATTCAGGGACTTTGAGAGAAGATGTTTAAGAGCTTGTCTAGGAATGTACAGAAAAGCGAAAACTAATTTTACACATCGTATCAGTAATCAAAATATTTACAACGAAGCGAAAATATCGAGAATAGACATTCACATGCTAAAATAAAAAGAAATCATTGGGCAAACACAGCACGCATTCAAAAAAATAATTTAATCTCGGCTCCATGTCATGCGGATTCAAATTATATAAATAAAACTTGAAAATCTGGATACATACCACCGGAATGTTTAATATTTCTTGACGCAAATAAATACATACAGGATACAAACAATGTACCGATCATTTACCATGCGCACAGAAAACGAGGACAAATTCATATATTATATAAACCAAGTTTAAATAACAACGATAACAATCCACTCTGGCGATACGAAACGTCGATTCCCGATCGAGACAAAAAAGATAAATCTCGACAAAATGTGAAGAAATACTGGTGGTTAGATGAGAAATAAACGCAAGCTCGACAAACCATAAAATATAAACCCAGAAAAATGTTTTTTATTTTTTTATCACATGTACATATTGTATATATTTTGTAATTAGATTGTATATTTTACTTTTAAGGATTAGATATAAGTAGATATAGAGTGCACAAAGCACAAGCAATGTATCAAACAAATTGTTTTCCATCAACAAACCTTTCTATTCTTCTGTAAAAAAGAAGTTTATGAAGATTATACATTCAATTTTCGAAAAAATATGTACCTTTTGAACAAACTAAAATAACCGATGATTGTTGCAATGCGAGCTATATGTACCCATTTTGTAATAAGAACAAAGAGAAAATATTTTGTTTATTGAAGAACTAAAATGATGTACAGGTGGTTGTTAATAAACGCTATTTAATACAAGAAAATAAAGAACACCAGTTCTCGTCCGATTACTGAAGTTAAGCAGCATTGGGCACGGTCAGTACATGGATGGGTGACCGCTTGGGAACACCGCGTGCCGTTGGCATCCTTTTTGTTCAATAATGTTTTAAGATTAATTTTATCTTTATGGAAACACATTTTTTGAATACTTTTTTGCATTTTTTTCCATTAGCCGTTTTTCTCCAACTGGATTATCGGTAATTTAAGAATTCGTCAACGACCATACCATGCTGAAATCACCAGTTCTCGTCCGATCACTGAAGTTAAGAAGTATTGCGCGCGGTCAGTACTTGGATGGGTGATCGCTTGGAAACACCGCGTGCCGTTGCCATCCTTTCCGTTCAATAATATTTCATAAGTAATGTCATCCTCTTGGGAACACATTTTTTGAATAGTGTTTTCTATTTTTTTGCAAGCATCATTTAACCTTATCTGGATTACCGGTAATTAAAGAATTTGTCAACGACCTCTCCATGCTGAAAATACCAGTTCTCGTCCGATCAATGAAGTTAACCACGTAATGTTTAATTTATTGATATCATTGAATGAATTTATGATGAGATTTGAGTTCTCGTCGGATTACTGAAGTTGAGCAGCATCGGGATCGGCCAGTACTTGGATGGGTGATCGCTTGGGAACACCGCGTGCCGTTGACATCATTTTTGTTCCATAATATTTTAAGATTAATTTGATCTTCATGGAAACAAAGTTTTTAAATACGTTTTTTCCATTTATTCACAAGCGTGGTTTATCTTTAACTGGGTCACCGGTAATTTAAGAATTTGTCAATGACCACACCATGCTGAAAACACCAGTTCACGTCCGATCACAGAAGTTAAGCTGCATTGGGCGCGGTCAGTATTTGGATGGGTAACCGCTTGGGAACACCGCGTGCCGTTGGCATTCTTTTTGTTCAATAATATTTTAAGATTAATTTGATCTTCATGAAAACACATTTTTTTAATACTTTTTTCCATATTTTGCATTCGTCGATTTTTTTCAACTGGATTATCGGTAATTTAAGAATTTGTCAACGACCATACCATGCTGAAAACACCAGTTCTCATCCGATCATTGAAGTTAAGCAGCATTGGGCGCGTTCAGTACTTGGATGGGTGTCCGCTTGGGATGTTACGTCAAAAGTGTCGTGGATTTTACTCGAGCGACAATTTTACACGTATTAGTGCGGTTCAGCGTGATTTACCCGTGCTCTGGTCAAGAAGGAAGGCTCCTCCCTATACCACATCTGACGAAGTACACTAAACGCGCAAGCTCTGTTTCGAGTCTAACCTTTCGGAAAATTACTCGGGGACGAGCTGCGAATGCTTCTCCAAAGGGAATTTGACTGAGGTCTGAGATGATGATGATGTGATGATGGCTCGAGACAATCAATATTTCACCGATATAATTAAAAATTTCACTTACCCTTTTTGTATTGAACTGGATGGTGATGCTGCAGATGGAAAGGACACGATCGTAAAGAAACGGTGACACTGAATTTAAGAATGCAACCGTCGAATTTTATTCGTAAAACGAGGAAATTAAATAGACCGATTTTTCTCAACAAAGAATGTTACATGTAATTAATCGTGATGATGTTCACAAATATCGGCACCTCGTGGTGTAACAAAATTCAGAGTTCGGATGTACAAATTTCTCAAAATACGAAGCGTGCGAAATTATAAAATAAAATACAAAATTGGTCGATGCCCGAGAATACAAAACTGTAGTCTTATTTAAGTCTATGAACTCCTAAGTCCCCGTTTAGGACAAAGGTTCGAATTACGAAAAATGAAAATCTTGGCGAAGAACGGAATGAATCTAAGTCCACGGTCGGATTAAAATTCGATGATGATTGGAGCTCGAAATTTTCTAAGTCCGCGTTACGATTTAAATTCGGATCTGATTTTCTTCAAAGTCCGCGATACGATTTAATTTCGGAGGTGATTTTCTTCTAAGTCCGCGATACGATTTAAATGATTTTTTCCAAGTCCGCGGTCGATTTAAATGATTTTTTTCTAAGTCCGCGATCGATTTAAATGATTTTTTTCTAAGTCCGCAGTTGATTTAAATCATTTTTCTCTAAGTCCGCAGTTGATTTAAATGATTTTTCTCTAAGTCCGCGGTCGATTTAAATGATTTTTCTCTAAGTCCGCGGTCGAGCAGAAATTCGTCGTTAATTCGATTTTAAAGTTTCGGTCTATGCTCGGGCAGAGATTCGACGTGGGTAGATCTAATTTTCGGGGCGCACTGCCTACTTGTCGATACCCTTTTGTCTTTTTATATGATTGGGTCCCTTGTCTTTTGATTGAGCGATGGTAGGGGTAGTACCCACGTGATCTTCGACTCCCTAGCTCATGTTAGAGGAGGACACCGCACTTTTCAGGTCGCGCGTGGCTCCCGTCCCCCGCGCCTGTCCCTTGCCCTGGCTCCACATTTACGACTTCCTCTTTCGTCAATGTTTTCTCGATGTTTCGACCAGGTGTTCACGCTTTTCGTTGGAACTATTTCGGTGTTGCCTTATTTGGACTTCTTCGCTTATAAGTTTATAAGTTTGCTATAGAGTACATTATCTGAGTCCTTGAATTTTTAACAAGATCGCATTGACCCGGATTTGAATTTACAGACTGTAATTCTCGAATTTGTTGAAAGTTCATCTTCGCTTGTCGTTGCTAATACGCGTTGTTATAAATTTTGTATAAAATTGCAGTTCCATATTATCGTGGGGACGTATCTTGACTTTCTTAATTATTCTAATTGTGTAAATCCCAATTTATAAATTGTTGAACCTTCCACCATTTTGTTTATATTAACAAGTATCCTACCGAATGTTCAAAAGTTATTCGTATCTAGATGTATGAATCCCGATTTTATAAACTTATTAATCCCTTTACCATTTTCTTATGTTAACAAATTATCATGTCGAATGTTATAACTTTTTAAAAGTTATTCATATTTAAATGTATGTATCCCGATTTTATAGACTATTAATCCTTTCACCATTTTCTTATGTTAACAAATTACCGTTTTCTTATGTTAACAAATTCTCATGTCGAATTATATATTCCTTACAGTTGTTCATAGGCTTTTTAATCATTTTGCCTCGTTATCTTACGGGGCTCCGTCTTTTGAGTTCCAAAGGTTCTTTGAGACATTGATTATTTCGTCTCGTGGCATCCTCTTATTCTTTAATCTGTGCATTTACGGGGATCTTCAAGAAAAGCGGAAGAATAATTTTTATTACTTGGCCAAATTATAATTCCGTCATGTCCAAATCATGATTTCCGAGTCGAAAAATGCAACGACGATTTTGGTGAACCGTAGGGCATTCACCCGGTGTCCCCAATAATCTTCGAGCTCTCAGGGCTAAGTAGAGTTCTTTTATTTCCCTTTTTTGTGATCACAGGCGGGCTCGGCTGCAACGAGTGATCGAGGATCGTTGAGAGGCGTGGTCACGCAAGGCCCGCGGCTGGCGGTCGATAACCGACCCGCCCGCTGCCTCTAGTTTCGTCTATCCCCGCTCGCTCGAGGGGCGTAGGTGACACTTTCTAGAGAGCTTGGTGTTCCGAAAAATCGGGCCCTGTTGTACCATCATCCGCACTCTTTTACCTCGACTTTTACCTCGACTGCCCCAGCGCTATCTGTCAACAGATATTGTAATTTCCGGGGCCTGCAGGGACCGTTGCTCGTATTATTGTCTGCCGAATGCCCCCTTTCACCTGAAGTCTCGAAACTCATGACTGAACTATGGGTGCGTTTGTGCGAGTAGCACGAAGTTACGGCCTGACGTAACAGGGAACACCGCGTGCCGTTGGCATCCTTTTTGTTCAATAATGTTTTAAGATTAATTTTATCTTTATGGAAACACATTTTTTTAATACATTTTTGCATTTTTTTCCATTAGCCGTTTTTCTCCAACTGGATTATCGGTAATTTTAGAATTTGTCAACGACCATACCATGCTGAAAACACCAGTTCTCGTCCGATCACTGAAGTTAAGCAGCATTGGGCGCGGTCAGTACTTGGATGGGTGACCGCTTGGGAACACCGCGTGCCGTTGGCATCCTTTTTGTTCAATAATGTTTTAAGATTAATTTTATCTTTATGGAAACACATTTTTTTAATACTTTTTTGCATTTTTTTCCATTAGCCGTTTTTCTCCAACTGGATTATCGGTAATTTTAGAATTTGTCAACGACCATACCATGCTGAAAACACCAGTTCTCGTCCGATCACACAAGTTAAGCAGCATTGGGCGCGGTCAGTACTTGGATGGGTGACCGCTTGGGAACACCGCGTGCTGTTGACATCCTTTTTGTTCAATAATATTTTAAGATTAATTTGATTTTCATGTAAACACATTTTTTAAATACTCTTTTCCATATTTTGCATTCGTCGATTTTATTCAACTGGATTATTGGTAATTGAAGAATTTGTCAACGACCATACCATGCTGAAAACACCAGTTCACGTCTGTTCACGCCACAGAGCGTTCATTATGATGATTTGACTCGTGGTACCACCGTATGACGTCACGCACACCTCTTCGGGTGTGCGAGGTGAACTAAATTCTACGCGGGTTCCGCTCGAGGGTCTCATGACCTCTTGCGAGCACCCACGGTGCGCTGCGGGGAGTAGTATTGTCTACGCGATTACTCAGCAAAGACGCGCTTACACGTTCCTGCGATAAAAGTTATTGTAATCGGGAATTTACAACTCGCGGTTACATTAATCGACATCAAACACTCTCGAGTCCGATTCTGTATATTGTTCTCTACGCGATTGACATATTATTTTTCACCATCGTCGAAGTTATCGTCGTGAATAAAGAATTTCTGGTTTTATACAAATTGCCCTCGTGTTGCCTTCTCCATTTATTCCGAACGATCCGAACCCTCTTCGCCACGAGTTTCTCGTGTTTCAGCGAAATGAACTATTTCGATTACTATTCAACTGTGCTACGAAAGCGAAGGCGTGCACATTTTTTGGTCCTTCGAGCCGGATCGTTCGGATAAATTCGCGTAAAAAGTGCAATTTCGAGTGTGTAATTTTCTGTGAAAAATTAACATTAACAATTGTGCATAAAAACGTGGTACCAGCGAATTCAACGAACACCGGTCCACGCAACATTCAGAAAAAACGAGTTGCGAATAATTCAGGATCATCGATTTCATCGTTAAGCAAGTACTTTGTAATTAACAAGTGAGCACAGTGAGAACGTGATACGTGCCACGAGGTTCGATATATCTATCGCTCTCGGGTACCAGTATACGCGAATAGTCTCTCTCTCATTTACCTTCCTTTACGAGGAAGAGATCAGTGCATACGTACTCACGGTAGCGGTCGGACCTCGCAGTCACACGTGCTCGCATTGTAACACACGAAGTCGAGCGTCGCGCGAGCCTACTCCCATCGATTACGTCATCACTGCACGGAACAATAGAAATGCTCGAACGAGAGAATCTTCGAGCGTCTCTACGAGTGAGTAACTTCTTCGGGTTTCTCGCGAAAAATATATAACGAGTTTCAAAAGAAAACGTTCTTATTTTCACGGTTAATCGGGACATTAACGGAAAGGCTTGAAATATCGTACGCGAAAACTTCTTGTTAAATATTTTCGAAAACTGTCTATCGAGGTACCAGTGAACATTATGACAATTATACAATCAACTACGTTGACAGATCGCGAGTGAAATAATGGAACCGTATCGCCTCGTTACACGCTCTCGGCTACGCGTTTCATAACAGACTCGACGATTATTTTCCGAGTCAATAGTTCTACGAGCTACATTGTTACATCGGAAACAGTGTATTGTCAATACGCGTTTACGTGTCATTATTATTCGATCGAACGAGCATCGGATAAATCGTAAACAAAAAAAAAAAAAAAAAAAAAAAAAACAATAGTGATTAATTAATACTCGATTCCATCGATTTAATTATCATTAACTTTACGTCGATAAATTAATATTCGGTCACAAGCATCGAATTAATTATCAAAACAAAAATCATTCGATAAATTAATATTCGATCACAAGCATCGATGTAATTATCGCGAAAATTAAATAAACCACTGATCGATCAAACGAGCATCGAATCAAGTGCGTTATTGAACAACGTATTGACAATTATTATTCGATCGTCACACGCATCGAACAAAAATCCAATTGTCAGTAACAAATTAACTTGGTACCCACGCAGTCGGGACCTTGTAAGAATCGTACCATTTAACGATTTTGCATCACGGTATCTACGCAGTCGGAACCCGTGCAACGTTCAACATGGCGGAAATTGATACGCTCATCGAGGATCTACGCGAGCAGCAGACGATGATAGCGAAACTTCTTGTCAATCTCAAAAAGACGGGAAAAGGCAAGTTCACCACGTCAGCGCTCAACACTCGTCTTTCAAATCTAAACATCTAATGTGGCGAAGAGTCAAGAAATTCATACGAGCATCAGGAGAGCATGCACGGCAGATCAGAAGAAGACGCTCGCGTATTTTACCAAGGACGAATTCAGCGAGATCGAAGCAACGTACTACGAGGTTAGCGATTATATTGTAGATGTACTCAATCCGCGACCTTCCGCAGTTAACGCAAATTCGACCGCAGCTGGTCATAGCCTGCTTCAAGACGGAAATCAAAATAGCTTCCCGTTTCTAGCAAAAATTCCTATGCCAACTTTCTCGGGAAACTATGATGAGTGGATCTCCTTCAGAGATTTATTCACGTCAATGGTTATTAACGATGAGAGACTTAGAGACGTACATCGAATGTATTATCTCAAATCGAGTGTTACTGGCGAAGCGAAATCCCTCTTGAAGTCAGCTCAAATAACCGATGCAGATTTTCAGTTAGCGTGGAATCAGTTGAAAGACCGTTATGAGAACTCGCGTCACATAATTTCAGCGTACCTAACGAAACTATTCGACGTTAATACGGTAACAAACGAAAATGCAAAAGATCTCAAGCGATTGCGTGATCAAACTTATGAAGCTGTTGGCGCGTTAGGTAACCTCGGTCGACCAGTGGACCAGTGGGATGACTTGATCGCATTCATGACAATTCGCAAACTTGATCCAGTCTCTCGAAGAGAATGGGAGATGAGAATTGGTGACAAAACAACGTTTCCAACGTATAATGAAATTCACAATTTTCTAGAGTACCGAGTTCGAGCATTAGAGTCAATCAATCAAACGGGGTCATCAATGAAGACCACCAAAACAAAAGATAACGATAATTCAACTAAAGCTCATGTCTCCTCGGTACCAAAGTCATGCGAATGCGATGAAAATCACCCACTGCGTCTATGCGAGGTCGTTAAAGCAAAATCCATCGAGGAACGATTTAAATACGTTCAAAAACAAAAGTTATGCCATAACTGTTTGTACACAGGGCATCCGACAAACCAATGCCGAAGCAAGTTCTCATGCTCCCACTGTAAGAAACGACATCACACGATGTTACACAATCCTCATGCAAAAGGGAATGGTGAAAAGTCAGCACTCTCGCCGATTGGTGGTACCAGTGTAAAATCCACTCCGGTAGCTACGTCATCGCCGCTTGCACCGTCAAGCAAGAGTACAGAGGTGCCCGCAAGCACAAGTCAACACGTCGCTGCACCAATCGAGACGCTTAACGCTGTCAAAACAAAAATAACACCGACTTCAGTGATGCTTGCGACTGCTTGGGTATTGGTTTCGTCGGATAAAGGCCGCCAAACGAAGGTAAGAGCGCTGCTGGATCAGGGGTCTCAATCGTCGTTTGTCACAGAGACACTAGCACAAACGTTGAGAGCCTCTCGTACCAAGGTACGTGCGCCAATATCCGGAATTGGTGGCACCGATGCCGGCACCGGCCGAGCAATCGTGTCATTAACGTTAAAATCATGCATTGGTACCAACGATTCGGTCCAATGCTCCGCGATAGTGTTCCAGAAGTTAACCTCCTACGTGCCTCGACGATCGCCCTGTCAAGCGTCATGGAGACATCTAGAAGGCCTCGAAATGGCAGATCCTGATCCCAGCGGCGGTCAGCCGATCCAGTTAATTTTAGGAGCTGACGTATACGCAAACATCCTACGCGAAGGATTGAAAAGGGGACCGATCGGGTCACCCATCGCGCAAAAAACCACGTTTGGTTGGATCCTTTCAGGACGAACATCTAGTGGTACCACAAATCAAATCGCTACGTTAACGGCTCATCTAGACTGCGACAATTCAACGCTGCTTAACGAACTTCGTCGGTTTTGGGAACTTGAGGAAGTTCCAGAGAGTCATAGGCTTACTGAGGAGGAAGTTGCGTGTGAAGCTCACTTCGCCGCGACACACAAACGGGTACCAGGGGGGAGATATTGCGTGAGACTTCCGTTCAAGAGTCCAATTCCGATCAACATCGGATCGTCAAGTCAAATCGCCAAAGACTGGCTCGCGAAGCTCCAACGTAAATTCACACGCAATCCCGACATACTCGAACCATATTACAATTTCCTGAGCGAGTATTATTACCTCAAACACATGACGCCGACGACATTTGACGACCCTGACTCGAACCCTGCTATTTACCTGCCCCATCATCCGGTGTTCAAAGATAGCAGCACCACGAAACTCAGAGTTGTCTTCAACGCGGCAAGTAAAACGTCAAATGGTACCTCACTCAATGACCATCTCATGGTGGGACCGAAGCTGTAATCAGACTTGCCTACCATCATCCTACGTTGGCGACAGCATCAATACGCGTTGACTGCCGACATCGAAAAAATGTATCGCCAAATCCTGGTCGATCCGGAGGATACTCGGTACCAACAGATCCTTTGGCGATTGACTCCAGAGTCTCCAATAACACCATACAAACTCGTCACAGTCACCTACGGTACCGCGTCAGCACCCTATCTCGCGATGCGAGTCCTCAAACAACTTGCTGACGACGAAGAGAAGGACTTTCCTAACGCCGCAACAACCGTTCGCGAGAACTTTTACGTCGATGATGTGTTATTTGGAGCCAACGACGAAGCAGCTGCAAACACGTTGCGTCAGGAGTTGGAGCGCTTGTTACAACGTGGAGGTCTAACACTACGAAAATGGATGTCAAGTCATGAATCACTCCTTGCGAACACTCCGGAATCCGACCAGGAAAAGACGAAGACAAGAACCTTTGACTCTACAGAAACTGTCAAGATTCTCGGGATTCGATGGGTACCAGGAAAAGATGCGTTTTGTTTCAACGTAATCTCACCAACGCGTGCGAGCAACATAAAACGATCGGTACTGTCCATAACGGCGCAGTTATTCGATCCATTAGGGTGGCTATCCCCAGTGATAGTCACAGCAAAAATCATAATGCAAGAGCTCTGGATTGCATCTCTCGATTGGGATGACAATCTTCCAGCAGACGTTTCAACGAAATGGGACGACTACTGCAAACGACTCCCTGAGCTAGAAGCTGTCACGGTACCTCGTTGGAACCATCTGACGTCAAACGAAACCGAATGCGAGTTACACGGCTTCGCCGATGCCTCAACTCGAGCATACGGAGCCGTAGTATACTTACGCATGGTAACGTCAGACGGTGAGGTGAAGATCAGCTTACTCACCGGAAAGTCAAAGGTCGCTCCGATCAAAACGGTTAGCGTACCTAGACTCGAACTTTGCGCAGCGGTATTACTCGCAAAACTCATTGAGTTTGCTAAACACGCGATGCAACTAAAACAATGTACAACATACGCCTGGACAGACTCAAGCGTCGTCCTCGCTTGGCTGAGGCAACACCCATCAGAGTGGCCGACATTCGTTGCCAACAGGGTTGCCACAGTCCAACATCGACTTCAAGACGTCTCGTGGAGGCACGTACCAACGGCAGAGAATCCAGCAGACTGTGCGTCTCGCGGCTTGACTGCAACGGAGCTTTGCACTCACCCACTCTGGTGGCTAGGCCCACCGTGGCTAAAACTCGACGAAGCAAAGTGGCCTCGCACTCCGCCGTCGACGCCAAAAGTCAAGCTCGTCGAAGCTGCTCTGGTACCAGCAAAAATCCACGTGGCCGTCGAAACTTTGCTCCACTGGGAACTCTACACGGAAGTGTCCTCCTGGAACAAACTCGTACGCGTAACAGCTTACTGCATGCGATTTATCGAACGATGTCGACGACGCAACAACGCAACGGAATTGCGTCTTTCCGGCGATGAAATCCGCAAAGCACAAACGTTCTGGATTAATGACATCCAGCATCAACACTACGGCGACGAGATTAAGGCGATCAAGGAAGAACAACCGTTATCACGCAAGTCAGCCTTGAGGAATCTCACCCCCTTCGTGGATGAAAATGGTACCATCCGTGTAGGCGGTCGCCTTGAACGATCTAACCTGACGTTCGAGGAGAAGCACCCTGCAATTCTGCCGAAACATCGAGTGAGCACTCTCATCGTAGAAGACGCACACTCACGGTGCATTCACGGAGGACCACAGCTGACGATCAGTATACTTCGACAGCGGTACTGGATCATCGGTCATCGACCGTTCGTTCGAAACATTATCAACAAATGTGTACCATGCGTACGACAACGCGCAAAGGTACCAACCCAACTCATGGGCAACCTACCAGCTGCACGAAGCACACAACACCGTGCATTCTTGCACACTGGACTCGACTACGCTGGACCATTTCTCGTAAGAACAAGCAAAGGCCGCGGACATAAATCCCACAAAGCCTACCTCGCTCTCTTCGTGTGCATGTCCACTAAAGCAATACACCTCGAAATAGTCTCAGACTACTCGTCAGACGCGTTCCTCGCCGCATATCGTCGCTTTACAGCACGCCGCGGGTTACCGTCTGATATATACAGCGACAACGGGACAACGTTTCAAGGTGCCGAAAAGGAGCTCCAAACTGCATTCAAGAACGCAGCAAACGACCCAAATCTCGGCAACCTCATCGCAACCAACTGCACGAATTGGCATTTCATCCCTCCCGGCGCTCCTCACTTCGGGGGATTGTGGGAAGCTGGTGTGAAATGCGCAAAACACCACCTAAAGCGAGTTCTTGGTACCAACACACTCACCTACGAGGAATTCAACACGCTCATCACTCAAGTAGAAGCTTGCTTGAACTCGCGACCAATCGGACCGAGTTTAACTGATCCATGCGAGTTTGCAGCGCTCACACCGGGACACTTCCTCGTGGGTGCTCCGCTAGTCAGTGTACCAGAACCATCACTACTTGATCTGACCGAAAACCGACTCGCAAGGTGGCAGTTGGTACAACAAATGCTCGAGAACTTCTGGAAACGTTGGTCCATAGAGTATTTCCACTCGTTGCAAGACCGCACGAAGTGGAAAACTACCCAAGAAAACATCGCAGTAGGCAACCTGGTCCTGCTGAGGAACAACCTCGTACCGCCGTCGAAATGGATGCTCGGAAGAGTTGTTGAAACGCACCCAGGACCAGATTCACGCGTACGCGTCGTAACCGTACGCACTGCAACGACTCAGCTCAAACGGCCAATTTCACAAATTTGCCTGCTTCCCGTCGACGTACCACCACCTGACCCTGACGTGACAGTCACTCCTCCTCCTGACACTCTCACAGCATCGCACTCAACTGAGTTTGAAGATTGCGAAACAATTGATGACTCAGAACCAGAGGTACCATCGGTACCCTAGAACCCGCGGCGAAGTGAGACTCACAGATAGCTTCATTAGTACATTAGTATAAATGCGACTGTAATTGTACTCGATGTAATGTGATCAGTGATAAAGTGCTACGACCTACGAACCAAAGCAAAACAAAACCAAACAGAAACTGAACAGAGACATCCGTCGAACCGTGCCGACCCGCCAGTGTTCCACGGCGGGCGGTTCATTGTACATAATGTAAATACTAGATTTAAAACATTTTTTAGTTTTCTCTTTCTATCACGACAGGTACCAATCCGTAACGACCACGGTGGGCGGCGTTTCACGCCTAACTTTTTTACCTCGATAGTCTAACTTCGACCTGCCAGTCGAGGCGGGCGGAATGTTCACGCCACAGAGCGTTCATTATGATGATTTTACTCGTGGTACCACCGTATGACGTCACGCACACCTCTTCGGGTGTGCGAGGTGAACGAAATTCTACGCGGGTTCGGCTCGAGGGTCTCATCACCTCTTGCGAGCACCCACGGTGCGCTGCGGGGAGTAGTATTGTCTACGCGATTACTCAGCAAAGACGCGCTTACACGTTCCTGCGATAAAAGTTATTGTAATCGGGAATTTACAACTCGCGGTTACATTAATCGACATCAAACACTCTCGAGTCCGATTCTGTATATTGTTCTCTACGCGATTGACATATTATTTTTCACCATCGTCGAAGTTATCGTCGTGAATAAAGAATTTCTGGTTTTATACAAATTGCCCTCGTGTTGCCTTCTCCATTTATTCCGAACGATCCGAACCCTCTTCGCCACGAGTTTCTCGTGTTTCAGCGAAATGAACTATTTCGATTACTATTCAACTGTGCTACGAAAGCGAAGGCGTGCACAACGTCCGATCACTGAAGTTAAGTAGCATTGGGCGCTGTCAGTACTTTTATGGGTGACCGCTTCGGAACACCGCGTGCCGTTGACATCCTTTTTGTTCAATAATATTTTAAGATTAATTTGATCTTCATGAAAACACATTTTTTAAATACTGTTTTCCATATTTTGCATTCGTCGATTTTCTTCAACTGGATTATTGGTAATTGAAGAATTTGTCAACAACCATACCATGCTGAAAACACTAGTTCTCGTCCGATCACTGAAGTTAAGCAGCATTGGGCGCGGTCAGTACTTGGATGGGTGACCGCTTGGGAACACCGCGAGCCGTTGGCATCCTTTTTGTTCAATAATATTTTAAGATTAATTTTATCTTTATGGAAACACATTTTTTAATACTTTTTTGCATCTGTTTCCATTTGCCGTTTTTGTCCGGCTAGATTATCAGTTATTTAAGAATTTGTTAACGACCACACCATGCTGAAAACACCAGTTCTCGTCCGATCAATGAAGATAAGCAGCATTGGGCGCGTTCAGTACTTGGATGGGTGTCCGCTTGGGAACACCGCGTGCCGTTGACATCCTTTTTGTTCAATAATATTTTAAGATTAATTTGATCTTCATGAAAACACATTTTTTAAATACTCTTTTCCATATTTTGCATTCGTCGATTTTCTTCAACTGGATTATTGGTAATTGAAGAATTTGTCAACGACCATACCATGCTGAAAACACCAGTTCTCGTCCGATCACTGAAGTTAAGTAGCATTGGGCGCTGTCAGTACTTGGATGGGTGACCGGTTGGGAACACCGCGTGCTGTTGACATCCTTTTTGTTCAATAATATTTTAAGATTAATTTGATCTTCATGAAAACACATGTTTTAATTACTCTTTTCCATATTTTGCATTCGTCGATTTTCATCAACTGGATTATCGCTAATTTAAGAATTTGTCAACGACCATACCATGCTGAAAACACCAGTTCTCATCCGATCATTGAAGTTAAGCAGCATTGGGCGCGTTCACTACGTGGATGGGTGTCCGCTTGGGAACACCGCGTGCTGTTGACATCCTTTTTGTTCAATAATATTTCAAGATTAATTTGATCTTCATGAAAACACATTTTTTAAATACTCTTTTCCATATTTTGCATTCGTCGATTTTATTCAACTGGATTATTGGTAATTGAAGAATT
Source organism: Pimpla rufipes (assembly GCA_963932165.1). NCBI lineage: Eukaryota > Metazoa > Arthropoda > Insecta > Hymenoptera > Ichneumonidae > Pimpla > Pimpla rufipes. The sequence continues at coordinate 11,482,268 of OZ010631.1, read as the reverse complement.
TGTCAACGACCATACCATGGTGAAAACACCAGTTCACGTCCGATCACTGAAGTTAAGTAGCATTGGGCGCTGTCAGTACTTGGATGGGTGACCGCTTGGGAACACCGCGAGCCGTTGACATCTTTTTTGTTCAATAATATTTTACGATTAATTTGATCTTCATGAAAACACATCTTTCTCATACTTTTTTCCATATTTTGCATTCGTCGATTTTCTTCAACTGGATTATCGGTAATTTAAGAATTAGTCAACGACCATGCCATGCTGAAAACACCTGTTCTCATCCGATCATTGAAGTTAAGCAGCATTGGGCGCGTTAAGTACTTGGATGGGTGTCCGCTTGGGAACACCGCGTGCCGTTGACATCCTTTTTGTTCGATAATATTTTAAGATTCATTTGGTCTTCATGAAAACACATTTTTTAATACTTTTTTCCATATTTTGCATTCGTCGATTTTATTCAACTGGATTATCGGTAATTTTAGAATTTGCCAACAACCATACCATGCTGAAAACACCAGTTCTCGTCCGATCACTGAAGTTAAGCAACATTGGACGCGGTCAGTACTTGGATGGGTGAACGCTTGGGAACACCGCGTGCCGTTGACATCTTTTTTGTTCAATAATATTTTACGATTAATTTGATCTTCATGAAAACACATCTTTTTCATACTTTTTTCCATATTTTGCATTCGTCGATTTTCTTCAACTGGATTATCGGTAATTTAAGAATTAGTCAACGACCATACCATGCTGAAAAAACCAGTTCTCGTCCGATCACTGAAGTTAAGCAGCATTGGGCGCGGTCAGTACTTGGATGGGTGACCGCTTGGGAACACCGCGTGCCGTTGACATCTTTTTTGTTCAATAATATGTTACGATTAATTTGATCTTCATGAAAACATATCTTTTGCATACTTTTTTCCATATTTTGCATTCGTCGATTTTCTTCAACTGGATTATCGGTAACTTAAGAATTTGTCAACGACCATACCATGCTGAAAACACCTGTTCTCATCCGATCATTGAAGTTAAGCAGCATTGGGCGCGTTCAGTACTTGGATGGGTGTCCGCTTGGGAACACCGCGTGAGGTTGACATCCTTTTTGTTCGATAATATTTTAAGATTAATTTGGTCTTCATGAAAACACATTTTTTAATACTTTTTTCCATATTTTGCATTCGTCGATTTTATTCAACTGGATTATCGGTAATTTAAGAATTTGTCAACGACCATACCATGCTGAAAACACCTGTTCTCATCCGATCATTGAAGTTAAGCAGCATTGGGCGCGTTCAGTACTTGGATGGGTGTCCGCTTGGGAACACCGCGTGAGGTTGACATCCTTTTTGTTCGATAATATTTTAAGATTAATTTGGTCTTCATGAAAACACATTTTTTAATACTTTTTTCCATATTTTGCATTCGTCGATTTTATTCAACTGGATTATCGGTAATTTAAGAATTTGTCAACGACCATACCATGCTGAAAACACCAGTTCTCGTCCGATCACTGACGTTAAGTAGCATTGGGCGCTGTCAGTACTTGGATGGGTGACCGCTTGGGAACACCGCGTGCCGTTGACATCCTTGTTGTTTAATAATATTTTAAGATTAATATGATCTTCATCAAAACACATTTTTTAATTACTCTTTTCCATATTTTGCTTTTGTCGATTTTCTTAAACTGGATTATCGGTAATTTAAGAATTTGCCAACAACCATACCATGCTGAAAACACCAGTTCTCGTCCGATCACTGAAGTTAAGCAACATTGGACGCGGTCAGTACTTGGATGGGTGAATGCTTGGGAACACCGCGTGCCGTTGACATCCTTTTTGTTCGATAATATTTTAAGATTAATTTGGTCTTCATGAAAACACATTTTTTAATACTTTTTTCCATATTTTGCATTCGTCGATTTTATTCAACTGGATTATCGGTAATTTAAGAATTTGTCAACGACCATACCATGCTGAAAACACCAGTTCTCGTCCGATCACTGAAGTTAAGCAGCATTGGGCGCGGTCAGTACTTGGATGGGTGACCGCTTGGGAATACCGCGTGCCGTTGACATCTTTTTTGTTCAATAATATTTTAAGATTAATTTGATCTTCATGAAAACACATTTTTTAAATACTCTTTTCCATATTTTGCATTCGTCGATTTTGTTCAACTGGATTATTGGTAATTGAAGAATTTGTCAATGACCATACCATGCTGAAAACACCAGTTCTCGTCCGATCACTGACGTTAAGTAGCATTGGGCGCTGTCAGTACTTGGATGGGTGACCGCTTGGGAACACCGCGTGCCGTTGACATCCTTGTTGTTTAATAATATTTTAAGATTAATATGATCTTCATCAAAACACATTTTTTAATTACTCTTTTCCATATTTTGCTTTTGTCGATTTTCTTAAACTGGATTATCGGTAATTTAAGAATTTGTCAACGATCATACCATGCTGAAAACACCAGTTCTCGTCCGATCACTGAAGTTAAGCAGCATTGGGCGCGGTCAGTACTTGGATGGGTGACCGCTTGGGAACACCGCGTGCCGTTGTCATCCTTTTTGTTCAATAATATTTAAGATTAATTTTATCTTTATGGAAACACATTTTTTAAATACTTTTTTGCAATTTTTTCCATTAGCCGTTTTTCTCCAACTGGATTATCGGTTGTTTAAGAATTTGTCAACGACCACACCATGCTGAAAACACCAGTTCTCGTCCGATCACTGAAGTTAATCAGCATTGGGCGCGGTCAGTACTTGGATGAATGAACGCTTGGGAACACCGCGTGTCGTTGGCATCCTTTTTGATTATTGATATCTTAAGATTTATTTGATCTTCATGAAAAGACATTTTTATAATACTTTTTTGCATTTTTTTTGCATTCGTCGTTTTTCTTGAACTGGATTATTGGTAATTTAAGAATTTGTCACCGACCATACCATGTTGAAAATTCCAGTTCTCGTCCCATCTGCTATAAGCTAATTGAAAACGAAATTATAATAATACTTAAGGTAACGAGATACATCGGAACTATTTCCGGAACCCCATTTTTTTGCAAAAGAGGTTTCTCAAACGGGTTTAATATTAGATATATCAATACAGCATAAGTCATCAAAAAACGAAATAACTATACAACCGCACACGAAGAAAATTCTACCAACCTTACAATAAAGGGAAGGTTGGGCGAAAGCGGAGACTTCCAATGAAAACAAACGATGTACACAAAATCATCTAACCATGTAATGTCTCTTTTAATGTTATCATTGAACAAATTTATGTTAAGTTTTGCGTTCTCGTCCGATCACTGAAGTTAACCATGTAATGTCTATTTTATTGTCATCATTGAATGAATTTATTTTGAGTTTTGCGTTCTCGTCGGATCACTGAAGTTAACAAGCATTGGACGTGGTCAGTACTTGGATGGGTGACCGCTTGGGAAAACCGCGTGCCGTTGCCATCCTTTTTGTTCAATAATGTTTTAAGATTAATTTTGTCTTTATGGAAACGGTTTATTTTAATACTTATTTCCATATTTTGCATTCGTCGATTTTCTTCAACTGGATTATCGGTAATTTAAGAATTCATCAACGACCATACCATGCTGAAAACACCAGTTCTCGTCCGATCACTGAAGTTAAGCAGCATTGGGCGCGGTCAGTACTTGGATGGGTGACCGCTTGGGAACACCGCGTGCCGTTGGCATCCTTTTTGTTCAATAATGTTTTAAGATTAATTTTATATTTATGGAAACACATTTTTTTAATACTTTTTTCCATATTTTGCATTCGTCGATTTTATTCAACTGAATTATCGGTAATTTAAGAATTTGTCAACGACCATACCATGCTGAAAACACCAGTTCTCGTCCGATCACTGAAGTTAATCAGCATTGGGCGCGGTCAGTACTTGGATGGGTGACCGCTTGGGAACACGGCGTGCCGTTGGCATCCTTTTTGATCAATGATATCTTAAGATTTATTTGATCTTCATGAAAAGACGTGTTTATAAAACTTTTAGCATTTTTTTCCATTAGCCGTTTTTCTCCAACTGGATTATCGGTAATTTAAGAATTTGTCAACGACCATACCATGCTGAAAACACCAGTTCTCGTCCGATCACTGAAGTTAAGCAGCATTGGGCGCGGTCAGTACTTGGATGGGTGACCGCTTGGGAACACCGCGTGCCGTTGGCATCCTTTTTGTTCAATAATGTTTTAAGATTAATTTTATCTTTATGGAAACACATTTTTTTAATACTTTTTTCCATTTTTTTCCATTAACCGTTTTTCTCCAACTGGATTATCGGTAATTTTAGAATTTGTCAACGACCATACCATGCTGAAAACACCAGTTCTCGTCCGATCACACAAGTTAAGCAGCATTGGGCGCGGTCAGTACTTGGATGGGTGACCGCTTGGGAACACCTCGTGCCGTTGGCATTCTTTTTGTTTAATTATATCTTAAGATTTATTTGATCTTCATGAAAAGACATTTTTTAAATACTTTTTTGCATTATTTTTGCATTAATCGTTTTTCTTGAACTGGATTATTGGTAATTTAAGAATTTGTCACCGACCATACCGTGCTGAAAACACCAGTTCTCGTCCCAGCTGCTATAAGCTAATTGAAAAGGAAATTATATAAATAATTAAGATAACTAGATACATCGGAACTATTTCCGGAAGCCCATTTTTTTGTAAAAGAGGTTTCTCAAACTGTTTTAATATTAGATATATCAATACTGCATAAGTCATAAAAAAACGAAATAATTGTACAACCGCACACGAAGAAAATTCTACCAACACTTACAATACAGGGAAGGTTGAGCGAAAGCATAGACTTCCAATGAAGAACAAAAGATGTACACATAATCATGTAACCATGTAATGTCGATTTTATTGGTATCATTGAATAAATTTATTTTGAGTTTTTATTTCTCGTCCGATCACTGAAGATAATCATGTAATGACTATTTTATAGTTACTAGGGACATACACGCGCGCTGACGCGCGCGTCTATAGGACTTTCTGCGCTGCTGCCCTCTTGTTTTATTTTAAAGTTAAGTCAAATTTGGCACAATCGAACTTGTTGCTAACACTTTTCTTGTCAATCAAACATATAGTATTGGTAAACCTACAATAATTGGCATAGCCGCGTGTGAACAAAAACAAATAAATCAATTACATTTACGAAATATACAATTGTGTTGATATAAGGCAGTAAACGTGCTAGTTGCACTAATGCTTAGATCTCTTATTACTGATATATTTCCTTGTACACATAATTTTTAACCATATTTCCATCGCGTTGCGATACAAGATAAACTTTGAGAGATTCCCAAGAACGTACCCGCGAAAAAGCTACATACAATTGCCCATGATTAAATACATCCCTGCGAAGATCAAGACTAATTTTTTCGAAAGTTTGCCCTTGTGATTTGTTGATAGTCATCGCAAAAGCTACTTTTACAGGGAACTGACGTCTTTTGAAAATAAAGGGATATTCATGCTCACAATATAAAGTAATGCGATGTAAGAAAACGATCTCTCCAGCTTTATCCCCAGACAGAATTTCACATCGCAAAACCATGTTGCCTAGGTCTAAAACCAACAATCTCGTACCATTGCACAAACCTTCGTTTATACTTAGATTCCTGATCAGCATTATTATACTGTACTTTCGGAGGCGAAGTTCGTGTGGCGGCAAACTTGGAGGTGACAGCGTATGTAGGTACTCTGGTAAGATCGTTTCGTTTATCTCATCATTGTCGCCACAATTCTGTGTACTGTCAACGCTCGAATAGAGTCGTTCAGTAGCATTGTCGAATAAATTCATGACTCTGGAGTTGATTTCTTCAACATCAACATTTCGGGCGGATAGAATGGCTCGTTTCGCCACATCTCTGAATCGTTTCGCTCTTACCAATTGCCCATAGGTATCTTCGACTATATCACTGCCTGCAGACGCTAGGCAACGTTCTGGAACGTTAAAGTTGTCATCTGCATCATTGAGTATTCCGTCGCCAATGTCAAGTAGAAATTTAGCGAATTCCACTTCACTCGGCAAAACTCTCATGTTTTGTGTTAATGCGTACTTGGAAAAATGTTGCCACAGTTCACTGTACTCGATTGAAAGGCTTACGGTTTCGCTACGCGTACCTCGTACTTTAACCTGTAGAAGTTGACGGAAGTCGCCTCCGAGAACGATCACCTTTCCACCAAATGGTTTGTTGTTGTCCATAATATCTTTTAATGTTCGGTCTGCTACCTCAAGCGCATAACGTGGAGCCATAGGTGCTTCGTCCCAGATGAAAAGATCAACGTTCTTTAAGTACATACCTTGTTTTGATTGCACTTTGATGCTTGATGTGGAATCAGCGTACAACGGTACTGGAAGCCCAAATGTTTTATGTACTGTCTTCCCTTCAGGCAGCAATATCGCTGCAATCCCAGTGAAGGCCATATAGTGCTGACACATTTTCCTCTGCCTCTGACTATATTCGAAAGTGTGGTATACGTGAACGTTTTGCCAGATCCTCCAGGACCATCGATATAAAAGCAGGTCTCCTCAGCATTTTCGTTGTCGAGTGTGCTTAGAACGGCATTGACAAAGGTTTTCTCGGTATCAGTGAGTTGTCTGTATTGTTCCGTGCCAGTGGCCGTAAATTCTTCAGGCAACGTTACAACTTCATCTTCTGACTCCAGAATATCCACCTGTTCCATACTGGGGAAATGGGATATACTCGAACCTTCTTTGTCAAGCATGCGAGCGATCTCACTATAGGCTTTTTTTATTGCTTGCTCCATACCTATGCGTCGTGCGTAGTCCTCTGACAACTTATTTTTGAATTCTTCCCACAATTCTTCTGGATGAATCGGTTGGCAGTGAACCAAGATTCTAACGAATAGTCTTCGAAGTAGACCAGGCATCATCCAAATGGAAGCTTCTTCAATCGCTTTTCTCCACTCGTCATCGTCTTCAATGAGACCTAGCGCCAAACATGTCGCGACAAACGTGTCGCAAGTTTGTCCATTGACGGTTCTTAAATCCTCGAAACTTCTGGCTCCTTTTGCATTCAATAAAAGTAATCGAAGATGAAACAATTCGATTTGAGCAGGATTGACGGAGTACATCCGTCCAAATGCATCATGTCTTCGCTGTCGTTGTGTCCATTGGCTAACAGGAGTTCCGTTATCTTTCGACCTCTTAAATACGTAATGGGACGGGATCTCTGGGTACGTATACTGTCTTGCAGATTCGTCTCGAACGTTCAATGCGAAATAATCTTCCAGCATACTTACGCGACTCATAGCGTCTCGTATCCCATCTTCATTCATGTCTGCCGGTATTGTGATACTGTGCTCGTTAGGCAAATGTACAGGAAGACGTATAACGGGATGGCTTTTTTCTTGCATTTTTTTGTCGAGAACACGCCACACTGCTTCGTTTGGACCTACATAGCGAGCTTCAATATGATCCTTGATTTCGTCGTGCTCGATAACGTTTTCTGCAATCTCACCCTCTTCGGTATTCGTAATTTGGATGGCGGCAACATCATGTCCTTTATATATGTATTTATACAGATACTTAGGTGCTGTCACGCTTGTTACGATTTCTACATTAATGTGGCAATTGAAGATCAGTGAGAGAATGGGACAGTAGGGTACAACCCAACGGTTATCTGCAACGTGTCCTCCATTTCGTTCGTATACAGCTCCAGTGTCTCTTCTACGATAGGTCGGGTAGGAGTCAGCATCCATTGTGGTTTCGCCTCGAAAAGGCTTTGGAAAATGCTTGGAACACTTACCGTTCACTTCACACCATGCTCCGCAAGGTCCATGAATCATATTACTCATGACGATGCGATGCAATTCGGGTTGCCGGTGCGGATCGGGAATCTCTGCAGATATACATTTGTCAATCATCGCTGGTGTTGCCAGTTTATCCTTTAGTGTCACTAACAGGTGGATGTGTAGTAAACCCCGCTTCTGCGATTCAATTGTGTATACGAAGGCTCGCGATTCACCAAACAAATTTTTGCGGGTAATCAAATCGAGTAAATGTTTTTTCTTCAAATCGAAAACACGGGCGGTGAGGTCCGGCCTGTCAGAAGGCTGCTGGCCAGGAAGGAGATTTTCCGTAATCTCACGCCACTTTGGATTACACGTCATTGTAATAAAGAGATCTGGTTTTCCAAATTTTCTAACGATCCCCATGGCATCCTGATAATGCTGCATCATATTACGTGGTGATCCACTGAAAGTCGATGGTAGGATTACGATACGTCCGACACGTGCATTTGTTTCATGAGCTGTAGTGTTGAGGTAATCCACTAATCCGGAGTAAGATTCGGCACGTATTTTTGCTTGATTGGCCTTTAGGAATTGTATGCGATCTTTTTCAATTTTTACATAACTATCTACTATCCATTGTTGAAAGAGACGTCGTCCCTGAAGGATAAGATTTCCGTGGTCGCTTTCGCGAATAGCCATTCGATATTTCGTATAAGCATCTCTGGATACTCGTTTTTCATTGTTACCTATTTGTCGTAAATCTTGATGCCATCCTCGAGTACCAAACGGGTAAAACAGGGGATAGACCCATGGTTCGACATTAGGATCCATAGAACTTACTAACTGTAGTACCCTTGTGTTCTTGTTACATATAGTAACGTACGATTCTGGTATTTCACCATTGTCTGTAGTAGAAAATACAGCAGCGACCTCATTACTACGCTGAAAGTTAAACCTGCGGCGATCCATTCCTGGTTTCAACGTGAATAGCAGCTGTAATTCGTTTGGCTGTTGGTTATTGCTTTGATTCTGTTGCTGGGATTGCAACTCTTCACCCATCATTTGATAGGATTGTGCGAAAATGTTATTATCACGCATAATGCGATCAAGTGCTCCCAGTAAACCTCGATCGAGAGCAGTATTTCTTCGTTGCACAGAGTCAACTGCTTCGTTTGAATCAACAATATACAGTTGACCGTAAGTTGGTAGTTCATTGGGTGCTGGAAACAACGCAGTGTTTACTTGATAGTAAATTTGACCCTGTATTTTAAAACAATACGGGCCCGGACGGGTTCCCGGAAAGTTCATCAAGTTAGCGTTAAATGACGCAAACGAAAATGAACTGTTATAATTTCGTATACGCTCGAAGAAAATGTTTGATTTCTCATGAGTGTCATTAAATAAAGATCGTAATTCTGATGGTGGCTCTGGAAGTGGTTCGAGATGGACTTTCCCGTGATTGCAGCAATCGGAAAATGAATCGCGCATATTCGACACTTTTTCAGATATGAAATGTACAGCACTGCAGTGTGTACAGCGCTCAGTCATGCTACCTCCGTAGTGTTCCTGAACTTCATCAATTTGATACCGGGGGACTTGATTTCCTACTTCCTGATTTCTTTGACGTGCACGATATAGGCTTTGACGTTGCGCATTAGTTAATCTGCCGTTATTTTCTTGGTTATCGTGGTTGTGCGATGTTGATGTTGAGGCTTCGGCGGATTGACTAATTTCGACATTCTGTGCAGCACGTCTTGCATGGTAACGGATACGTTGCATTTCATTATGCCGTTCTCGACGTATACGTTGATACTCTACTTCCTCTTCAGCAGATCGTTCTATTCGTCTTCTTCTCATTTTTTATATGAAAAGAGTGGCGACAATTAAACTCGCAATGAGACCAATATACTGGTAAGTTCATTTATTTCTAATATAAATAAATTAATCAGTACATCATCAAAAATCATCATCAACATTGTTATTTTAGTAACAATTTCTTCATCATTTTCATCATCATCAATATAATTCAAAAATCAATTCAATTTGTTTTCATTCGTCTTGATTTCATTTTATCAGTTTATCATCATCGTTATCATCGTTAAATCATCATCATCATCATCATCATCGTTGTTCTCAGCGAATCTCGACACCTGAAAAAAAGGAAAAATCTTTTGTTAGTGACACGCCTTACAAATATAACTACATTTTCATTTTAATTCATTTCAATCCTGAAGATTTTCCCAGATAGAAAAATGCCCCGCATGGCGTGTGGGTAGAAATGAGACATGTATCACAGCATTTAGATGCAACATTAATAGGACGAATGTCGGCGCTGTACTTGCACAATATGTTGGAACTGTGTAAATACAGTGCTGGCATTACACACCGTGCCGTTAGTAGAGATGTGCCGTTAGTAGAGATCAACTGTAGTGAACGTTTTTGACGCATATATTTGCGTTTACATCTGAAAGAAGACATTTATTCACTGCGGATATTACCACTCCCTAGCAAGTCCGAACACCGAAGAAATGTCTGAAAAAGCACAATGCTTTTCGAACATTTAAGACATTTTGATCGAAAGCACCAAAAAAGCATCGGAAATTAGTTGATAATTAGTATTGAGTCACAAAGCACTGTGCTTTTTCGCTGCCGCTCGTATAAAAAAACCACTCCGAAGCACGGCACTTTTATAACCCAAATAAACGAATTTTCGGTGCTTTTTCGGCACTTTCGATGAAAATCTGAGTGTTTTAAATGTTCGAAAAGCTCTCATTGCACATGGGTGTTTTCTCGTTGACTGTCCTTTGTTGTTTCGGTAGTTTTTTCAATGCACTGACTTGTTGGAATGCAGTAAATGAATTTCTTATTTTTCTGTAAATGCTAATATGCGTATAAAAGTTCATTATAGTTTTTATTACCGCAGTCGGTATTTCATATACTCTTAACTTTATTAAAATAGAATGAAAATGGAGTTATTACCTTTCGCGTATTTTTCGTTTGATTTCCGATAAGGTTTCTTCGCAAAGTCACAGATTTCTAAAAATTTTCTTTTTACGGCTCAGTAGAACAACCTGTAACAATTAAATATATAAGATTAATGCCTAATAGATTGACTTTAAGGGGATGTGAAACATCCACGTCGAGCTCAGTCGGTATCAAAAACTGTAATGAAAGATTTCGACTGACATTTGCGTTTACAGCTAAAAGAAGAAATTCATTCCCTGCGGATTTCACCAGTGCAGGGAATGAATTTCTTCTTTTAGCTGTAAATGCAAATACGCGTAAAAAACATTCATTACAGTTTTTATTACCTCAGTCGGTATTTCACATGCCCTTAAGGGACTGCTGGAGTAGATTTTTTTACCGACATCGGTCGGTAAAAAATAGACTTCCGTAGTTTACTCTTTACGTCGTTATAACGTTACAGTATGCTTCAAATTTTACAGAGATGTTATACGAACAAAACAAAATAAAGAGTTCGGCGTAGATGCGATTAGTGGTCGAAAACTAATAGGTAATAGAAAAAATCGTTTATTTCTAAATCTTCGAAAACCAATATGGTCGCTCGAAACGTTAACAGTACCTTTGCTGTAAGATATAATCGTTTGGGGATCTCGAGTGAGTCAAGTCGTAGTCAACACCGATTCTTTGAAGTCTTCTGAATATTCCAGAACTGACAAAATGTTGATTATAAAACGTAAATCCATGTAAAGCGTAAACTGCGACCGCGTGTTTTTTTTATTAAAGTTTGAGCCCTTAAAGAAAATCTCTATCGGTTCAAAATATACGATTTTTTCTACTTCCTGTTAGTTTTCGGCGACAAATCACATCTACACCGAACCGTTTATTTTCATACATCTCTGTCGAATTTGAAGCATATCTGAAGCGTTTAACGACTCTAGCGGATTGTAAGAACTGCTAATGACCAAAAAGTCACCAGCAGTCATTATGGAATAAAAAAATAACTCGAAAATGACACACAAGCAACTTAGTGACCATTGGGCAATTTTGGCCAGGATTTTTTTGATTTTATCGCAATCTAAAATGACAGTCGTACCTGTGTGAAACGGTGATTTTTTCTTGAATCTTCGACCAACGAACGGCGAAAATGGTATCGGGAGCCGTTTACACGAAGCACCAAATCAGTTTACGTGTTTTTGCAAGTTAACACGATCGCTGCTTATGACGTTTGACGTTTGACAGGCGCCCTTTGTTTACAGGATATTGAATATATAGTGTCGTCCTGAGGCAAACGTAATATGACCAGCGACTGACGGTAACCAGGTGCAGCCGCAATCGGTGGTAATTAATCAAAAAATAATAAAAATGGGGGATTCCACGGTACTTTCGGCACACAAAAAAAACACAAAAAAAAATCTCAAATTTTTTTCTAAAAATCGGGTTCAGTGGTGTCTGTTGATGGACCAAATTAAAAAAAAATTGCTGTCGGTAATCGATCTGTAATTTTTTTTTCGAAAATAAAAATTCGAACTAATTCATTTCCGAGATTCACATTAGTGGCGTCTGTATTTCAATTTTCACTTCGATCCGTTCATAATTAGCGACAAACCGCTGTTCGAGAGATTTTCGGCGCGGTGTCTCACATGCCCTTAAACGACGTCCAGGTACAACGGGACGGAAAATCTTCCCGACCGCCTCGGCAAAAGCCTCGAGAGAGAGAGAGACGGACCCGCGTCTATCGGGCCGAGTTTCTTGGAATTTTCGCGAGCAACTATTTCACGGGATTCTTTTAAGTATTTTTATTATATACGAATACCGAGTGAAGTAAATTTTTAAGCGTTAAAACGAAAATAAGCTACGGAATATATTGGATTTTTGAAAATAGGAATTTTGTAACGCAAATACGAGCTCGTTATTTTCGTTTTTACGCCTATATAATAATAAAAATGAAGTACTTATGAATTCATGTTTATTTTTTTTTATAAAAAAAAATGAATTTAAAAAATACGAATGTAATGAAAAAAATGAATTCTCATGAATTGGTTTATTTATTTTTATTGTGTCACTGAAATACAAGAGAAAATATGGTGAAATTCGCGGAATTTCGCGGAAGGAAATCGCCCAGAAATTTCCAGCCACCGCGATCCAACGCGCGATTATTATTAAGCTGCATCCACCGAATTTCACATGGTATATCTCAATCCCTCGATTTACGAGCTCGCTAATTGGCAGTCGTAAAGGCGAGCATCGTTCGTACGGGATACATCGAAATTTCACATCCGCAAGGTTGATTAATCGCGCGGCTATCGTTCAAGCGCGGCCGAGGTTAGGCGCGCGACACGCACGCGTTCGAAGACAGAGTCGCCAGTCGCGTCCATCTCGAGGAGACTTTAAATACAGAAAGAACGGCAAAAAAATACAAACGACATAACCGCCCAAATACGGGGCCTTCGGTGCTTCGCTCGCGGGATTCTCGAAGCGTCGCACGTGCCTAAAAAAAAGAACAAAAATACGCCACCGCGAAACTTCCGCGCGAGACCCCCAATCGTTTTTCACGCGTCGCACAGGGCATCGATGTGCGGCTTAAAAAAAAATACGCGTCGAAACAATTCTTATCTCGCAGCGACTCTGACGGAGATAGCGGGCGGCGGTACGTAACTCGTTTTCGCGATTGAAGGCAGCCGATTTCTCGAATAGGTCGAGTCATTTCCCTGCGAAAGCATCGACGCGCCGCCTGTTTGCGTGAGAAACACAGGACACACACACACACACGCAGTGCCTAATTCCCAGCGCGCAGGACGATCGATTCCGCTTCTATCGGGTCTCTTTTCGCCGCACGCGCTCGAAAAGAAAACATCGCGATAATCCCCGACATCGTCGCTCCGCTTTGCCTTAATCAGACCGGTTAAACTTCAAGCCGCGCCATCTGTAAAATAACAAAAACAAACCAAATTTTGTTAAAAATGCCTTCATCAAAATCAATATAATAAATTATGTAATACATAATATTTCTTTACCTTTCTTGGCGTTTCCGTCACGTTTTTCATTTGATGATATGTCCATCGAGGCCCCTCAATTAGAGATATCGCTGTCGAATCGGTAACTTTGAGATACATCTGCGTAACCCAATTAACCGTTCCAACGACTTCAACAGGGTCACCTTTTTCGAATTGTAATAACTGCTCTCCAACGTAATCCAAAATCCTCACTTCTATTTTCATGATGCCATTCGTTATGGCGCCGAGTCCGTACGATCCGTCTTGTCCACGACTTTCGGCTCGGGCGAATTTTGTTTTCACGTGGCCTTGAATTCCTAAAATTAAAACATAAAGCATGTAGAAATAGAAATGATATATGAAAAATAGATTTTTTAAATTTTTTTTGTTTTTTTGTTTTATTTTTGTAAATATTTCTTTTTCGTTGTTGTTACTTTTAGTGCTATTGTTTTATTACTTTTTTTTGTTATAATCCTATATATAATAATAATATTATTTATTTGTCTATTATATTTATTTTGTAATATAAATTCGCGCCGATCTCGATCTTTCGCCCTCTCGAACTTCTCGCGCTGATTCCACGATGCTGGCCTGCGATAACCGTGTCGCACGTACGGAAGAAACAGGCCAGGCAGACTGTTGTATAAAAATGGGTATCTACTCAGTGATCGTGCCAGTGGCATCGGCTATATCCTCCCATCCGACAGAGCGGGCCTGGCTTACTTCGTCACCAGTTCCATAGTCGCCTACAACGACTACTTCCGTGTTGGCGTTAAGCGACAATTCGAATGCTGCATTACCGGAATTAAACGCTGCCTTCTCCATTTTTTTTGATGATGCCCCATCGATGTGCACAACCTGTACATAATGCCGCAGAAGATTAGTCAGAATTCGTTTGTAAATATATTCTGTAAATCGGAGTTGTAAATATTAGTTAAAGATTCTGTAAATAGTACTTACCTTATTCAACTGGACGATCGGTAAGATCCTCGCGACCTGCGCCTCCCACGCGACGCTCTGAACACGACGCCCTGAGTCGTTATTGATGATAAATTTCATCACGCGATATTTTTTAACCTTTCCAACTATCTTTGGCCTTTCTATCGCGTCGACGTATCCGACGATCTCCCTGAATATTATAAACGAAACAAAACGATACAATTTAGGTTAAGTGAGCACGTTTCGCTCTATGCGCGTATCTATCCCACTCCGCCGTGGCCACCAGCGTCGGATTTCGACGACAAATCGGCAAGGAACGGATGTGAAATAGGACTGGATAGTGGATTCACATCCGTTTCAATAGAGCGGGAAACGAATTAAATTTAAATAAAATTAAATCAGTACACCGTATTATCCCCCATCTCGATTCCGTCGATGACATCGTTCGATGTGAAATCCATATTGATACACGCACTATTTTTTCTGAATTAATAACGATTTTACAAATTTCCGAATCAAAGAAGGACGACAGATCGACTCCGACGATTCACGACGACTGATTCTTTTTTTTTTCTTTAATTTTATCATGACAGCAACGAGTGTTGCTTGGTTACAGCGCTTGTGACTGCGAGGACCAATCACAGCTCGAAATAGATTGCTAACAATGCTTTCCGTTACTCATGAACTTTTTAAAAGAGGGATCATTGAATTAATTTATTTTGAGTTTTGCGTTCTCGTCCGATCACTGAAGTTAAGTAGCATTAGACGTGGTCA
The DNA here is from genome assembly GCA_963932165.1 of Pimpla rufipes. Classification (NCBI taxonomy): domain Eukaryota; kingdom Metazoa; phylum Arthropoda; class Insecta; order Hymenoptera; family Ichneumonidae; genus Pimpla; species Pimpla rufipes. Next base: position 11,466,792 of record OZ010631.1, on the reverse strand, counting down.
GTACTTGGATGGGTGACCGCTTGGGAAAACCGCGTGCCGTTGCCATTCTTTCCGTTCATTAATATTTTACAAGTGATTTCATACTCATGGGAACACATTTTTTTAATACTGTTTTCTATTTTTTTGCAAGCGTCGTTTTTCTTTATCTGGATTACCGGTAATTAAGGAATTTGTCAACGACCACACCATGCTGAAAACACCAGTTCTCGTCCGATCAATGAAGTTAAGCCGCATTGGGCGCGTTCAGTACTTGGATGGGTGTCCGCTTGGGAACACCGCGTGCCGTTGACATCTTTTTTGTTCAATAATATTTTAATATTAATTTGATCTTCATGAAAACACATTTTTTTAATAAGTTTTTCCATATTTTGCATTCATCGATTTTATTCAACTGGATTATCGGTAATTTAAGAATTTGTCAACGACCATACCATGCTGAAAACACCAGTTCTCGTCCGATCACTGAAGTTAAGCAGCATTGGGCGCGGTCAGTACTTGGATGGGTGACCGCTTGGGAACACCGCGTGCCGTTGACATCCTTTTTGTTCAATAATATTTTAAGATTAATTTGATCTTCATGAAAACACATTTTTTAAATACTGTTTTCCATATTTTGCATTCGTCGATTTTCTTCAACTGGATTATTGGTAATTGAAGAATTTGTCAACGACCATACCATGCTGAAAACACCAGTTCTCGTCAGTTCTCGTTGGACAGCGATCGTGAACGGACGTGTGCTCGTGGCGCTCCCCGTCACTTTTCATTCGTTACGTCTCTCAGCGAGCCTATACTCATAGAGTGCGAGCCTGGCTCACAAAATACCATCTCCAGTGTTAGCCGGGCTAATTGCCCCGAGCTGTTAAGAAATTCGGCGATTAAACGCAAAAACCTACAAAAGACTGTCGCGTGGAGTCTCTCCAGCGGCATGGCGCCGCCAATAGCAAGCTCGAACGGCAAGCGACCGCTTGAGACATCAGGAAAACTGGTTCTTGAACCTAATTTTCCTACGAAGCGCAATCCCAAGATACCGAAGCTCAGCACGGCTAACTTGGACAGATTATACAAGCAGAGCATCAAAGAGCTCAACCCAGGTAAGCGCGCCAAACCGCTGACGCCTAATCTCGTTGGCGGCAAAACATCGACAAAGCCAGTACCGCCACCTACCAGCGCCGCGACTGAACCCGGTAATGAAATGGAGATCGAAGCCGAGTGGCTGAAGCCGAAGAAAACTTACCGACGCACGCAAGCATCGGATGATAATGTAGCTGGGGGCTCAAACACCTCAAACAAATTTGAAACGCTTTCACAAGCTGACTACACGGACGACGAAGCAGCCTCTCAGTCCGACGGCGAAAATATAACCGCGCGTCAAATAAAGCCTGCGAGACCTCCCCCAATCCACACGCAGAATACGAATCTGAACAGCATCGCCTTACTGTTAGTGTCGAAGGGCATCGACAAATCTGCCTTCAGGCTGAACCAAACCGACCTCTCAAGTCACACTATACGAGCTACAGACATGGCCTCGTATAATCGAATTCTTCAAGTTCTCACCACAGACAAAATCGAGTTCTACACTTTCACGCCGCCCGACAAACGTCCAAAGACTTTCTTGATCAAGGGAATTCGCGGCGAATTTTCAGTTGATGAAATCCTCGCCGAAATGAAGAGTCACGAACCGCAGAACGTCGAGATACTCAACCTCACCAAATTCCAGTTCGACCAATCAAACCCTGAGAAGTTTCATCACTTAATTCAGGTATCCCACGACACCAAAATCGCTGAACTCAAAAAGATCGACTGCCTTGCCTATCAAAGAGTACGATGGGAACGACTAAAGAAACCAACCTTGTTCCAATGCAAGAACTGTCAGAAAATTGGCCATGCTAGTAAAAATTGCACGCTAGCCTTTAGGTGCGTCAAGTGTGCCGAAAGCCACGGCCCGGGCAAATGCCATCACGCAAAAAACCGACAAATCATTGCTGAAATGCGCTAACTGCAATCAATCCGGTCACCCGGCCAACTACAAAGGCTGCTCCTATTTCAAACTCGCCCTCGGAGTAAAGAAGGAACAGATCAACCAACGCCAGACTCTGCAGCAACACAAAATCGCCAAGATCGCCACCGCAGTTAACAACCGGATCTCGTACGCCCGGGCAGCAAGCGCTCCTTCCCCGTCTCTACATCAGCCAACGCCGCATCATCCACCGTCGTCGCAAGCCCCCCAAAACAGAAGACCTTCGCTTCCCGCAGAGTTCCATAATGAGTATCCTCACCAACAGCAACCGCCTGCATGGGTAAACGATCTAAAAACTGAAATAGCGAATATCATGACCGAAAAAATAAGCCCTCTCTCGGACGAAGTTGCTAAAAACACTGCCAAAATCGAATTTATTCTGTCTGCGCTCGGCCACACAGACACTACCAACCAATCATATTAAATAAATCTATGGCCTTCGACACCCTATCTCAACCCAAATCCCAGATAAAAATTGCAGCCATAAATGTAAACTCTTTGATAGCCAACCACCGCAGAAATGAAATCACTCAGTTTGCCAACCATCACAACTTTGATATCATCTTAATCTCTGAAACAAAACTTAGCGCCAGATATAAATTATCGTTTAAAAATTACAACCTTATCAGGACCGATAGGCCGAACTCCTCGCAAGGTGGCGGCACGGCCATCTTAATCAAACCCCTATGGCATTACGAAATCATTACCTTTCCCTCTTCGAGCACTAATGAAATACTTGAGTATTCAATTATAAAACTATTCATGAACGAAAGCTCGAACCTTTATATCATTAGCGCTTATGCTACTAACGACAATAGACGTCTATTTACCAAAGAATTAGAAAATCTATTTAAAAAATTAAAATTATATCGAAATAACAATTACTATTTACTGGCTGGCGATCTAAATACTCGTCGTAAATGCTGGGGAGATCGAGAAAACAATCAACGAGGCCTATACTACGCTCGTTGGGAAGACACAGAATCAATCAGATTCAAGCTTAAGGCATATCCGCCAGCTGAACCTACCTTCAAACCTGCGCGCACTTATCTCGATGTGTGCCTGGCCGATGCTCGGCTTGATATTGTGAACAGTACGGGTGAAAAGCTAAAAGTTGTCCCTTACGATAGCGATCATAATGCCATCGAGATCATACTGGACTTATCGAAAAACAAGCTAAAGTCAAATGATGCCGGTACCGAACCTAAACGCTTTAACTATAAACTAACCAACTGGGAACGTTTTTCCAAAAACCTTGAATCACGTTTTAATCTCAACATACCTAATAACAGAAACCTATCTAAAGAAGAAATAGATCAAAACCTTGCAAGCATAAATACGCTTATAACTGAAAGTATTCATTCAACAGTCCCATCCATAGAGAAAAAAGACTCTACTAAAAAATACCTATCTCAAAAAATAAACCGATTACATAAAGATAAATCTTATTTAATATCTAAATTGCACAAACTCCAAAGACAAGATCCTACATCTAAAGGAACCACAACCAAATTAGTCATTTCCTTGCTCAAGTCGGTCAGTAAACTACTCCAAGACGAATTTCGTAAAGCTTCAGAAAAATTCTGGCTAAAACAACTCAAATCAATTGATCATAGAAAATCGGATACCTTCTTTCCGAAAATCAACTATCTTCTTCGACCTAGACAATCACAAATTATAGACAGGATCCAAATAAACCAAAACAATCAAGACCTACTAAGGCGAAGCAATTGCAACCTAAAAGATGCGCAAAAATTGGAGAGGATTATGTATTCACTTCACCTTCAGAGAAACTCAACGTAATAGGTGCATATTATGAATCCATAAATTCGCCCCGCCATCTGAACCATAATTCAAGACTCAAAGAAATTGTAGACTCATGCGCTGCGTCGATAAAAGAGAAATTTGAATCATTAAAACATAATTCTGTAACCCACAGCACCTTCTCAGATGCTAATCCAGCTCAATGCCCGGTGCTAACCGAGGAACCAATTAACGAACCTAAGATTTTTTGTAATCAGTCTCAAATTACAAAAATATTCAGATCTCTCTCTAATAAAACTTCGAGTGGAATTGACCTCATACCTCCAATAGTTCTAAAACATCTCCCCCCTAACATTATTACAGCCTACACAATCATTTTTAACAATGCTCTTAATCACTACTATTTTCCGGCATCCTTTAAAAGAGCCAAAGTGCTCCCAATATTGAAAAAAGGGAAAAATCCGGCCGACCCCGCGAGTCACAGACCAATCAGTCTAACAACAAGTATAAGTAAAGTTTACGAAATTGTGATTAACCGCAAGATTATCCTATTCTGTAATTCTAAAAATATAATTCCGAATAACCAATTCGGATTTAAGTATGAACACTCCACAACTCATGCAGTGCACAAGTTGCTTTCTGACATTAATTCCGAATTACACAGAGGCAACCTGGTTGGAGCCGCACTACTAGACTTAGAAAAAGCCTTCGATTCAGTGTGGCATAACGGACTACTTTTTAAACTACAAAAAAAAAACTTTCCCAACTGGCTAGTTTACCTCATTTGGGATATGATCTCCGACAAAAAATTCAAAACTTGGGACGGGATAAACCTATCATCTGAAGACTTTACCATCCGTGAAGGTCTTCAACAAGGCACTGTCAACTCGCCCGTACTGTTCAACATCTTCACTAGTGACGTTCTGAATCTGTTTGATCTGAATTCTAAAACAAACACCTCCTCTCTGGCATTTGCAGACGATTATATAATCTATGTATCAGGAGAGCGCCCCATTAAGATCCAAAAGGAACTCGAAAACCTTGTTGAGAAAGTCAACAGTTATTATATGTCCTGGAATCTTCGATTAAATCCAACAAAATGTGAAACTATTCTTTTCCGAAAGCCTAGTTATCTCCTGTCAAAATGTAAAAGACAAGGCGCTAGACAATTCCAGGTTGAAACAACCATACCGGGTACTCTAAATAAGGCTGTGATACCGCATAAGTCTAATGTTAAATACCTAGGCGTTACGCTGGATCACTTGTTACGCGGCAATCTACACTTAAAGATTCAAGCTGATAAAGCTAGAGCGGCGTTCAGAGCAAACGCTCGTATATTTTATAACAAGCACTTATCAAAAAGAACTAAAATAATACTTTATTTACTTCTCGTAAGGCCAATAATCACCTACGCAGCACCCGTATGGTGGAATGTTAACTCTTCGGCCATGGAAGAGCTACGAACGCTCGAGCGTGTATGTCTCCGAGCATGCCTAAGCCTCTATCGCACTGCGGAATCTGATTATACCCGCCTAATTAGTAACAAAATTCTCTATGAAACTGCTAAAATTCCAAGACTAGATTGCTTCACAATAAAACTGACTAGGGATTATTTCTGCAAACTCCCGCAGATTAATAACGCCATTACGCAAGCCCTCGTCCACTTCAATGTCGATACGGTAAAAAGGCAGGCTCGAACCGGATACCTTCCCCCTCAGGCCTTCATGTACTTTGATGCCCTTGGAGTCATCCAGAATGCAGACAACATTCCAGTAATCTACCACTGGAAGCGTAATAAAGCCGATAAGAGAATCTCGATATCTATAAACGACTTCAACAATAGAAAACATTTATTCAAATGTTCCACCTCAATATCTTCGGTTGACCATCTCGATTTTCACCGACTGAAATTAACAAAGTACTGGTGGCTCTCACAAGAAAACATAACTATCGAAAGTTTGCATCGACGGAAAACTTCCCTACGCGCGGAAAATGCCCATAGCTTAAATAGACATATTCACCCCCTATAGCTATAATTAGCTAAGATATTGTAAGCGCATAAGCTACAACTGTAAATATGTACATATTGTCTTTTCTTTTCTTTTTTTTCCACTTTAATTTTTAAGTTAGTTTTAAGGTTTTTGTTCAGATGAAAATATTGTATAGGGGGTTTTTTATCAAACCATTTTTCCCCCTTCCTATGGCGCTAGTCTGAGCCCAGATATTGTTAGAGGTATAATTCTTCCGTACAAACACATATTATTTTATCTAAACCCCGATAATCGTCTGGCGAAGAGTTCCTTATGGGCACAGGCAATAGCCAATTATCCTCGTTAATGTAAGGTCTTTTTTCTTAACACTTGTTTCGACCTATAACTTGATTGTAGAACATCCTTTTTGAAATAAATTATTAAATGAAAAAAAAAAAAAAAACACCAGTTCTCGTCCGATCACTGAAGTTAAGCAGCATTGGGCGCGGTCAGTACTTGGATGGGTGACCGCTTGGGAACACCGCGTGCCGTTGACATCTTTTTTGTTCAATAATATGTTACGATTAATTTGATCTTCATGAAAAGATATCTTTTGCATACTTTTTTCCATATTTTGCATTCGTCGATTTTCTTCAACTGGATTATCGGTAACTTAAGAATTTGTCAACGACCATACCATGCTGAAAACACCTGTTCTCATCCGATCACTGAAGTTAAGCAGCATTGGGCGCGGTCAGTACTTGGATGGGTGAACGCTTGGGAACACCGCGTGCCGTTGACATCTTTTTTGTTCAATAATATTTTACGATTAATTTGATCATCATGAAAACACATCTTTTTCATACTTTTTTCCATATTTTGCATTCGTCGATTTTCTTCAACTGGATTATCGGTAATTTAAGAATTAGTCAACGACCATACCGTGCTGAAAAAATCAGTTCTCGTCCGATCACTGAAGTTAAGCAGCATTGGGCGCGGTCAGTACTTGGATGGGTGACCGCTTGGGAACACCGCGTGCCGTTGGCATCCTTTTTGTTCAATAATGTTTTAAGATTAATTTTATCTTTATGGAAACACATTTTTTTAATACTTTTTTGCATTTTTTTCCATTAACCGATTTTCTCCAACTGGATTATCGGTAATTTTAGAATTTGACAACGACCATACCATGCTGAAAACACCAGTTCTCGTCCGATCACACAAGTTAAGCAGCATTGGGCGCGGTCAGTACTTGGATGGGTGACCGCTTGGGAACACCTCGTGCCGTTGGCATTCTTTTTGTTTAATTATATCTTAAGATTTATTTGATCTTCATGAAAAGACATTTTTTTAAATACTTTTTTGCATTTTTTTGCATTAATCGTTTTTCTTGAACTGGATTATTGGTAATTTAAGAATTTGTCACCGACCATACCGTGCTGAAAACACCAGTTCTCGTCCCAGCTGCTATAAGCTAATTGAAAAGGAAATTATATAAATAATTAAGATAACTAGATACATCGGAACTATTTCCGGAAGCCCATTTTTTTGTAAAAGAGGTTTCTCAAACTGTTTTAATATTAGATATATCAATACTGCATAAGTCATAAAAAAACGAAATAATTGTATAACCGCACACGAAGAAAATTCTACCAACACTTACAATACAGGGAAGGTTGAGCGAAAGCATAGACTTCCAATGAAGAACAAAAGATGTACACATAATCATGTAACCATGTAATGTCGATTTTATTGGTATCATTGAATAAATTTATTTTGAGTTTTTATTTCTCGTCCGATCACTGAAGATAATCATGTAATGACTATTTTATAGTTATCATTGAATTAATTTATTTTGAGTTTTGCGTTCTCGTCCGATCACTGAAGTTAAGTAGCATTAGACGTGGTCAGTACTTGGATGGGTGACCGCTTGGGAAAACCGCGTGCCGTTGCCATTCTTTCCGTTCATTAATATTTTACAAGTGATTTCATACTCATGGGAACACATTTTTTTAATACTGTTTTCTATTTTTTTGCAAGCGTCGTTTTTCTTTATCTGGATTACCGGTAATTAAGGAATTTGTCAACGACCACACCATGCTGAAAACACCAGTTCTCGTCCGATCAATGAAGTTAAGCCGCATTGGGCGCGTTCAGTACTTGGATGGGTGTCCGCTTGGGAACACCGCGTGCCGTTGACATCTTTTTTGTTCAATAATATTTTAATATTAATTTGATCTTCATGAAAACACATTTTTTTAATACGTTTTTCCATATTTTCCATTCATCGATTTTATTCAACTGGATTATCGGTAATTTAAGAATTTGTCAACGACCATACCATGCTGAAAACACCAGTTCTCGTCCGATCACTGAAGTTAAGCAGCATTGGGCGCGGTCAGTACTTGGATGGGTGACCGCTTGGGAACACCGGGTGCTGTTGACATCCTTTTTGTTCAATAATATTTTAAGATTAATTTGATCTTCATGAAAACACATTTTTTAAATACTCTTTTCCATATTTTGCATTCGTCGATTTTATTCAACTGGATTATTGGTAATTGAAGAATTTGTCAACGACCATACCATGCTGAAAACACCAGTTCACGTCCGATCACTGAAGTTAAGTAGCATTGGGCGCTGTCAGTACTTGGATGGGTGACCGCTTGGGAACACCGCGTGCCGTTGACATCCTTTTTGTTCAATAATATTTTAAGATTAATTTGATCTTCATGAAAACACATTTTTTAAATACTGTTTTCCATATTTTGCATTCGTCGATTTTCTTCAACTGGATTATTGGTAATTGAAGAATTTGTCAACGACCATACCATGCTGAAAACACCAGTTCTCGTCCGATCACTGAAGTTAAGCAGCATTGGGCGCGGTCAGTACTTGGATGGGTGACCGCTTGGGAACACCGCGTGCCGTTGACATCTTTTTTGTTCAATAATATGTTACGACTAATTTGATCTTCATGAAAACATATCTTTTGCATACTTTTTTCCATATTTTGCATTCGTCGATTTTCTTCAACTGGATTATCGGTAACTTAAGAATTTGTCAACGACCATACCATGCTGAAAACACCTGTTCTCATCAGTCGTAGCCGAGCGAGCGCCCCGAGTGGACGTAAACACGGGCACGTCAGAGAGGCATTGACCCCTCCAATATACCCGAATTTTCTGGATATATTTCAAACAGTATTTGAATAGCTCGATTAAATCGGCATTGAGAACGCATGTTCAACAAAAAGCGAAGTTAACAGTGAGTCTGTGATAATATGTGAGTCTCAATTATCACAAAATGTAGCCCAAAAGTCAAAGGTTTTAACCAATACTACGGCCAAAACCTTTATTGGAACGCATTCGCAAAAAAATCTGGATACGATTCTCAAAAATCCCAAAAGTACAACGCATTTGGTCCGCCTAATGCAAGCAACAAAAACATCATCGACGAGATCCAAGATAACACCCAAACCGAATTTCGCAAATGCTGCAAAGAAAAGGAAAGCCAAGATGCCAAAAACTGCCAATTCAAGCAGTTCGCACAACTCCTCCAACGGTTCTACGACGAGGATGGATATCGAAGACAGAGAAGACGGAAATAAAAAATCCGAACTCTCTCTACTGAAAGCGGAAATCATCAAGCTCAGAGAAGAAAATCGCCAACTAAGAGAAGGCTTCCCCAGCACATCGCAGACGCTACCGTTTCCCACGCAAAACCGATTTGCGAGTCTCACCGACACGGGCGCATCGTTCGTTAACCCCGAGACGACCGATGACAACGAATACAGCGAACGAGGGTCGTCACCACGAAATCGAGAGACGAGCGAGGAGTGGATGACCATTCTGCGGAAAAAAAATCAACGCCAGGTCACCCCGAACGACGAGCGAACAGAGAAGCGAAGGCGCCTGTCTTCCCGGGATGTCAACACCATCGGAGTCAACGCACCCGCACGGGTATCGCTTACGAAGAAGAAAGCAAAAGTACCGCCGATCAGCATATATCGACAAGATGTAAAGGACACTATCGAGGTACTGTCAAAAGTGATGAAAAATAAAGACTTTAAAATACAAAGACAAAACGACAAGCAACACAAATTAATTTTAAGTAGCTACGAAGAACACAAGAAAGCTAAAGACGTTTTGAAAAAAGTAGATGCACAATACTATACGTATACGCCGAAGGAGGAAAAAGCGCAAACGTTTATGTTAAAAGGAATCGACGGTAGTTTCGATCCAAGTGACTTATTAGTGTATCTAAAGGAAAACGAGAATGAAAACTTAGAATTCATAAGTGTTACTAGGCATACTACACCAAAATCGATCAAAGAAAACAGAGTTCTGCCGCTTTATCGCGTACAATTAACGTCTGATAGTGTCGCCGGAAAATTGCACGAAATAAAGTATCTAGCGCACCAAGTAATCTGGTGGGAAAAAATTAAAAAATCAAGCACAGTTCAGTGCAAAAATTGCCAACGTTTAGGTCACACAGCTTCTAACTGCAATATGAAGTATCGATGCGTTAAGTGCGATATCCCACACGGGCCGAAAGAATGCCAACTAAGTAATAACACAAACGAAGCGACGAAAGAGGCAGTTTATTGCGTACTGTGTAAGAACTTCGGTCACCCCGCATCCTATCGAGGCTGCCCAAAGCATGTGGAATTTATAACAAAACAAAGTCAGAATAATAATTATAATACCAAAATTAACTCACGCAAAATCACAGGGACGGATTATACACAGCCAAGTACAATAAAACAATTAATAAACGGACCTCAACAATCGGCAATTCCGAGAATGAGCTACGCGGATTGCGCAAAAACGTCAAACCCACAACCAAATAATAGCAGAGAACAGAATGATCTGCAATCGATCATAGCAAATATGCAGCAACAAATTGCTTGGGTTACGCAAGCAATTCAAAACAACACGAAACTGATCAATGGTTTGTACAGTTTATTAACGCCGAATCAGCGGACTGAGTAATGCGCGAGCAAAGTATTAACAAAAATCACATGCTAAAAGTCGACTATCTAACGATAATTTCCGTTAATGTCAACTCATTAATACAAAACCAAAGACGAGCGTCATTATTTAAATTAGTTAATAAATATAAGCCAGATATAGTTCTATTAAATGAAACAAAATTAAATCCGAAACACAAAATGGAATTTAAAAACTACGCGGTTGTCCGAAGAGATAGACCGAATAGCACACAAGGAGGGGGAGTAGCGATCCTCGTAAAAATTCCCATCAAATATGAAATTGTAGGGCTTGATTTCTCACACAGCACCGAAATATTGGAAACTTTGGCAATCTCGATAAATATAAAAAACCAAGAGAAACTGTATATTGTATCTATATATGCCCCGCACGGTAAATCTAAAGAATTTGCGATCGAGTATAATAATCTATACAAGCATCTAAGGTTAAATGATTTAAACAATTTTTACGTTATCGCAGGAGATTTAAACGCCAAACATCACTCATGGGGAAATGCAATTAATAACCAACGAGGGCTGTTTATTTACGACTGGTTCGAAAATAATGAAATAGAATACAAGGCCAAACTCTATGGATCGGACTGTCCTACTTACCCCAGAGGACAGTCTTTTCTCGACCTATGTATTGCAGACTGTAGACTCCAAATAGAAACAAAACAGGAGCGCATTAAAACAATACCTTACGACAGCGACCACAATGCGCTAATATTTAATATTAGAGGTAACACACAAACCAAGTGGGAAATAGAAATGCAAAAAGAGGATCATCGGCTAAATTATAAAAAAACAAATTGGGACGACTTCAAAAAATATTTAACCCGTAATTACACCATAACAATTCCCAATGATATAAATCTCAGCAGGAACGAAATAGATAACTACATATTGGAATTAGAAAAAGTTATACACAAGGCCATTCAATATACTGTTCCGAAAATAAAAACTAAAAACAGTATTGACTGCTATCGCAATCCTGACATTGACAAGTTACAGAATTTAAAAAGCTCATTGATCACAAAAATAAATAACATTTACAGAAAATTTAATGCTCACAATAATATTGAACTTCAAACATACAAAGATATGTTAATAGGGACAAAACAATTGTTAAAACAAGAATATAACAAATCAATCAATAAATATTGGCAAAATAAAATAACAAATATTCCCGTTAACGATCCGAAAAATATGTTTCCAATAATAAATCAAATATTTAGACCAAAAGGCAAGATCGAAATCGCGAACCTTTCAATAAATCAAGATAAAGTTAATCTCTTACGTTCTTCCGGCGTCGATCCTGCTCAATGTCGCAAAGATCAACAGGGCAATTATTGCGTTTCAAATCCCCTAGATAAATTAGAAATACTAGGATGCCACTTCGCTAATATCCACAAGCAAAATGATAATATGGGAAGCGAAGGACTGACTAATATCGTTATGCACCATACAAACGAAATAAAAAAAGAAATGCAGGAAGATATAAGAGTCTCAGCAAAATTACAAAATTTTTCGACGTCAAATTACTCTGATAATCCGGAAGACTTGCAAGATACTTTGACAAACACAGCACGGTTAATAAAAATATACGAAAGACTAAACACAAAAAAGTCATCCGGAATTGATGGCATTCCAAACATAGTATTGAAACATCTACCGTCAGTAATTATTCGAGACTATTGTATTCTTTTTAATAATGCATTAAACATTTCATATTTTCCAGAGCGCTGGAAAAAAGCTAAAGTCATCGCAATAAATAAGCCGGGTAAGGAAAAGTCTGATCCAAGTAGTTATAGGCCTATAAGTCTCCTGCCGAATGTAGGAAAAGTCTTCGAAGTAGTAATTAAAATAGCTATAAATAAGTCTTGCTTAAAAAATGATATAATACCTGAGTATCAATTTGGCTTTAAGCATAAACATTCCACCATTCAAGTATTACGAAACTGACCTCAGACATATGCTGGGGTTTAAACAGTGGCAATTGCGTAGGCGCGTGTCTCATAGACTTGGAAAAAGCTTTTGACACTATATGGATTAGAGGATTGATATTTAAGATGCTGAAAAAAAAATTCCCTAAATATCTAATAAAATTAATATGGAACACGGTAGAGCACAGAAGTTTTAAAACCACCGATGGCGTAGTAACATCAACACGAGAGCACGTCCTTGAAAATGGCTTACAGCAGGGTACCGTTAACTCACCAGTTTTGTTTAATATCTACAATAGCGACATACTCTTCCTAGATGGCATTAACATTAATCCGAATCGTAGTGCACTAGCTTTTGCAGATGACCTCATAATCTACTCGAAAGCCAAAAAAGTCTCTGAAGTCCAAGATGAATTACAGCAAATGTTTATAAAAATTCAAGGGTATTGTAACAATTGGAAACTGAAAATAAATAACGACAAATGCGAAACAATATTGTTTAGGCCGAAATTGGTAAATGCGACAAGAGAAGTGCGACGGAATTGGAAAGACTTCAAAATAAAATCGCAATATCAAACAAACGAATTTATAACTCATAAGCTTACCGTAAAGTATCTGGGAGTAAACATAGACCAGCACTTGACGTATACTCACCATCTAGAAATTCAACTCAAAAAGGCAAGAAAAGTTTTCCTGAAACTCAGTAGACTCTTTTACAACAAAAATCTCAATAGCATCACAAAGATAAACTGTTACTGTACATTAATAAGACCGTTACTGACTTATGGATGCGCAGTATGGTACAATCAGCGACCACCAATTATGGAAAAATTCAGGGCCTTCGAGAGAAAATGTTTAAGGGCTTGTCTAGGAATGTATAGAAAAGCGGAAACAAATTTTACACATCATATCAGTAACCAACATATCTATAACAAAGCCAACATACCGAGAATAGATATTCACCTCTTAAAAATTATAAGAAATCATTGGGCAAACACAGCGCGCATCGAAAATAATAATTTAATTTCGGCTCCGTGCTACGCAGATGCAAATTATATAAAAAAGACCCTAAAATCTGGATACATACCACCGGAAGGCTTCATATTTCTGGATGCAAATAAATATATACAGGATATAAACAATATACCGATAATCTACCATGCGCACAGAAAACGAGGACAAACTCATATAAAATGGGAACCAAACCTAAATACCACCGATAAAAATCCACTCTGGCGATATGAAATGTCGATCCCCGATCGAGACAAAAACGATAAATCTCGAAAAAATGTAAAGAAATACTGGTGGCTAGATTAGCAATAAACGCAAACTCAGCGAACTATAATAATAAGTCTTAAAAAAAATAAATATATATATCCGTTTATTTATTTTTTTTATCTCATGTAAATAGTGTATATATATTGTAATTAGATTGTATATAGTAGTTTTTTAAGGTAGATATAATTAGCTATAGGGTGCACAAAGCACAAGCAATGTATAAAAAAAATAGTTTTGTATCAACAACCTTTCTATTTTTATATAAGAAAAAGTTCAAAAATCATATGCTCATGTTCCCAACAAATATGAATGTTGTAACAAAAATAACCGATAATTTTTGCAATGCGTGCTGCAGGTAGCCATTTTGTATTGAAAATGAATGAGAAAATCTTTTGTTTATTGAAGAATTAATTGATGTACGATTGGTTGTAAATAAACGCATTTAAAAAAAAACACCTGTTCTCATCCGATCATTGAAGTTAAGCAGCATTGGGCGCTGTCAGTACTTGGATGGGTGTCCGCTTGGGAACAGCGCGTGCCGTTGACATCCTTTTTGTTCGATAATATTTTATGATTAATTTGGTCTTCATGAAAACACATTTTTTAATACTTTTTTCCATATTTTGCATTCGTCGATTTTATTCAACTGGATTATCGGTAATTTAAAAATTTGCCAACGACCATACCATGCTGAAAACACCAGTTCTCGTCCGATCACTGAAGTTAAGCAGCATTGGGCGCGGTCAGTACTTGGATGGGTGAACGCTTGGGAACACCGCGTGCCGTTGACATCTTTTTTGTTCAATAATATTTTACGATTAATTTGATCTTCATGAAAACACATCTTTTTCATACTTTTTTCCATATTTTGCATTCGTCGATTTTCTTCAACTGGATTATCGGTAATTTTAGAATTTGTCAACGACCATACCATGCTGAAAACACCAGTTCTCGTCCGATCACTAAAGTTACGCAGCATTGGGCGCGGTCAGTACGTAGATGGGTGGCCGCTTGGGAACACCGCGTGCCGTTTGCATCCTTTTTGTTTAATTATATCTTAAGATTAATTTTATCTTTATGGAAACACATTTTTTAATACATTTCTGCATTTTTTTCCATTAGCCGTTTTTCTCCAACTGGATTATCGGTTATTTAAGAATTTGTCAACGACCATACCATGCTGAAAACACCAGTTCTCGTCCGATCACTGAAGTTAAGCAGCAATGGGCGCGGTCAGTACTTGAATGGGTGACCGCTTGGGAACACCGCGTGCCGTTGACATCTTTTTTGTTCAATAATATTTTACGATTAATTTGATCTTCATGAAAACACATCTTTTTCATACTTTTTTCCATATTTTGCATTCGTCGATTTTCTTCAACTGGATTATCGGTAATTTAAGAATTAGTCAACTACAATACCATGCTGAAAACACCTGTTCTCATCCGATCATTGAAGATAAGCAGCATTGGGCGCGTTCAGTACTTGGATGGGTGTCCGCTTGGGAACACCGCGTGCCGTTGACATCCTTTTTGTTCGATAATATTTTAAGATTAATTTGGTCTTCATGAAAACACATTTTTTAAAACCTTTTTCCATATTTTGCATTCGTCGATTTTATTCAACTGGATTATCGGTAATTTTAAAATTTGCCAACGACCATACCATGCTGAAAACACCAGTTCTCGTCCGATCACTGAAGTTAAGCAGCATTGGGCGCGGTCAGTACTTGGATGGGTGACCGCTTGGGAACACCGCGTGCCGTTGGCATCCTTTTTGTTCAATAATGTTTTAAGATTCATTTTATCTTTCTGGAAACACATTTTTTTTATACTTTTTTGCAATTTTTCCATTAGGCGTTTTTCTCCAACTGGATTATCGGTTATTTAAGAATTTGTCAACGAACATACCATGCTGAAAACACCAGTTCTCGTCCGATCAATGAAGTTAAGCCGCATTGGGCGCGTTCAGTACTTGGATGGGTGTCCGCTTGGGAACACCGCGTGCCGTTGACATCTTTTTTGTTCAATAATATTTTAATATTAATTTGATCTTCATGAAAACACATTTTTTTAATACTTTTTTCCATATTTTGCATTCGTCGATTTTATTCAACTGGATTATCGGTAATTTAAGGATTTGTCAACGACCATACCATGCTGAAAACACCAGTTCTAGTTCTGGACGACCGCGAGAGTGTCAACACGTGTCTGTAGTAGCTCCGCTATTATTCAGTCACGAGTATTTCTATCTGGTCGTTATCAAAACAAAAAAGTGTCTCAACTGTGCGCGAAAAGCAGCCGATCTGATCGGCTAAATATTAAAGTGGACCTATGTAGTCCTGATGGGGAAAGTCCCAAAAATTATCGGTGGAATTTCCCGAGCCTAACGACAGCCAATATGGCGTCGCCCAGATCGGTGCATCGCCTCAAACGCGGGATATCGGAGGATCGCAGCAACGCCGATCCAACAGCAACACCGCCGATAAAACGTGACCCTAAGGTGCAGAAACTGAATTTATTGGAACTGGACAAACTTTATAAGAAAGTGCGTAGTGACAGTAATCTACCGAAAAACAGTATTAATAAAATCGTCCCGAATCTCGCGGGAGGACGCGGTGCGCGTCACAAGGAAACGCAGCCCGACCACGCTGCGCCATCTTCCAGCAGCAACGAGCAAGCTGCAGCTATCGATCGTCGATCGACAGAATGGCAACTTCCGAAAAAACCCGCGAGAGTGCGCGCCAACACGGATCCCACTTCGCAGGCTGACGAGTATATGGAGACCAACCGGTTCGACTCTCTCTCAGACTCCGATGATAACGAGAGCCCTAGCCTCTCGCAGGAACAAACCGAGCCAAAGAAGAAATCGGGCAGGCCCCCACCGATTCACACCATCAATTCAAACATTAATCGAATAGTGACGCTTCTGACAACCAACAAGTTGCCAAAAACCTCATTTATGGTTAATCAAACGGACAATGACAGACACACGATTTTGTCGCGTGATATGGCGAGTTACGAAGCGATCAAGACCCTGCTGGTCGCTAATAACGCCCAATTTTTTACATTCACGCCGAAATCGCAGCGCCCAAAGACTCTAATTCTCAAAGGAATCAAAGGCGATTTCTCCGACGAAGAAATCAAGAGAGAACTTGAGGATCTGAATCTTGCTAATGCTACAATAGTGAAAGTGGCAAAGTTTCAATACGACAAAAAAAAACACGGATAGATTTCACCATCTCGTTCAACTCTTGCACGACAGCTCGTCTGTTGACTTATTTAAAGTTAAATCTCTCGCGTACCAACGTGTGCACTGGGAGCATCTAAAAAAACCGACCCTGTTTCAGTGCAAAAACTGCCAACGCCTGGGACACGCCAGTAAAAACTGTCGCCTCCCTCACAGATGTGTGAAGTGCTCACTCAACCATGAGCCCGGTAAATGTTTGATCACACCAAATTCGGATAAATCATCGCTAAAGTGCGCAAACTGCGGCCTCAATGGACATAAGGCATCTTATAAAGGCTGCCCTTTCCTGAAATTCGCTTCAGGGCTAAAGAAAAACCAAACCGCTAGCCGCCAAGAGAGAACGCAGCGCAATATCGCTAAAATCTCCAAATTTTCCACTGCATCAGTCTCCTACGCACACATCGCTAGAACGCCAGCCAGTCGCGAACAACAGCCGACGCAGCAAATACAGCCTTCACAACCGCCAGCGCCAACCCGCCAAACACATGCTAACCACGCCACGCACCACAACAGTGAGGAAAACTCACCGTCACAGGAACCGACCTGGGCAGCCAAATTCAGAGCTGAGTTCGCAGCAGTCGTAACGGATCAGCTCAAATACTTTTCAACCCAAATCGCAAGCAATACTGCTAAAATAGAGTTCCTGATGGGTGCTCTTCTGCAAACGTAACGAAAATGGCTCATCATTCAAACCAACCGCATTTACTAAGAATTGCAGCTATTAATGTTAATTCTATTATTGCAAATCATCGCAGACTAGAGTTGACTGATTTTTGCAATACGCACAAACACGATATAGTTCTCGTCTCCGAAACGAAACTAAACCCTAAATATAAATTAGCGTTCAAAGACTACGAGATTGTGAGAACTGACCGACCGAACTCGATTCGTGGCGGAGGAACGGCCATTCTCGTTAAAAGAAGTATTAAATATGAAGTTGTGAACTACCCATTTTCTAGTTCCAATCAAGTAGTAGAATTTACAATTATTAAAATAGTCACTGAGCGAAATATAAATCTATTTATAATTAGCATATACGCTACCAATGATAACAGAAAACTAGCGATCGATGAACTAGACGAACTTTTCAACAAACTTAAGCTCTATAAAAATAACCGCCACTATGTACTAGCGGGGGACTTAAATGCAAGACGAAAGCACTGGGGGGATAGATGTACCAACGACCGCGGCCGATTCCTCGGGCAATGGGAAAACGCCAACGCTATCAAATTTAAAGCGCAATTTTACACTCCAATTGAACCAACGTTCAAACCAGCCCACACTTTCTTAGATATAGCGATTGTTGATGCGCGACTAAATGTAACCAATAGCACTGGCAATAAAATTAACACGGTGCCATATGACAGTGACCATAAAGCCATTGAGCTGACGGTCCATTTATCGAACGATTCATTGCCGGAGATTAATAACGAATCCCAAAACATAAGATATAACTTTAGAGCAACAAAATGGAAATTATTTACCCGCAAACTTGCCGAATCTTTCACAACGGTTATCCCATGTGACAGAAATCTCTCGAGAAATAAAATCGATATTAATTTAGAAAATCTTAATTCGATCATTTCAAACACTATATCAGCCATAGTCCCAAAAATAAAACAAAATGACTCGATCCAGAAATACCGAAATAGCAAAATTAACCGGTTGCAAAAAATGAAATCTTTCCTAGTATCAACTCTACATAAACTACACAGAACCGATCCATGCTCTCGTCTTAACATTTCCCAAGATGCAAAAGCAGCTTTCAAAATAGCGAGAAATCTATTACACGCCGAATTTCAAAAAGCCTCTGACGCTTACTGGACCAAGCAAATTAAACAAATCAATCACAGAAATTCAGACAAATTTTTCCCAATTATCAACCGTCTACTGAGATCTAAGCAACCAATTCAAATCGAGAAACTGCGCATCCATCAGAATAACCAACTACTATTGGATCGAAGCAAATGCAATTTACTAGAAACAGAAAGAGTAGCTGATGAATTTATATTCTCATCAGCTCCAGATAAATTGAACATCATCGGGGCCTTTTACGAGTCAATAAACTCTCCGCGATACCTAAACAGCAACACGAGGCTAAAAGCAATAGTAGATGAGGAAGCCAACCACATCAAAAGAGAATTTAACTCTAAGAGACTGAATAACACGACGATCACCATTTTTACAAACGATAACAAATCGAGCAACCCTCAAGAAGAAAACTTCGAATCCAAAATATTCTGCAACACGTCGCAACTGGCAAAAATACTTAAACACCTTCCGAACAAGACTTCTAGTGGCTTGGACAATATCCCACCAATTGTTCTGTAACATCTCCCTCCTAAAATCATTCTAGCGTATACTATTATATTTAACAACGCCATAAACAACTACTATTTCCCTAAAGAGTGGAAATGCGCCAAAGTTCTGCCAATACCAAAAAAAGGGAAAGACCCGTCACTACCCTCGAGTTATAGACCGATCAGCCTCACTCCGAGCATTAGCAAAGTCTACGAAGCTATAATAAATAATAAAATTGTATCATTCTGCAACGCTCATGATATAATCCCAGATAACCAATTTGGCTTCAAACATCAACTCTCCACGGTTCACTTTATCCACAAACTACTATCCGATATTAACACCGACTTAAATAACAGACGCCTGGTGGGGGCGGCCCTTCTGGATCTCGAAAAAGCTTTTGACTCCGTTTGGTTAAATGGATTAATCTTTAAACTGAAACAAAAAAAATGTCCACAATGGCTAATTTTTAATATATGGGATATGATTTCTGATAAAAAATTCCACACTTGGAACGGATCCCTAATATCAACAGAGAAATTCAAAATAGAGGAAGGATTACAGCAAGGAACTGTAAACTCCCCAGTGCTCTTCAATATCTTTACCAGCGACATATTAAACCTCTTCGACCTAAACTCAGGGAACAACACCGCATCTATAGCCTTCGCAGACGACTACAAATTATACGTGTCCGGGACGAGGCCCCATATTATCCGAGAAAAACTAGAAGAACTAGTCGAAAAAATTAACCAATGGTATATGACATGGAATCTCAGATTGAACCCAGAAAAATGTGAGACTATACTCTATCGGCAACCGGTCAAATGCCTAACAGCTAACAAAAGAAACGGTCGAAATGAATTCCAAATAGAAACCACCGTTCCGGGAACTCAAAACAAAGCAATCATTCCACACAAAAACACTGTAAAATACCTAGGATTCCATATAGACAATCTATTACGAGGAAATCAGCACATAAAGCTACAATTAGATAAAGCAAAGGCAGCGTTCTGGGCGAACAGCAGAATCTTCTATAGCAAAAAGTTGACAAAAAAAGCAAAAACGATCCTTTACTTATTATTAATCAGACCGATAATCACGTACGCAGCACCCATCTGGTGGAATATTAACGTCTCATCTATGGAACAACTGCGAGCTTTCGAAAGAAAATGCCTCAGAGCCTGCTGGGGTCTGTACAGATCGCAACACTCAAACTTCTTAAGATTAGTTAGCAACAAAACACTGTACGATACTGCAGATATTCCTCGCATCGATAATTTTATTATTAAACTTACAAGAAATTATCACAGCAATCTTCCGGAAATTGCAAACTCAATAACCAGAGAACTCTCAATAGTAGATGAACGCACGACCGATGAGCAAAATCTGTCAGGATATATCCCTCCGCAAGCATTCAAAATTTTTGGCTCGAGAGGTCTCATTCAGAATGCCGAAAACGTTCCAATATTATATCATTGGAGAAGAAACAAAGCGAATAAACGTATTTCCGTAAGGGCCGATGACTTCGTTGAAAATCGAGACAAATTCACAGAATCCACTTCTATCCCAAACAGAGATTTTCAGGATTTCCACAGATTAAAGCTCCACAAATACTTTTGGCTATCAGCCCACAACGACACAATTAAATACCTCACCGAGAGGAAAAATCGTTTTGTCGTAGATAACCAGGCAGGTAGATGAGTACGTCCTCGCCATCGCCACCTACACTACACTTTAAATAGCTAGGCTAACATAACGATGACTTGTTTAAGCCGACTGAAAATAAAATTATTTTTGTAAGTTATATTAAGTTTTGTTATAAGTGGTGTTTTTAGGATAAGTCGACAGAGATATTGTAAAAGGTGTTTTTACGGAACCACCCGAATTTTTCACCCTTGTTCCTGCGTACGTCGACACGCCTTATAGTGATAAACGAGAATGTTGAATAAACCAAAGATAAAACCTCTCATAGAATATAAAGTGTGTTATACGAGTAAGCCGACAAATGCCTTAGAATGGTTAAGCGGTTCAGATTCCTATTAGATATTAAGTTTGGTTATTTTATATGTTTATTTCTACCAAAGATTTGTTTAAGAGAATGTACAAGGTATAAAGAAATAAATCATTTATTAATAAAAAAAAAAACTGAAATCACCAGTTCTCGTCCGATCACTGAAGTTAAGCAGCATTGGGCGCGGTCAGTACTTGGATGGGTGACCGCTTGGGAACACCGCGTGCCGTTGACATCCTTTTTGTTTAATAATATTTTAAGATTAATATGATCTTCATCAAAACACATTTTTTAATTACTCTTTTCCATATTTTGCTTTTGTCGATTTTCTTAAACTGGATTATCGGTAATTTAAGAATTTGTCAACGATCATACCATGCTGAAAACACCAGTTCTCGTCCGATCACTGAAGTTAAGCAGCATTGGGCGCGGTCAGTACTTGGATGGGTGACCGCTTGGGAACACCGCATGCCGTTGTCATCCTTTTTGTTCAATAATATTTAAGATTAATTTTATCTTTATGGAAACACATTTTTTAAATACTTTTTTGCAATTTTTTCCATTAGCCGTTTTTCTCCAACTGGATTATCGGTTCTTTAAGAATTTGTCAACGACCACACCATGCTGAAAACACCAGTTCTCGTCCGATCACTGAAGTTAAGCAGCATTGGGCGCGGTCAGTACTTGGATGGGTGACCGCTTGGGAACACCGCGTGCCGTTGACATCTTTTTTGTTCAATAATATTTTACGATTAATTTGATCTTCATGAAAACACATCTTTTTCATACTTTTTTCCATATTTTGCATTCGTCGATTTTCTTCAACTGGATTATCGGTAATTTAAGAATTAGTCAACGACAATACCATGCTGAAAACACCTGTTCTCATCCGATCATTGAAGATAAGCAGCATTGGGCGCGTTCAGTACTTGGATGGGTGTCCGCTTGGGAACACCGCGTGCCGTTGGCATCCTTTTTGTTCAATAATGTTTTCAGATTCATTTTATCTTTATGGAAACACATTTTTTTAATACTTTTTTGCAATTTTTTCCATTAGGCGTTTTTCTCCAACTGGATTATCGGTTATTTAAGAATTTGTCAACGAACATACCATGCTGAAAACACCAGTTCTCGTCCGATCAATGAAGTTAACCCGCATTGGGCGCGTTCAGTACTTGGATGTGTGACCGCTTGGGAACACCGCGTGCCGTTGACATCTTTTTTGTTCAATAATATTTTACGATTAATTTGATCTTCATGAAATACATCTTTTTCATACTTTTTTCCATATTTTGCATTCGTCGATTTTCTTCAACTGGATTATCGGTAATTTAAGAATTAGTCAACGACCATACCATGCTGAAAAAATCAGTTCTCGTCCGATCACTGAAATTAAGCAGCATTGGGCGCGGTCAGTACTTGGATGGGTGACCGCTTGGGAACACCGCGTGCCGTTGACATCTTTTTTGTTCAATAATATTTTACGATTAATTTGATCTTCATGAAAACACATCTTTTGCATACTTTTTCCCATATTTTGCATTCGTCGATTTTCTTCAACTGGATTATCGGTAATTTAAGAATTTGTCAACGACCATACCATGGTGAAAACACCTGTTCTCATCCGATCATTGAAGTTAAGCAGCATTGGGCGCGTTCAGTACTTGGATGGGTGTCCGCTTGGGAACACCGCGTGCCGTTGACATCCTTTTTGTTCAATAATGTTTTAAGATTCATTTTATCTTTATGGAAACACATTTTTTTAATACTTTTTTGCAATTTTTTCCATTAGGCGTTTTTCTCCAACTGGATTATCGGTTATTTAAGAATTTGTCAACGAACATACCATGCTGAAAACACCAGTTCTCGTCCGATCAATGAAGTTAACCCGCATTGGGCGCGTTGAGTACTTGGATGGGTGACCGCTTGGGAACACCGCGTGCCGTTGACATCTTTTTTGTTCAATAATATTTTACGATTAATTTGATCTTCATGAAAACATATCTTTTGCATACTTTTTTCCATATTTTGCATTCGTCGATTTTCTTCAACTGGATTATCGGTAATTTAAGAATTTGTCAACGACCATACCATGCTGATAACACCTGTTCTCATCCGATCATTGAAGTTAAGCAGCATTGGGCGCGTTCAGTACTTGGATGGGTGTCCGCTTGGGAACACCGCGTGCCGTTGGCATCCTTTTTGTTCAATAATGTTTTCAGATTCATTTTATCTTTATGGAAACACATTTTTTTAATACTTTTTTGCAATTTTTTCCATTAGGCGTTTTTCTCCAACTGGATTATCGGTTATTTAAGAATTTGTCAACGAACATACCATGCTGAAAACACCAGTTCTCGTCCGATCAATGAAGTTAACCCGCATTGGGCGCGTTCAGTACTTGGATGGGTGACCGCTTGGGAACACCGCGTGCCGTTGACATCTTTTTTGTTCAATAATATTTTACGATTAATTTGATCTTCATGAAATACATCTTTTTCATACTTTTTTCCATATTTTGCATTCGTCGATTTTCTTCAACTGGATTATCGGTAATTTAAGAATTAGTCAACGACCATACCATGCTGTAAAAATCAGTTCTCGTCCGATCACTGAAATTAAGCAGCATTGGGCGCGGTCAGTACTTGGATGGGTGACCGCTTGGGAACACCGCGTGCCGTTGACATCTTTTTTGTTCAATAATATTTTACGATTAATTTGATCTTCATGAAAACACATCTTTTGCATACTTTTTTCCATATTTTGCATTCGTCGATTTTCTTCAACTGGATTATCGGTAATTTAAGAATTTGTCAACGACCATACCATGGTGAAAACACCTGTTCTCATCCGATCATTGAAGTTAAGCAGCATTGGGCGCGTTCAGTACTTGGATGGGTGTCCGCTTGGGAACACCGCGTGCCGTTGACATCCTTTTTGTTCAATAATGTTTTAAGATTCATTTTATCTTTATGGAAACACATTTTTTTAATACTTTTTTGCAATTTTTTCCATTAGGCGTTTTTCTCCAACTGGATTATCGGTTATTTAAGAATTTGTCAACGAACATACCATGCTGAAAACACCAGTTCTCGTCCGATCAATGAAGTTAACCCGCATTGGGCGCGTTCAGTACTTGGATGGTTGACCGCTTGGGAACACCGCGTGCCGTTGACATCTTTTTTGTTCAATAATATTTTACGATTAATTTGATCTTCATGAAAACGTATCTTTTGCATACTTTTTTCCATATTTTGCATTCGTCGATTTTCTTCAACTGGATTATCGGTAATTTAAGAATTAGTCAACGACCATACCATGCTGAAAAAATCAGTTCTCGTCCGATCACTGAAATTAAGCAGCATTGGGCGCGGTCAGTACTTGGATGGGTGACCGCTTGGGAACACCGCGTGCCGTTGACATCTTTTTTGTTCAATAATATTTTACGATTAATTTGATCTTCATGAAAACACATCTTTTGCATACTTTTTCCCATATTTTGCATTCGTCGATTTTCTTCAACTGGATTATCGGTAATTTAAGAATTTGTCAACGACCATACCATGGTGAAAACACCTGTTCTCATCCGATCATTGAAGTTAAGCAGCATTGGGCGCGTTCAGTACTTGGATGGGTGTCCGCTTGGGAACACCGCGTGCCGTTGGCATCCTTTTTGTTCAATAATGTTTTAAGATTCATTTTATCTTTATGGAAACACATTTTTTTAATACTTTTTTGCAATTTTTTCCATTAGGCGTTTTTCTCCAACTGGATTATCGGTTATTTAAGAATTTGTCAACGAACATACCATGCTGAAAACACCAGTTCTCGTCCGATCAATGAAGTTAACCCGCATTGGGCGCGTTCAGTACTTGGATGGGTGACCGCTTGGGAACACCGCGTGCCGTTGACATCTTTTTTGTTCAATAATATTTTACGATTAATTTGATCTTCATGAAATACATCTTTTTCATACTTTTTTCCATATTTTGCATTCGTCGATTTTCTTCAACTGGATTATCGGTAATTTAAGAATTAGTCAACGACCATACCATGCTGTAAAAATCAGTTCTCGTCCGATCACTGAAATTAAGCAGCATTGGGCGCGGTCAGTACTTGGATGGGTGACCGCTTGGGAACACCGCGTGCCGTTGACATCTTTTTTGTTCAATAATATTTTACGATTAATTTGATCTTCATGAAAACACATCTTTTGCATACTTTTTTCCATATTTTGCATTCGTCGATTTTCTTCAACTGGATTATCGGTAATTTAAGAATTTGTCAACGACCATACCATGGTGAAAACACCTGTTCTCATCCGATCATTGAAGTTAAGCAGCATTGGGCGCGTTCAGTACTTGGATGGGTGTCCGCTTGGGAACACCGCGTGCCGTTGACATCCTTTTTGTTCAATAATGTTTTAAGATTCATTTTATCTTTATGGAAACACATTTTTTTAATACTTTTTTGCAATTTTTTCCATTAGGCGTTTTTCTCCAACTGGATTATCGGTTATTTAAGAATTTGTCAACGAACATACCATGCTGAAAACACCAGTTCTCGTCCGATCAATGAAGTTAACCCGCATTGGGCGCGTTCAGTACTTGGATGGTTGACCGCTTGGGAACACCGCGTGCCGTTGACATCTTTTTTGTTCAATAATATTTTACGATTAATTTGATCTTCATGAAAACATATCTTTTGCATACTTTTTTCCATATTTTGCATTCGTCGATTTTCTTCAACTGGATTATCGGTAATTTAAGAATTTGTCAACGACCATACCATGCTGATAACACCTGTTCTCATCCGATCATTGAAGTTAAGCAGCATTGGGCGCGTTCAGTACTTGGATGGGTGTCCGCTTGGGAACACCGCGTGCCGTTGGCATCCTTTTTGTTCAATAATGTTTTCAGATTCATTTTATCTTTATGGAAACACATTTTTTAATACTTTTTTGCAATTTTTTCCATTAGGCGTTTTTCTCCAACTGGATTATCGGTTATTTAAGAATTTGTCAACGAACATACCATGCTGAAAACACCAGTTCTCGTCCGATCAATGAAGTTAACCCGCATTGGGCGCGTTCAGTACTTGGATGGGTGACCGCTTGGGAACACCGCGTGCCGTTGACATCTTTTTTGTTCAATAATATTTTACGATTAATTTGATCTTCATGAAATACATCTTTTTCATACTTTTTTCCATATTTTGCATTCGTCGATTTTCTTCAACTGGATTATCGGTAGTTTAAGAATTAGTCAACGACCATACCATGCTGAAAAAATCAGTTCTCGTCCGATCACTGAAATTAAGCAGCATTGGGCGCGGTCAGTACTTGGATGGGTGACCGATTGGGAACACCGCGTGCCGTTGACATCTTTTTTGTTCAATAATATTTTACGATTAATTTGATCTTCATGAAAACACATCTTTTGCATACTTTTTCCCATATTTTGCATTCGTCGATTTTCTTCAACTGGATTATCGGTAATTTAAGAATTTGTCAACGACCATACCATGGTGAAAACACCTGTTCTCATACGATCATTGAAGTTAAGCAGCATTGGGCGCGTTCAGTACTTGGATGGGTGTCCGCTTGGGAACACCGCGTGCCGTTGACATCCTTTTTGTTCAATAATGTTTTAAGATTCATTTTATCTTTATGGAAACACATTTTTTTAATACTTTTTTGCAATTTTTTCCATTAGGCGTTTTTCTCCAACTGGATTATCGGTTATTTAAGAATTTGTCAACGAACATACCATGCTGAAAACACCAGTTCTCGTCCGATCAATGAAGTTAACCCGCATTGGGCGCGTTGAGTACTTGGATGGGTGACCGCTTGGGAACACCGCGTGCCGTTGACATCTTTTTTGTTCAATAATATTTTACGATTAATTTGATCTTCATGAAAACATATCTTTTGCATACTTTTTTCCATATTTTGCATTCGTCGATTTTCTTCAACTGGATTATCGGTAATTTAAGAATTTGTCAACGACCATACCATGCTGATAACACCTGTTCTCATCCGATCATTGAAGTTAAGCAGCATTGGGCGCGTTCAGTACTTGGATGGGTGTCCGCTTGGGAACACCGCGTGCCGTTGGCATCCTTTTTGTTCAATAATGTTTTCAGATTCATTTTATCTTTACGGAAACACATTTTTTTAATACTTTTTTGCAATTTTTTCCATTAGGCGTTTTTCTCCAACTGGATTATCGGTTATTTAAGAATTTGTCAACGAACATACCATGCTGAAAACACCAGTTCTCGTCCGATCAATGAAGTTAACCCGCATTGGGCGCGTTCAGTACTTGGATGGGTGACCGCTTGGGAACACCGCGTGCCGTTGACATCTTTTTTGTTCAATAATATTTTACGATTAATTTGATCTTCATGAAATACATCTTTTTCATACTTTTTTCCATATTTTGCATTCGTCGATTTTCTTCAACTGGATTATCGGTAATTTAAGAATTAGTCAACGACCATACCATGCTGTAAAAATCAGTTCTCGTCAGATCACTGAAATTAAGCAGCATTGGGCGCGGTCAGTACTTGGATGGGTGACCGCTTGGGAACACCGCGTGCCGTTGACATCTTTTTTGTTCAATAATATTTTACGATTAATTTGATCTTCATGAAAACACATCTTTTGCATACTTTTTTCCATATTTTGCATTCGTCGATTTTCTTCAACTGGATTATCGGTAATTTAAGAATTTGTCAACGACCATACCATGGTGAAAACACCTGTTCTCATACGATCATTGAAGTTAAGCAGCATTGGGCGCGTTCAGTACTTGGATGGGTGTCCGCTTGGGAACACCGCGTGCCGTTGACATCCTTTTTGTTCAATAATGTTTTAAGATTCATTTTATCTTTATGGAAACACATTTTTTTAATACTTTTTTGCAATTTTTTCCATTAGGCGTTTTTCTCCAACTGGATTATCGGTTATTTAAGAATTTGTCAACGAACATACCATGCTGAAAACACCAGTTCTCGTCCGATCAATGAAGTTAACCCGCATTGGGCGCGTTGAGTACTTGGATGGGTGACCGCTTGGGAACACCGCGTGCCGTTGACATCTTTTTTGTTCAATAATATTTTACGATTAATTTGATCTTCATGAAAACATATCTTTTGCATACTTTTTTCCATATTTTGCATTCGTCGATTTTCTTCAACTGGATTATCGGTAATTTAAGAATTTGTCAACGACCATACCATGCTGATAACACCTGTTCTCATCCGATCATTGAAGTTAAGCAGCATTGGGCGCGTTCAGTACTTGGATGGGTGTCCGCTTGGGAACACCGCGTGCCGTTGGCATCCTTTTTGTTCAATAATGTTTTCAGATTCATTTTATCTTTATGGAAACACATTTTTTTAATACTTTTTTGCAATTTTTTCCATTAGGCGTTTTTCTCCAACTGGATTATCGGTTATTTAAGAATTTGTCAACGAACATACCATGCTGAAAACACCAGTTCTCGTCCGATCAATGAAGTTAACCCGCATTGGGCGCGTTCAGTACTTGGATGGGTGACCGCTTGGGAACACCGCGTGCCGTTGACATCTTTTTTGTTCAATAATATTTTACGATTAATTTGATCTTCATGAAATACATCTTTTTCATACTTTTTTCCATATTTTGCATTCGTCGATTTTCTTCAACTGGATTATCGGTAATTTAAGAATTAGTCAACGACCATACCATGCTGTAAAAATCAGTTCTCGTCAGATCACTGAAATTAAGCAGCATTGGGCGCGGTCAGTACTTGGATGGGTGACCGCTTGGGAACACCGCGTGCCGTTGACATCTTTTTTGTTCAATAATATTTTACGATTAATTTGATCTTCATGAAAACACATCTTTTGCATACTTTTTTCCATATTTTGCATTCGTCGATTTTCTTCAACTGGATTATCGGTAATTTAAGAATTTGTCAACGACCATACCATGGTGAAAACACCTGTTCTCATCCGATCATTGAAGTTAAGCAGCATTGGGCGCGTTCAGTACTTGGATGGGTGTCCGCTTGGGAAAACCGCGTGCCGTTGACATCCTTTTTGTTCAATAATGTTTTAAGATTCATTTTATCTTTATGGAAACACATTTTTTTAATACTTTTTTGCAATTTTTTCCATTAGGCGTTTTTCTCCAACTGGATTATCGGTTATTTAAGAATTTGTCAACGAACATACCATGCTGAAAACACCAGTTCTCGTCCGATCAATGAAGTTAACCCGCATTGGGCGCGTTCAGTACTTGGATGGTTGACCGCTTGGGAACACCGCGTGCCGTTGACATCTTTTTTGTTCAATAATATTTTACGATTAATTTGATCTTCATGAAAACATATCTTTTGCATACTTTTTTCCATATTTTGCATTCGTCGATTTTCTTCAACTGGATTATCGGTAATTTAAGAATTTGTCAACGACCATACCATGCTGATAACACCTGTTCTCATCCGATCATTGAAGTTAAGCAGCATTGGGCGCGTTCAGTACTTGGATGGGTGTCCGCTTGGGAACACCGCGTGCCGTTGGCATCCTTTTTGTTCAATAATGTTTTCAGATTCATTTTATCTTTATGGAAACACATTTTTTTAATACTTTTTTGCAATTTTTTCCATTAGGCGTTTCTCTCCAACTGGATTATCGGTTATTTAAGAATTTGTCAACGAACATACCATGCTGAAAACACCAGTTCTCGTCCGATCAATGAAGTTAACCCGCATTGGGCGCGTTCAGTACTTGGATGGGTGACCGCTTGGGAACACCGCGTGCCGTTGACATCTTTTTTGTTCAATAATATTTTACGATTAATTTGATCTTCATGAAATACATCTTTTTCATACTTTTTTCCATATTTTGCATTCGTCGATTTTCTTCAACTGGATTATCGGTAATTTAAGAATTAGTCAACGACCATACCATGCTGAAAAAATCAGTTCTCGTCCGATCACTGAAATTAAGCAGCATTGGGCGCGGTCAGTACTTGGATGGGTGACCGCTTGGGAACACCGCGTGCCGTTGACATCTTTTTTGTTCAATAATATTTTACGATTAATTTGATCTTCATGAAAACACATCTTTTGCACACTTTTTCCCATATTTTGCATTCGTCGATTTTCTTCAACTGGATTATCGGTAATTTAAGAATTTGTCAACGACCATACCATGGTGAAAACACCTGTTCTCATCCGATCATTGAAGTTAAGCAGCATTGGGCGCGTTCAGTACTTGGATGGGTGTCCGCTTGGGAACACCGCGTGCCGTTGACATCCTTTTTGTTCAATAATGTTTTAAGATTCATTTTATCTTTATGGAAACACATTTTTTTAATACTTTTTTGCAATTTTTTCCATTAGGCGTTTTTCTCCAACTGGATTATCGGTTATTTAAGAATTTGTCAACGAACATACCATGCTGAAAACACCAGTTCTCGTCCGATCAATGAAGTTAACCCGCATTGGGCGCGTTCAGTACTTGGATGGGTGACCGCTTGGGAACACCGCGTGCCGTTGACATCTTTTTTGTTCAATAATATTTTACGATTAATTTGATCTTCATGAAAACATATCTTTTGCATACTTTTTTCCATATTTTGCATTCGTCGATTTTCTTCAACTGGATTATCGGTAATTTAAGAATTTGTCAACGACCATACCATGCTGATAACACCTGTTCTCATCCGATCATTGAAGTTAAGCAGCATTGGGCGCGTTCAGTACTTGGATGGGTGTCCGCTTGGGAACACCGCGTGCCGTTGGCATCCTTTTTGTTCAATAATGTTTTCAGATTCATTTTATCTTTATGGAAACACATTTTTTTAATACTTTTTTGCAATTTTTTCCATTAGGCGTTTTTCTCCAACTGGATTATCGGTTATTTAAGAATTTGTCAACGAACATACCATGCTGAAAACACCAGTTCTCGTCCGATCAATGAAGTTAACCCGCATTGGGCGCGTTCAGTACTTGGATGGGTGACCGCTTGGGAACACCGCGTGCCGTTGACATCTTTTTTGTTCAATAATATTTTACGATTAATTTGATCTTCATGAAATACATCTTTTTCATACTTTTTTCCATATTTTGCATTCGTCGATTTTCTTCAACTGGATTATCGGTAATTTAAGAATTAGTCAACGACCATACCATGCTGTAAAAATCAGTTCTCGTCCGATCACTGAAATTAAGCAGCATTGGGCGCGGTCAGTACTTGGATGGGTGACCGCTAGGGAACACCGCGTGCCGTTGACATCTTTTTTGTTCAATAATATTTTACGATTAATTTGATCTTCATGAAAACATATCTTTTGCATACTTTTTTCCATATTTTGCATTCGTCGATTTTCTTCAACTGGATTATCGGTAATTTAAGAATTTGTCAACGACCATACCATGCTGATAACACCTGTTCTCATCCGATCATTGAAGTTAAGCAGCATTGGGCGCGTTCAGTACTTGGATGGGTGTCCGCTTGGGAACACCGCGTGCCGTTGGCATCCTTTTTGTTCAATAATGTTTTCAGATTCATTTTATCTTTATGGAAACACATTTTTTTAATACTTTTTTGCAATTTTTTCCATTAGGCGTTTTTCTCCAACTGGATTATCGGTTATTTAAGAATTTGTCAACGAACATACCATGCTGAAAACACCAGTTCTCGTCCGATCAATGAAGTTAACCCGCATTGGGCGCGTTCAGTACTTGGATGGGTGACCGCTTGGGAACACCGCGTGCCGTTGACATCTTTTTTGTTCAATAATATTTTACGATTAATTTGATCTTCATGAAATACATCTTTTTCATACTTTTTTCCATATTTTGCATTCGTCGATTTTCTTCAACTGGATTATCGGTAATTTAAGAATTAGTCAACGACCATACCATGCTGTAAAAATCAGTTCTCGTCCGATCACTGAAATTAAGCAGCATTGGGCGCGGTCAGTACTTGGATGGGTGACCGCTTGGGAACACCGCGTGCCGTTGACATCTTTTTTGTTCAATAATATTTTACGATTAATTTGATCTTCATGAAAACACATCTTTTGCATACTTTTTTCCATATTTTGCATTCGTCGATTTTCTTCAACTGGATTATCGGTAATTTAAGAATTTGTCAACGACCATACCATGGTGAAAACACCTGTTCTCATCCGATCATTGAAGTTAAGCAGCATTGGGCGCGTTCAGTACTTGGATGGGTGTCCGCTTGGGAACACCGCGTGCCGTTGACATCCTTTTTGTTCAATAATGTTTTAAGATTCATTTTATCTTTATGGAAACACATTTTTTTAATACTTTTTTGCAATTTTTTCCATTAGGCGTTTTTCTCCAACTGGATTATCGGTTATTTAAGAATTTGTCAACGAACATACCATGCTGAAAACACCAGTTCTCGTCCGATCAATGAAGTTAACCCGCATTGGGCGCGTTCAGTACTTGGATGGTTGACCGCTTGGGAACACCGCGTGCCGTTGACATCTTTTTTGTTCAATAATATTTTACGATTAATTTGATCTTCATGAAAACGTATCTTTTGCATACTTTTTTCCATATTTTGCATTCGTCGATTTTCTTCAACTGGATTATCGGTAATTTAAGAATTAGTCAACGACCATACCATGCTGAAAAAATCAGTTCTCGTCCGATCACTGAAATTAAGCAGCATTGGGCGCGGTCAGTACTTGGATGGGTGACCGCTTGGGAACACCGCGTGCCGTTGACATCTTTTTTGTTCAATAATATTTTACGATTAATTTGATCTTCATGAAAACACATCTTTTGCATACTTTTTCCCATATTTTGCATTCGTCGATTTTCTTCAACTGGATTATCGGTAATTTAAGAATTTGTCAACGACCATACCATGGTGAAAACACCTGTTCTCATCCGATCATTGAAGTTAAGCAGCATTGGGCGCGTTCAGTACTTGGATGGGTGTCCGCTTGGGAACACCGCGTGCCGTTGGCATCCTTTTTGTTCAATAATGTTTTAAGATTCATTTTATCTTTATGGAAACACATTTTTTTAATACTTTTTTGCAATTTTTTCCATTAGGCGTTTTTCTCCAACTGGATTATCGGTTATTTAAGAATTTGTCAACGAACATACCATGCTGAAAACACCAGTTCTCGTCCGATCAATGAAGTTAACCCGCATTGGGCGCGTTCAGTACTTGGATGGGTGACCGCTTGGGAACACCGCGTGCCGTTGACATCTTTTTTGTTCAATAATATTTTACGATTAATTTGATCTTCATGAAATACATCTTTTTCATACTTTTTTCCATATTTTGCATTCGTCGATTTTCTTCAACTGGATTATCGGTAATTTAAGAATTAGTCAACGACCATACCATGCTGTAAAAATCAGTTCTCGTCCGATCACTGAAATTAAGCAGCATTGGGCGCGGTCAGTACTTGGATGGGTGACCGCTTGGGAACACCGCGTGCCGTTGACATCTTTTTTGTTCAATAATATTTTACGATTAATTTGATCTTCATGAAAACACATCTTTTGCATACTTTTTTCCATATTTTGCATTCGTCGATTTTCTTCAACTGGATTATCGGTAATTTAAGAATTTGTCAACGACCATACCATGGTGAAAACACCTGTTCTCATCCGATCATTGAAGTTAAGCAGCATTGGGCGCGTTCAGTACTTGGATGGGTGTCCGCTTGGGAACACCGCGTGCCGTTGACATCCTTTTTGTTCAATAATGTTTTAAGATTCATTTTATCTTTATGGAAACACATTTTTTTAATACTTTTTTGCAATTTTTTCCATTAGGCGTTTTTCTCCAACTGGATTATCGGTTATTTAAGAATTTGTCAACGAACATACCATGCTGAAAACACCAGTTCTCGTCCGATCAATGAAGTTAACCCGCATTGGGCGCGTTCAGTACTTGGATGGTTGACCGCTTGGGAACACCGCGTGCCGTTGACATCTTTTTTGTTCAATAATATTTTACGATTAATTTGATCTTCATGAAAACATATCTTTTGCATACTTTTTTCCATATTTTGCATTCGTCGATTTTCTTCAACTGGATTATCGGTAATTTAAGAATTTGTCAACGACCATACCATGCTGATAACACCTGTTCTCATCCGATCATTGAAGTTAAGCAGCATTGGGCGCGTTCAGTACTTGGATGGGTGTCCGCTTGGGAACACCGCGTGCCGTTGGCATCCTTTTTGTTCAATAATGTTTTCAGATTCATTTTATCTTTATGGAAACACATTTTTCAATACTTTTTTGCAATTTTTTCCATTAGGCGTTTTTCTCCAACTGGATTATCGGTTATTTAAGAATTTGTCAACGAACATACCATGCTGAAAACACCAGTTCTCGTCCGATCAATGAAGTTAACCCGCATTGGGCGCGTTCAGTACTTGGATGGGTGACCGCTTGGGAACACCGCGTGCCGTTGACATCTTTTTTGTTCAATAATATTTTACGATTAATTTGATCTTCATGAAATACATCTTTTTCATACTTTTTTCCATATTTTGCATTCGTCGATTTTCTTCAACTGGATTATCGGTAGTTTAAGAATTAGTCAACGACCATACCATGCTGAAAAAATCAGTTCTCGTCCGATCACTGAAATTAAGCAGCATTGGGCGCGGTCAGTACTTGGATGGGTGACCGATTGGGAACACCGCGTGCCGTTGACATCTTTTTTGTTCAATAATATTTTACGATTAATTTGATCTTCATGAAAACACATCTTTTGCATACTTTTTCCCATATTTTGCATTCGTCGATTTTCTTCAACTGGATTATCGGTAATTTAAGAATTTGTCAACGACCATACCATGGTGAAAACACCTGTTCTCATACGATCATTGAAGTTAAGCAGCATTGGGCGCGTTCAGTACTTGGATGGGTGTCCGCTTGGGAACACCGCGTGCCGTTGACATCCTTTTTGTTCAATAATGTTTTAAGATTCATTTTATCTTTATGGAAACACATTTTTTTAATACTTTTTTGCAATTTTTTCCATTAGGCGTTTTTCTCCAACTGGATTATCGGTTATTTAAGAATTTGTCAACGAACATACCATGCTGAAAACACCAGTTCTCGTCCGATCAATGAAGTTAACCCGCATTGGGCGCGTTGAGTACTTGGATGGGTGACCGCTTGGGAACACCGCGTGCCGTTGACATCTTTTTTGTTCAATAATATTTTACGATTAATTTGATCTTCATGAAAACATATCTTTTGCATACTTTTTTCCATATTTTGCATTCGTCGATTTTCTTCAACTGGATTATCGGTAATTTAAGAATTTGTCAACGACCATACCATGCTGATAACACCTGTTCTCATCCGATCATTGAAGTTAAGCAGCATTGGGCGCGTTCAGTACTTGGATGGGTGTCCGCTTGGGAACACCGCGTGCCGTTGGCATCCTTTTTGTTCAATAATGTTTTCAGATTCATTTTATCTTTACGGAAACACATTTTTTTAATACTTTTTTGCAATTTTTTCCATTAGGCGTTTTTCTCCAACTGGATTATCGGTTATTTAAGAATTTGTCAACGAACATACCATGCTGAAAACACCAGTTCTCGTCCGATCAATGAAGTTAACCCGCATTGGGCGCGTTCAGTACTTGGATGGGTGACCGCTTGGGAACACCGCGTGCCGTTGACATCTTTTTTGTTCAATAATATTTTACGATTAATTTGATCTTCATGAAATACATCTTTTTCATACTTTTTTCCATATTTTGCATTCGTCGATTTTCTTCAACTGGATTATCGGTAATTTAAGAATTAGTCAACGACCATACCATGCTGTAAAAATCAGTTCTCGTCAGATCACTGAAATTAAGCAGCATTGGGCGCGGTCAGTACTTGGATGGGTGACCGCTTGGGAACACCGCGTGCCGTTGACATCTTTTTTGTTCAATAATATTTTACGATTAATTTGATCTTCATGAAAACACATCTTTTGCATACTTTTTTCCATATTTTGCATTCGTCGATTTTCTTCAACTGGATTATCGGTAATTTAAGAATTTGTCAACGACCATACCATGGTGAAAACACCTGTTCTCATACGATCATTGAAGTTAAGCAGCATTGGGCGCGTTCAGTACTTGGATGGGTGTCCGCTTGGGAACACCGCGTGCCGTTGACATCCTTTTTGTTCAATAATGTTTTAAGATTCATTTTATCTTTATGGAAACACATTTTTTTAATACTTTTTTGCAATTTTTTCCATTAGGCGTTTTTCTCCAACTGGATTATCGGTTATTTAAGAATTTGTCAACGAACATACCATGCTGAAAACACCAGTTCTCGTCCGATCAATGAAGTTAACCCGCATTGGGCGCGTTGAGTACTTGGATGGGTGACCGCTTGGGAACACCGCGTGCCGTTGACATCTTTTTTGTTCAATAATATTTTACGATTAATTTGATCTTCATGAAAACATATCTTTTGCATACTTTTTTCCATATTTTGCATTCGTCGATTTTCTTCAACTGGATTATCGGTAATTTAAGAATTTGTCAACGACCATACCATGCTGATAACACCTGTTCTCATCCGATCATTGAAGTTAAGCAGCATTGGGCGCGTTCAGTACTTGGATGGGTGTCCGCTTGGGAACACCGCGTGCCGTTGGCATCCTTTTTGTTCAATAATGTTTTCAGATTCATTTTATCTTTATGGAAACACATTTTTTTAATACTTTTTTGCAATTTTTTCCATTAGGCGTTTTTCTCCAACTGGATTATCGGTTATTTAAGAATTTGTCAACGAACATACCATGCTGAAAACACCAGTTCTCGTCCGATCAATGAAGTTAACCCGCATTGGGCGCGTTCAGTACTTGGATGGGTGACCGCTTGGGAACACCGCGTGCCGTTGACATCTTTTTTGTTCAATAATATTTTACGATTAATTTGATCTTCATGAAATACATCTTTTTCATACTTTTTTCCATATTTTGCATTCGTCGATTTTCTTCAACTGGATTATCGGTAATTTAAGAATTAGTCAACGACCATACCATGCTGTAAAAATCAGTTCTCGTCAGATCACTGAAATTAAGCAGCATTGGGCGCGGTCAGTACTTGGATGGGTGACCGCTTGGGAACACCGCGTGCCGTTGACATCTTTTTTGTTCAATAATATTTTACGATTAATTTGATCTTCATGAAAACACATCTTTTGCATACTTTTTTCCATATTTTGCATTCGTCGATTTTCTTCAACTGGATTATCGGTAATTTAAGAATTTGTCAACGACCATACCATGGTGAAAACACCTGTTCTCATCCGATCATTGAAGTTAAGCAGCATTGGGCGCGTTCAGTACTTGGATGGGTGTCCGCTTGGGAAAACCGCGTGCCGTTGACATCCTTTTTGTTCAATAATGTTTTAAGATTCATTTTATCTTTATGGAAACACATTTTTTTAATACTTTTTTGCAATTTTTTCCATTAGGCGTTTTTCTCCAACTGGATTATCGGTTATTTAAGAATTTGTCAACGAACATACCATGCTGAAAACACCAGTTCTCGTCCGATCAATGAAGTTAACCCGCATTGGGCGCGTTCAGTACTTGGATGGTTGACCGCTTGGGAACACCGCGTGCCGTTGACATCTTTTTTGTTCAATAATATTTTACGATTAATTTGATCTTCATGAAAACATATCTTTTGCATACTTTTTTCCATATTTTGCATTCGTCGATTTTCTTCAACTGGATTATCGGTAATTTAAGAATTTGTCAACGACCATACCATGCTGATAACACCTGTTCTCATCCGATCATTGAAGTTAAGCAGCATTGGGCGCGTTCAGTACTTGGATGGGTGTCCGCTTGGGAACACCGCGTGCCGTTGGCATCCTTTTTGTTCAATAATGTTTTCAGATTCATTTTATCTTTATGGAAACACATTTTTTTAATACTTTTTTGCAATTTTTTCCATTAGGCGTTTCTCTCCAACTGGATTATCGGTTATTTAAGAATTTGTCAACGAACATACCATGCTGAAAACACCAGTTCTCGTCCGATCAATGAAGTTAACCCGCATTGGGCGCGTTCAGTACTTGGATGGGTGACCGCTTGGGAACACCGCGTGCCGTTGACATCTTTTTTGTTCAATAATATTTTACGATTAATTTGATCTTCATGAAATACATCTTTTTCATACTTTTTTCCATATTTTGCATTCGTCGATTTTCTTCAACTGGATTATCGGTAATTTAAGAATTAGTCAACGACCATACCATGCTGAAAAAATCAGTTCTCGTCCGATCACTGAAATTAAGCAGCATTGGGCGCGGTCAGTACTTGGATGGGTGACCGCTTGGGAACACCGCGTGCCGTTGACATCTTTTTTGTTCAATAATATTTTACGATTAATTTGATCTTCATGAAAACACATCTTTTGCACACTTTTTCCCATATTTTGCATTCGTCGATTTTCTTCAACTGGATTATCGGTAATTTAAGAATTTGTCAACGACCATACCATGGTGAAAACACCTGTTCTCATCCGATCATTGAAGTTAAGCAGCATTGGGCGCGTTCAGTACTTGGATGGGTGTCCGCTTGGGAACACCGCGTGCCGTTGACATCCTTTTTGTTCAATAATGTTTTAAGATTCATTTTATCTTTATGGAAACACATTTTTTTAATACTTTTTTGCAATTTTTTCCATTAGGCGTTTTTCTCCAACTGGATTATCGGTTATTTAAGAATTTGTCAACGAACATACCATGCTGAAAACACCAGTTCTCGTCCGATCAATGAAGTTAACCCGCATTGGGCGCGTTCAGTACTTGGATGGGTGACCGCTTGGGAACACCGCGTGCCGTTGACATCTTTTTTGTTCAATAATATTTTACGATTAATTTGATCTTCATGAAAACATATCTTTTGCATACTTTTTTCCATATTTTGCATTCGTCGATTTTCTTCAACTGGATTATCGGTAATTTAAGAATTTGTCAACGACCATACCATGCTGATAACACCTGTTCTCATCCGATCATTGAAGTTAAGCAGCATTGGGCGCGTTCAGTACTTGGATGGGTGTCCGCTTGGGAACACCGCGTGCCGTTGGCATCCTTTTTGTTCAATAATGTTTTCAGATTCATTTTATCTTTATGGAAACACATTTTTTTAATACTTTTTTGCAATTTTTTCCATTAGGCGTTTTTCTCCAACTGGATTATCGGTTATTTAAGAATTTGTCAACGAACATACCATGCTGAAAACACCAGTTCTCGTCCGATCAATGAAGTTAACCCGCATTGGGCGCGTTCAGTACTTGGATGGGTGACCGCTTGGGAACACCGCGTGCCGTTGACATCTTTTTTGTTCAATAATATTTTACGATTAATTTGATCTTCATGAAATACATCTTTTTCATACTTTTTTCCATATTTTGCATTCGTCGATTTTCTTCAACTGGATTATCGGTAATTTAAGAATTAGTCAACGACCATACCATGCTGTAAAAATCAGTTCTCGTCCGATCACTGAAATTAAGCAGCATTGGGCGCGGTCAGTACTTGGATGGGTGACCGCTAGGGAACACCGCGTGCCGTTGACATCTTTTTTGTTCAATAATATTTTACGATTAATTTGATCTTCATGAAAACACATCTTTTGCATACTTTTTTCCATATTTTGCATTCGTCGATTTTCTTCAACTGGATTATCGGTAATTTAAGAATTTGTCAACGACCATACCATGGTGAAAACACCTGTTCTCATCCGATCATTGAAGTTAAGCAGCATTGGGCGCGTTCAGTACTTGGATGGGTGTCCGCTTGGGAACACCGCGTGCCGTTCACATCCTTTTTGTTCAATAATGTTTTAAGATTCATTTTATCTTTATGGAAACACATTTTTTTAATACTTTTTTGCAATTTTTTCCATTAGGCGTTTTTCTCCAACTGGATTATCGGTTATTTAAGAATTTGTCAACGAACATACCATGCTGAAAACACCAGTTCTCGTCCGATCAATGAAGTTAACCCGCATTGGGCGCGTTCAGTACTTGGATGGTTGACCGCTTGGGAACACCGCGTGCCGTTGACATCTTTTTTGTTCAATAATATTTTACGATTAATTTGATCTTCATGAAAACATATCTTTTGCATACTTTTTTCCATATTTTGCATTCGTCGATTTTCTTCAACTGGATTATCGGTAATTTAAGAATTTGTCAACGACCATACCATGCTGATAACACCTGTTCTCATCCGATCATTGAAGTTAAGCAGCATTGGGCGCGTTCAGTACTTGGATGGGTGTCCGCTTGGGAACACCGCGTGCCGTTGGCATCCTTTTTGTTCAATAATGTTTTCAGATTCATTTTATCTTTATGGAAACACATTTTTTTAATACTTTTTTGCAATTTTTTCCATTAGGCGTTTTTCTCCAACTGGATTATCGGTTATTTAAGAATTTGTCAACGAACATACCATGCTGAAAACACCAGTTCTCGTCCGATCAATGAAGTTAACCCGCATTGGGCGCGTTCAGTACTTGGATGGGTGACCGCTTGGGAACACCGCGTGCCG
This sequence comes from Pimpla rufipes, assembly GCA_963932165.1. Lineage (NCBI taxonomy): Eukaryota > Metazoa > Arthropoda > Insecta > Hymenoptera > Ichneumonidae > Pimpla > Pimpla rufipes. The sequence goes on along the minus strand of OZ010631.1, from coordinate 11,425,669 downwards.
TTGACATCTTTTTTGTTCAATAATATTTTACGATTAATTTGATCTTCATGAAATACATCTTTTTCATACTTTTTTCCATATTTTGCATTCGTCGATTTTCTTCAACTGGATTATCGGTAATTTAAGAATTAGTCAACGACCATACCATGCTGAAAAAATCAGTTCTCGTCCGATCACTGAAATTAAGCAGCATTGGGCGCGGTCAGTACTTGGATGGGTGACCGCTTGGGAACACCGCGTGCCGTTGACATCTTTTTTGTTCAATAATATTTTACGATTAATTTGATCTTCATGAAAACACATCTTTTGCACACTTTTTCCCATATTTTGCATTCGTCGATTTTCTTCAACTGGATTATCGGTAATTTAAGAATTTGTCAACGACCATACCATGGTGAAAACACCTGTTCTCATCCGATCATTGAAGTTAAGCAGCATTGGGCGCGTTCAGTACTTGGATGGGTGTCCGCTTGGGAACACCGCGTGCCGTTGACATCCTTTTTGTTCAATAATGTTTTAAGATTCATTTTATCTTTATGGAAACACATTTTTTTAATACTTTTTTGCAATTTTTTCCATTAGGCGTTTTTCTCCAACTGGATTATCGGTTATTTAAGAATTTGTCAACGAACATACCATGCTGAAAACACCAGTTCTCGTCCGATCAATGAAGTTAACCCGCATTGGGCGCGTTCAGTACTTGGATGGGTGACCGCTTGGGAACACCGCGTGCCGTTGACATCTTTTTTGTTCAATAATATTTTACGATTAATTTGATCTTCATGAAAACATATCTTTTGCATACTTTTTTCCATATTTTGCATTCGTCGATTTTCTTCAACTGGATTATCGGTAATTTAAGAATTTGTCAACGACCATACCATGCTGATAACACCTGTTCTCATCCGATCATTGAAGTTAAGCAGCATTGGGCGCGTTCAGTACTTGGATGGGTGTCCGCTTGGGAACACCGCGTGCCGTTGGCATCCTTTTTGTTCAATAATGTTTTCAGATTCATTTTATCTTTATGGAAACACATTTTTTTAATACTTTTTTGCAATTTTTTCCATTAGGCGTTTTTCTCCAACTGGATTATCGGTTATTTAAGAATTTGTCAACGAACATACCATGCTGAAAACACCAGTTCTCGTCCGATCAATGAAGTTAAGCCGCATTGGGCGCGTTCAGTACTTGGATGGGTGTCCGCTTGGGAACACCGCGTGCCGTTGACATCTTTTTTGTTCAATAATATTTTACGATTAATTTGATCTTCATGAAATACATCTTTTTCATACTTTTTTCCATATTTTGCATTCGTCGATTTTCTTCAACTGGATTATCGGTAATTTAAGAATTAGTCAAAGACCATACCATGCTGAAAAAATCAGTTCTCGTCCGATCACTGAAATTAAGCAGCATTGGGCGCGTTCAGTACTTGGATGGGTGACCGCTTGGGAACACCGCGTGCCGTTGACATCTTTTTTGTTCAATAATATTTTACGATTAATTTGATCTTCATGAAAACATATCTTTTGCATACTTTTTTCCATATTTTGCATTCGTCGATTTTCTTCAACTGGATTATCGGTAATTTAAGAATTTGTCAACGACCATACCATGCTGATAACACCTGTTCTCATCCGATCATTGAAGTTAAGCAGCATTGGGCGCGTTCAGTACTTGGATGGGTGTCCGCTTGGGAACACCGCGTGCCGTTGGCATCCTTTTTGTTCAATAATGTTTTCAGATTCATTTTATCTTTATGGAAACACATTTTTTTAATACTTTTTTGCAATTTTTTCCATTAGGCGTTTTTCTCCAACTGGATTATCGGTTATTTAAGAATTTGTCAACGAACATACCATGCTGAAAACACCAGTTCTCGTCCGATCAATGAAGTTAAGCCGCATTGGGCGCGTTCAGTACTTGGATGGGTGTCCGCTTGGGAACACCGCGTGCCGTTGACATCTTTTTTGTTCAATAATATTTTAATATTAATTTGATCTTCATGAAAACACATTTTTTTAATACTTTTTTCCATATTTTGCATTCGTCGATTTTATTCAACTGGATTATCGGTAATTTAAGAATTTGTCAACGACCATACCATGCTGAAAACACCAGTTCTCGTCCGATCACTGAAGTTAAGCAGCATTGGGCGCGGTCAGTACTTGGATGGGTGACCGCTTGGGAACACCGCGTGCCGTTGACATCTTTTTTGTTCAATAATATTTTAAGATTAATTTGATCTTCATGAAAACACATCTTTTGCATACTTTTTTCCATATTTTGCATTCGTCGATTTTCTTCAACTGGATTATCGGTAATTTAAGAATTTGTCAACGACCACAACATGGTGAAAACACCTGTTCTCATCCGATCATTCAAGTTAAGCAGCATTGGGCGCGTTCAGTACTTGGATGGGTGTCCGCTTGGGAACACCGCGTGCCGTTGACATCTTTTTTGTTCAATAATATTTTAAGATTAATTTGATCTTCATGAAAACACATCTTTTGCATACTTTTTTCCATATTTTGCATTCGTCGATTTTCTTCAACTGGATTATCGGTAATTTAAGAATTTGTCAACGACCATACCATGGTGAAAACACCTGTTCTCATCCGATCATTGAAGTTAAGCAGCATTGGGCGCGTTCAGTACTTGGATGGGTGTCCGCTTGGGAACACCGCGTGCCGTTGACATCCTTTTTGTTCGATAATATTTTAAGATTAATTTGGTCTTCATGAAAACACATTTTTTAAAACCTTTTTCCATATTTTGCATTCGTCGATTTTATTCAACTGGATTATCGGTAATTTTAAAATTTGCCAACGACCATACCACGCTGAAAACACCATTTCTCGTCCGATCACTGAAGTTAAGCTGCATTGGGCGCGGTCAGTACTTGGATGGGTGACCGCTTGGGAACACCGCGTGCCGTTGGCATCCTTTTTGTTCAATAATGTTTTAAGATTCATTTTATCTTTATGGAAACACATTTTTTTAATACTTTTTTGCAATTTTTTCCATTAGGCGTTTTTCTCCAACTGGATTATCGGTTATTTAAGAATTTGTCAACGAACATACCATGCTGAAAACACCAGTTCTCGTCCGATCAATGAAGTTAAGCCGCATTGGGCGCGTTCAGTACTTGGATGGGTGTCCGCTTGGGAACACCGCGTGCCGTTGACATCTTTTTTGTTCAATAATATTTTAATATTAATTTGATCTTCATGAAAACACATTTTTTTAATACTTTTTTCCATATTTTGCATTCGTCGATTTTCTTCAACTGGATTATCGGTAATTTAAGAATTTGTCAACGACCATACCATGGTGAAAACACCTGTTCTCATCCGATCATTGAAGTTAAGCCGCATTGGGCGCGGTCAGTACTTGGATGGGTGTCCGCTTGGGCACACCGCGTGCCGTTGACATCTTTTTTGTTCAATAATATTTTAATATTAATTTGATCTTCATGAAAACACATTTTTTTAATACTTTTTTCCATATTTTGCATTCGTCGATTTTATTCAACTGGATTATCGGTAATTTAAGAATTTGTCAACGACCATACCATGCTGAAAACACCAGTTCTCGTCCGATCACTGAAGTTAAGCAGCATTGGGCGCGGTCAGTACTTGGATGGGTGACCGCTTGGGAACACCGCGTGCCGTTGACATCTTTTTTGTTCAATAATATTTTACGATTAATTTGATCTTCATGAAAACACATCTTTTTCATACTTTTTTCCATATTTTGCATTCGTCGATTTTCTTCAACTGGATTATCGGTAATTTAAGAATTTGTCAACGACCATACCATGGTGAAAACACCTGTTCTCATCCGATCATTGAAGTTAAGCAGCATTGGGCGCGTTCAGTACTTGGATGGGTGTCCGCTTGGGAACACCGCGTGCCGTTGACATCCTTTTTGTTCGATAATATTTTAAGATTAATTTGGTCTTCATGAAAACACATTTTTTAAAACCTTTTTCCATATTTTGCATTCGTCGATTTTATTCGACTGGATTATCGGCAATTTTAAAATTTGCCAACGACCATACCATGCTGAAAACACCAGTTCTCGTCCGATCACTGAAGTTAAGCAGCATTGGGCGCGGTCAGTACTTGGATGGGTGACCGCTTGGGAACACCGCGTGCCGTTGGCATCCTTTTTGTTCAATAATGTTTTAAGATTCATTTTATCTTTATGGAAACACATTTTTTTAATACTTTTTTGCAATTTTTTCCATTAGGCGTTTTTCTCCAACTGGATTATCGGTTATTTAAGAATTTGTCAACGAACATACCATGCTGAAAACACCAGTTCTCGTCCGATCACTGAAGTTAAGCAGCATTGGGCGCGGTCAGTACTTGGATGGGTGACCGCTTGGGAACACCGCATGCCGTTGTCATCCTTTTTGTTCAATAATATTTAAGATTAATTTTATCTTTATGGAAACACATTTTTTAAATACTTTTTTGCAATTTTTTCCATTAGCCGTTTTTTCTCCAACTGGATTATCGGTTGTTTAAGAATTTGTCAACGACCACACCATGCTGAAAACACCAGTTCTCGTCCTTAGTCTCGCGGAGGCATCGAGCGCGAACGGACGTGTCGCTGCGCACCGATCTCGCGTTCCGATCTTTCTGTTCGTATAGTCACAGCGCGAGTGCATAATTAGCACGAAATTGACGACAACTCGAGACAGCGGGGCCCCGTCGCCCACGCACAGTGATAATTTTGCCTTTTCGGCCAAAATTCTAGAAAGAACTGGCTCCCGCCAACAGCAGAGCGTCATGGCGCCATCAATCGCGAGGGCGAGCGCCAAGCGACAGATTGACATCGCATCACCTGATATGGACCAGCGGCTCGAAGCCAGCCTGCAAATAAGGAGGGAAGCAAAAACCCCGAAGTTAACCACAGGTAACCTCGAGCGTTTGTTCAAGCAGCATATGAGAGAAGAAGGAGCCAACTTCCATCCGAAAGTCGCACCTGCACTCGGCGCACGCCGTAAAACGACCACAGCGACGCAGCCGCCGGCCGGCGAGCTACTACAACGCTCCAGCGACTTACCGACTCGCGTCGGCAAGTTACCGACACAAGGCAACGAACTACCGGCTGAGACCAGTAATTCTTTGACCAAAGAAGACTGGCACTTTCCGAAAAAGTCCTATCGCAAGAAAACAACGCCGAGGCCTGATGCTTCTGCGGTCTCGCCGAGCGACAACAGATATAACACTCTCATGGACTGTCAAGATGAGCTCGACAGCGACAACCAAGACCTCGACCAGGCAACCGCGGAAGATAAGAGTGCAAGGCTCGTTAAACCTCCTCCCATACATACGCAGCAACTGAAAATCAACGAGGTTATCTCACGGCTCACGGCAAAAGGATTAGTCAAAGCAGATTTCATTATCACCCAATCAGATCACGACAGCCAAACTATTCGCGCTTCCAATATCGACAAACATCAGGAGATTTTGAAGATCCTCTCGGACAACAAGACGCAGTACTACACTTTCACTCCAGCCAATAACCGACCGAAATCAATAATTATTAAAGGTATTAAGGGCGACTTCACCACCGAGGAAATAATCAACGAAATCAAGGAGCACCAACTACCTGGGGTTGAGATAATCAGCCTCAATAAATTCTGCTTTGACAGTTCAAACCCGTCGAGATACCACCACCTAATCCAAATCACACACAACAGCCCAGCTTCCCAGCTTTACCAAATAAAAAAACTCGCGTACCAAAAGGTGCGCTGGGAGAAATTAATGAAGCCCAAAGTATACCAGTGTCGAAACTGCCAAAAACTCGGCCACGCCAGCCACAATTGCAAACTAAGCTTCAAATGCGTAAAGTGCGCCGGCTCTCACGGCCCTGGCAATTGCGAAGTCACGCCAAACTCGGATAAATCGGCACTCAGGTGTGCGAACTGCGGACAAACTGGCCATCCGGCATCGTATAAAGGATGCCCGTACATGAAGCTCGCTTTCGATCTAAAGAAAGGGCAGACAGCTCACCGACTCAGCAACCAGAAGGCCAAGACCGCACATCTCGCCAATCTAGTAAACAGCAAGATCTCATATGCACAAGCCACACACAATCCCATCGCATCGCAGCCAGCTCCTGACCTACCACAGACGCGAACGCTCTACCAGCCCCATAGACGACCAACAGAATACACCGAGCCATTGAACCAAGCCCAACAACATCAGCCGCCGCCATGGGTACAAGACTTCAAAGCTCAAATCATCGCCACCTTCACAGAACAGCTCCAACCAATCAGCGCCCAAGTTGCTTCAAATACAGCGAAAATTGAGTTTCTCCTCTCAATGTTTCAGGTAGACGATAGCGTTGCCCAACCCTAAATCTACAATGGCAAACTCGCCAGTCAATTGCAATAATATTATAAAAATAGCAGCTATTAATGCTAACTCTCTGATATCAAACTACAGACGTCATGATTTACTACAATTTGCAAACAGTAACGATTTTGACATTGTACTCATTTCGGAAACTAAATTAAACCCTAAATACAAACTCTCTTTTCAAAATTTTGATATCATAAGAACCGACCGACCTGGATCTATTCAAGGCGGCGGATCAGCAATTCTCATAAAGAAAAAATGGCAATACCAAATAATTAATTCTCCGTCTTCAAACTCAAACGTGATATTAGAATACACTATAATTAAGATTATTACACAGAAAAAATTTAACTTTTATATTGTTAGTGTATATGCAACCAACGACAACCGTAACTTATTCATTACTGAACTAAATCATTTATTTATCAAACTTAACTTGCACAGTTTAAGCAATTATTACATTATCGCAGGCGATCTGAACACACGTCGCAAATGCTGGGGAGACAGATTAAACAACCAGCGTGGCAGACTTTTTGAGCACTGGGAAAATAATGACTCGTTCCGATTCAAACTTCGAGCATACTCTCCTATTGAGCCTACATTCAAGCCGGCACAATCATATTTGGATATCTGCCTTGCAGACTCAAGATTAGATGTGCTGAACGGCACCGGTGACAAACTTGCAGTCATTCCTTACGACAGTGACCACAATGCCATCTCTCTTACGGTCCACTTCCCTGGTGACTCGTTGCCATTTAGGAGTCTGCTGTGCCAACCGAAACACCATAATTTTAAAGCTACCAAATGGAAATATTTTACCAAAAAACTTGAATCTATATATACTATCGACATACCCTGTAATAGAAACCTTTCGATACCTGAAATTGATAACCACCTTATTAACATAAATTCGGCAATAACTACTGCAATCAATTTAATAGTTCCAACTTTGGACCCAAAAGACTCCACCCAAAAATACATGAATACTAAGATAAAAAAACTGCAAAAAACAAAATCACAATTAATCTCTCACTTACACTCACTCCGAAGACAAGACCCAACATCCAGAAGGCCAATCACAAACCAAACAAAGAATCTACTAGACACAGTTAGAAATGCTATACATACGGAATTTAAAAAGGCAACCGAACATTTTTGGAATAATCTAATAAAAAAGATCGACCATCGCAAATCCGAATCTTTCTTCCCACAAATAAATAATCTACTCCGACCAAAACAACCTCTAAAAATTGACAAAATATGCATTCACGAAAATGAAATAAATATATTGCAGCGCTCCCAGTGTAATCTTAAAAATGCTGAAAAAAATGGTCCAGAATTCATCTTTCTCACTCCCGCTAATAAACTGAATGTGATTGGCGCACATTACGAATCTATTAACTCTCCACGATATATTAATACAGGCACACGGATCAAAGAGATTGTCGACTCCCATGCCAGCACAATTAAATCAAATTTCACAGCATTCAGGCTTAACAAGGAGACCCATATAACTTTTAGTGAAACTAACCAATCGAGTGATCCAGACAATACACCTGCTAATAATAACGAACCGACCGTTTTTTGCACACAAACACAACTCGCTAAAATATTTAAAGCACTCCCAAATAAAACCTCAAGCGGTTTGGACCTTGTACCACCAATTGTTCTCAAACATCTACCTGCTAACATAATAAAAGCATACACAGTTATTTTTAATAATGCTCTCAATAATAACTATTTTCCTAAATCGTTCAAACATGCAAAAGTTCTCCCAATCATTAAAAAAGACAAAGATCCTACAAAGCCGGCTAGTTACCGCCCTATTAGCTTAACCACCAGCGAAAGTAAAGTTTTCGAAGCAATCATTAATCAAAAAATCACACTTTTCTGCAACACCAACAATATTATACCTGACAACCAATTCGGTTTTAAATACGAGCATTCTACAACTCATGCAATTCACAAGCTACTCTCTGACCTTAACTCTGAAATTCACAAAGGCAACCTAATTGGAGCCGCGTTAATTGATTTAGAAAAAGCATTCGATTCGGTATGGCACAGCGGACTCTTATACAAACTTGAGCAAAAAAAATTCCCGGAGTGGCTCATCTTTCTAATATGGGATATGATCTCCGAGAAAACATTTAAAACATGGGATGGCTCAACACTCTCGTCTGAAACTTTCAGAATAAATGAAGGCCTGCAGCAGGGAACGGTAAACTCGCCGGTGCTGTTCAATATATTTACAAGCGATATTTTGAATCTTTTTGACCTCAATAGAAACAATGGCTCTGCATCCCTGGCATTTGCCGACGATCTCATCGTATACGTGATTGGTCAGCGACCAACTGTAATCCAAGAGAAGCTTGAAACGCTGGTAGAAAAAATAAACGGCTACTACGCCTCTTGGAATCTGCGTATCAACCCGGAGAAATGCGAAACAATATTATTCCGTAAACCGATTCGCTTTCTCTCCAAAAATAAAAAGGCTGGTAGTGCCCATGCGCAATTTCATATTCAAACCACGATCCCTGGTACAAATAACAAAACTGTGATACCGCATAAAAAACATGTAAAATACTTAGGCTTTACGATAGACTACCTACTACGCGGCAACCTACATATTAAGACACAAATAAAAAAAGCGAGAGCAGCTTTCAAAGCTAACCCGCGAATTTTTTACAATAGATACCTTACAGCTCGTGCCAAAACAATATTATATCTATTACTAATCCGACCAATTATAGCATACGCAGCACCAGTTTGGTGGAATATTAATGTCTCGGCTATGGAGGAAATCAGAATGTTCGAACGAAGATGCCTTAGAGCCTGCCTCAATATGTACCGCTCTGCACATACAAACTTTACTCTCAACATAAACAATAAAACTTTATACAACACAGCAAAAATCCCAAGATTTGACTGTTTCACAATCAAAATTACCAGAGATTACTTCAGCAAGCTACCTAAAATAAATAACGATATAATCAATTCAATAATTCATACTGATGATGCAGACACAGAAAGCCAATCCAATACTGGGTACTTACCTCCGCAATCGTTCATTTATTTCGATACAAAAGGCCTAATACAAAATCATAAAAACATTCCAATCCTTTACCACTGGAAGAGGAATAAAGCAGACAAGCGCATATCGCTTACGACAGCTGACTTTGACACTCGAAGAGAGCGATTCAAAAGCTCGCACGTAATCCCTACAAACGATTTCCTTGACTTCCACCGTCTCAATCAGAATAAATACTGGTGGCTCCCTAGGGACAACCCACTAATTTTAGAACTTACTCGCAGAAAAATGATAAACGATATAAGACTAAGATTAAGAGCGTAAAGTTACAAATCAGCTCTTATTCAAGCAGTTCCTAGCACAACTAGACTATGCTTAAGGCAACCGATGTAAATATGTACATATTACTAGTTTATAAGTCTAGCCTGTAAAAAACCAGGGTTGATATTTTTGTCGGGGTTTTTGTTCTTTATGATTTTCCCCTTAACCCCAAAGCGTTGCCTGGTGCGCACTATGTGTTAAACTACTATTTGTTTATCATTTTCAATATTTTATTACTCGAACCAACACTAGTTATTGGCAAAGCGACCCCTTACCTGCGAGGGCATGAGCCATTTCTATTTTATAAAGTTAGGCAAATCTTATTATACGTTTTGTTTCAGCCTGAACCCTACAATACTGTACCCTTTCTCGAAATAAAACACTTAAAAAAAAAAAAAAAAAAACCAGTTCTCGTCCGATCACTGAAGTTAAGCAGCATTGGGCGCGGTCAGTACTTGGATGGGTGACCGCTTGGGAACACCGCGTGCCGTTGACATCTTTTTTGTTCAATAATATTTTAAGATTAATTTGATCTTCATGAAAACACATCTTTTGCATACTTTTTTCCATATTTTGCATTCGTCGATTTTCTTCAACTGGATTATCGGTAATTTAAGAATTTGTCAACGACCATACCATGGTGAAAACACCTGTTCTCATCCGATCATTGAAGTTAAGCAGCATTGGGCGCGTTCAGTACTTGGATGGGTGTCCGCTTGGGAACACCGCGTGCCGTTGACATCCTTTTTGTTCGATAATATTTTAAGATTAATTTGGTCTTCATGAAAACACATTTTTTAAAACCTTTTTCCATATTTTGCATTCGTCGATTTTATTCAACTGGATTATCGGTAATTTAAAAATTTGCCAACGACCATACCATGCTGAAAACACCAGTTCTCGTCCGATCACTGAAGTTAAGCAGCATTGGGCGTGGTCAGTACTTGGATGGGTGACCGCTTGGGAACACCGCGTGCCGTTGGCATCCTTTTTGGTCAATAATGTTTTAAGATTCATTTTATCTTTATGGAAACACATTTTTTTAATACTTTTTTGCAATTTTTTCCATTAGGCGTTTTTCTCCAACTGGATTATCGGTTATTTAAGAATTTGTCAACGAACATACCATGCTGAAAACACCAGTTCTCGTCCGATCAATGAAGTTAAGCCGCATTGGGCGCGTTCAGTACTTGGATGGGTGTCCGCTTGGGAACACCGCGTGCCGTTGACATCTTTTTTGTTCAATAATATTTTAATATTAATTTGATCTTCATGAAAACACATTTTTTTAATACTTTTTTCCATATTTTGCATTCGTCGATTTTATTCAACTGGATTATCGGTAATTTAAGAATTTGTCAACGACCATACCATGCTGAAAACACCAGTTCTCGTTCGATCAATGAAGTTAAGCAGCATTGGGCGCGGTCAGTACTTGGATGGGTGACCGCTTGGGAACACCGCGTGCCGTTGACATCTTTTTTGTTCAATAATATTTTAAGATTAATTTGATCTTCATGAAAACACATTTTTTAAATACTCTTTTCCATATTTTGCATTCGTCGATTTTGTTCAACTGGATTATTGGTAATTGAAGAATTTGTCAACGACCATACCATGCTGAAAACACCAGTTCTCGTCCGATCACTGAAGTTAAGTAGCATTGGGCGCTGTCAGTACTTGGATGGGTGACCGCTTGGGAACACCGCGTGCCGTTGACATCTTTTTTGTTCAATAATATTTTAAGATTAATTTGATCTTCATGAAAACACATCTTTTGCATACTTTTTTCCATATTTTGCATTCGTCGATTTTCTTCAACTGGATTATCGGTAATTTAAGAATTTGTCAACGACCATACCATGGTGAAAACACCTGTTCTCATCCGATCATTGAAGTTAAGCAGCATTGGGCGCGTTCAGTACTTGGATGGGTGTCCGCTTGGGAACACCGCGTGCCGTTGACATCCTTTTTGTTCGATAATATTTTAAGATTAATTTGGTCTTCATGAAAACACATTTTTTTTTTTTTTAAAACCTTTTTCCATATTTTGCATTCGTCGATTTTATTCAACTGGATTATCGGTAATTTTAAAATTTGCCAACGACCATACCATGCTGAAAACACCAGTCCTCGTCAGTCGTAGCCGAGCGAGCGCCCCGAGTGGACGTAAACACGGGCACGTCAGAGAGGCATTGACCCCTCCAATATACCCGAATTTTCTGGATATATTTCAAACAGTATTTGAATAGCTCGATTAAATCGGCATTGAGAACGCATGTTCAACAAAAAGCGAAGTTAACAGTGAGTCTGTGATAATATGTGAGTCTCAATTATCACAAAATGTAGCCCAAAAGTCAAAGGTTTTAACCAATACTACGGCCAAAACCTTTATTGGAACGCATTCGCAAAAAAATCTGGATACGATTCTCAAAAATCCAAAAAGTACAACGCATTTGGTCCGCCTAATGCAAGCAACAAAAACATCATCGACGAGATCCAAGATAACACCCAAACCGAATTTCGCAAATGCTGCAAAGAAAAGGAAAGCCAAGATGCCAAAAACTGCCAATTCAAGCAGTTCGCACAACTCCTCCAACGGTTCTACGACGAGGATGGATATCGAAGACAGAGAAGACGGAAATAAAAAATCCGAACTCTCTCTACTGAAAGCGGAAATCATCAAGCTCAGAGAAGAAAATCGCCAACTAAGAGAAGGCTTCCCCAGCACATCGCAGACGCTACCGTTTCCCACGCAAAACCGATTTGCGAGTCTCACCGACACGGGCGCATCGTTCGTTAACCCCGAGACGACCGATGACAACGAATACAGCGAACGAGGGTCGTCACCACGAAATCGAGAGACGAGCGAGGAGTGGATGACCATTCTGCGGAAAAAAAATCAACGCCAGGTCACCCCGAACGACGAGCGAACAGAGAAGCGAAGGCGCCTGTCTTCCCGGGATGTCAACACCATCGGAGTCAACGCACCCGCACGGGTATCGCTTACGAAGAAGAAAGCAAAAGTACCGCCGATCAGCATATATCGACAAGATGTAAAGGACACTATCGAGGTACTGTCAAAAGTGATGAAAAATAAAGACTTTAAAATACAAAGACAAAACGACAAGCAACACAAATTAATTTTAAGTAGCTACGAAGAACACAAGAAAGCTAAAGACGTTTTGAAAAAAGTAGATGCACAATACTATACGTATACGCCGAAGGAGGAAAAAGCGCAAACGTTTATGTTAAAAGGAATCGACGGTAGTTTCGATCCAAGTGACTTATTAGTGTATCTAAAGGAAAACGAGAATGAAAACTTAGAATTCATAAGTGTTACTAGGCATACTACACCAAAATCGATCAAAGAAAACAGAGTTCTGCCGCTTTATCGCGTACAATTAACGTCTGATAGTGTCGCCGGAAAATTGCACGAAATAAAGTATCTAGCGCACCAAGTAATCTGGTGGGAAAAAATTAAAAAATCAAGCACAGTTCAGTGCAAAAATTGCCAACGTTTAGGTCACACAGCTTCTAACTGCAATATGAAGTATCGATGCGTTAAGTGCGATATCCCACACGGGCCGAAAGAATGCCAACTAAGTAATAACACAAACGAAGCGACGAAAGAGGCAGTTTATTGCGTACTGTGTAAGAACTTCGGTCACCCCGCATCCTATCGAGGCTGCCCAAAGCATGTGGAATTTATAACAAAACAAAGTCAGAATAATAATTATAATACCAAAATTAACTCACGCAAAATCACAGGGACGGATTATACACAGCCAAGTACAATAAAACAATTAATAAACGGACCTCAACAATCGGCAATTCCGAGAATGAGCTACGCGGATCGCGCAAAAACGTCAAACCCACAACCAAATAATAGCAGAGAACAGAATGATCTGCAATCGATCATAGCAAATATGCAGCAACAAATTGCTTGGGTTACGCAAGCAATTCAAAACAACACGAAACTGATCAATGGTTTGTACAGTTTATTAACGCCGAATCAGCGGACTGAGTAATGCGCGAGCAAAGTATTAACAAAAATCAAATGCTAAAAGTCGACTATCTAACGATAATTTCCGTTAATGTCAACTCATTAATACAAAACCAAAGACGAGCGTCATTATTTAAATTAGTTAATAAATATAAGCCAGATATAGTTCTATTAAATGAAACAAAATTAAATCCGAAACACAAAATGGAATTTAAAAACTACGCGGTTGTCCGAAGAGATAGACCGAATAGCACACAAGGAGGGGGAGTAGCGATCCTCGTAAAAATTCCCATCAAATATGAAATTGTAGGGCTTGATTTCTCACACAGCACCGAAATATTACAAACTTTGGCAATCTCGATAAATATAAAAAACCAAGAGAAACTGTATATCGTATCTATATATGCCCCGCACGGTAAATCTAAAGAATTTGAGATCGAGTATAATAATCTATACAAGCATCTAAGGTTAAATGATTTAAACAATTTTTACGTTATCGCAGGAGATTTAAACGCCAAACATCACTCATGGGGAAATGCAATTAATAACCAACGAGGGCTGTTTATTTACGACTGGTTCGAAAATAATGAAATAGAATACAAGGCCAAACTCTATGGATCGGACTGTCCTACTTACCCCAGAGGACAGTCTTTTCTCGACCTATGTATTGCAGACTGTAGACTCCAAATAGAAACAAAACAGGAGCGCATTAAAACAATACCTTACGACAGCGACCACAATGCGCTAATATTTAATATTAGAGGTAGCACACAAACCAAGTGGGAAATAGAAATGCAAAAAGAGGATCATCGGCTAAATTATAAAAAAACAAATTGGGACGACTTCAAAAAATATTTAACCCGTAATTACACCATAACAATTCCCAATGATATAAATCTCAGCAGGAACGAAATAGATAACTACATATTGGAATTAGAAAAAGTTATACACAAGGCCATTCAATATACTGTTCCGAAAATAAAAACTAAAAACAGTATTGACTGCTATCGCAATCCTGACATTGACAAGTTACAGAATTTAAAAAGCTCATTGATCACAAAAATAAATAACATTTACAGAAAATTTAATGCTCACAATAATATTGAACTTCAAACATACAAAGATATGTTAATAGGGACAAAGCAATTGTTAAAACAAGAATATAACAAATCAATCAATAAATATTGGCAAAATAAAATAAAAAATATTCCCGTTAACGATCCGAAAAATATGTTTCCAATAATAAATCAAATATTTAGACCAAAAGGCAAGATCGAAATCGCGAACCTTTCAATAAATCGAGATAAAGTTAATCTCTTACGTTCTTCCGGCGTCGATCCTGCTCAATGTCGCAAAGATCAACAGGGCAATTATTGCGTTTCAAATCCCCTAGATAAATTAGAAATACTAGGATGCCACTTCGCTAATATCCACAAGCAAAATGATAATATGGGAAGCGAAGGACTGACTAATATCGTTATGCACCATACAAACGAAATAAAAAAAGAAATGCAGGAAGATATAAGAGTCTCAGCAAAATTACAAAATTTTTCGACGTCAAATTACTCTGATAATCCGGAAGACTTGCAAGATACTTTGACAAACACAGCACGGTTAATAAAAATATTCGAAAGACTAAACACAAAAAAGTCATCCGGAATTGATGGCATTCCAAACATAGTATTGAAACATCTACCGTCAGTAATTATTCGAGACTATTGTATTCTTTTTAATAATGCATTAAACATTTCATATTTTCCAGAGCGCTGGAAAAAAGCTAAAGTCATCGCAATAAATAAGCCGGGTAAGGAAAAGTCTGATCCAAGTAGTTATAGGCCTATAAGTCTCCTGCCGAATGTAGGAAAAGTCTTCGAAGTAGTAATTAATATAGCTATAAATAAGTCTTGCTTAAAAAATGATATAATACCTGAGTATCAATTTGGCTTTAAGCATAAACATTCCACCATTCATGGTATAACGAAACTGACCTCAGACATATGCTGGGGTTTAAACAGTGGCAATTGCGTAGGCGCGTGTCTCATAGACTTGGAAAAAGCTTTTGACACTATATGGATTAGAGGATTGATATTTAAGATGCTGAAAAAAAAATTCCCTAAATATCTAATAAAATTAATATGGAACATGGTAGAAAACAGAAGTTTTAAAACCACCGATGGCGTAGTAACATCAACACGAGAGCACGTCCTTGAAAATGGCTTACAGCAGGGTACCGTTAACTCACCAGTTTTGTTTAATATCTACAATAGCGACATACTCTTCCTAGATGGCATTAACATTAATCCGAATCGTAGTGCACTAGCTTTTGCAGATGACCTCATAATCTACTCGAAAGCCAAAAAAGTCTCTGAAGTCCAAGATGAATTACAGCAAATGTTTATAAAAATTCAAGGGTATTGTAACAATTGGAAACTGAAAATAAATAACGACAAATGCGAAACAATATTGTTTAGGCCGAAATTGGTAAATGCGACAAGAGAAGTGCGACGGAATTGGAAAGACTTCAAAATAAAATCGCAATATCAAACAAACGAATTTATAACTCATAAGCTTACCGTAAAGTATCTGGGAGTAAACATAGACCAGCACTTGACGTATACTCACCATCTAGAAATTCAACTCAAAAAGGCAAGAAAAGTTTTCTTGAAACTCAGTAGACTCTTTTACAACAAAAATCTCAATAGCATCACAAAGATAAACTGTTACTGTACATTAATAAGACCGTTACTGACTTATGGATGCGCAGTATGGTATAATCAGCGACCACCAATTATGGAAAAATTCAGGGCCTTCGAGAGAAAATGTTTAAGGGCTTGCCTAGGAATGTATAGAAAAGCGGAAACAAATTTTACACATCATATCAGTAACCAACATATCTATAACGAAGCCAACATACCGAGAATAGATATTCACCTCTTAAAAATTATAAGAAATCATTGGGCAAACACAGCGCGCATCGAAAATAATAATTTAATTTCGGCTCCGTGCTACGCAGATGCAAATTATATAAAAAAGACCCTAAAATCTGGATACATACCACCGGAAGGCTTCATATTCCTGGATGCAAATAAATATATACAGGATATAAACAATATACCGATAATCTACCATGCGCACAGAAAACGAGGACAAACTCATATAAAATGGGAACCAAACCTAAATACCACCGATAAAAATCCACTCTGGCGATATGAAATGTCGATCCCCGATCGAGACAAAAACGATAAATCTCGAAAAAATGTAAAGAAATACTGGTGGCTAGATTAGCAATAAACGCAAACTCAGCGAACTATAATAATAAGTCTTAAAAAAAATAAATATATATATCCGTTTATTTATTTTTTTATCTCATGTAAATAGTGTATATATATTGTAATTAGATTGTATATAGTAGTTTTTTAAGGTAGATATAATTAGCTATAGGGTGCACAAAGCACAAGCAATGTATAAAAAAAAATAGTTTTGTATCAACAACCTTTCTATTTTTATATAAGAAAAAGTTCAAAAATCATATGCTCATGTTCCCAACAAATATGAATGTTGTAACCAAAATAACCGATGATTTTTGCAATGCGTGCTGCAGGTAGCCATTTTGTATTGAAAATGAATGAGAAAATCTTTTGTTTATTGAAGAATTAATTGATGTACGATTGGTTGTAAATAAACGCATTTAAAAAACAAAAAAAAACACCAGTTCTCGTCCGATCACTGAAGTTAAGCAGCATTGGGCGCGGTCAGTACTTGGATGGGTGACCGCTTGGGAACACCGCGTGCCGTTGACATCTTTTTTGTTCAATAATATTTTAAGATTAATTTGATCTTCATGAAAACACATCTTTTGCATACTTTTTTCCATATTTTGCATTCGTCGATTTTCTTCAACTGGATTATCGGTAATTTAAGAATTTGTCAACGACCATACCATGGTGAAAACACCTGTTCTCATCCGATCATTGAAGTTAAGCAGCATTGGGCGCGTTCAGTACTTGGATGGGTGTCCGCTTGGGAACACCGCGTGCCGTTGACATCCTTTTTGTTCGATAATATTTTAAGATTAATTTGGTCTTCATGAAAACACATTTTTTAAAACCTTTTTCCATATTTTGCATTCGTCGATTTTATTCAACTGGATTATCGGTAATTTTAAAATTTGCCAACGACCATACCATGCTGAAAACACCAGTTCTCGTCCGATCACTGAAGTTAAGCAGCATTGGGCGCGGTCAGTACTTGGATGGGTGACCGCTTGGGAACACCGCGTGCCGTTGGCATCCTTTTTGTTCAATAATGTTTTAAGATTCATTTTATCTTTATGGAAACACATTTTTTTAATACTTTTTTGCAATTTTTTCCATTAGGCGTTTTTCTCCAACTGGATTATCGGTTATTTAAGAATTTGTCAACGAACATACCATGCTGAAAACACCAGTTCTCGTCCAATTAATGAAGTTAAGCCGCATTGGGCGCGGTCAGTACTTGGATGGGTGTCCGCTTGGGCACACCGCGTGCCGTTGACATCTTTTTTGTTCAATAATATTTTAATATTAATTTGATCTTCATGAAAACACATTTTTTTAATACTTTTTTCCATATTTTGCATTCGTCGATTTTTTTCAACTGGATTATCGGTAATTTAAGAATTTGTCAACGACCATACCATGCTGAAAACACCAGTTCTCGTCCGATCACTGAAGTTAAGCAGCATTGGGCGCGGTCAGTACTTGGATGGGTGACCGCTTGGGAACACCGCGTGCCGTTGACATCTTTTTTGTTCAATAATATTTTACGATTAATTTGATCTTCATGAAAACACATCTTTTTCATACTTTTTTCCATATTTTGCATTCGTCGATTTTCTTCAACTGGATTATCGGTAATTTAAGAATTAGTCAACTACAATACCATGCTGAAAACACCTGTTCTCATCCGATCATTGAAGATAAGCAGCATTGGGCGCGTTCAGTACTTGGATGGGTGACCGCTTGGGAACACCGCGTGCCGTTGACATCTTTTTTGTTCAATAATATTTTAAGATTAATTTGATCTTCATGAAAACACATTTTTTAAATACTCTTTTCCATATTTTGCATTCGTCGATTTTGTTCAACTGGATTATTGGTAATTGAAGAATTTGTCAACGACCATACCATGCTGAAAACACCAGTTCTTGTCCGATCACTGAAGTTAAGTAGCATTGGGCGCTGTCAGTACTTGGATGGGTGACCGCTTGGGAACACCGCGTGCCGTTGACATCCTTTTTGTTTAATAATATTTTAAGATTAATATGATCTTCATCAAAACACATTTTTTAATTACTCTTTTCCATATTTTGCTTTTGTCGATTTTCTTAAACTGGATTATCGGTAATTTAAGAATTTGTCAACGATCATACCATGCTGAAAACACCAGTTCTCGTCCGATCACTGAAGTTAAGCAGCATTGGGCGCGGTCAGTACTTGGATGGGTGACCGCTTGGGAACACCGCATGCCGTTGTCATCCTTTTTGTTCAATAATATTTAAGATTAATTTTATCTTTATGGAAACACATTTTTTAAATACTTTTTTGCAATTTTTTCCATTAGCCGTTTTTCTCCAACTGGATTATCGGTTGTTTAAGAATTTGTCAACGACCACACCATGCTGAAAACACCAGTTCTCGTCCGATCACTGAAGTTAAGCAGGATTGGGCGCGGTCAGTACTTGGATGGGTGACCGCTTGGGAACACCGCGTGCCGTTGACATCTTTTTTGTTCAATAATATTTTAAGATTAATTTGATCTTCATGAAAACACATCTTTTTAATACTTTTTTCCATATTTTGCATTCGTCGATTTTATTCAACTGGATTATCGGTAATTTAAGAATTTGTCAACGACCATACCATGCTGAAAACACCAGTTCTCGTCCGATCAATGAAGTTAAGCCGCATTGGGCGTGTTCAGTACTTGGATGGGTGTCCGCTTGGGAACACCGCGTGCCGTTGACATCTTTTTTGTTCAATAATATTTTAATATTAATTTGATCTTCAAGAAAACACATTTTTTTAATACTTTTTTCCATATTTTGCATTCGTCGATTTTATTCAACTGGATTATCGGTAATTTAAGAATTTGTCAACGACCATACCATGCTGAAAACACCAGTTCTCGTCCGATCACTGAAGTTAAGCAGCATTGGGCGCGGTCAGTACTTGGATGGGTGACCGCTTGGGAACACCGCGTGCCGTTGACATCTTTTTTGTTCAATAATATTTTAAGATTATTTTGATCTTCATGAAAACACATCTTTTGCATACTTTTTTCCATATTTTGCATTCGTCGATTTTCTTCAACTGGATTATCGGTAATTTAAGAATTTGTCAACGACCGTACCATGGTGAAAACACCTGTTCTCATCCGATCATTGAAGTTAAGCAGCATTGGGCGCGTTCAGTACTTTAATGGGTGTCCGCTTGGGAACACCGCGTGCCGTTGACATCTTTTTTGTTCAATAATATTTTAATATTAATTTGATCTTCATGAAAACACATTTTTTTAATACTTTTTTCCATATTTTGCATTCGTCGATTTTATTCAACTGGATTATCGGTAATTTAAGAATTTGTCAACGACCATACCATGCTGAAAACACCAGTTCTCGTCCGATCACTGAAGTTAAGCAGCATTGGGCGCGGTCAGTACTTGGATGGGTGACCGCTTGGGAACACCGCGTGCCGTTGACATCTTTTTTGTTCAATAATATTTTAAGATTAATTTGATCTTCATGAAAACACATCTTTTGCATACTTTTTTCCATATTTTGCATTCGTCGATTTTCTTCAACTGGATTATCGGTAATTTAAGAATTTGTCAACGACCATACCATGGTGAAAACACCTGTTCTCATCCGATCATTGAAGTTAAGCAGCATTGGGCGCGTTCAGTACTTGGATGGGTGTCCGCTTGGGAACACCGCGTGCCGTTGACATCCTTTTTGTTCGATAATATTTTAAGATTAATTTGGTCTTCATGAAAACACATTTTTTAAAACCTTTTTCCATATTTTGCATTCGTCGATTTTATTCGACTGGATTATCGGTAATTTTAAAATTTGCCAACGACCATACCATGCTGAAAACACCAGTTCTCGTCCGATCACTGAAGTTAAGCAGCATTGGGCGCGGTCAGTACTTGGATGGGTGACCGCTTGGGAACACCGCGTGCCGTTGGCATCCTTTTTGTTCAATAATGTTTTAAGATTCATTTTATCTTTATGGAAACACATTTTTTTAATACTTTTTTGCAATTTTTTCCATTAGGCGTTTTTCTCCAACTGGATTATCGATTATTTAAGAATTTGTCAACGAACATACCATGCTGAAAACACCAGTTCTCGTCCGATCAATGAAGTTAAGCCGCATTGGGCGCGTTCAGTACTTGGATGGGTGTCCGCTTGGGAACACCGCGTGCCGTTGACATCTTTTTTGTTCAATAATATTTTAATATTAATTTGATCTTCATGAAAACACATTTTTTTAATACTTTTTTCCATATTTTGCATTCGTCGATTTTATTCAACTGGATTATCGGTAATTTAAGAATTTGTCAACGACCATACCATGCTGAAAACACCAGTTCTCGTCCGATCACTGAAGTTAAGCAGCATTGGGCGCGGTCAGTACTTGGATGGGTGACCGCTTGGGAACACCGCGTGCCGTTGACATCTTTTTTGTTCAATAATATTTTAAGATTAATTTGATCTTCATGAAAACACATCTTTTGCATACTTTTTTCCATATTTTGCATTCGTCGATTTTCTTCAACTGGATTATCGGTAATTTAAGAATTTGTCAACGACCATACCATGGTGAAAACACCTGTTCTCATCCGATCATTGAAGTTAAGCAGCATTGGGCGCGTTCAGTACTTGGATGGGTGTCCGCTTGGGAACACCGCGTGCCGTTGACATCTTTTTTGTTCAATAATATTTTAATATTAATTTGATCTTCATGAAAACACATTTTTTTAATACTTTTTTCCATATTTTGCATTCGTCGATTTTATTCAACTGGATTATCGGTAATTTAAGAATTTGTCAACGACCATACCATGCTGAAAACACCAGTTCTCGTCAGTCGTAGCCGAGCGAGCGCCCCGAGTGGACGTAAACACGGGCACGTCAGAGAGGCATTGACCCCTCCAATATACCCGAATTTTCTGGATATATTTCAAACAGTATTTGAATAGCTCGATTAAATCGGCATTGAGAACGCATGTTCAACAAAAAGCGAAGTTAACAGTGAGTCTGTGATAATATGTGAGTCTCAATTATCACAAAATGTAGCCCAAAAGTCAAAGGTTTTAACCAATACTACGGCCAAAACCTTTATTGGAACGTATTCGCAAAAAAATCTGGATACGATTCTCAAAAATCCAAAAAGTACAACGCATTTGGTCCGCCTAATGCAAGCAACAAAAACATCATCGACGAGATCCAAGATAACACCCAAACCGAATTTCGCAAATGCTGCAAAGAAAAGGAAAGCCAAGATGCCAAAAACTGCCAATTCAAGCAGTTCGCACAACTCCTCCAACGGTTCTACGACGAGGATGGATATCGAAGACAGAGAAGACGGAAATAAAAAATCCGAACTCTCTCTACTGAAAGCGGAAATCATCAAGCTCAGAGAAGAAAATCGCCAACTAAGAGAAGGCTTCCCCAGCACATCGCAGACGCTACCGTTTCCCACGCAAAACCGATTTGCGAGTCTCACCGACACGGGCGCATCGTTCGTTAACCCCGAGACGACCGATGACAACGAATACAGCGAACGAGGGTCGTCACCACGAAATCGAGAGACGAGCGAGGAGTGGATGACCATTCTGCGGAAAAAAAATCAACGCCAGGTCACCCCGAACGACGAGCGAACAGAGAAGCGAAGGCGCCTGTCTTCCCGGGATGTCAACACCATCGGAGTCAACGCACCCGCACGGGTATCGCTTACGAAGAAGAAAGCAAAAGTACCGCCGATCAGCATATATCGACAAGATGTAAAGGACACTATCGAGGTACTGTCAAAAGTGATGAAAAATAAAGACTTTAAAATACAAAGACAAAACGACAAGCAACACAAATTAATTTTAAGTAGCTACGAAGAACACAAGAAAGCTAAAGACGTTTTGAAAAAAGTAGATGCACAATACTATACGTATACGCCGAAGGAGGAAAAAGCGCAAACGTTTATGTTAAAAGGAATCGACGGTAGTTTCGATCCAAGTGACTTATTAGTGTATCTAAAGGAAAACGAGAATGAAAACTTAGAATTCATAAGTGTTACTAGGCATACTACACCAAAATCGATCAAAGAAAACAGAGTTCTGCCGCTTTATCGCGTACAATTAACGTCTGATAGTGTCGCCGGAAAATTGCACGAAATAAAGTATCTAGCGCACCAAGTAATCTGGTGGGAAAAAATTAAAAAATCAAGCACAGTTCAGTGCAAAAATTGCCAACGTTTAGGTCACACAGCTTCTAACTGCAATATGAAGTATCGATGCGTTAAGTGCGATATCCCACACGGGCCGAAAGAATGCCAACTAAGTAATAACACAAACGAAGCGACGAAAGAGGCAGTTTATTGCGTACTGTGTAAGAACTTCGGTCACCCCGCATCCTATCGAGGCTGCCCAAAGCATGTGGAATTTATAACAAAACAAAGTCAGAATAATAATTATAATACCAAAATTAACTCACGCAAAATCACAGGGACGGATTATACACAGCCAAGTACAATAAAACAATTAATAAACGGACCTCAACAATCGGCAATTCCGAGAATGAGCTACGCGGATCGCGCAAAAACGTCAAACCCACAACCAAATAATAGCAGAGAACAGAATGATCTGCAATCGATCATAGCAAATATGCAGCAACAAATTGCTTGGGTTACGCAAGCAATTCAAAACAACACGAAACTGATCAATGGTTTGTACAGTTTATTAACGCCGAATCAGCGGACTGAGTAATGCGCGAGCAAAGTATTAACAAAAATCAAATGCTAAAAGTCGACTATCTAACGATAATTTCCGTTAATGTCAACTCATTAATACAAAACCAAAGACGAGCGTCATTATTTAAATTAGTTAATAAATATAAGCCAGATATAGTTCTATTAAATGAAACAAAATTAAATCCGAAACACAAAATGGAATTTAAAAACTACGCGGTTGTCCGAAGAGATAGACCGAATAGCACACAAGGAGGGGGAGTAGCGATCCTCGTAAAAATTCCCATCAAATATGAAATTGTAGGGCTTGATTTCTCACACAGCACCGAAATATTACAAACTTTGGCAATCTCGATAAATATAAAAAACCAAGAGAAACTGTATATCGTATCTATATATGCCCCGCACGGTAAATCTAAAGAATTTGAGATCGAGTATAATAATCTATACAAGCATCTAAGGTTAAATGATTTAAACAATTTTTACGTTATCGCAGGAGATTTAAACGCCAAACATCACTCATGGGGAAATGCAATTAATAACCAACGAGGGCTGTTTATTTACGACTGGTTCGAAAATAATGAAATAGAATACAAGGCCAAACTCTATGGATCGGACTGTCCTACTTACCCCAGAGGACAGTCTTTTCTCGACCTATGTATTGCAGACTGTAGACTCCAAATAGAAACAAAACAGGAGCGCATTAAAACAATACCTTACGACAGCGACCACAATGCGCTAATATTTAATATTAGAGGTAACACACAAACCAAGTGGGAAATAGAAATGCAAAAAGAGGATCATCGGCTAAATTATAAAAAAACAAATTGGGACGACTTCAAAAAATATTTAACCCGTAATTACACCATAACAATTCCCAATGATATAAATCTCAGCAGGAACGAAATAGATAACTACATATTGGAATTAGAAAAAGTTATACACAAGGCCATTCAATATACTGTTCCGAAAATAAAAACTAAAAACAGTATTGACTGCTATCGCAATCCTGACATTGACAAGTTACAGAATTTAAAAAGCTCATTGATCACAAAAATAAATAACATTTACAGAAAATTTAATGCTCACAATAATATTGAACTTCAAACATACAAAGATATGTTAATAGGGACAAAGCAATTGTTAAAACAAGAATATAACAAATCAATCAATAAATATTGGCAAAATAAAATAAAAAATATTCCCGTTAACGATCCGAAAAATATGTTTCCAATAATAAATCAAATATTTAGACCAAAAGGCAAGATCGAAATCGCGAACCTTTCAATAAATCGAGATAAAGTTAATCTCTTACGTTCTTCCGGCGTCGATCCTGCTCAATGTCGCAAAGATCAACAGGGCAATTATTGCGTTTCAAATCCCCTAGATAAATTAGAAATACTAGGATGCCACTTCGCTAATATCCACAAGCAAAATGATAATATGGGAAGCGAAGGACTGACTAATATCGTTATGCACCATACAAACGAAATAAAAAAAGAAATGCAGGAAGATATAAGAGTCTCAGCAAAATTACAAAATTTTTCGACGTCAAATTACTCTGATAATCCGGAAGACTTGCAAGATACTTTGACAAACACAGCACGGTTAATAAAAATATTCGAAAGACTAAACACAAAAAAGTCATCCGGAATTGATGGCATTCCAAACATAGTATTGAAACATCTACCGTCAGTAATTATTCGAGACTATTGTATTCTTTTTAATAATGCATTAAACATTTCATATTTTCCAGAGCGCTGGAAAAAAGCTAAAGTCATCGCAATAAATAAGCCGGGTAAGGAAAAGTCTGATCCAAGTAGTTATAGGCCTATAAGTCTCCTGCCGAATGTAGGAAAAGTCTTCGAAGTAGTAATTAATATAGCTATAAATAAGTCTTGCTTAAAAAATGATATAATACCTGAGTATCAATTTGGCTTTAAGCATAAACATTCCACCATTCATGGTATAACGAAACTGACCTCAGACATATGCTGGGGTTTAAACAGTGGCAATTGCGTAGGCGCGTGTCTCATAGACTTGGAAAAAGCTTTTGACACTATATGGATTAGAGGATTGATATTTAAGATGCTGAAAAAAAAATTCCCTAAATATCTAATAAAATTAATATGGAACATGGTAGAAAACAGAAGTTTTAAAACCACCGATGGCGTAGTAACATCAACACGAGAGCACGTCCTTGAAAATGGCTTACAGCAGGGTACCGTTAACTCACCAGTTTTGTTTAATATCTACAATAGCGACATACTCTTCCTAGATGGCATTAACATTAATCCGAATCGTAGTGCACTAGCTTTTGCAGATGACCTCATAATCTACTCGAAAGCCAAAAAAGTCTCTGAAGTCCAAGATGAATTACAGCAAATGTTTATAAAAATTCAAGGGTATTGTAACAATTGGAAACTGAAAATAAATAACGACAAATGCGAAACAATATTGTTTAGGCCGAAATTGGTAAATGCGACAAGAGAAGTGCGACGGAATTGGAAAGACTTCAAAATAAAATCGCAATATCAAACAAACGAATTTATAACTCATAAGCTTACCGTAAAGTATCTGGGAGTAAACATAGACCAGCACTTGACGTATACTCACCATCTAGAAATTCAACTCAAAAAGGCAAGAAAAGTTTTCTTGAAACTCAGTAGACTCTTTTACAACAAAAATCTCAATAGCATCACAAAGATAAACTGTTACTGTACATTAATAAGACCGTTACTGACTTATGGATGCGCAGTATGGTATAATCAGCGACCACCAATTATGGAAAAATTCAGGGCCTTCGAGAGAAAATGTTTAAGGGCTTGCCTAGGAATGTATAGAAAAGCGGAAACAAATTTTACACATCATATCAGTAACCAACATATCTATAACGAAGCCAACATACCGAGAATAGATATTCACCTCTTAAAAATTATAAGAAATCATTGGGCAAACACAGCGCGCATCGAAAATAATAATTTAATTTCGGCTCCGTGCTACGCAGATGCAAATTATATAAAAAAGACCCTAAAATCTGGATACATACCACCGGAAGGCTTCATATTCCTGGATGCAAATAAATATATACAGGATATAAACAATATACCGATAATCTACCATGCGCACAGAAAACGAGGACAAACTCATATAAAATGGGAACCAAACCTAAATACCACCGATAAAAATCCACTCTGGCGATATGAAATGTCGATCCCCGATCGAGACAAAAACGATAAATCTCGAAAAAATGTAAAGAAATACTGGTGGCTAGATTAGCAATAAACGCAAACTCAGCGAACTATAATAATAAGTCTTAAAAAAAATAAATATATATATCCGTTTATTTATTTTTTTATCTCATGTAAATAGTGTATATATATTGTAATTAGATTGTATATAGTAGTTTTTTAAGGTAGATATAATTAGCTATAGGGTGCACAAAGCACAAGCAATGTATAAAAAAAAATAGTTTTGTATCAACAACCTTTCTATTTTTATATAAGAAAAAGTTCAAAAATCATATGCTCATGTTCCCAACAAATATGAATGTTGTAACCAAAATAACCGATGATTTTTGCAATGCGTGCTGCAGGTAGCCATTTTGTATTGAAAATGAATGAGAAAATCTTTTGTTTATTGAAGAATTAATTGATGTACGATTGGTTGTAAATAAACGCATTTAAAAAAAAAAAAAAAAAAACACCAGTTCTCGTCCGATCACTGAAGTTAAGCAGCATTGGGCGCGGTCAGTACTTGGATGGGTGACCGCTTGGGAACACCGCGTGCCGTTGACATCTTTTTTGTTCAATAATATTTTAAGATTAATTTGATCTTCATGAAAACACATCTTTTGCATACTTTTTTCCATATTTTGCATTCGTCGATTTTCTTCAACTGGATTATCGGTAATTTAAGAATTTGTCAACGACCATACCATGGTGAAAACACCTGTTCTCATCCGATCATTGAAGTTAAGCAGCATTGGGCGCGTTCAGTACTTGGATGGGTGTCCGCTTGGGAACACCGCGTGCCGTTGACATCCTTTTTGTTCGATAATATTTTAAGATTAATTTGGTCTTCATGAAAACACATTTTTTAAAACCTTTTTCCATATTTTGCATTCGTCGATTTTATTCGACTGGATTATCGGTAATTTTAAAATTTGCCAACGACCATACCATGCTGAAAACACCAGTTCTCGTCCGATCACTGAAGTTAAGCAGCATTGGGCGCGGTCAGTACTTGGATGGGTGACCGCTTGGGAACACCGCGTGCCGTTGGCATCCTTTTTGTTCAATAATGTTTTAAGATTCATTTTATCTTTATGGAAACACATTTTTTTAATACTTTTTTGCAATTTTTTCCATTAGGCGTTTTTCTCCAACTGGATTATCGGTTATTTAAGAATTTGTCAACGAACATACCATGCTGAAAACACCAGTTCTCGTCCAATTAATGAAGTTAAGCCGCATTGGGCGCGGTCAGTACTTGGATGGGTGTCCGCTTGGGCACACCGCGTGCCGTTGACATCTTTTTTGTTCAATAATATTTTAATATTAATTTGATCTTCATGAAAACACATTTTTTTAATACTTTTTTCCATATTTTGCATTCGTCGATTTTTTTCAACTGGATTATCGGTAATTTAAGAATTTGTCAACGACCATACCATGCTGAAAACACCAGTTCTCGTCCGATCACTGAAGTTAAGCAGCATTGGGCGCGGTCAGTACTTGGATGGGTGACCGCTTGGGAACACCGCGTGCCGTTGACATCTTTTTTGTTCAATAATATTTTACGATTAATTTGATCTTCATGAAAACACATCTTTTTCATACTTTTTTCCATATTTTGCATTCGTCGATTTTCTTCAACTGGATTATCGGTAATTTAAGAATTAGTCAACTACAATACCATGCTGAAAACACCTGTTCTCATCCGATCATTGAAGATAAGCAGCATTGGGCGCGTTCAGTACTTGGATGGGTGACCGCTTGGGAACACCGCGTGCCGTTGACATCTTTTTTGTTCAATAATATTTTAAGATTAATTTGATCTTCATGAAAACACATTTTTTAAATACTCTTTTCCATATTTTGCATTCGTCGATTTTGTTCAACTGGATTATTGGTAATTGAAGAATTTGTCAACGACCATACCATGCTGAAAACACCAGTTCTTGTCCGATCACTGAAGTTAAGTAGCATTGGGCGCTGTCAGTACTTGGATGGGTGACCGCTTGGGAACACCGCGTGCCGTTGACATCCTTTTTGTTTAATAATATTTTAAGATTAATATGATCTTCATCAAAACACATTTTTTAATTACTCTTTTCCATATTTTGCTTTTGTCGATTTTCTTAAACTGGATTATCGGTAATTTAAGAATTTGTCAACGATCATACCATGCTGAAAACACCAGTTCTCGTCCGATCACTGAAGTTAAGCAGCATTGGGCGCGGTCAGTACTTGGATGGGTGACCGCTTGGGAACACCGCATGCCGTTGTCATCCTTTTTGTTCAATAATATTTAAGATTAATTTTATCTTTATGGAAACACATTTTTTAAATACTTTTTTGCAATTTTTTCCATTAGCCGTTTTTCTCCAACTGGATTATCGGTTGTTTAAGAATTTGTCAACGACCACACCATGCTGAAAACACCAGTTCTCGTCCGATCACTGAAGTTAAGCAGGATTGGGCGCGGTCAGTACTTGGATGGGTGACCGCTTGGGAACACCGCGTGCCGTTGACATCTTTTTTGTTCAATAATATTTTAAGATTAATTTGATCTTCATGAAAACACATCTTTTTAATACTTTTTTCCATATTTTGCATTCGTCGATTTTATTCAACTGGATTATCGGTAATTTAAGAATTTGTCAACGACCATACCATGCTGAAAACACCAGTTCTCGTCCGATCAATGAAGTTAAGCCGCATTGGGCGTGTTCAGTACTTGGATGGGTGTCCGCTTGGGAACACCGCGTGCCGTTGACATCTTTTTTGTTCAATAATATTTTAATATTAATTTGATCTTCAAGAAAACACATTTTTTTAATACTTTTTTCCATATTTTGCATTCGTCGATTTTATTCAACTGGATTATCGGTAATTTAAGAATTTGTCAACGACCATACCATGCTGAAAACACCAGTTCTGAGTTCTGGACGACCGCGAGAGTGTCAACACGTGTCTGTAGTAGCTCCGCTATTATTCAGTCACGAGTATTTCTATCTGGTCGTTATCAAAACAAAAAAGTGTCTCAACTGTGCGCGAAAAGCAGCCGATCAGATCGGCTAAATATTAAAGTGGATCCATGTAGTCCTGATGGGGAAAGTCCCAAAAATTATCGGTGGAATTTCCCGAGCCTAACGACAGCCAATATGGCGTCGCCTAGATCGGTGCATCGCCCCAAACGCGGGATATCGGAGGATCGCAGCAACGCCGATCCAACAGCAACACCGCCGATAAAACGTGACCCTAAGGTGCAGAAACTCAATCTATTGGAACTGGACAAACTTTATAAGAAAGTGCGTAGTGACAGTAATCTACCGAAAAATAGTATTAGTAAAATCGTCCCGAATCTCGCGGGAGGACGCGGTGCGCGTCACAAGGAAACGCAGCCCGGCCATGCTGCGCCATCTTCCATCAGCAACGAGCAAGCTGCAGCTACCGATCGTCGATCGACAGAATGGCAACTTCCGAAAAAACCCGCGAGAGTGCGCGCCAACACGGATCCCACTTCGCAGGCTGACGAGTATATGGAGACCAACCGGTTCGACTCTCTCTCAGACTCCGATGATAACGAGAGCCCTAGCCTCTCGCAGGAACAAACCGAGCCAAAGAAGAAATCGGGCAGGCCCCCACCGATTCACACCATCAATTCAAATATTAATCAAATAGTGACGCTCCTGACAACCAACAAGTTGCCAAAAACCTCATTTATGGTTAATCAAACGGACAATGACAGACACACGATTTTGTCGCGAGATATGGCGAGTTACGAAGCGATCAAGACCCTGCTGGTCGCTAATAACGCTCAATTCTTTACATTCACGCCGAAATCGCAGCGCCCAAAGACTCTAATTCTCAAAGGAATCAAAGGCGATTTCTCCGACGAAGAAATCAAGAGAGAACTTGAGGATCTGAATCTTGCAAATGCTACAATAGTGAAAGTGGCAAAGTTTCAATTCGACAAAAAAAACACAGATAGATTTCACCATCTCGTTCAGCTCTCGCACGACAGCTCGTCTGTTGACTTATTTAAAGTCAAATCCCTCGCGTACCAACGTGTGCACTGGGAGCATCTAAAAAAACCGACCCTGTTTCAGTGCAAAAACTGCCAACGCCTGGGTCACGCCAGCAAAAACTGTCGCCTCCCTCACAGATGTGTGAAGTGCTCACTCAACCATGAGCCCGGTAAATGTTTGATCACACCAAATTCGGAAAAATCATCGCTAAAGTGCGCAAACTGCGGCCTCAATGGACATCCGGCATCTTATAAAGGCTGCCCTTTCCTGAAATTCGCTACAGGGCTAAAGAAAAACCAAACCGCTAGCCACCAAGAGAGAACGCAGCGCAATATCGCTAAAATCTCAAAATTTTCCACTGCATCAGTCTCCTACGCACACATCGCCAGAACGCCAGCCAGTCGCGAACAACAGCCGACGCAGCCAATACAGCCGGCACAACCGCCAGCGCCAACCCGCCGAACACATGCTAACCACGCCACGCACCACAACAGTGAGGAAAACTCAACGTCACAGGAACCGTCCTGGGCAGCCAAATTCAGAGCTGAGTTCGCAGCAGTCGTAACGGATCAGCTCAAATACTTTTCAACCCAAATCGCAAGCAATACTGCCAAAATAGAGTTCCTGATGGGTGCTCTTCTGCAAACGTAACGAAAATGGCTCATCACTCAAACCAACCCCATTTACTAAGAATTGCAGCTATTAATGTTAATTCTATTATTGCAAATCATCGCAGACTAGAGTTGACGGATTTTTGCAATACGCACAAACACGATATAGTTCTCGTCTCCGAAACGAAACTAAACCCTAAATATAAATTATCGTTCAAAGACTACGAGATTGTGAGAACTGACCGACCGAACTCGATTCGTGGTGGAGGAACGGCCATTCTTGTTAAAAGAAGTATTAAATATGAAGTGGTGAACTACCCATTTTCTAGTTCCAATCAAGTAGTAGAATTTACAATTATTAAAATAGTCACTGAGCGAAATATAAATCTATTCATAATTAGCATATACGCTACCAATGATAACAGAAAACTAGCGATCGATGAACTAGATGAACTTTTCAACAAACTTAAGCTCTATAAAAATAACCGCCACTATGTACTAGCGGGGGACTTAAATGCAAGACGAAAGCACTGGGGGGATAGATGTACCAACGACCGCGGCCGATTCCTCGGGCAATGGGAAAACGCCAACGCTATCAAATTTAAAGCGCAATTTTACACTCCAATTGAACCAACGTTCAAACCAGCCCACACTTTCTTAGACATAGCGATTGTTGATGCGCGACTAAATGTAACCAATAGCACTGGCAATAAAATTAACACGGTGCCATATGACAGTGACCATAAAGCCATTGAGCTGACGGTCCATTTATCGAACGATTCATTGCCGGAGATTAATAGCGAATCCCAAAACATAAGATATAACTTTAGAGCAACAAAATGGAAATTATTTACCCGCAAACTTGCCGAATCTTTCACAACGGTTATCCCATGTGACAGAAATCTCTCGAGAAATGAAATCGATATTAATTTAGAAAATCTTAATTCGATCATTTCAAATACTATATCCGCTATAGTCCCAAAAATAAAACAAAATGACTCGATCCAGAAATACCGAAATAGCAAAATTAACCGGTTGCAAAAAATGAAATCTTTCCTAGTATCAACTCTACATAAACTACACAGAACCGATCCATGCTCTCGTCTTAACATTTCCCAAGATGCAAAAGCAGCTTTGAAAATGGCGAGAAATCTATTACACGCCGAATTCCAAAAAGCCTCTGACGCTTACTGGACCAAGCAAATTAAACAAATCAATCACAGAAATTCAGACAAATTTTTCCCAATTATCAACCGTTTACTAAGATCTAAGCAACCTATTCAAATCGAGAAACTGCGCATCCATCAGAATAACCAACCGCTATTGGATCGAAGCAAATGCAATTTACTAGAAACAGAAAGAGTAGCTGATGAATTTATATTCTCATCAGCTCCAGATAAATTGAACATCATTGGGGCCTTTTACGAGTCAATAAACTCTCCGCGATACCTAAACAGCAACACGAGGCTAAAAGCAATAGTAGATGAGGAAGCCAACCGTATCAAAAGAGAATTTAACTCTAAGAGACTGAATAACACGACGATCACTATTTTTACCAACGATAACAAATCGAGCAACCCTCAAGAAGAAAACTTCGACTCAAAAATATTCTGCAACTCGACGCAACTGGCAAAAATACTTAAACACCTTCCGAACAAGACTTCTAGTGGCCTGGACAATATCCCACCAATTGTTCTGAAACATCTCCCTCCTAAAATCGTTCTAGCGTATACTATTATATTTAACAACGCCATAAACAACTACTATTTCCCTAAAGAGTGGAAATGCGCCAAAGTTCTGCCAATACCAAAAAAAGGGAAAGACCCGTCACTACCCTCGAGTTATAGACCGATCAGCCTCACTCCGAGCATTAGCAAAGTCTACGAAGCTATAATAAATAATAAAATTGTATCATTCTGCAACGCTCATGATATAATCCCAGATAACCAATTTGGCTTCAAACATCAACTCTCCACGGTTCACGCTATCCACAAACTACTATCCGATATTAACACCGACTTAAATAACAAACGCCTGGTGGGGGCGGCCCTTCTGGATCTCGAAAAAGCTTTTGACTCCGTTTGGCTAAATGGACTAATCTTTAAACTGAAACAAAAAAAATTTCCACAATGGCTAATTTTTAATATATGGGATATGATTTCTGAAAAAAAATTCCACACTTGGAACGGATCCCTAATATCAACAGAGAAGTTCAAAATAGAGGAAGGATTACAGCAAGGAACTGTAAACTCCCCAGTGCTCTTCAATATCTTTACCAGCGACATATTAAACCTCTTCGACCTAAACTCAGGGAACAACACCGCATCCATAGCCTTCGCAGACGACTACAAATTATATGTGTCCGGGACGAGGCCCCATATTATCCGAGAAAAACTAGAAGAACTAGTCGAAAAAATTAACCAATGGTATATGACATGGAATCTCAGATTGAACCCAGAAAAATGTGAGACTATACTCTATCGGCAACCGGTGAAATGCCTAACAGCAAACAAAAGAAACGGTCGAAATGAATTCCAAATAGAAACCACCGTTCCGGGAACTCAAAACAAAGCAATCATTCCACACAAAAACACTGTAAAATACCTAGGATTCCATATAGACAATCTATTACGAGGAAATCAGCACATTAAGCTACAATTAGATAAAGCAAAGGCAGCGTTCTGGGCGAACAGTAGAATCTTCTATAGCAAAAAGTTGACAAAAAAAGCAAAAACGATCCTTTACTTATTATTAATCAGACCAATAATCACGTACGCAGCACCCATCTGGTGGAATATTAACGTCTCATCTATGGAACAACTGCGAGCTTTCGAAAGAAAATGCCTCAGAGCCTGCTGGGGTCTGTACAGATCGCGACACTCAAATTTTTTAAGATTAGTTAGCAACAAAACACTGTACGATACTGCAGATATTCCGCGCATCGATAATTTTATTATTAAACTTACAAGAAATTATCACAGCAATCTTCCGGAAATTGCAAACTCAATAACCAGAGAACTCGCAATAGTAGATGAACGCACGACCGATGAGCAAAATCTGTCAGGATATATCCCTCCGCAAGCATTCAAAATTTTTGACTCGAGAGGTCTCATTCAGAATGCCGAAAACGTTCCAATATTATATCATTGGAGAAGAAACAAAGCGAATAAACGTATTTCCGTAAGGGAAGATGACTTCGTTGAAAATCGAGACAAATTCACAGAATCCACTTCTATCCCAAACAGGGATTTTCAGGATTTCCACAGACTAAAGCTCCGCAAATACTTTTGGCTATCAGCCCACAACGACACAATTAAAGACCTCACCGTGAGAAAAAATCGTTTTGTCGTAGATAACCAGGCAGGTAGATGAGTGCGTCCTCGCCATCGCCACCTACACTACATTTTAAATAGCTAGGCTAACATAACGATGACTTGTTCAAGCCGACTGTAAATAAAATTATTTTTGTAAGTTATATTAAGTTTTGTTATAAGTGATGTTCCTAGGATAAGTCGACAGAGATATTGTAAAAGGTGTTTTTACGGAACCACCCGAATTTTTCACCCTTGTTCCTGCGTACGTCGACACGCCTTATAGTGATAAACGAAAATGTTGAATAAACCAAAGATAAAACCTCTCATAGAATATAAAGTGTGTTATACGAGTAAGCCGACAAATGCCTTAGAATGGTTAAGCGGTTCAGATTCCTATTAGATATTAAGTTTGGTTATTTTATATGTTTATTTCTACCAAAGATTTGTTTAAGAGAATGTACAAGGTATAAAGAAATAAATCATTTATTAAAAAAAAATAAAAAAAAAAACTGAAAACACCAGTTCTCGTCCGATCACTGAAGTTAAGCAGCATTGGGCGCGGTCAGTACTTGGATGGGTGACCGCTTGGGAACACCGCGTGCCGTTGACATCTTTTTTGTTCAATAATATTTTAAGATTATTTTGATCTTCATGAAAACACATCTTTTGCATACTTTTTTCCATATTTTGCATTCGTCGATTTTCTTCAACTGGATTATCGGTAATTTAAGAATTTGTCAACGACCGTACCATGGTGAAAACACCTGTTCTCATCCGATCATTGAAGTTAAGCAGCATTGGGCGCGTTCAGTACTTTAATGGGTGTCCGCTTGGGAACACCGCGTGCCGTTGACATCTTTTTTGTTCAATAATATTTTAATATTAATTTGATCTTCATGAAAACACATTTTTTTAATACTTTTTTCCATATTTTGCATTCGTCGATTTTATTCAACTGGATTATCGGTAATTTAAGAATTTGTCAACGACCATACCATGCTGAAAACACCAGTTCTCGTCCGATCACTGAAGTTAAGCAGCATTGGGCGCGGTCAGTACTTGGATGGGTGACCGCTTGGGAACACCGCGTGCCGTTGACATCTTTTTTGTTCAATAATATTTTAAGATTAATTTGATCTTCATGAAAACACATCTTTTGCATACTTTTTTCCATATTTTGCATTCGTCGATTTTCTTCAACTGGATTATCGGTAATTTAAGAATTTGTCAACGACCATACCATGGTGAAAACACCTGTTCTCATCCGATCATTGAAGTTAAGCAGCATTGGGCGCGTTCAGTACTTGGATGGGTGTCCGCTTGGGAACACCGCGTGCCGTTGACATCCTTTTTGTTCGATAATATTTTAAGATTAATTTGGTCTTCATGAAAACACATTTTTTAAAACCTTTTTCCATATTTTGCATTCGTCGATTTTATTCGACTGGATTATCGGTAATTTTAAAATTTGCCAACGACCATACCATGCTGAAAACACCAGTTCTCGTCCGATCACTGAAGTTAAGCAGCATTGGGCGCGGTCAGTACTTGGATGGGTGACCGCTTGGGAACACCGCGTGCCGTTGGCATCCTTTTTCTTCAATAATGTTTTAAGATTCATTTTATCTTTATGGAAACACATTTTTTTAATACTTTTTTGCAATTTTTTCCATTAGGCGTTTTTCTCCAACTGGATTATCGATTATTTAAGAATTTGTCAACGAACATACCATGCTGAAAACACCAGTTCTCGTCCGATCAATGAAGTTAAGCCGCATTGGGCGCGTTCAGTACTTGGATGGGTGTCCGCTTGGGAACACCGCGTGCCGTTGACATCTTTTTTGTTCAATAATATTTTAATATTAATTTGATCTTCATGAAAACACATTTTTTTAATACTTTTTTCCATATTTTGCATTCGTCGATTTTATTCAACTGGATTATCGGTAATTTAAGAATTTGTCAACGACCATACCATGCTGAAAACACCAGTTCTCGTCCGATCACTGAAGTTAAGCAGCATTGGGCGCGGTCAGTACTTGGATGGGTGACCGCTTGGGAACACCGCGTGCCGTTGACATCTTTTTTGTTCAATAATATTTTAAGATTAATTTGATCTTCATGAAAACACATCTTTTGCATACTTTTTTCCATATTTTGCATTCGTCGATTTTCTTCAACTGGATTATCGGTAATTTAAGAATTTGTCAACGACCATACCATGGTGAAAACACCTGTTCTCATCCGATCATTGAAGTTAAGCAGCATTGGGCGCGTTCAGTACTTGGATGGGTGTCCGCTTGGGAACACCGCGTGCCGTTGACATCTTTTTTGTTCAATAATATTTTAATATTAATTTGATCTTCATGAAAACACATTTTTTTAATACTTTTTTCCATATTTTGCATTCGTCGATTTTATTCAACTGGATTATCGGTAATTTAAGAATTTGTCAACGACCATACCATGCTGAAAACACCAGTTCTCGTCAGTCGTAGCCGAGCGAGCGCCCCGAGTGGACGTAAACACGGGCACGTCAGAGAGGCATTGACCCCTCCAATATACCCGAATTTTCTGGATATATTTCAAACAGTATTTGAATAGCTCGATTAAATCGGCATTGAGAACGCATGTTCAACAAAAAGCGAAGTTAACAGTGAGTCTGTGATAATATGTGAGTCTCAATTATCACAAAATGTAGCCCAAAAGTCAAAGGTTTTAACCAATACTACGGCCAAAACCTTTATTGGAACGTATTCGCAAAAAAATCTGGATACGATTCTCAAAAATCCAAAAAGTACAACGCATTTGGTCCGCCTAATGCAAGCAACAAAAACATCATCGACGAGATCCAAGATAACACCCAAACCGAATTTCGCAAATGCTGCAAAGAAAAGGAAAGCCAAGATGCCAAAAACTGCCAATTCAAGCAGTTCGCACAACTCCTCCAACGGTTCTACGACGAGGATGGATATCGAAGACAGAGAAGACGGAAATAAAAAATCCGAACTCTCTCTACTGAAAGCGGAAATCATCAAGCTCAGAGAAGAAAATCGCCAACTAAGAGAAGGCTTCCCCAGCACATCGCAGACGCTACCGTTTCCCACGCAAAACCGATTTGCGAGTCTCACCGACACGGGCGCATCGTTCGTTAACCCCGAGACGACCGATGACAACGAATACAGCGAACGAGAGTCGTCACCACGAAATCGAGAGACGAGCGAGGAGTGGATGACCATTCTACGGAAAAAAAATCAACGCCAGGTCACCCCGAACGACGAGCGAACAGAGAAGCGAAGGCGCCTGTCTTCCCGGGATGTCAACACCATCGGAGTCAACGCACCCGCACGGGTATCGCTTACGAAGAAGAAAGCAAAAGTACCGCCGATCAGCATATATCGACAAGATGTAAAGGACACTATCGAGGTACTGTCAAAAGTGATGAAAAATAAAGACTTTAAAATACAAAGACAAAATGACAAGCAACACAAATTAATTTTAAGTAGCTACGAAGAACACAAGAAAGCTAAAGACGTTTTGAAAAAAGTA
This sequence comes from Pimpla rufipes, assembly GCA_963932165.1. Taxonomy (NCBI): domain Eukaryota; kingdom Metazoa; phylum Arthropoda; class Insecta; order Hymenoptera; family Ichneumonidae; genus Pimpla; species Pimpla rufipes. The sequence goes on along the minus strand of OZ010631.1, from coordinate 11,387,201 downwards.
GATGCACAATACTATACGTATACGCCGAAGGAGGAAAAAGCGCAAACGTTTATGTTAAAAGGAATCGACGGTAGTTTCGATCCAAGTGACTTATTAGTGTATCTAAAGGAAAACGAGAATGAAAACTTAGAATTCATAAGTGTTACTAGGCATACTACACCAAAATCGATCAAAGAAAACAGAGTTCTGCCGCTTTATCGCGTACAATTAACGTCTGATAGTGTCGCCGGAAAATTGCACGAAATAAAGTATCTAGCGCACCAAGTAATCTGGTGGGAAAAAATTAAAAAATCATGCACAGTTCAGTGCAAAAATTGCCAACGTTTAGGTCACACAGCTTCTAACTGCAATATGAAGTATCGATGCGTTAAGTGCGATATCCCACACGGGCCGAAAGAATGCCAACTAAGTAATAACACAAACGAAGCGACGAAAGAGGCAGTTTATTGCGTACTGTGTAAGAACTTCGGTCACCCCGCATCCTATCGAGGCTGCCCAAAGCATGTGGAATTTATAACAAAACAAAGTCAGAATAATAATTATAATACCAAAATTAACTCACGCAAAATCACAGGGACGGATTATACACAGCCAAGTACAATAAAACAATTAATAAACGGACCTCAACAATCGGCAATTCCGAGAATGAGCTACGCGGATCGCGCAAAAACGTCAAACCCACAACCAAATAATAGCAGAGAACAGAATGATCTGCAATCGATCATAGCAAATATGCAGCAACAAATTGCTTGGGTTACGCAAGCAATTCAAAACAACACGAAACTGATCAATGGTTTGTACAGTTTATTAACGCCGAATCAGCGGACTGAGTAATGCGCGAGCAAAGTATTAACAAAAATCAAATGCTAAAAGTCGACTATCTAACGATAATTTCCGTTAATGTCAACTCATTAATACAAAACCAAAGACGAGCGTCATTATTTAAATTAGTTAATAAATATAAGCCAGATATAGTTCTATTAAATGAAACAAAATTAAATCCGAAACACAAAATGGAATTTAAAAACTACGCGGTTGTCCGAAGAGATAGACCGAATACCACACAAGGAGGGGGAGTAGCGATCCTCGTAAAAATTCCCATCAAATATGAAATTGTAGGGCTTGATTTCTCACACAGCACCGAAATATTGGAAACTTTGGCAATCTCGATAAATATAAAAAACCAAGAGAAACTGTATATCGTATCTATATATGCCCCGCACGGTAAATCTAAAGAATTTGCGATCGAGTATAATAATCTATACAAGCATCTAAGGTTAAATGATTTAAACAATTTTTACGTTATCGCAGGAGACTTAAACGCCAAACATCACTCATGGGGAAATGCAATTAATAACCAACGAGGGCTGTTTATTTACGACTGGTTCGAAAATAATGAAATAGAATACAAGGCCAAACTCTATGGATCGGACTGTCCTACTTACCCCAGAGGACAGTCTTTTCTCGACCTATGTATTGCAGACTGTAGACTCCAAATAGAAACAAAACAGGAGCGCATTAAAACAATACCTTACGACAGCGACCACAATGCGCTAATATTTAATATTAGAGGTAACACACAAACCAAGTGGGAAATAGAAATGCAAAAAGAGGATCATCGGCTAAATTATAAAAAAACAAATTGGGTCGACTTCAAAAAATATTTAACCCGTAATTACACCATAACAATTCCCAATGATATAAATCTCAGCAGGAACGAAATAGATAACTACATATTGGAATTAGAAAAAGTTATACACAAGGCCATTCAATATACTGTTCCGAAAATAAAAACTAAAAACAGTATTGACTGCTATCGCAATCCTGACATTGACAAGTTACAGAATTTAAAAAGCTCATTGATCACAAAAATAAATAACATTTACAGAAAATTTAATGCTCACAATAATATTGAACTTCAAACATACAAAGATATGTTAATAGGGACAAAGCAATTGTTAAAACAAGAATATAACAAATCAATCAATAAATATTGGCAAAATAAAATAAAAAATATTCCCGTTAACGATCCGAAAAATATGTTTCCAATAATAAATCAAATATTTAGACCAAAAGGCAAGATCGAAATCGCGAACCTTTCAATAAATCAAGATAAAGTTAATCTCTTACGTTCTTCCGGCGTCGATCCTGCTCAATGTCGCAAAAATCAACAGGGCAATTATTGCGTTTCAAATCCCCTAGATAAATTAGAAATACTAGGATGCCACTTCGCTAATATCCACAAGCAAAATGATAATATGGGAAGCGAAGGACTGACTAATATCGTTATGCACCATACAAACGAAATAAAAAAAGAAATGCAGGAAGATATAAGAGTCTCAGCAAAATTACAAAATTTTTCGACGTCAAATTACTCTGATAATCCGGAAGACTTGCAAGATACTTTGACAAACACAGCACGGTTAATAAAAATATTCGAAAGACTAAACACAAAAAAGTCATCCGGAATTGATGGCATTCCAAACATAGTATTGAAACATCTACCGTCAGTAATTATTCGAGACTATTGTATTCTTTTTAATAATGCATTAAACATTTCATATTTTCCAGAGCGCTGGAAAAAAGCTAAAGTCATCGCAATAAATAAGCCGGGTAAGGAAAAGTCTGATCCAAGTAGTTATAGGCCTATAAGTCTCCTGCCGAATGTAGGAAAAGTCTTCGAAGTAGTAATTAATATAGCTATAAATAAGTCTTGCTTAAAAAATGATATAATACCTGAGTATCAATTTGGCTTTAAGCATAAACATTCCACCATTCATGGTATAACGAAACTGACCTCAGACATATGCTGGGGTTTAAACAGTGGCAATTGCGTAGGCGCGTGTCTCATAGACTTGGAAAAAGCTTTTGACACTATATGGATTAGAGGATTGATATTTAAGATGCTGAAAAAAAAATTCCCTAAATATCTAATAAAATTAATATGGAACATGGTAGAAAACAGAAGTTTTAAAACCACCGATGGCGTAGTAACATCAACACGAGAGCACGTCCTTGAAAATGGCTTACAGCAGGGTACCGTTAACTCACCAGTTTTGTTTAATATCTACAATAGCGACATACTCTTCCTAGATGGCATTAACATTAATCCGAATCGTAGTGCACTAGCTTTTGCAGATGACCTCATAATCTACTCGAAAGCCAAAAAAGTCTCTGAAGTCCAAGATGAATTACAGCAAATGTTTATAAAAATTCAAGGGTATTGTAACAATTGGAAACTGAAAATAAATAACGACAAATGCGAAACAATATTGTTTAGGCCGAAATTGGTAAATGCGACAAGAGAAGTGCGACGGAATTGGAAAGACTTCAAAATAAAATCGCAATATCAAACAAACGAATTTATAACTCATAAGCTTACCGTAAAGTATCTGGGAGTAAACATAGACCAGCACTTGACGTATACTCACCATCTAGAAATTCAACTCAAAAAGGCAAGAAAAGTTTTCTTGAAACTCAGTAGACTCTTTTACAACAAAAATCTCAATAGCATCACAAAGATAAACTGTTACTGTACATTAATAAGACCGTTACTGACTTATGGATGCGCAGTATGGTATAATCAGCGACCACCAATTATGGAAAAATTCAGGGCCTTCGAGAGAAAATGTTTAAGGGCTTGCCTAGGAATGTATAGAAAAGCGGAAACAAATTTTACACATCATATCAGTAACCAACATATCTATAACGAAGCCAACATACCGAGAATAGATATTCACCTCTTAAAAATTATAAGAAATCATTGGGCAAACACAGCGCGCATCGAAAATAATAATTTAATTTCGGCTCCGTGCTACGCAGATGCAAATTATATAAAAAAGACCCTAAAATCTGGATACATACCACCGGAAGGCTTCATATTCCTGGATGCAAATAAATATATACAGGATATAAACAATATACCGATAATCTACCATGCGCACAGAAAACGAGGACAAACTCATATAAAATGGGAACCAAACCTAAATACCACCGATAAAAATCCACTCTGGCGATATGAAATGTCGATCCCCGATCGAGACAAAAACGATAAATCTCGAAAAAATGTAAAGAAATACTGGTGGCTAGATTAGCAATAAACGCAAACTCAGCGAACTATAATAATAAGTCTTAAAAAAAATAAATATATATATCCGTTTATTTATTTTTTTATCTCATGTAAATAGTGTATATATATTGTAATTAGATTGTATATAGTAGTTTTTTAAGGTAGATATAATTAGCTATAGGGTGCACAAAGCACAAGCAATGTATAAAAAAAAATAGTTTTGTATCAACAACCTTTCTATTTTTATATAAGAAAAAGTTCAAAAATCATATGCTCATGTTCCCAACAAATATGAATGTTGTAACCAAAATAACCGATGATTTTTGCAATGCGTGCTGCAGGTAGCCATTTTGTATTGAAAATGAATGAGAAAATCTTTTGTTTATTGAAGAATTAATTGATGTACGATTGGTTGTAAATAAACGCATTTAAAAAAAAAAAAAAAAAACACCAGTTCTCGTCCGATCACTGAAGTTAAGCAGCATTGGGCGCGGTCAGTACTTGGATGGGTGACCGCTTGGGAACACCGCGTGCCGTTGACATCTTTTTTGTTCAATAATATTTTAAGATTAATTTGATCTTCATGAAAACACATCTTTTGCATACTTTTTTCCATATTTTGCATTCGTCGATTTTCTTCAACTGGATTATCGGTAATTTAAGAATTTGTCAACGACCATACCATGGTGAAAACACCTGTTCTCATCCGATCATTGAAGTTAAGCAGCATTGGGCGCGTTCAGTACTTGGATGGGTGTCCGCTTGGGAACACCGCGTGCCGTTGACATCCTTTTTGTTCGATAATATTTTAAGATTAATTTGGTCTTCATGAAAACACATTTTTTAAAACCTTTTTCCATATTTTGCATTCGTCGATTTTATTCGACTGGATTATCGGTAATTTTAAAATTTGCCAACGACCATACCATGCTGAAAACACCAGTTCTCGTCCGATCACTGAAGTTAAGCAGCATTGGGCGCGGTCAGTACTTGGATGGGTGACCGCTTGGGAACACCGCGTGCCGTTGGCATCCTTTTTGTTCAATAATGTTTTAAGATTCATTTTATCTTTATGGAAACACATTTTTTTAATACTTTTTTGCAATTTTTTCCATTAGGCGTTTTTCTCCAACTGGATTATCGATTATTTAAGAATTTGTCAACGAACATACCATGCTGAAAACACCAGTTCTCGTCCGATCAATGAAGTTAAGCCGCATTGGGCGCGTTCAGTACTTGGATGGGTGTCCGCTTGGGAACACCGCGTGCCGTTGACATCTTTTTTGTTCAATAATATTTTAATATTAATTTGATCTTCATGAAAACACATTTTTTTAATACTTTTTTCCATATTTTGCATTCGTCGATTTTATTCAACTGGATTATCGGTAATTTAAGAATTTGTCAACGACCATACCATGCTGAAAACACCAGTTCTCGTCCGATCACTGAAGTTAAGCAGCATTGGGCGCGGTCAGTACTTGGATGGGTGACCGCTTGGGAACACCGCGTGCCGTTGACATCTTTTTTGTTCAATAATATTTTAAGATTAATTTGATCTTCATGAAAACACATCTTTTGCATACTTTTTTCCATATTTTGCATTCGTCGATTTTCTTCAACTGGATTATCGGTAATTTAAGAATTTGTCAACGACCATACCATGGTGAAAACACCTGTTCTCATCCGATCATTGAAGTTAAGCAGCATTGGGCGCGTTCAGTACTTGGATGGGTGTCCGCTTGGGAACACCGCGTGCCGTTGACATCCTTTTTGTTCGATAATATTTTAAGATTAATTTGGTCTTCATGAAAACACATTTTTTAAAACCTTTTTCCATATTTTGCATTCGTCGATTTTATTCAACTGGATTATCGGTAATTTTAAAATTTGCCAACGACCATACCATGCTGAAAACACCAGTTCTCGTCCGATCACTGAAGTTAAGCAGCATTGGGCGCGGTCAGTACTTGGATGGGTGACCGCTTGGGAACACCGCGTGCCGTTGGCATCCTTTTTGTTCAATAATGTTTTAAGATTCATTTTATCTTTATGGAAACACATTTTTTTAATACTTTTTTGCAATTTTTTCCATTAGGCGTTTTTCTCCAACTGGATTATCGGTTATTTAAGAATTTGTCAACGAACATACCATGCTGAAAACACCAGTTCTCGTCCAATTAATGAAGTTAAGCCGCATTGGGCGCGGTCAGTACTTGGATGGGTGTCCGCTTGGGCACACCGCGTGCCGTTGACATCTTTTTTGTTCAATAATATTTTAATATTAATTTGATCTTCATGAAAACACATTTTTTTAATACTTTTTTCCATATTTTGCATTCGTCGATTTTTTTCAAGTGGATTATCGGTAATTTAAGAATTTGTCAACGACCATACCATGCTGAAAACACCAGTTCTCGTCCGATCACTGAAGTTAAGCAGCATTGGGCGCGGTCAGTACTTGGATGGGTGACCGCTTGGGAACACCGCGTGCCGTTGACATCTTTTTTGTTCAATAATATTTTACGATTAATTTGATCTTCATGAAAACACATCTTTTTCATACTTTTTTCCATATTTTGCATTCGTCGATTTTCTTCAACTGGATTATCGGTAATTTAAGAATTAGTCAACTACAATACCATGCTGAAAACACCTGTTCTCATCCGATCATTGAAGATAAGCAGCATTGGGCGCGTTCAGTACTTGGATGGGTGACCGCTTGGGAACACCGCGTGCCGTTGACATCTTTTTTGTTCAATAATATTTTAAGATTAATTTGATCTTCATGAAAACACATTTTTTAAATACTCTTTTCCATATTTTGCATTCGTCGATTTTGTTCAACTGGATTATTGGTAATTGAAGAATTTGTCAACGACCATACCATGCTGAAAACACCAGTTCTTGTCCGATCACTGAAGTTAAGTAGCATTGGGCGCTGTCAGTACTTGGATGGGTGACCGCTTGGGAACACCGCGTGCCGTTGACATCCTTTTTGTTTAATAATATTTTAAGATTAATATGATCTTCATCAAAACACATTTTTTAATTACTCTTTTCCATATTTTGCTTTTGTCGATTTTCTTAAACTGGATTATCGGTAATTTAAGAATTTGTCAACGATCATACCATGCTGAAAACACCAGTTCTCGTCCGATCACTGAAGTTAAGCAGCATTGGGCGCGGTAAGTACTTGGATGGGTGACCGCTTGGGAACACCGCGTGCCGTTGGCATCCTTTTTGTTCAATAATGTTTTAAGATTCATTTTATCTTTATGGAAACACATTTTTTTAATACTTTTTTGCAATTTTTTCCATTAGGCGTTTTTCTCCAACTGGATTATCGATTATTTAAGAATTTGTCAACGAACATACCATGCTGAAAACACCAGTTCTCGTCCGATCAATGAAGTTAAGCCGCATTGGGCGCGTTCAGTACTTGGATGGGTGTCCGCTTGGGAACACCGCGTGCCGTTGACATCTTTTTTGTTCAATAATATTTTAATATTAATTTGATCTTCATGAAAACACATTTTTTTAATACTTTTTTCCATATTTTGCATTCGTCGATTTTATTCAACTGGATTATCGGTAATTTAAGAATTTGTCAACGACCATACCATGCTGAAAACACCAGTTCTCGTCCGATCACTGAAGTTAAGCAGCATTGGGCGCGGTCAGTACTTGGATGGGTGACCGCTTGGGAACACCGCGTGCCGTTGACATCTTTTTTGTTCAATAATATTTTAAGATTAATTTGATCTTCATGAAAACACATCTTTTGCATACTTTTTTCCATATTTTGCATTCGTCGATTTTCTTCAACTGGATTATCGGTAATTTAAGAATTTGTCAACGACCATACCATGGTGAAAACACCTGTTCTCATCCGATCATTGAAGTTAAGCAGCATTGGGCGCGTTCAGTACTTGGATGGGTGTCCGCTTGGGAACACCGCGTGCCGTTGACATCCTTTTTGTTCGATAATATTTTAAGATTAATTTGGTCTTCATGAAAACACATTTTTTAAAACCTTTTTCCATATTTTGCATTCGTCGATTTTATTCGACTGGATTATCGGTAATTTTAAAATTTGCCAACGACCATACCATGCTGAAAACACCAGTTCTCGTCCGATCACTGAAGTTAAGCAGCATTGGGCGCGGTCAGTACTTGGATGGGTGACCGCTTGGGAACACCGCGTGCCGTTGGCATCCTTTTTGTTCAATAATGTTTTAAGATTCATTTTATCTTTATGGAAACACATTTTTTTAATACTTTTTTGCAATTTTTTCCATTAGGCGTTTTTCTCCAACTGGATTATCGATTATTTAAGAATTTGTCAACGAACATACCATGCTGAAAACACCAGTTCTCGTCCGATCAATGAAGTTAAGCCGCATTGGGCGCGTTCAGTACTTGGATGGGTGTCCGCTTGGGAACACCGCGTGCCGTTGACATCTTTTTTGTTCAATAATATTTTAATATTAATTTGATCTTCATGAAAACACATTTTTTTAATACTTTTTTCCATATTTTGCATTCGTCGATTTTATTCAACTGGATTATCGGTAATTTAAGAATTTGTCAACGACCATACCATGCTGAAAACACCAGTTCTCGTCCGATCACTGAAGTTAAGCAGCATTGGGCGCGGTCAGTACTTGGATGGGTGACCGCTTGGGAACACCGCGTGCCGTTGACATCTTTTTTGTTCAATAATATTTTAAGATTAATTTGATCTTCATGAAAACACATCTTTTGCATACTTTTTTCCATATTTTGCATTCGTCGATTTTCTTCAACTGGATTATCGGTAATTTAAGAATTTGTCAACGACCATACCATGGTGAAAACACCTGTTCTCATCCGATCATTGAAGTTAAGCAGCATTGGGCGCGTTCAGTACTTGGATGGGTGTCCGCTTGGGAACACCGCGTGCCGTTGACATCCTTTTTGTTCGATAATATTTTAAGATTAATTTGGTCTTCATGAAAACACATTTTTTAAAACCTTTTTCCATATTTTGCATTCGTCGATTTTATTCAACTGGATTATCGGTAATTTTAAAATTTGCCAACGACCATACCATGCTGAAAACACCAGTTCTCGTCCGATCACTGAAGTTAAGCAGCATTGGGCGCGGTCAGTACTTGGATGGGTGACCGCTTGGGAACACCGCGTGCCGTTGGCATCCTTTTTGTTCAATAATGTTTTAAGATTCATTTTATCTTTATGGAAACACATTTTTTTAATACTTTTTTGCAATTTTTTCCATTAGGCGTTTTTCTCCAACTGGATTATCGGTTATTTAAGAATTTGTCAACGAACATACCATGCTGAAAACACCAGTTCTCGTCCAATTAATGAAGTTAAGCCGCATTGGGCGCGGTCAGTACTTGGATGGGTGTCCGCTTGGGCACACCGCGTGCCGTTGACATCTTTTTTGTTCAATAATATTTTAATATTAATTTGATCTTCATGAAAACACATTTTTTTAATACTTTTTTCCATATTTTGCATTCGTCGATTTTTTTCAACTGGATTATCGGTAATTTAAGAATTTGTCAACGACCATACCATGCTGAAAACACCAGTTCTCGTCCGATCACTGAAGTTAAGCAGCATTGGGCGCGGTCAGTACTTGGATGGGTGACCGCTTGGGAACACCGCGTGCCGTTGACATCTTTTTTGTTCAATAATATTTTACGACTAATTTGATCTTCATGAAAACACATCTTTTTCATACTTTTTTCCATATTTTGCATTCGTCGATTTTCTTCAACTGGATTATCGGTAATTTAAGAATTAGTCAACTACAATACCATGCTGAAAACACCTGTTCTCATCCGATCATTGAAGATAAGCAGCATTGGGCGCGTTCAGTACTTGGATGGGTGACCGCTTGGGAACACCGCGTGCCGTTGACATCTTTTTTGTTCAATAATATTTTAAGATTAATTTGATCTTCATGAAAACACATTTTTTAAATACTCTTTTCCATATTTTGCATTCGTCGATTTTGTTCAACTGGATTATTGGTAATTGAAGAATTTGTCAACGACCATACCATGCTGAAAACACCAGTTCTTGTCCGATCACTGAAGTTAAGTAGCATTGGGCGCTGTCAGTACTTGGATGGGTGACCGCTTGGGAACACCGCGTGCCGTTGACATCCTTTTTGTTTAATAATATTTTAAGATTAATATGATCTTCATCAAAACACATTTTTTAATTACTCTTTTCCATATTTTGCTTTTGTCGATTTTCTTAAACTGGATTATCGGTAATTTAAGAATTTGTCAACGATCATACCATGCTGAAAACACCAGTTCTCGTCCGATCACTGAAGTTAAGCAGCATTGGGCGCGGTCAGTACTTGGATGGGTGACCGCTTGGGAACACCGCATGCCGTTGTCATCCTTTTTGTTCAATAATATTTAAGATTAATTTTATCTTTATGGAAACACATTTTTTAAATACTTTTTTGCAATTTTTTCCATTAGCCGTTTTTCTCCAACTGGATTATCGGTTGTTTAAGAATTTGTCAACGACCACACCATGCTGAAAACACCAGTTCTCGTCCGATCACTGAAGTTAAGCAGCATTGGGCGCGGTCAGTACTTGGATGGGTGACCGCTTGGGAACACCGCGTGCCGTTGAAATCTTTTTTGTTCAATAATATTTTAAGATTAATTTGATCTTCATGAAAACACATCTTTTTAATACTTTTTTCCATATTTTGCATTCGTCGATTTTATTCAACTGGATTATCGGTAATTTAAGAATTTGTCAACGACCATACCATGCTGAAAACACCAGTTCTCGTCCGATCAATGAAGTTAAGCCGCATTGGGCGTGTTCAGTACTTGGATGGGTGTCCGCTTGGGAACACCGCGTGCCGTTGACATCTTTTTTGTTCAATAATATTTTAATATTAATTTGATCTTCATGAAAACACATTTTTTTAATACTTTTTTCCATATTTTGCATTCGTCGATTTTATTCAACTGGATTATCGGTAATTTAAGAATTTGTCAACGACCATACCATGCTGAAAACACCAGTTCTCGTCCGATCACTGAAGTTAAGCAGCATTGGGCGCGGTCAGTACTTGGATGGGTGACCGCTTGGGAACACCGCGTGCCGTTGACATCTTTTTTGTTCAATAATATTTTAAGATTATTTTGATCTTCATGAAAACACATCTTTTGCATACTTTTTTCCATATTTTGCATTCGTCGATTTTCTTCAACTGGATTATCGGTAATTTAAGAATTTGTCAACGACCATACCATGGTGAAAACACCTGTTCTCATCCGATCATTGAAGTTAAGCAGCATTGGGCGCGTTCAGTACTTGGATGGGTGTCCGCTTGGGAACACCGCGTGCCGTTGACATCTTTTTTGTTCAATAATATTTTAATATTAATTTGATCTTCATGAAAACACATTTTTTTAATACTTTTTTCCATATTTTGCATTCGTCGATTTTATTCAACTGGATTATCGGTAACTTAAGAATTTTTCAACGACCATACCATGCTGAAAACACCAGTTCTCGTCCGATCACTGAAGTTAAGCAGCATTGGGCGCGGTCAGTACTTGGATGGGTGACCGCTTGGGAACACCGCGTGCCGTTGACATCTTTTTTGTTCAATAATATTTTAAGATTAATTTGATCTTCATGAAAACACATCTTTTGCATACTTTTTTCCATATTTTGCATTTGTCGATTTTCTTCAACTGGATTATCGGTAATTTAAGAATTTGTGAACGACCATACCATGGTGAAAACACCTGTTCTCATCCGATCATTGAAGTTAAGCAGCATTGGGCGCGTTCAGTACTTGGATGGGTGTCCGCTTGGGAACACCGCGTGCCGTTGACATCTTTTTTGTTCAATAATATTTTAATATTAATTTGATCTTCATGAAAACACATTTTTTTAATACTTTTTTCCATATTTTGCATTCGTCGATTTTATTCAACTGGATTATCGGTAATTTAAGAATTTGTCAACGACCATACCATGCTGAAAACACCAGTTCTCGTCCGATCACTGAAGTTAAGCAGCATTGGGCGCGGTCAGTACTTGGATGGGTGACCGCTTGGGAACACCGCGTGCCGTTGACATCTTTTTTGTTCAATAATATTTTAAGATTAATTTGATCTTCATGAAAACACATCTTTTGCATACTTTTTTCCATATTTTGCATTCGTCGATTTTCTTCAACTGGATTATCGGTAATTTAAGAATTTGTCAACGACCATACCATGGTGAAAACACCTGTTCTCATCCGATCATTGAAGTTAAGCAGCATTGGGCGCGTTCAGTACTTGGATGGGTGTCCGCTTGGGAACACCGCGTGCCGTTGACATCCTTTTTGTTCGATAATATTTTAAGATTAATTTGGTCTTCATGAAAACACATTTTTTAAAACCTTTTTCCATATTTTGCATTCGTCGATTTTATTCGACTGGATTATCGGTAATTTTAAAATTTGCCAACGACCATACCATGCTGAAAACACCAGTTCTCGTCCGATCACTGAAGTTAAGCAGCATTGGGCGCGGTCAGTACTTGGATGGGTGACCGCTTGGGAACACCGCGTGCCGTTGGCATCCTTTTTGTTCAATAATGTTTTAAGATTCATTTTATCTTTATGGAAACACATTTTTTTAATACTTTTTTGCAATTTTTTCCATTAGGCGTTTTTCTCCAACTGGATTATCGATTATTTAAGAATTTGTCAACGAACATACCATGCTGAAAACACCAGTTCTCGTCCGATCAATGAAGTTAAGCCGCATTGGGCGCGTTCAGTACTTGGATGGGTGTCCGCTTGGGAACACCGCGTGCCGTTGACATCTTTTTTGTTCAATAATATTTTAATATTAATTTGATCTTCATGAAAACACATTTTTTTAATACTTTTTTCCATATTTTGCATTCGTCGATTTTATTCAACTGGATTATCGGTAATTTAAGAATTTGTCAACGACCATACCATGCTGAAAACACCAGTTCTCGTCCGATCACTGAAGTTAAGCAGCATTGGGCGCGGTCAGTACTTGGATGGGTGACCGCTTGGGAACACCGCGTGCCGTTGACATCTTTTTTGTTCAATAATATTTTAAGATTAATTTGATCTTCATGAAAACACATCTTTTGCATACTTTTTTCCATATTTTGCATTCGTCGATTTTCTTCAACTGGATTATCGGTAATTTAAGAATTTGTCAACGACCATACCATGGTGAAAACACCTGTTCTCATCCGATCATTGAAGTTAAGCAGCATTGGGCGCGTTCAGTACTTGGATGGGTGTCCGCTTGGGAACACCGCGTGCCGTTGACATCCTTTTTGTTCGATAATATTTTAAGATTAATTTGGTCTTCATGAAAACACATTTTTTAAAACCTTTTTCCATATTTTGCATTCGTCGATTTTATTCAACTGGATTATCGGTAATTTTAAAATTTGCCAACGACCATACCATGCTGAAAACACCAGTTCTCGTCCGATCACTGAAGTTAAGCAGCATTGGGCGCGGTCAGTACTTGGATGGGTGACCGCTTGGGAACACCGCGTGCCGTTGGCATCCTTTTTGTTCAATAATGTTTTAAGATTCATTTTATCTTTATGGAAACACATTTTTTTAATACTTTTTTGCAATTTTTTCCATTAGGCGTTTTTCTCCAACTGGATTATCGGTTATTTAAGAATTTGTCAACGAACATACCATGCTGAAAACACCAGTTCTCGTCCAATTAATGAAGTTAAGCCGCATTGGGCGCGGTCAGTACTTGGATGGGTGTCCGCTTGGGCACACCGCGTGCCGTTGACATCTTTTTTGTTCAATAATATTTTAATATTAATTTGATCTTCATGAAAACACATTTTTTTAATACTTTTTTCCATATTTTGCATTCGTCGATTTTTTTCAACTGGATTATCGGTAATTTAAGAATTTGTCAACGACCATACCATGCTGAAAACACCAGTTCTCGTCCGATCACTGAAGTTAAGCAGCATTGGGCGCGGTCAGTACTTGGATGGGTGACCGCTTGGGAACACCGCGTGCCGTTGACATCTTTTTTGTTCAATAATATTTTACGATTAATTTGATCTTCATGAAAACACATCTTTTTCATACTTTTTTCCATATTTTGCATTCGTCGATTTTCTTCAACTGGATTATCGGTAATTTAAGAATTAGTCAACTACAATACCATGCTGAAAACACCTGTTCTCATCCGATCATTGAAGATAAGCAGCATTGGGCGCGTTCAGTACTTGGATGGGTGACCGCTTGGGAACACCGCGTGCCGTTGACATCTTTTTTGTTCAATAATATTTTAAGATTAATTTGATCTTCATGAAAACACATCTTTTTAATACTTTTTTCCATATTTTGCATTCGTCGATTTTATTCAACTGGATTATCGGTAATTTAAGAATTTGTCAACGACCATACCATGCTGAAAACACCAGTTCTCGTCCGATCACTGAAGTTAAGCAGCATTGGGCGCGGTCAGTACTTGGATGGGTGACCGCTTGGGAACACCGCGTGCCGTTGACATCTTTTTTGTTCAATAATATTTTAAGATTAATTTGATCTTCATGAAAACACATCTTTTGCATACTTTTTTCCATATTTTGCATTCGTCGATTTTCTTCAACTGGATTATCGGTAATTTAAGAATTTGTCAACGACCATACCATGGTGAAAACACCTGTTCTCATCCGATCATTGAAGTTAAGCAGCATTGGGCGCGTTCAGTACTTGGATGGGTGTCCGCTTGGGAACACCGCGTGCCGTTGACATCCTTTTTGTTCGATAATATTTTAAGATTAATTTGGTCTTCATGAAAACACATTTTTTAAAACCTTTTTCCATATTTTGCATTCGTCGATTTTATTCGACTGGATTATCGGTAATTTTAAAATTTGCCAACGACCATACCATGCTGAAAACACCAGTTCTCGTCCGATCACTGAAGTTAAGCAGCATTGGGCGCGGTCAGTACTTGGATGGGTGACCGCTTGGGAACACCGCGTGCCGTTGGCATCCTTTTTGTTCAATAATGTTTTAAGATTCATTTTATCTTTATGGAAACACATTTTTTTAATACTTTTTTGCAATTTTTTCCATTAGGCGTTTTTCTCCAACTGGATTATCGATTATTTAAGAATTTGTCAACGAACATACCATGCTGAAAACACCAGTTCTCGTCCGATCACTGAAGTTAAGCCGCATTGGGCGCGTTCAGTACTTGGATGGGTGTCCGCTTGGGAACACCGCGTGCCGTTGACATCTTTTTTGTTCAATAATATTTTAATATTAATTTGATCTTCATGAAAACACATTTTTTTAATACTTTTTTCCATATTTTGCATTCGTCGATTTTATTCAACTGGATTATCGGTAATTTAAGAATTTGTCAACGACCATACCATGCTGAAAACACCAGTTCTCGTCAGTCGTAGCCGAGCGAGCGCCCCGAGTGGACGTAAACACGGGCACGTCAGAGAGGCATTGACCCCTCCAATATACCCGAATTTTCTGGATATATTTCAAACAGTATTTGAATAGCTCGATTAAATCGGCATTGAGAACGCATGTTCAACAAAAAGCGAAGTTAACAGTGAGTCTGTGATAATATGTGAGTCTCAATTATCACAAAATGTAGCCCAAAAGTCAAAGGTTTTAACCAATACTACGGCCAAAACCTTTATTGGAACGCATTCGCAAAAAAATCTGGATACGATTCTCAAAAATCCAAAAAGTACAACGCATTTGGTCCGCCTAATGCAAGCAACAAAAACATCATCGACGAGATCCAAGATAACACCCAAACCGAATTTCGCAAATGCTGCAAAGAAAAGGAAAGCCAAGATGCCAAAAACTGCCAATTCAAGCAGTTCGCACAACTCCTCCAACGGTTCTACGACGAGGATGGATATCGAAGACAGAGAAGACGGAAATAAAAAATCCGAACTCTCTCTACTGAAAGCGGAAATCATCAAGCTCAGAGAAGAAAATCGCCAACTAAGAGAAGGCTTCCCCAGCACATCGCAGACGCTACCGTTTCCCACGCAAAACCGATTTGCGAGTCTCACCGACACGGGCGCATCGTTCGTTAACCCCGAGACGACCGATGACAACGAATACAGCGAACGAGAGTCGTCACCACGAAATCGAGAGACGAGCGAGGAGTGGATGACCATTCTACGGAAAAAAAATCAACGCCAGGTCACCCCGAACGACGAGCGAACAGAGAAGCGAAGGCGCCTGTCTTCCCGGGATGTCAACACCATCGGAGTCAACGCACCCGCACGGGTATCGCTTACGAAGAAGAAAGCAAAAGTACCGCCGATCAGCATATATCGACAAGATGTAAAGGACACTATCGAGGTACTGTCAAAAGTGATGAAAAATAAAGACTTTAAAATACAAAGACAAAACGACAAGCAACACAAATTAATTTTAAGTAGCTACGAAGAACACAAGAAAGCTAAAGACGTTTTGAAAAAAGTAGATGCACAATACTATACGTATACGCCGAAGGAGGAAAAAGCGCAAACGTTTATGTTAAAAGGAATCGACGGTAGTTTCGATCCAAGTGACTTATTAGTGTATCTAAAGGAAAACGAGAATGAAAACTTAGAATTCATAAGTGTTACTAGGCATACTACACCAAAATCGATCAAAGAAAACAGAGTTCTGCCGCTTTATCGCGTACAATTAACGTCTGATAGTGTCGCCGGAAAATTGCACGAAATAAAGTATCTAGCGCACCAAGTAATCTGGTGGGAAAAAATTAAAAAATCAAGCACAGTTCAGTGCAAAAATTGCCAACGTTTAGGTCACACAGCTTCTAACTGCAATATGAAGTATCGATGCGTTAAGTGCGATATCCCACACGGGCCGAAAGAATGCCAACTAAGTAATAACACAAACGAAGCGACGAAAGAGGCAGTTTATTGCGTACTGTGTAAGAACTTCGGTCACCCCGCATCCTATCGAGGCTGCCCAAAGCATGTGGAATTTATAACAAAACAAAGTCAGAATAATAATTATAATACCAAAATTAACTCACGCAAAATCACAGGGACGGATTATACACAGCCAAGTACAATAAAACAATTAATAAACGGACCTCAACAATCGGCAATTCCGAGAATGAGCTACGCGGATCGCGCAAAAACGTCAAACCCACAACCAAATAATAGCAGAGAACAGAATGATCTGCAATCGATCATAGCAAATATGCAGCAACAAATTGCTTGGGTTACGCAAGCAATTCAAAACAACACGAAACTGATCAATGGTTTGTACAGTTTATTAACGCCGAATCAGCGGACTGAGTAATGCGCGAGCAAAGTATTAACAAAAATCAAATGCTAAAAGTCGACTATCTAACGATAATTTCCGTTAATGTCAACTCATTAATACAAAACCAAAGACGAGCGTCATTATTTAAATTAGTTAATAAATATAAGCCAGATATAGTTCTATTAAATGAAACAAAATTAAATCCGAAACACAAAATGGAATTTAAAAACTACGCGGTTGTCCGAAGAGATAGACCGAATAGCACACAAGGAGGGGGAGTAGCGATCCTCGTAAAAATTCCCATCAAATATGAAATTGTAGGGCTTGATTTCTCACACAGCACCGAAATATTGGAAACTTTGGCAATCTCGATAAATATAAAAAACCAAGAGAAACTGTATATCGTATCTATATATGCCCCGCACGGTAAATCTAAAGAATTTGCGATCGAGTATAATAATCTATACAAGCATCTAAGGTTAAATGATTTAAACAATTTTTACGTTATCGCAGGAGACTTAAACGCCAAACATCACTCATGGGGAAATGCAATTAATAACCAACGAGGGCTGTTTATTTACGACTGGTTCGAAAATAATGAAATAGAATACAAGGCCAAACTCTATGGATCGGACTGTCCTACTTACCCCAGAGGACAGTCTTTTCTCGATCTATGTATTGCAGACTGTAGACTCCAAATAGAAACAAAACAGGAGCGCATTAAAACAATACCTTACGACAGCGACCACAATGCGCTAATATTTAATATTAGAGGTAACACACAAACCAAGTGGGAAATAGAAATGCAAAAAGAGGATCATCGGCTAAATTATAAAAAAACAAATTGGGTCGACTTCAAAAAATATTTAACCCGTAATTACACCATAACAATTCCCAATGATATAAATCTCAGCAGGAACGAAATAGATAACTACATATTGGAATTAGAAAAAGTTATACACAAGGCCATTCAATATACTGTTCCGAAAATAAAAACTAAAAACAGTATTGACTGGGGGATCGCGTGCGGCCATGTTGGTGGACGGACGCGTTGGAAATAGCTGAGACTAATAACGGTGATTTGGGAAAATTAGAGAAGAAGTGAGGGGAAAAAAGTTGAGATTCGAGACTGGTAGAGTACCAGAAGTGTCTAGAACTAATAAACTTGGGAGGAAAGTGAAGTGAGGAAGAGCTAGGGAGGTAAAAAGACAAGCGACGAAAGTTGAGGTTAGGCGAGGAGAAAGAAAAGAGTGAGATGGAAGATAAAGGGAAGCGTTGCGAGGAGAGCGCCACCACTGGGGAGCGGCCGAGAGAGGAAGCTTTGGCTGCGGAAACGGCCGATAAAAAGAAGAGAGGCCGACCGACAGGATCAGTGGGTGTGAAAAAACGGGTGATCCCGATGACGAGAAGTTTAGACAGGCTATGGAAGATCGAGAGAAGTACCAGAAATAAAGAAGCGGAAAAAGTGACGGAGGACAACCCAGACGACGACTTGGAGGAATTAGAGGAAAGTATGGTAAAGGAGATTTTTAAAACAAAGCCGAGACTGCCGAGGACACCAGGGGCAAAAATGGACAAAGCCAAAGAAAATGTAGAGAGGGAAGACGCCACAGCGGAGAGTGGGGAGAGAGAGGAGGATACGCAAGTCCCGGCAGGTACTACGATTGCGGAGAGTTACGCGACATCGACGCCCAATACCGACAGAGAGAAGAGCGGTAAGGAGGTGGCGAGAGAATTCGGAAGAGACGTTGACAGCGCGGGCGATAACGTTACGAGGGCAGAAGAACGGCAACTTGAAGAAGGAAAAAATGAGTTGCAGGTGATGTTTGACAGCTGGACGGAGAGATGGGAGACAAAATTGATGGAAAAGTTTAGTGAAAAATTGGGAACAATAATAAGAGAATTAAAAGCGACTCTGCAGGAGAACAAAGAGGAGAAAGACAAGTTGGAGGAGCAGCTAGTGCAAATGCAGGCTAAGTTGTGGTTGGAAACGACCAAGTGGGAAACGAAATGTGCAAATCGGGAATCGCTGATTAACGGGCTGGAACTACAAGTTCAAAAACTACAAGCGGATCTAGCAGTGGCCAATCACAGGCTAGTGATGGGGCAAGACGAAAGGAGGGAGCACGAAGGACGAAAAGAGAGGGACGAAAACGAAAACGTAGTGACGATGCCAAATAACAATAATGTGAGTGAGATAAGTGAGACAGACCTAATCATTCTGGAGGAAGCAGTGGACAAGAGAGGGAAGCGACAGGAGAACCGAGAGGTCAACGGAGGAGAGACGGGGAGTGAACGACGACGGGAGGAGGGAGAGAAACCAACAAAGTTAACGAAGGAGGAATGGGAAAGAGAAAAGGAGGAAAGAAGAAGAAGGAGAAAGAATATTATTATTAGTGGAGTGAAGTGCACAGGTAGGGGAATCGTGAGAGACGTAGAAGTGGCGGTACACGAACAAACGAGAATTTGGCCGGATATCAGAGGATGCAGATGGATAGGCGAGGGTTTTCTGGTAACACTGGGATCTACGTGGAACAAAGTGGACATTATGAAAAGCAACTTCAAGAGAAGAGGAGGAGAAATACAAATCGCGGATGACGGGACACCGAGAGAGAAAGAGGTACAGCAGTGGGTAGAACTTCACGCGGAGCAACTGAGAAAAGAGGGGGAGCAAGTACGCACAGGACACCAGAAAATCAACATCAAAGGAGAGTGGAGGAGATGGAATGAAGTAGAAGGTGCCTGGTTCAGAACAGAGAAGAGGAAGCAATACGGAAGAGAAGCGGAGCAACAACGGGGGAATGGGTTTCGGGGGCAGAGAGAATACAGGGACTACAGAGGATATAATAGGTAGAGACGGAACAATAAAATTGGTGACGTGGAACATAGCGGGTGCGCGAAAAATCCAAGAGGTATGGGATTGGTTGAAAAATTACGACGTTATAGCTTTGCAGGAAACATGGGTGGAGAAAAAAGACGAAAATAAAATGATGGGCGTGCTCGATAAAGACTTTAGATGGACGACAAAACCGGCGACAAGGAAAAAAAGAAGAGGCAGAGCTATAGGGGGGCAATTAGTGGGAATAAGGAAAAGTGCGTTTAAATCGGTGTCGGTGGAAGAATGGAAAGAGGGGATGGTGATTAAGGGAATTAAAACAGGAGAAAGAGAAGAAGATTTAGTCATAATAACGGTATATAACAATTGCGGGTTCCGGAAACTGAAAAATGAGCTGGGAAACGTGATCAGGGAAGCGGAGGAAAAATCGGACGGAGTGATTATAATAGGAGATATGAACGTGAGAATAGGGGAGGATGGAGGTAGTGTGAGAGATTGCGAGGAAGAAAGAGGAGAGAGAAAATCGAAGGATAAGGTAAAGAATGCTGAAGGGAGAAAGTTGATCGAATTCTGTGATGACATGGAGCTGCTGATTCTGAACGGAAGATGCGAAGGAGATTGGGAAGGGCAATGTACGTTTGTGGGGGAGGGACAAGAACTCGGCACGGTATTAGACTACATAATCGTGAGCGAAGGTAAAGATTACTGGGTGAAGGAGATGACTGTACAGATAAGAATAGAGTCGGATCATTTGCCGGTAACCGTTAGTATAGAAAGAGCGAAAGGAGAGGAAAGAATTGAAAGAGGAAATCGAGAGAAAGAAGTTCAGGCGAGGAGCCGGGAAAAAGTGCTATTTTGGAAAGAAGAACATGCGATAGAATATACAGAGAAATTTGGAGAATACTGGGAAAAAACGCAAACCGCGGAAGGGGGGAAAAATAGATGGGAAAGACTAAAGCAAATTATTAAAGCAACAGCGGAAGAAATAGGCATGGTGAGAACGGTAGGAGGCGGGAAGAAGAAGGGAATATGTGAAGAAGCAAAAGAACAGAGGAAAATAGTGTGGAGCCGTCTAAAAGATTATCTAGATGTAAAAAATAAGGAACAAAAGGAAGTACAAAAAGAGAAGAAGAGAATGTTGACAGATGAAAAGAGAAAACTGAAAAATATACACAAAGATAAACAGCGGGAGTTCTGGGAGGCGAAGTGGAGGACAGTTGCGAATAGCAAAAATCTGGGAGAGATGTGGAAAGCCATTAAACCATTTAAGCCAAAAAGGGAAAACGTAGGAGGACAAGTGAATAAAGAAGAATGGGTTACATATTTCAAAGAACTGTTGGGAGGTGAGCAGGAGACGCTAAGTGGAATGGAGGGGGTAGAGGAGGATGGAGAAGACAACGAGGAAGATAAAGAATGGCTGGAACGAGTTAACAGAGAAATCGAACTGACCGAGATGACGAAAGCACTGAAGGAAATGAAGAACGGGAAAGCAGCGGGAGAGGACGGGATAGCAGTGGAGTTCATGAAAAATATGCCAAAGGAGGGTCTGTGTGAGCTGACGGAAATACTGAATGAATTTTGGGAAACAGGGGAGATGGGAGCTGGGTGGGAAATTGGAAGAATTTTCCCGATATATAAATCTGGGGATGTGAATTGTGCAGCAAGTTTTAGGGGGATAACACTACTGAACACGGGATACAAACTGTTCACGAAAATAATTACGAAGAGGCTGAGGTACTGGCTGGAGGGCAGAGGAGTGGTGAAGGAGAGTCAAGCAGGTTTTCGGAGCGGAAGAGGTACGAGAGACCACGTTTTCGTGCTGAACGCGTTAATCAACAACAGTCTCAAAAAGCAGGGAGGGAAGCTTTATACAGCATTCGTCGATTTCAAGGCAGCTTTCGACACCGTGGACCGAAGTTTACTAATGAAGAAAATTCGAAAAATTGGAATCAAAGGGAGACTGTACACAATAATCCAGAAAATATATAGGGAAACAGTGAACGAAGTTATCACGGGAGATGGAGTGACGGAACGATTTTCAACGGCTCGAGGTGTGAGGCAGGGATGCTCCATGAGTCCATCGCTTTTCAGCCTGTTCATAGAGGATATGGATGATATATGGAACAAGAAGAACGAGGGCGGAACGGTGATCGGGGACGAGAAAATATTCGCACTGAAGTTCGCAGATGATATCGTGTTGGTAGCAGACCACGAGGAAGGCCTACGAAGCATGCTAACATCGCTGGAGAAATATGTGGAGAAAAATAAATTAACAGTTAACATAAATAAAACGAAAATTCTAATATTCCAAAAAGGAGGGAGAAGCAAATTAATCAAAAAGTGGAAGTATAGAAATCAGGAACTGGAAGTGGTAAAGGAATACAAATATTTAGGCGTTTGGTTCTCTACGGGAAATACATTTGAGAAACATATCAAAATTCTGGCAGGAAAAATCAACAAAGCAATTAACGCAACGTGGGGAATGTTTAAAAGAGCGAAGATGAATAGCCTGAAAAGAAGACTGCACCTGATGGAAGCGATAGTGCGAAGCGGAATGTTATATGGAGCGGAGATATGGGGGTGGAAAAGAAGAGAACAGATGGAGAGACTGCAAGCGAAATACGTGAAGATGGCCATGGGGATCAACAGGAACACGCCAAACTACATCTGGCGGATGGAAGCAGGGTGCAGAGGAATTGGTATCGACATATGGAAACGGGCGGCAAAATATATAAACGAAATCATGGAAATGGGAGAAGAGCGATGGCCGAAAAAATGTTTGAAGGAAGAAGCGAGGGGGGTAATAAACGGAAATCCGACGAAATGGGGGGAAGAGGTTAACAAGGCACTGCAAGACGTGGGGGAAGGCGCATTTTGGCAAGCGGTGAGGAATGGGAATGGAGGAGAATTAGAGGGAAAATTGGAAAAGGCGACACAAATCAAAATCGAGCAGGAGATACAGTACGACTGGTGCAAAATTGATAAATCAACGTATTGTAAGGAGTACCAAAGTAGAAAGATAGGGATAGAAATGGCAAGTTACTGGGAAGAAAAATCGGTAAAAGGAGGAAATAAAGAAGTATGGGCAAGAATGAGATGTGGAAATGTGGGGAAAGATGGGAACAAGGGGTATACGGATAAGAAGTGTCGGTATTGTAAGCTAGAAATCGAAAGTTTGGGACACATCTGCGAATGCGTGAAAATCAAAGCGGAAATGAAGAAAGAGGTAGTGGATGGTTTGGAGAAGTGGATAGGCGACAGGAGAGGAGAGGGAGCCAAAGAGATAATTTACGAACAATTAAAAAAGGCACCTGTGAGCGAATTGTGTGAGTATGTGAGACAGTATGAGCAGATGGTGAGCAAACCAAGAGAGAATGTGGAGGAAGCGTAAAAAAAAATGTGAAGTAGAAATAAGACTAGAATAAGAAGGGAAAATGTATGGGGGGGCTATGTGTAAAAACCCTAACGGGTATACCTGAAATAAAACTACTACTACTACTACTACAAAAATATAATCATAATATAATAATAATAATAATAATAATAATAATAATAATAATAATATATAATAATAACATTTGTTTATTATAAAAATATTTTTATAATAAAAATAATAAAAAGAGATTGCAGTATTGACTGCTATCGCAATCCTGACATTGACAAGTTACAGAATTTAAAAAGCTCATTGATCACAAAAATAAATAACATTTACAGAAAATTTAATGCTCACAATAATATTGAACTTCAAACATACAAAGATATGTTATTAGGGACAAAGCAATTGTTAAAACAAGAATATAACAAATCAATCAATAAATATTGGCAAAATAAAATAAAAAATATTCCCGTTAACGATCCGAAAAATATGTTTCCAATAATAAATCAAATATTTAGACCAAAAGGCAAGATCGAAATCGCGAACCTTTCAATAAATCGAGATAAAGTTAATCTCTTACGTTCTTCCGGCGTCGATCCTGCTCAATGTCGCAAAGATCAACAGGGCAATTATTGCGTTTCAAATCCCCTAGATAAATTAGAAATACTAGGATGCCACTTCGCTAATATCCACAAGCAAAATGATAATATGGGAAGCGAAGGACTGACTAATATCGTTATGCACCATACAAACGAAATAAAAAAAGAAATGCAGGAAGATATAAGAGTCTCAGCAAAATTACAAAATTTTTCGACGTCAAATTACTCTGATAATCCGGAAGACTTGCAAGATACTTTGACAAACACAGCACGGTTAATAAAAATATTCGAAAGACTAAACACAAAAAAGTCATCCGGAATTGATGGCATTCCAAACATAGTATTGAAACATCTACCGTCAGTAATTATTCGAGACTATTGTATTCTTTTTAATAATGCATTAAACATTTCATATTTTCCAGAGCGCTGGAAAAAAGCTAAAGTCATCGCAATAAATAAGCCGGGTAAGGAAAAGTCTGATCCAAGTAGTTATAGGCCTATAAGTCTCCTGCCGAATGTAGGAAAAGTCTTCGAAGTAGTAATTAATATAGCTATAAATAAGTCTTGCTTAAAAAATGATATAATACCTGAGTATCAATTTGGCTTTAAGCATAAACATTCCACCATTCATGGTATAACGAAACTGACCTCAGACATATGCTGGGGTTTAAACAGTGGCAATTGCGTAGGCGCGTGTCTCATAGACTTGGAAAAAGCTTTTGACACTATATGGATTAGAGGATTGATATTTAAGATGCTGAAAAAAAAATTCCCTAAATATCTAATAAAATTAATATGGAACATGGTAGAAAACAGAAGTTTTAAAACCACCGATGGCGTAGTAACATCAACACGAGAGCACGTCCTTGAAAATGGCTTACAGCAGGGTACCGTTAACTCACCAGTTTTGTTTAATATCTACAATAGCGACATACTCTTCCTAGATGGCATTAACATTAATCCGAATCGTAGTGCACTAGCTTTTGCAGATGACCTCATAATCTACTCGAAAGCCAAAAAAGTCTCTGAAGTCCAAGATGAATTACAGCAAATGTTTATAAAAATTCAAGGGTATTGTAACAATTGGAAACTGAAAATAAATAACGACAAATGCGAAACAATATTGTTTAGGCCGAAATTGGTAAATGCGACAAGAGAAGTGCGACGGAATTGGAAAGACTTCAAAATAAAATCGCAATATCAAACAAACGAATTTATAACTCATAAGCTTACCGTAAAGTATCTGGGAGTAAACATAGACCAGCACTTGACGTATACTCACCATCTAGAAATTCAACTCAAAAAGGCAAGAAAAGTTTTCTTGAAACTCAGTAGACTCTTTTACAACAAAAATCTCAATAGCATCACAAAGATAAACTGTTACTGTACATTAATAAGACCGTTACTGACTTATGGATGCGCCGTATGGTATAATCAGCGACCACCAATTATGGAAAAATTCAGGGCCTTCGAGAGAAAATGTTTAAGGGCTTGCCTAGGAATGTATAGAAAAGCGGAAACAAATTTTACACATCATATCAGTAACCAACATATCTATAACGAAGCCAACATACCGAGAATAGATATTCACCTCTTAAAAATTATAAGAAATCATTGGGCAAACACAGCGCGCATCGAAAATAATAATTTAATTTCGGCTCCGTGCTACGCAGATGCAAATTATATAAAAAAGACCCTAAAATCTGGATACATACCACCGGAAGGCTTCATATTCCTGGATGCAAATAAATATATACAGGATATAAACAATATACCGATAATCTACCATGCGCACAGAAAACGAGGACAAACTCATATAAAATGGGAACCAAACCTAAATACCACCGATAAAAATCCACTCTGGCGATATGAAATGTCGATCCCCGATCGAGACAAAAACGATAAATCTCGAAAAAATGTAAAGAAATACTGGTGGCTAGATTAGCAATAAACGCAAACTCAGCGAACTATAATAATAAGTCTTAAAAAAAATAAATATATATATCCGTTTATTTATTTTTTTATCTCATGTAAATAGTGTATATATATTGTAATTAGATTGTATATAGTAGTCTTTTAAGGTAGATATAATTAGCTATAGGGTGCACAAAGCACAAGCAATGTATAAAAAAAATAGTTTTGTATCAACAACCTTTCTATTTTTATATAAGAAAAAGTTCAAAAATCATATGCTCATGTTCCCAACAAATATGAATGTTGTAACCAAAATAACCGATGATTTTTGCAATGCGTGCTGCAGGTAGCCATTTTGTATTGAAAATGAATGAGAAAATCTTTTGTTTATTGAAGAATTAATTGATGTACGATTGGTTGTAAATAAACGCATTTAAAAAAAAAAAAAAAAACACCAGTTCTCGTCCGATCACTGAAGTTAAGCAGCATTGGGCGCGGTCAGTACTTGGATGGGTGACCGCTTGGGAACACCGCGTGCCGTTGGCATCCTTTTTGTTCAATAATGTTTTAAGATTCATTTTATCTTTATGGAAACACATTTTTTTAATACTTTTTTGCAATTTTTTCCATTAGGCGTTTTTCTCCAACTGGATTATCGGTTATTTAAGAATTTGTCAACGAACATACCATGCTGAAAACACCAGTTCTCGTCCGATCAATGAAGTTAAGTAGCATTGGGCGCTGTCAGTACTTGGATGGGTGACCGCTTGGGAACACCGCGTGCCGTTGACATCCTTTTTGTTTAATAATATTTTAAGATTAATATGATCTTCATCAAAACACATTTTTTAATTACTCTTTTCCATATTTTGCTTTTGTCGATTTTCTTAAACTGGATTATCGGTAATTTAAGAATTTGTCAACGATCATACCATGCTGAAAACACCAGTTCTGCTGGTTCTGGACGACCGCGAGAGTGTCAACACGTGTCTGTAGTAGCTCCGCTATTATTCAGTCACGAGTATTTCTATCTGGTCGTTATCAAAACAAAAAAGTGTCTCAACTGTGCGCGAAAAGCAGCCGATCAGATCGGCTAAATATTAAAGTGGATCCATGTAGTCCTGATGGGGAAAGTCCCAAAAATTATCGGTGGAATTTCCCGAGCCTAACGACAGCCAATATGGCGTCGCCTAGATCGGTGCATCGCCCTAAACGCGGGATATCGGAGGATCGCAGCAACGCCGATCCAACAGCAACACCGCCGATAAAACGTGACCCTAAGGTGCAGAAACTCAATCTATTGGAACTGGACAAACTTTATAAGAAAGTGCGTAGTGACAGTAATCTACCGAAAAATAGTATTAGTAAAATCGTCCCGAATCTCGCGGGAGGACGCGGTGCGCGTCACAAGGAAACGCAGCCCGGCCACGCTGCGCCATCTTCCAGCAGCAACGAGCAAGCTGCAGCTATCGATCGTCGATCGACAGAATGGCAACTTCCGAAAAAACCCGCGAGAGTGCGCGCCAACACGGATCCCACTTCGCAGGCTGACGAGTATATGGAAACCAACCGGTTCGACTCTCTCTCAGACTCCGATGATAACGAGAGCCCTAGCCTCACGCAGGAGCAAACCGAGCCAAAGAAGAAATCGGGCAGGCCCCCACCGATTCACACCATCAATTCAAACATTAATCAAATAGTGACGCTTCTGACAACCAACAAGTTGCCAAAAACCTCATTTATGGTTAATCAAACGGATAATGACAGACACACGATTTTGTCGCGAGATATGGCGAGTTACGAAGCGATCAAGACCCTGCTGGTCGCTAATAACGCTCAATTTTTTACATTCACGCCGAAATCGCAGCGCCCAAAGACTCTAATTCTCAAAGGAATCAAAGGCGATTTCTCCGACGAAGAAATCAAGAGAGAACTTGAGGATCTGAATCTTGCTAATGCTACAATAGTGAAAGTAGCAAAGTTTCAATACGACAAAAAAAACACGGATAGATTTCATCATCTCGTTCAACTCTCGCACGACAGCTCGTCTGTTGACTTATTTAAAGTTAAATCTCTCGCGTACCAACGTGTGCACTGGGAGCATCTAAAAAAACCGACCCTGTTTCAGTGCAAAAACTGCCAACGCCTGGGACACGCCAGCAAAAACTGTCGCCTCCCTCACAGATGTGTGAAGTGCTCACTCAACCATGAGCCCGGTAAATGTTTGATCACACCAAATTCGGAAAAATCATCGCTAAAGTGCGCAAACTGCGGCCTCAATGGACATCCGGCATCTTATAAAGGCTGCCCTTTCCTGAAATTCGCTACAGGGCTAAAGAAAAACCAAACCGCTAGCCGCCAAGAGAGAACGCAGCGCAATATCGCTAAAATCTCCAAATTTTCCACTGCATCAGTCTCCTACGCACACATCGCCAGAACGCCAGCCAGTCGCGAACAACAGCCGTCGCAGCCAATACAGCCGGCACAACCGCCAGCACCAACCCGCCGAACACATGCTAACGACGCCACGCACCACAACAGTGAGGAAAACTCAACGTCACAGGAACCGACCTGGGCAGCCAAATTCAGAGCTGAGTTCGCAGCAGTCGTAACGGATCAGCTCAAATACTTTTCAACCCAAATCGCAAGCAATACTGCCAAAATAGAGTTCCTGATGGGTGCTCTTCTGCAAACGTAAAGAAAATGGCTCATCATTCAAACCAACCCCATTTACTAAGAATTGCAGCTATTAATGTTAATTCTATTATTGCAAATCATCGCAGACTAGAGCTGACTGATTTTTGCAATACGCACAAACACGATATAGTTCTCGTCTCCGAAACGAAACTAAACCCTAAATATAAATTAGCGTTCAAAGACTACGAGATTGTGAGAACTGACCGACCGAACTCGATTCGTGGCGGAGGAACGGCCATTCTCGTTAAAAGAAGTATTAAATATGAAGTGGTGAACTACCCATTTTCTAGTTCCAATCAAGTAGTAGAATTTACAATTATTAAAATAGTCACTGAGCGAAATATAAATCTATTTATAATTAGCATATACGCTACCAATGATAACAGAAAACTAGCGATCGATGAACTAGATGAACTTTTCAACAAACTTAAGCTCTATAAAAATAACCGCCACTATGTACTAGCGGGGGACTTAAATGCAAGACGAAAGCACTGGGGGGATAGATGTACCAACGACCGCGGCCGATTCCTCGGGCAATGGGAAAACGCCAACGCTATCAAATTTAAAGCGCAATTTTACACTCCAATTGAACCAACGTTCAAACCAGCCCACACTTTCTTAGACATAGCGATTGTTGATGCGCGACTAAATGTAACCAATAGCACTGGCAATAAAATTAACACGGTGCCATATGACAGTGACCATAAAGCCATTGAGCTGACGGTCCATTTATCGAACGATTCATGGCCGGAGATTAATAGCGAATCCCAAAACATAAGATATAACTTTAGAGCAACAAAATGGAAATTATTTACCCGCAAACTTGCCGAATCTTTCACAACGGTTATCCCATGTGACAGAAATCTCTCGAGAAATGAAATCGATATTAATTTAGAAAATCTTAATTCGATCATTTCAAATACTATATCCGCCATAGTCCCAAAAATAAAACAAAATGACTCGATCGAGAAATACCGAAATAGCAAAATTAACCGGTTGCAAAAAATGAAATCTTTCCTAGTGTCAACTCTACATAAACTACACAGAACCGATCCATGCTCTCGTCTTAACATTTCCCAAGATGCAAAAGCAGCTTTGAAAATGGCGAGAAATCTATTACACGCCGAATTTCAAAAAGCCTCTGACGCTTACTGGACCAAGCAAATTAAACAAATCAATCACAGAAATCCAGACAAATTTTTCCCAATTATCAACCGTATACTGAGATCTAAGCAACCTATTCAAATCGAGAAACTACGCATCCATCAGAATAACCAACTACTATTGGATCGAAGCAAATGCAATCTACTAGAAACAGAAAGAGTAGCTGATGAATTTATATTCTCATCAGCTCCAGATAAATTGAACATCATTGGGGCCTTTTACGAGTCAATAAACTCTCCGCGATACCTAAACAGCAACACGAGGCTAAAAGCAATAGTAGATGAGGAAGCCAACCGCATCAAAAGAGAATTTAACTCTAAGAGACTGAATAACACGACGATCACTATTTTTACCAACGATAACAAATCGAGCAACCCTCAAGAAGAAAACTTCGACTCAAAAATATTCTGCAACTCGACGCAACTGGCAAAAATACTTAAACACCTTCCGAACAAGACTTCTAGTGGCCTGGACAATATCCCACCAATTGTTCTGAAACATCTCCCTCCTAAAATCATTCTAGCGTATACTATTATATTTAACAACGCCATAAACAACTACTATTTCCCTAAAGAGTGGAAATGCGCCAAAGTTCTGCCAATACCAAAAAAAGGGAAAGACCCGTCATTACCCTCGAGTTATAGACCGATCAGCCTCACTCCGAGCATTAGCAAAGTCTACGAAGCTATAATAAATAATAAAATTGTATCATTCTGCAACGCTCATGATATAATCCCAGATAACCAATTCGGCTTCAAACATCAACTCTCCACGGTTCACGCTATCCACAAACTACTATCCGATATTAACACCGACTTAAATAACAGACGCCTGGTGGGGGCGGCCCTTCTGGATCTCGAAAAAGCTTTTGACTCCGTCTGGTTAAATGGATTAATCTTTAAACTGAAACAAAAAAAATTTCCACAATGGCTAATTTTTAATATATGGGATATGATTTCTGATAAAAAATTTCACACTTGGAACGGATCCCTAATATCAACAGAGAAGTTCAAAATAGAGGAAGGATTACAGCAAGGAACTGTAAACTCCCCAGTGCTCTTCAATATCTTTACCAGCGACATATTAAACCTCTTCGACCTAAACTCAGGGAACAACACCGCATCCATAGCCTTCGCAGACGACTACAAATTATATGTGTCTGGGACGAGGCCCCATATTATCCGAGAAAAACTAGAAGAACTAGTCGAAAAAATTAACCAATGGTATATGACATGGAATCTCAGATTGAACCCAGAAAAATGTGAGACTATACTCTATCGGCAACCAGTGAAATGCCTAACAGCAAACAAAAGAAACGGTCGAAATGAATTCCAAATAGAAACCACCGTTCCGGGAACTCAAAACAAAGCAATCATTCCACACAAAAACACTGTAAAATACCTAGGATTCCATATAGACAATCTATTACGAGGAAATCAGCACATTAAGCTACAATTAGATAAAGCAAAGGCAGCGTTCTGGGCGAACAGCAGAATTTTCTATAGCAAAAAGTTGACAAAAAAAGCAAAAACGATCCTTTACTTATTATTAATCAGACCGATAATCACGTACGCAGCACCCATCTGGTGGAATATTAACGTCTCATCTATGGAACAACTGCGAGCTTTCGAAAGAAAATGCCTCAGAGCCTGCTGGGGTCTGTACAGATCGCAACACTCAAATTTCTTAAGATTAGTTAGCAACAAAACACTGTACGATACTGCAGATATTCCGCGCATCGATAATTTTATTATCAAACTTACAAGAAATTATCACAGCAATCTTCCGGAAATTGCAAACTCAATAACGAGAGAACTCTCAATAGTAGATGAACGCACGACCGATGAGCAAAATCTGTCAGGATATATCCCTCCGCAAGCATTCAAAATTTTTGACTCGAGAGGTCTCATTCAGAATGCCGAAAACGTTCCAATATTATATCACTGGAGAAGAAACAAAGCGAATAAACGTATTTCCGTAAGGGCCGATGACTTCGTTGAAAATCGAGACAAATTCACGGAATCCACTTCTATCCCAAACAGAGATTTTCAGGATTTCCACAGATTAAAGCTCCGCAAATACTTTTGGCTATCAGCCCACAACGACACAATTAAAGACCTCACCGAGAGGAAAAATCGTTTTGTCGCAGATAACCAGGCAGGTAGATGAGTGTGTCCTCGCCATCGCCACCTACACTACATTTTAAATAGCTAGGCTAACATATCGATGACTTGTTTAAGCCGACTGTAAATAAAATTATTTTTGTAAGTTATATTAAGTTTTGTTATAAGTGATGTTTTTTTAGGATAAGTCGACAGAGATATTGTAAAAGGTGTTTTTACGGAACCACCCGAATTTTTCACCCTTGTTCCTGCGTACGTCGACACGCCTTATAGTGATCAACGAGAATGTTGAATAAACCAAAGATAAAACCTCTCATAGAATATAAAGTGTGTTATACGTGTAAGCCGACAAATGCCTTAGAATGGTTAAGCGGTTCAGATTCCTATTAGATATTAAGTTTGGTTATTTTATATGTTTATTTCTACCAAAGATTTGTTTAAGAGAATGTACAAGGTATAAAGAAATAAATCATTTATTAAAAAAAAAAAAAAACTGAAAACACCAGTTCTCGTCCGATCACTGAAGTTAAGCAGCATCGGGCGCGGTCAGTACTTGGATGGGTGACCGCTTGGGAACACCGCGTGCCGTTGGCATCCTTTTTGTTCAATAATGTTTTAAGATTCATTTTATCTTTATGGAGACACATTTTTTTAATACTTTTTTGCAATTTTTTCCATTAGGCGTTTTTCTCCAACTGGATTATCGGTTATTTAAGAATTTGTCAACGAACATACCATGCTGAAAACACCAGTTCTCGTCCAATTAATGAAGTTAAGCCGCATTGGGCGCGGTCAGTACTTGGATGGGTGTCCGCTTGGGCACACCGCGTGCCGTTGACATCTTTTTTTTTGTTCAATAATATTTTAATATTAATTTGATCTTCATGAAAACACATTTTTTTTTAATACTTTTTTCCATATTTTGCATTCGTCGATTTTTTTTTTCAACTGGATTATCGGTAATTTAAGAATTTGTCAACGACCATACCATGCTGAAAACACCAGTTCTCGTCAGTCGTCCTCGAACGAGCGCCCAGAGCGGACGTAAACACGAGCGCCGATATATAGTGCACAGTAGCTATACTTTAAAATCGTAACCGCGAATTGTTTGAATTATCTCGAATGTAAAAGTGCTGTGTTTAAGCGTCTAAATAAAATAGAGAACACTTTTAATTCAACATTAAGTGAATTTAGCAGCAAAGCTGCAACGGAGAAATGTGAAAATCTAACTCTACAAAATGCGTCGAAAGATCCGACGGATTTATTATATAACATATCGAAGGTTATTTCGAGTGATAGCACGAAGAAAAATCTCGATAAACATTTAATGGATCCGAAATGTTCGGTAAAAGGCAAGTTAACACCTAAACCTAATATAGCCAACGCGATAAAGAAAAGGAAAATGAGACTTTCAACGAGTGCAAGTCCATTAAAAAGTGATTATTCGAAAGATACGGGTTCGATAATGGACACGTCAAATAACGGAAAATCTTGCGGAGAATCTGAGCTCACGCTATTGAGGGAAGAAATTGCTAAACTGAAAGAAGAAAACCGGAAGCTGAAAATGAGCGGGGCTGGTCCATCGAACATACAGCTCACCAATCGATTCGAAACTCTGTCGGATATGGATTCGAAGGAAGAAGTCAACGACCGAGATCATACGTCAGAGAACTTTCCAACCGCCGACGAGTGGATGACAGTGCTGAGAAAAAAAAACCAACGTCAGGTCACGCCGAAGCAGTCCAGAGGAGGATTCTCCACTCGCCTACCACCAAACGACGACGCTAGGGTGAACGAACCCCCAAGGCCATCGCTCGCGCGAAAGAAAACAAAGGTACCGCCGATCTGTATCTACCGTCAAGAGGTGAAAGATACTATTGAAGTATTATCAAAAGTGCTAAAAAATAAAGACTTTTCAATAAAACGGCAAAACGACTATCAACATAAATTGTTAGTGAACAGCTACGAAGAACATAAAAAAGCGAGAAATATACTGAAGGAAGTAGACGCCCAGTATTTCACGTATACCCCTATCGAGGAAAAAGCCCAAACATTTATACTTAAGGGTATCGACAGCAGTTTCGATCCCGACAGCGTCCTCGCATATTTAAAGGAACACGAAAGTGACAGTTTAAAATTCGTAGATGTAAACAGGCACACGACACCAAAGTCAATAAAAGACAACAGAACGCTACCGATGTATCGAGTGCAATTGTCGGCGAACAGCAAGGCTGGTAAATTACACGAAATTAAATATCTCGCTCATCAAGTGGTGTGGTGGGAAAAAATAAAAAAGTCAAATGTGATACAGTGCAAAAACTGTCAACGTCTCGGACACACAGCAACGAACTGTAACATGAAATATCGATGTGTAAAATGTAATGTGCCGCACGGACCAAAACAATGTCCATTTACGAATAATCAAGAGGAGGCGCAGAAAGACGAAGTTTACTGCGTGTTGTGCGGGAATTTTGGTCACCCGGCGTCTTACCGAGGCTGCCCAAAACAAACTGAATTTAAAGCGAAACAAGCACAAAACAATAACAATAAAGTGAACGTTCAAAATGGCACGCGAAATACCTACAGACAAAATGTGAGAGTGGGCACGGTGACTCAAACAACACAGAGACAAGCAAACCTGGGAAAAACTTTTGCCGAACTCTTCAAAACCGCGACTCCAAATCCTTCAGTATCCCAATCAAATAATCCAGTAATCCCAAACGATCTCGCGTCGACGATTGCAGCAATGCAGCTTCAATTTAACTGGGTTATACAAGCAGTTCAATGTAATACGGAGAAAATAGATCGACTATTTTCGCTAATTGTGCCAGAGCAAACAGCGACTAAGTAGTGGGCGATCAATCGGTATCTGAAAAATTGTTAAAATTGGATTACCTGAAAATAATATCGGTTAACGTAAATTCGTTAATTCAAAATCAAAGAAGGGCATCCCTCTTCAACGTTTTACATCGTTATAAACCAGATATTGTTCTCGTGAATGAAACGAAACTTAATGACAAGCACAGAATAGAATTTAAAAATTACAACATGTTAAGAAGAGATAGACCGAATAATAAACAAGGTGGTGGTGTTGCGATTCTTATCAGGAAGCCTATTAAGTTTGAAATGATAGGACTCGATTATTCGAATTATACGGTATCTTTAGAAACTATTATTATTAGTATCAATATAACGAATCAGAAAAAACTGTTTATTGTAACCGCTTATGCACCTCATGGAAAGTCAACCGATTTTGCGACGGAATTTGACAAGCTTTTTAAAAATCTCAAGCTGAATCAAATTAATAACTATTATATTATTGCGGGAGATTTAAACGCACGACATACAGCTTGGAGAAATCCGAATAATAATCAACGAGGATTATATTTATATAAGTGGATCGAAGAAAACGAAATAGAATATAAATCAAAATTGTACGGCTCGGACCTACCAACGTACCCTCGAGGAAAATCATACCTCGATTTGTGTATAGCGGACTACAGACTTAATATAAGTACCGTGGGTGTTCACGATTGCGTAAAAACGATTCCCTATGATAGTGATCATAACGCGTTAATATTCAATGTTCAGTGTAACTTTCAAACTAAGTGGGAACTCGAAACACAGCAAGAAGTGCACCGCCTGAATTATAAAAAAGCAGATTGGATAGAATACAGTGACTTCCTTAAAAATAATTACACATCACGCTTACCGAACGATAAAGATCTGACTAGAGAGGAAATTGACAACCACATTATAGTACTGGAAAAAGAGATACAAAAAGCCATATATATTGCAGTTCCTAAAGTAAAAAGCAAAAACAGCATTGATTGTTATTTAAATGATAACATTCACCAGTTACAAACACTAAAGAGTTCTCTAATAACGAAAATAAACAATATATACAGGAAGTTCAATGCACACAATAATCTGGAACTACAAACATATAAAGATATGTTGGTAGGCACCAGGCAATTGTTAAAACAAGAATACAACAAGTCTATAAATAACTACTGGCAAAAAAAAATAAAAAATATACCTGTGAATGATCCTAAAAACATGTTTCCAATCGTAAATCAGATATTTAGACCTAAAGGAAAAATTGTAATTAAAGATTTCTCTATACCGCCGAACCGAATAAATTTAATTGAGGCAGCAGGCCTCTCGAGAGCGCAATGCCGCAGAGACGAGCACGGCCATTTCTGTATTTCAGACCCTCGAGAAAAATTAGAAATTCTCGGTTCCCATTTTGCCGAAATACACAAACAAAATGAGAATATGGGCAGCGCAGGCTTAAGCAACATTGTGACGAAACATACAGATATTATTAAGGCAGAAAAAGAACAAGATGCAATAAACTCAACCCGGATAGTAAATTTTTCCCAATTCTTAACATCGGACAATCCGGCCAATCTGAACGAATATTTCACAAATACCGATCGATTGGAAAAAATATTCAAAAAATTGAACACAAAAAAGTCTTCAGGTATAGACAACATACCAAATATCGCTCTGAAATACTTGCCAATTGAGATTATTAGAGAATATTGCATCTTGTTCAATAACGCGTTAAACCTTACGTATTTTCCCGATCGCTGGAAAAAAGCTCAGGTAATTTCTCTACACAAACCTGGAAAACCTGAATCAGATCCGAGTAGTTATAGGCCAATCAGTCTTCTTTCCAACGTGGGAAAATGTTTCGAAATAGTCATTAATATAGTTATAAGTAAGTTTTGCCTCGAAAATGATATCATTCCAGATCACCAATTTGGATTTAGGTACAAACATTCAACTATTCACGGAATCACAAAATTTATATCAGATGTATGTTGGAACTTGAATAATAATAATTGCGTGGCGGCGTGCCTTATAGACCTAGAAAAAGCTTTCGATACCATTTGGATTCGAGGCCTTATATTCAAATTGTGGAAAAAATCATTTCCTATGCACATAATTAAATTAATTTGGAATATGATAGAAAATCGAACTTTTCAAACCACAGATGGCACGAATATTTCAACCAAAGAATACTTGCTGGAAAACGGCCTACAGCAAGGGACTGTCAATTCCCCAGTATTATTCAATATATATAACAGCGACATACTTTCGCTCGATAACATTAACATTAGTCCTAATCGTTACGCTCTTGCTTTTGCAGACGATCTCATAATTTACACAAAAGCCAAGAAAGTATCAGAAGTACAGGAAGAACTCCAAAAAATGTTTTCCAAAATCCAATTTTATAGTAACAACTGGAAATTGAAAATTAATAACAAAAAGTGTGAAACTATTCTATTCAGGCCAAAACTAATAAATGCAACGCGAGAAGTAAAAAGGAACTGGAAACATTTTAAAATAAAGCCACATCTCGAGGCAGAGGAGTTTATACCGCATAAACGCATTGTCAAATATCTTGGCGTTAATATAGATCAACACTTGACCTTTACAGAACACCTCGTAATTCAGCTCGAAAAAGCAAGAAAAACATTTTTTCAACTCAAAAGACTCTTTTATAACAAAAATCTGAAGGTATCCATAAAAATTAACTGCTATTGTACTCTAATCAGACCATTACTGACGTATGGATGTGCAATTTGGTTCAACCAACGACCACCAATAATGGAAAAAATGAGAGCCTTCGAGAGAAAGTGTCTGAGAGCCTGTATAGGTGCATATAGAACAGCAGAAACAAACTACTTACATAGAATAAGCAACCAAAATATTTATGATAAAGCGAATGTACCGAGGATAGACTTACATATATTAAAAATAATCAGAAATCATTGGGCAAATACAGCGCGTATCAATGTAAATAATCTCATACTCGGGCCATGTCACATAGATGCAAATTATATTGCGAAAACTTTAAAAACCGGTTATGTACCCCCGGAAGGATTTTTGTTTCTGGATGCGAACAACTTCATGCAAGATAATAACAATGTACCAATCATGTATCACGCACACAGAAAAAGAGGACAAACGCACGTATTGTTTCAAGAAAATCTGAATTCATCCGATGCAAACCCATTGTGGCGATACGATATGTCACTTCCTTCTAGAGACAGGAGTGACAAACATCGCGCTAACATAAAAAAATATTGGTGGCTTACTTGAAACGCGCTAAATAATGTAACAAAAGAGCAAGAAAATCGAAGTTTAGAGTTCAAATTAAAACTCTTTATTGTAAATATTGTATATAAAATGTAGTATTAAGAAACCGTAGCGTAATTAGTTATTATAAGGCATGTATATAGTTAGCAGTAAGGCGCAAAATAGCGGAAACAGACATTTAAGAGATAGTTTTTATTGCCTTTCTATCTTTTTCTTCCTCGTAACAATAATAATAATGTACATCAATGATTTAATCAGTACTAATGTAATCACGTTATGGAGCAAACAAACGTCGAAAAAAAATATGTATTTTTGCAATGCGTGCCACACACTGGCCATTTTGTAATAGGAATAAGATATTATCTTTTGTTTATTGAAGATTTTACCTGAAAATTCCTAATGGCAACAAATAAACATATTTAAAAAAAAAAAAAACACCAGTTCTCGTCCGATCACTGAAGTTAAGCAGCATTGGGCGCGGTCAGTACTTGGATGGGTGACCGCTTGGGAACACCGCGTGCCGTTGACATCTTTTTTGTTCAATAATATTTTAAGATTAATTTGATCTTCATGAAAACACATCTTTTGCATACTTTTTTCCATATTTTGCATTCGTCGATTTTCTTCAACTGGATTATCGGTAATTTAAGAATTTGTCAACGACCATACCATGGTGAAAACACCTGTTCTCATCCGATCATTGAAGTTAAGCAGCATTGGGCGCGTTCAGTACTTGGATGGGTGTCCGCTTGGGAACACCGCGTGCCGTTGACATCCTTTTTGTTCGATAATATTTTAAGATTAATTTGGTCTTCATGAAAACACATTTTTTAAAACCTTTTTCCATATTTTGCATTCGTCGATTTTATTCGACTGGATTATCGGTAATTTTAAAATTTGCCAACGACCATACCATGCTGAAAACACCAGTTCTCGTCCGATCACTGAAGTTAAGCAGCATTGGGCGCGGTCAGTACTTGGATGGGTGACCGCTTGGGAACACCGCGTGCCGTTGGCATCCTTTTTGTTCAATAATGTTTTAAGATTCATTTTATCTTTATGGAAACACATTTTTTTAATACTTTTTTGCAATTTTTTCCATTAGGCGTTTTTCTCCAACTGGATTATCGATTATTTAAGAATTTGTCAACGAACATACCATGCTGAAAACACCAGTTCTCGTCCGATCAATGAAGTTAAGCCGCATTGGGCGCGTTCAGTACTTGGATGGGTGTCCGCTTGGGAACACCGCGTGCCGTTGACATCTTTTTTGTTCAATAATATTTTAATATTAATTTGATCTTCATGAAAACACATTTTTTTAATACTTTTTTCCATATTTTGCATTCGTCGATTTTATTCAACTGGATTATCGGTAATTTAAGAATTTGTCAACGACCATACCATGCTGAAAACACCAGTTCTCGTCCGATCACTGAAGTTAAGCAGCATTGGGCGCGGTCAGTACTTGGATGGGTGACCGCTTGGGAACACCGCGTGCCGTTGACATCTTTTTTGTTCAATAATATTTTAAGATTAATTTGATCTTCATGAAAACACATCTTTTGCATACTTTTTTCCATATTTTGCATTCGTCGATTTTCTTCAACTGGATTATCGGTAATTTAAGAATTTGTCAACGACCATACCATGGTGAAAACACCTGTTCTCATCCGATCATTGAAGTTAAGCAGCATTGGGCGCGTTCAGTACTTGGATGGGTGTCCGCTTGGGAACACCGCGTGCCGTTGACATCCTTTTTGTTCGATAATATTTTAAGATTAATTTGGTCTTCATGAAAACACATTTTTTAAAACCTTTTTCCATATTTTGCATTCGTCGATTTTATTCAACTGGATTATCGGTAATTTTAAAATTTGCCAACGACCATACCATGCTGAAAACACCAGTTCTCGTCCGATCACTGAAGTTAAGCAGCATTGGGCGCGGTCAGTACTTGGATGGGTGACCGCTTGGGAACACCGCGTGCCGTTGGCATCCTTTTTGTTCAATAATGTTTTAAGATTCATTTTATCTTTATGGAAACACATTTTTTTAATACTTTTTTGCAATTTTTTCCATTAGGCGTTTTTCTCCAACTGGATTATCGGTTATTTAAGAATTTGTCAACGAACATACCATGCTGAAAACACCAGTTCTCGTCCAATTAATGAAGTTAAGCCGCATTGGGCGCGGTCAGTACTTGGATGGGTGTCCGCTTGGGCACACCGCGTGCCGTTGACATCTTTTTTGTTCAATAATATTTTAATATTAATTTGATCTTCATGAAAACACATTTTTTTAATACTTTTTTCCATATTTTGCATTCGTCGATTTTTTTCAACTGGATTATCGGTAATTTAAGAATTTGTCAACGACCATACCATGCTGAAAACACCAGTTCTCGTCCGATCACTGAAGTTAAGCAGCATTGGGCGCGGTCAGTACTTGGATGGGTGACCGCTTGGGAACACCGCGTGCCGTTGACATCTTTTTTGTTCAATAATATTTTACGATTAATTTGATCTTCATGAAAACACATCTTTTTCATACTTTTTTCCATATTTTGCATTCGTCGATTTTCTTCAACTGGATTATCGGTAATTTAAGAATTAGTCAACTACAATACCATGCTGAAAACACCTGTTCTCATCCGATCATTGAAGATAAGCAGCATTGGGCGCGTTCAGTACTTGGATGGGTGACCGCTTGGGAACACCGCGTGCCGTTGACATCTTTTTTGTTCAATAATATTTTAAGATTAATTTGATCTTCATGAAAACACATCTTTTTAATACTTTTTTCCATATTTTGCATTCGTCGATTTTATTCAACTGGATTATCGGTAATTTAAGAATTTGTCAACGACCATACCATGCTGAAAACACCAGTTCTCGTCCGATCAATGAAGTTAAGCCGCATTGGGCGTGTTCAGTACTTGGATGGGTGTCCGCTTGGGAACACCGCGTGCCGTTGACATCTTTTTTGTTCAATAATATTTTAATATTAATTTGATCTTCATGAAAACACATTTTTTTAATACTTTTTTCCATATTTTGCATTCGTCGATTTTATTCAACTGGATTATCGGTAATTTAAGAATTTGTCAACGACCATACCATGCTGAAAACACCAGTTCTCGTCCGATCACTGAAGTTAAGCAGCATTGGGCGCGGTCAGTACTTGGATGGGTGACCGCTTGGGAACACCGCGTGCCGTTGACATCTTTTTTGTTCAATAATATTTTAAGATTATTTTGATCTTCATGAAAACACATCTTTTGCATACTTTTTTCCATATTTTGCATTCGTCGATTTTCTTCAACTGGATTATCGGTAATTTAAGAATTTGTCAACGACCATACCATGGTGAAAACACCTGTTCTCATCCGATCATTGAAGTTAAGCAGCATTGGGCGCGTTCAGTACTTGGATGGGTGTCCGCTTGGGAACACCGCGTGCCGTTGACATCTTTTTTGTTCAATAATATTTTAATATTAATTTGATCTTCATGAAAACACATTTTTTTAATACTTTTTTCCATATTTTGCATTCGTCGATTTTATTCAACTGGATTATCGGTAATTTAAGAATTTGTCAACGACCATACCATGCTGAAAACACCAGTTCTCGTCCGATCACTGAAGTTAAGCAGCATTGGGCGCGGTCAGTACTTGGATGGGTGACCGCTTGGGAACACCGCGTGCCGTTGACATCTTTTTTGTTCAATAATATTTTAAGATTAATTTGATCTTCATGAAAACACATCTTTTGCATACTTTTTTCCATATTTTGCATTCGTCGATTTTCTTCAACTGGATTATCGGTAATTTAAGAATTTGTCAACGACCATACCATGGTGAAAACACCTGTTCTCATCCGATCATTGAAGTTAAGCAGCATTGGGCGCGTTCAGTACTTGGATGGGTGTCCGCTTGGGAACACCGCGTGCCGTTGACATCCTTTTTGTTCGATAATATTTTAAGATTAATTTGGTCTTCATGAAAACACATTTTTTAAAACCTTTTTCCATATTTTGCATTCGTCGATTTTATTCGACTGGATTATCGGTAATTTTAAAATTTGCCAACGACCATACCATGCTGAAAACACCAGTTCTCGTCCGATCACTGAAGTTAAGCAGCATTGGGCGCGGTCAGTACTTGGATGGGTGACCGCTTGGGAACACCGCGTGCCGTTGACATCTTTTTTGTTCAATAATATTTTAAGATTAATTTGATCTTCATGAAAACACATCTTTTGCATACTTTTTTCCATATTTTGCATTCGTCGATTTTCTTCAACTGGATTATCGGTAATTTAAGAATTTGTCAACGACCATACCATGGTGAAAACACCTGTTCTCATCCGATCATTGAAGTTAAGCAGCATTGGGCGCGTTCAGTACTTGGATGGGTGTCCGCTTGGGAACACCGCGTGCCGTTGACATCCTTTTTGTTCGATAATATTTTAAGATTAATTTGGTCTTCATGAAAACACATTTTTTAAAACCTTTTTCCATATTTTGCATTCGTCGATTTTATTCAACTGGATTATCGGTAATTTAAAAATTTGCCAACGACCATACCATGCTGAAAACACCAGTTCTCGTCCGATCACTGAAGTTAAGCAGCATTGGGCGCGGTCAGTACTTGGATGGGTGACCGCTTGGGAACACCGCGTGCCGTTGGCATCCTTTTTGTTCAATAATGTTTTAAGATTCATTTTATCTTTATGGAAACACATTTTTTTAATACTTTTTTGCAATTTTTTCCATTAGGCGTTTTTCTCCAACTGGATTATCGGTTATTTAAGAATTTGTCAACGAACATACCATGCTGAAAACACCAGTTCTCGTCCAATTAATGAAGTTAAGCCGCATTGGGCGCGGTCAGTACTTGGATGGGTGTCCGCTTGGGCACACCGCGTGCCGTTGACATCTTTTTTGTTCAATAATATTTTAATATTAATTTGATCTTCATGAAAACACATCTTTTTCATACTTTTTTCCATATTTTGCATTCGTCGATTTTCTTCAACTGGATTATCGGTAATTTAAGAATTAGTCAACTACAATACCATGCTGAAAACACCTGTTCTCATCCGATCATTGAAGATAAGCAGCATTGGGCGCGTTCAGTACTTGGATGGGTGACCGCTTGGGAACACCGCGTGCCGTTGACATCTTTTTTGTTCAATAATATTTTAAGATTAATTTGATCTTCATGAAAACACATTTTTTAAATACTCTTTTCCATATTTTGCATTCGTCGATTTTGTTCAACTGGATTATTGGTAATTGAAGAATTTGTCAACGACCATACCATGCTGAAAACACCAGTTCTTGTCCGATCACTGAAGTTAAGTAGCATTGGGCGCTGTCAGTACTTGGATGGGTGACCGCTTGGGAACACCGCGTGCCGTTGACATCCTTTTTGTTTAATAATATTTTAAGATTAATATGATCTTCATCAAAACACATTTTTTAATTACTCTTTTCCATATTTTGCTTTTGTCGATTTTCTTAAACTGGATTATCGGTAATTTAAGAATTTGTCAACGATCATACCATGCTGAAAACACCAGTTCTCGTCCGATCACTGAAGTTAAGCAGCATTGGGCGCGGTCAGTACTTGGATGGGTGACCGCTTGGGAACACCGCATGCCGTTGTCATCCTTTTTGTTCAATAATATTTAAGATTAATTTTATCTTTATGGAAACACATTTTTTAAATACTTTTTTGCAATTTTTTCCATTAGCCGTTTTTCTCCAACTGGATTATCGGTTGTTTAAGAATTTGTCAACGACCACACCATGCTGAAAACACCAGTTCTGTGAGTTCTGGACGACCGCGAGAGTGTCAACACGTGTCTGTAGTAGCTCCGCTATTATTCAGTCACGAGTATTTCTATCTGGTCGTTATCAAAACAAAAAAGTGTCTCAACTGTGCGCGAAAAGCAGCCGATCAGATCGGCTAAATATTAAAGTGGATCCA
Source organism: Pimpla rufipes (assembly GCA_963932165.1). NCBI lineage: Eukaryota > Metazoa > Arthropoda > Insecta > Hymenoptera > Ichneumonidae > Pimpla > Pimpla rufipes. Next base: position 11,342,972 of record OZ010631.1, on the reverse strand, counting down.
TGTAGTCCTGATGGGGAAAGTCCCAAAAATTATCGGTGGAATTTCCCGAGCCTAACGACAGCCAATATGGCGTCGCCTAGATCGGTGCATCGCCCTAAACGCGGGATATCGGAGGATCGCAGCAACGCCGATCCAACAGCAACACCGCCGATAAAACGTGACCCTAAGGTGCAGAAACTCAATCTATTGGAACTGGACAAACTTTATAAGAAAGTGCGTAGTGACAGTAATCTACCGAAAAATAGTATTAGTAAAATCGTCCCGAATCTCGCGGGAGGACGCGGTGCGCGTCACAAGGAAACGCAGCCCGGCCACGCTGCGCCATCTTCCAGCAGCAACGAGCAAGCTGCAGCTATCGATCGTCGATCGACAGAATGGCAACTTCCGAAAAAACCCGCGAGAGTGCGCGCCAACACGGATCCCACTTCGCAGGCTGACGAGTATATGGAAACCAACCGGTTCGACTCTCTCTCAGACTCCGATGATAACGAGAGCCCTAGCCTCACGCAGGAGCAAACCGAGCCAAAGAAGAAATCGGGCAGGCCCCCACCGATTCACACTATCAATTCAAACATTAATCAAATAGTGACGCTTCTGACAGCCAACAAGTTGCCAAAAACCTCATTTATGGTTAATCAAACGGATAATGACAGACACACGATTTTGTCGCGAGATATGGCGAGTTACGAAGCGATCAAGACCCTGCTGGTCGCTAATAACGCTCAATTTTTTACATTCACGCCGAAATCGCAGCGCCCAAAGACTCTAATTCTCAAAGGAATCAAAGGCGATTTCTCCGACGAAGAAATCAAGAGAGAACTTGAGGATCTGAATCTTGCTAATGCTACAATAGTGAAAGTGGCAAAGTTTCAATACGACAAAAAAAACACGGATAGATTTCATCATCTCGTTCAACTCTCGCACGACAGCTCGTCTGTTGACTTATTTAAAGTTAAATCTCTCGCGTACCAACGTGTGCACTGGGAGCATCTAAAAAAACCGACCCTGTTTCAGTGCAAAAACTGCCAACGCCTGGGACACGCCAGCAAAAACTGTCGCCTCCCTCACAGATGTGTGAAGTGCTCACTCAACCATGAGCCCGGTAAATGTTTGATCACACCAAATTCGGAAAAATCATCGCTAAAGTGCGCAAACTGCGGCCTCAATGGACATCCGGCATCTTATAAAGGCTGCCCTTTCCTGAAATTCGCTACAGGGCTAAAGAAAAACCAAACCGCTAGCCGCCAAGAGAGAACGCAGCGCAATATCGCTAAAATCTCCAAATTTTCCACTGCATCAGTCTCCTACGCACACATCGCCAGAACGCCAGCCAGTCGCGAACAACAGCCGTCGCAGCCAATACAGCCGGCACAACCGCCAGCACCAACCCGCCGAACACATGCTAACGACGCCACGCACCACAACAGTGAGGAAAACTCAACGTCACAGGAACCGACCTGGGCAGCCAAATTCAGAGCTGAGTTCGCAGCAGTCGTAACGGATCAGCTCAAATACTTTTCAACCCAAATCGCAAGCAATACTGCCAAAATAGAGTTCCTGATGGGTGCTCTTCTGCAAACGTAAAGAAAATGGCTCATCATTCAAACCAACCCCATTTACTAAGAATTGCAGCTATTAATGTTAATTCTATTATTGCAAATCATCGCAGACTAGAGCTGACTGATTTTTGCAATACGCACAAACACGATATAGTTCTCGTCTCCGAAACGAAACTAAACCCTAAATATAAATTAGCGTTCAAAGACTACGAGATTGTGAGAACTGACCGACCGAACTCGATTCGTGGCGGAGGAACGGCCATTCTCGTTAAAAGAAGTATTAAATATGAAGTGGTGAACTACCCATTTTCTAGTTCCAATCAAGTAGTAGAATTTACAATTATTAAAATAGTCACTGAGCGAAATATAAATCTATTTATAATTAGCATATACGCTACCAATGATAACAGAAAACTAGCGATCGATGAACTAGATGAACTTTTCAACAAACTTAAGCTCTATAAAAATAACCGCCACTATGTACTAGCGGGGGACTTAAATGCAAGACGAAAGCACTGGGGGGATAGATGTACCAACGACCGCGGCCGATTCCTCGGGCAATGGGAAAACGCCAACGCTATCAAATTTAAAGCGCAATTTTACACTCCAATTGAACCAACGTTCAAACCAGCCCACACTTTCTTAGACATAGCGATTGTTGATGCGCGACTAAATGTAACCAATAGCACTGGCAATAAAATTAACACGGTGCCATATGACAGTGACCATAAAGCCATTGAGCTGACGGTCCATTTATCGAACGATTCATGGCCGGAGATTAATAGCGAATCCCAAAACATAAGATATAACTTTAGAGCAACAAAATGGAAATTATTTACCCGCAAACTTGCCGAATCTTTCACAACGGTTATCCCATGTGACAGAAATCTCTCGAGAAATGAAATCGATATTAATTTAGAAAATCTTAATTCGATCATTTCAAATACTATATCCGCCATAGTCCCAAAAATAAAACAAAATGACTCGATCGAGAAATACCGAAATAGCAAAATTAACCGGTTGCAAAAAATGAAATCTTTCCTAGTGTCAACTCTACATAAACTACACAGAACCGATCCATGCTCTCGTCTTAACATTTCCCAAGATGCAAAAGCAGCTTTGAAAATGGCGAGAAATCTATTACACGCCGAATTTCAAAAAGCCTCTGACGCTTACTGGACCAAGCAAATTAAACAAATCAATCACAGAAATCCAGACAAATTTTTCCCAATTATCAACCGTATACTGAGATCTAAGCAACCTATTCAAATCGAGAAACTGCGCATCCATCAGAATAACCAACTACTATTGGATCGAAGCAAATGCAATTTACTAGAAACAGAAAGAGTAGCTGATGAATTTATATTCTCATCAGCTCCAGATAAATTGAACATCATTGGGGCCTTTTACGAGTCAATAAACTCTCCGCGATACCTAAACAGCAACACGAGGCTAAAAGCAATAGTAGATGAGGAAGCCAACCGCATCAAAAGAGAATTTAGCTCTAAGAGACTGAATAACACGACGATCACTATTTTTACCAACGATAACAAATCGAGCAACCCTCAAGAAGAAAACTTCGACTCAAAAATATTCTGCAACTCGACGCAACTGGCAAAAATACTTAAACACCTTCCGAACAAGACTTCTAGTGGCCTGGACAATATCCCACCAATTGTTCTGAAACATCTCCCTCCTAAAATCATTCTAGCGTATACTATTATATTTAACAACGCCATAAACAACTACTATTTCCCTAAAGAGTGGAAATGCGCCAAAGTTCTGCCAATACCAAAAAAAGGGAAAGACCCGTCATTACCCTCGAGTTATAGACCGATCAGCCTCACTCCGAGCATTAGCAAAGTCTACGAAGCTATAATAAATAATAAAATTGTATCATTCTGCAACGCTCATGATATAATCCCAGATAACCAATTCGGCTTCAAACATCAACTCTCCACGGTTCACGCTATCCACAAACTACTATCCGATATTAACACCGACTTAAATAACAGACGCCTGGTGGGGGCGGCCCTTCTGGATCTCGAAAAAGCTTTTGACTCCGTCTGGTTAAATGGATTAATCTTTAAACTGAAACAAAAAAAATTTCCACAATGGCTAATTTTTAATATATGGGATATGATTTCTGATAAAAAATTTCACACTTGGAACGGATCCCTAATATCAACAGAGAAGTTCAAAATAGAGGAAGGATTACAGCAAGGAACTGTAAACTCCCCAGTGCTCTTCAATATCTTTACCAGCGACATATTAAACCTCTTCGACCTAAACTCAGGGAACAACACCGCATCCATAGCCTTCGCAGACGACTACAAATTATATGTGTCTGGGACGAGGCCCCATATTATCCGAGAAAAACTAGAAGAACTAGTCGAAAAAATTAACCAATGGTATATGACATGGAATCTCAGATTGAACCCAGAAAAATGTGAGACTATACTCTATCGGCAACCAGTGAAATGCCTAACAGCAAACAAAAGAAACGGTCGAAATGAATTCCAAATAGAAACCACCGTTCCGGGAACTCAAAACAAAGCAATCATTCCACACAAAAACACTGTAAAATACCTAGGATTCCATATAGACAATCTATTACGAGGAAATCAGCACATTAAGCTACAATTAGATAAAGCAAAGGCAGCGTTCTGGGCGAACAGCAGAATTTTCTATAGCAAAAAGTTGACAAAAAAAGCAAAAACGATCCTTTACTTATTATTAATCAGACCGATAATCACGTACGCAGCACCCATCTGGTGGAATATTAACGTCTCATCTATGGAACAACTGCGAGCTTTCGAAAGAAAATGCCTCAGAGCCTGCTGGGGTCTGTACAGATCGCAACACTCAAATTTCTTAAGATTAGTTAGCAACAAAACACTGTACGATACTGCAGATATTCCGCGCATCGATAATTTTATTATCAAACTTACAAGAAATTATCACAGCAATCTTCCGGAAATTGCAAACTCAATAACGAGAGAACTCTCAATAGTAGATGAACGCACGACCGATGAGCAAAATCTGTCAGGATATATCCCTCCGCAAGCATTCAAAATTTTTGACTCGAGAGGTCTCATTCAGAATGCCGAAAACGTTCCAATATTATATCACTGGAGAAGAAACAAAGCGAATAAACGTATTTCCGTAAGGGCCGATGACTTCGTTGAAAATCGAGACAAATTCACGGAATCCACTTCTATCCCAAACAGAGATTTTCAGGATTTCCACAGATTAAAGCTCCGCAAATACTTTTGGCTATCAGCCCACAACGACACAATTAAAGACCTCACCGAGAGGAAAAATCGTTTTGTCGCAGATAACCAGGCAGGTAGATGAGTGTGTCCTCGCCATCGCCACCTACACTACATTTTAAATAGCTAGGCTAACATATCGATGACTTGTTTAAGCCGACTGTAAATAAAATTATTTTTGTAAGTTATATTAAGTTTTGTTATAAGTGATGTTTTTTTAGGATAAGTCGACAGAGATATTGTAAAAGGTGTTTTTACGGAACCACCCGAATTTTTCACCCTTGTTCCTGCGTACGTCGACACGCCTTATAGTGATCAACGAGAATGTTGAATAAACCAAAGATAAAACCTCTCATAGAATATAAAGTGTGTTATACGTGTAAGCCGACAAATGCCTTAGAATGGTTAAGCGGTTCAGATTCCTATTAGATATTAAGTTTGGTTATTTTATATGTTTATTTCTACCAAAGATTTGTTTAAGAGAATGTACAAGGTATAAAGAAATAAATCATTTATTAAAAAAAAAACTGAAAACACCAGTTCTCGTCCGATCACTGAAGTTAAGCAGCATTGGGCGCGGTCAGTACTTGGATGGGTGACCGCTTGGGAACACCGCGTGCCGTTGACATCTTTTTTGTTCAATAATATTTTAAGATTAATTTGATCTTCATGAAAACACATCTTTTTAATACTTTTTTCCATATTTTGCATTCGTCGATTTTATTCAACTGGATTATCGGTAATTTAAGAATTTGTCAACGACCATACCATGCTGAAAACACCAGTTCTCGTCCGATCAATGAAGTTAAGCCGCATTGGGCGTGTTCAGTACTTGGATGGGTGTCCGCTTGGGAACACCGCGTGCCGTTGACATCTTTTTTGTTCAATAATATTTTAATATTAATTTGATCTTCATGAAAACACATTTTTTTAATACTTTTTTCCATATTTTGCATTCGTCGATTTTATTCAACTGGATTATCGGTAATTTAAGAATTTGTCAACGACCATACCATGCTGAAAACACCAGTTCTCGTCCGATCACTGAAGTTAAGCAGCATTGGGCGCGGTCAGTACTTGGATGGGTGACCGCTTGGGAACACCGCGTGCCGTTGACATCTTTTTTGTTCAATAATATTTTAAGATTATTTTGATCTTCATGAAAACACATCTTTTGCATACTTTTTTCCATATTTTGCATTCGTCGATTTTCTTCAACTGGATTATCGGTAATTTAAGAATTTGTCAACGACCATACCATGGTGAAAACACCTGTTCTCATCCGATCATTGAAGTTAAGCAGCATTGGGCGCGTTCAGTACTTGGATGGGTGTCCGCTTGGGAACACCGCGTGCCGTTGACATCTTTTTTGTTCAATAATATTTTAATATTAATTTGATCTTCATGAAAACACATTTTTTTAATACTTTTTTCCATATTTTGCATTCGTCGATTTTATTCAACTGGATTATCGGTAACTTAAGAATTTGTCAACGACCATACCATGCTGAAAACACCAGTTCTCGTCCGATCACTGAAGTTAAGCAGCATTGGGCGCGGTCAGTACTTGGATGGGTGACCGCTTGGGAACACCGCGTGCCGTTGACATCTTTTTTGTTCAATAATATTTTAAGATTAATTTGATCTTCATGAAAACACATCTTTTGCATACTTTTTTCCATATTTTGCATTTGTCGATTTTCTTCAACTGGATTATCGGTAATTTAAGAATTTGTCAACAACCATACCATGGTGAAAACACCTGTTCTCATCCGATCATTGAAGTTAAGCAGCATTGGGCGCGTTCAGTACTTGGATGGGTGTCCGCTTGGGAACACCGCGTGCCGTTGACATCTTTTTTGTTCAATAATATTTTAATATTAATTTGATCTTCATGAAAACACATTTTTTTAATACTTTTTTCCATATTTTGCATTCGTCGATTTTATTCAACTGGATTATCGGTAATTTAAGAATTTGTCAACGACCATACCATGCTGAAAACACCAGTTCTCGTCCGATCACTGAAGTTAAGCAGCATTGGGCGCGGTCAGTACTTGGATGGGTAACCGCTTGGGAACACCGCGTGCCGTTGACATCTTTTTTGTTCAATAATATTTTAAGATTAATTTGATCTTCATGAAAACACATCTTTTGCATACTTTTTTCCATATTTTGCATTCGTCGATTTTCTTCAACTGGATTATCGGTAATTTAAGAATTTGTCAACGACCATACCATGGTGAAAACACCTGTTCTCATCCGATCATTGAAGTTAAGCAGCATTGGGCGCGTTCAGTACTTGGATGGGTGTCCGCTTGGGAACACCGCGTGCCGTTGACATCCTTTTTGTTCGATAATATTTTAAGATTAATTTGGTCTTCATGAAAACACATTTTTTAAAACCTTTTTCCATATTTTGCATTCGTCGATTTTATTCGACTGGATTATCGGTAATTTTAAAATTTGCCAACGACCATACCATGCTGAAAACACCAGTTCTCGTCCGATCACTGAAGTTAAGCAGCATTGGGCGCGGTCAGTACTTGGATGGGTGACCGCTTGGGAACACCGCGTGCCGTTGGCATCCTTTTTGTTCAATAATGTTTTAAGATTCATTTTATCTTTATGGAAACACATTTTTTTAATACTTTTTTGCAATTTTTTCCATTAGGCGTTTTTCTCCAACTGGATTATCGATTATTTAAGAATTTGTCAACGAACATACCATGCTGAAAACACCAGTTCTCGTCCGATCAATGAAGTTAAGCCGCATTGGGCGCGTTCAGTACTTGGATGGGTGTCCGCTTGGGAACACCGCGTGCCGTTGACATCTTTTTTGTTCAATAATATTTTAATATTAATTTGATCTTCATGAAAACACATTTTTTTAATACTTTTTTCCATATTTTGCATTCGTCGATTTTATTCAACTGGATTATCGGTAATTTAAGAATTTGTCAACGACCATACCATGCTGAAAACACCAGTTCTCGTCCGATCACTGAAGTTAAGCAGCATTGGGCGCGGTCAGTACTTGGATGGGTGACCGCTTGGGAACACCGCGTGCCGTTGACATCTTTTTTGTTCAATAATATTTTAAGATTAATTTGATCTTCATGAAAACACATCTTTTGCATACTTTTTTCCATATTTTGCATTCGTCGATTTTCTTCAACTGGATTATCGGTGATTTAAGAATTTGTCAACGACCATACCATGGTGAAAACACCTGTTCTCATCCGATCATTGAAGTTAAGCAGCATTGGGCGCGTTCAGTACTTGGATGGGTGTCCGCTTGGGAACACCGCGTGCCGTTGACATCCTTTTTGTTCGATAATATTTTAAGATTAATTTGGTCTTCATGAAAACACATTTTTTAAAACCTTTTTCCATATTTTGCATTCGTCGATTTTATTCAACTGGATTATCGGTAATTTTAAAATTTGCCAACGACCATACCATGCTGAAAACACCAGTTCTCGTCCGATCACTGAAGTTAAGCAGCATTGGGCGCGGTCAGTACTTGGATGGGTGACCGCTTGGGAACACCGCGTGCCGTTGGCATCCTTTTTGTTCAATAATGTTTTAAGATTCATTGTATCTTTATGGAAACACATTTTTTTAATACTTTTTTGCAATTTTTTCCATTAGGCGTTTTTCTCCAACTGGATTATCGGTTATTTAAGAATTTGTCAACGAACATACCATGCTGAAAACACCAGTTCTCGTCCAATTAATGAAGTTAAGCCGCATTGGGCGCGGTCAGTACTTGGATGGGTGTCCGCTTGGGCACACCGCGTGCCGTTGACATCTTTTTTGTTCAATAATATTTTAATATTAATTTGATCTTCATGAAAACACATTTTTTTAATACTTTTTTCCATATTTTGCATTCGTCGATTTTTTTCAACTGGATTATCGGTAATTTAAGAATTTGTCAACGACCATACCATGCTGAAAACACCAGTTCTCGTCCGATCACTGAAGTTAAGCAGCATTGGGCGCGGTCAGTACTTGGATGGGTGACCGCTTGGGAACACCGCGTGCCGTTGACATCTTTTTTGTTCAATAATATTTTACGATTAATTTGATCTTCATGAAAACACATCTTTTTCATACTTTTTTCCATATTTTGCATTCGTCGATTTTCTTCAACTGGATTATCGGTAATTTAAGAATTAGTCAACTACAATACCATGCTGGAAACACCTGTTCTCATCCGATCATTGAAGATAAGCAGCATTGGGCGCGTTCAGTACTTGGATGGGTGACCGCTTGGGAACACCGCGTGCCGTTGACATCTTTTTTGTTCAATAATATTTTAAGATTAATTTGATCTTCATGAAAACACATCTTTTTAATACTTTTTTCCATATTTTGCATTCGTCGATTTTATTCAACTGGATTATCGGTGATTTAAGAATTTGTCAACGACCATACCATGCTGAAAACACCAGTTCTCGTCCGATCAATGAAGTTAAGCCGCATTGGGCGTGTTCAGTACTTGGATGGGTGTCCGCTTGGGAACACCGCGTGCCGTTGACATCTTTTTTGTTCAATAATATTTTAATATTAATTTGATCTTCATGAAAACACATTTTTTTAATACTTTTTTCCATATTTTGCATTCGTCGATTTTATTCAACTGGATTATCGGTAATTTAAGAATTTGTCAACGACCATACCATGCTGAAAACACCAGTTCTCGTCCGATCACTGAAGTTAAGCAGCATTGGGCGCGGTCAGTACTTGGATGGGTGACCGCTTGGGAACACCGCGTGCCGTTGACATCTTTTTTGTTCAATAATATTTTAAGATTATTTTGATCTTCATGAAAACACATCTTTTGCATACTTTTTCCATATTTTGCATTCGTCGATTTTCTTCAACTGGATTATCGGTAATTTAAGAATTTGTCAACGACCATACCATGGTGAAAACACCTGTTCTCATCCGATCATTGAAGTTAAGCAGCATTGGGCGCGTTCAGTACTTGGATGGGTGTCCGCTTGGGAACACCGCGTGCCGTTGACATCTTTTTTGTTCAATAATATTTTAATATTAATTTGATCTTCATGAAAACACATTTTTTTAATACTTTTTTCCATATTTTGCATTCGTCGATTTTATTCAACTGGATTATCGGTAATTTAAGAATTTGTCAACGACCATACCATGCTGAAAACACCAGTTCTCGTCCGATCACTGAAGTTAAGCAGCATTGGGCGCGGTCAGTACTTGGATGGGTGACCGCTTGGGAACACCGCGTGCCGTTGACATCTTTTTTGTTCAATAATATTTTAAGATTAATTTGATCTTCATGAAAACACATCTTTTGCATACTTTTTTCCATATTTTGCATTCGTCGATTTTCTTCAACTGGATTATCGGTAATTTAAGAATTTGTCAACGACCATACCATGGTGAAAACACCTGTTCTCATCCGATCATTGAAGTTAAGCAGCATTGGGCGCGTTCAGTACTTGGATGGGTGTCCGCTTGGGAACACCGCGTGCCGTTGACATCCTTTTTGTTCGATAATATTTTAAGATTAATTTGGTCTTCATGAAAACACATTTTTTAAAACCTTTTTCCATATTTTGCATTCGTCGATTTTATTCGACTGGATTATCGGTAATTTTAAAATTTGCCAACGACCATACCATGCTGAAAACACCAGTTCTCGTCCGATCACTGAAGTTAAGCAGCATTGGGCGCGGTCAGTACTTGGATGGGTGACCGCTTGGGAACACCGCGTGCCGTTGGCATCCTTTTTGTTCAATAATGTTTTAAGATTCATTTTATCTTTATGGAAACACATTTTTTTAATACTTTTTTGCAATTTTTTCCATTAGGCGTTTTTCTCCAACTGGATTATCGATTATTTAAGAATTTGTCAACGAACATACCATGCTGAAAACACCAGTTCTCGTCCGATCAATGAAGTTAAGCCGCATTGGGCGCGTTCAGTACTTGGATGGGTGTCCGCTTGGGAACACCGCGTGCCGTTGACATCTTTTTTGTTCAATAATATTTTAATATTAATTTGATCTTCATGAAAACACATTTTTTTAATACTTTTTTCCATATTTTGCATTCGTCGATTTTATTCAACTGGATTATCGGTAATTTAAGAATTTGTCAACGACCATACCATGCTGAAAACACCAGTTCTCGTCCGATCACTGAAGTTAAGCAGCATTGGGCGCGGTCAGTACTTGGATGGGTGACCGCTTGGGAACACCGCGTGCCGTTGACATCTTTTTTGTTCAATAATATTTTAAGATTAATTTGATCTTCATGAAAACACATCTTTTGCATACTTTTTTCCATATTTTGCATTCGTCGATTTTCTTCAACTGGATTATCGGTAATTTAAGAATTTGTCAACGACCATACCATGGTGAAAACACCTGTTCTCATCCGATCATTGAAGTTAAGCAGCATTGGGCGCGTTCAGTACTTGGATGGGTGTCCGCTTGGGAACACCGCGTGCCGTTGACATCCTTTTTGTTCGATAATATTTTAAGATTAATTTGGTCTTCATGAAAACACATTTTTTAAAACCTTTTTCCATATTTTGCATTCGTCGATTTTATTCAACTGGATTATCGGTAATTTTAAAATTTGCCAACGACCATACCATGCTGAAAACACCAGTTCTCGTCCGATCACTGAAGTTAAGCAGCATTGGGCGCGGTCAGTACTTGGATGGGTGACCGCTTGGGAACACCGCGTGCCGTTGGCATCCTTTTTGTTCAATAATGTTTTAAGATTCATTTTATCTTTATGGAAACACATTTTTTTAATACTTTTTTGCAATTTTTTCCATTAGGCGTTTTTCTCCAACTGGATTATCGGTTATTTAAGAATTTGTCAACGAACATACCATGCTGAAAACACCAGTTCTCGTCCAATTAATGAAGTTAAGCCGCATTGGGCGCGGTCAGTACTTGGATGGGTGTCCGCTTGGGCACACCGCGTGCCGTTGACATCTTTTTTGTTCAATAATATTTTAATATTAATTTGATCTTCATGAAAACACATTTTTTTAATACTTTTTTCCATATTTTGCATTCGTCGATTTTTTTCAACTGGATTATCGGTAATTTAAGAATTTGTCAACGACCATACCATGCTGAAAACACCAGTTCTCGTCAGTCGTAGCCGAGCGAGCGCCCCGAGTGGACGTAAACACGGGCACGTCAGAGAGGCATTGACCCCTCCAATATACCCGAATTTTCTGGATATATTTCAAACAGTATTTGAATAGCTCGATTAAATCGGCATTGAGAACGCATGTTCAACAAAAAGCGAAGTTAACAGTGAGTCTGTGATAATATGTGAGTCTCAATTATCACAAAATGTAGCCCAAAAGTCAAAGGTTTTAACCAATACTACGGCCAAAACCTTTATTGGAACGCATTCGCAAAAAAATCTGGATACGATTCTCAAAAATCCAAAAAGTACAACGCATTTGGTCCGCCTAATGCAAGCAACAAAAACATCATCGACGAGATCCAAGATAACACCCAAACCGAATTTCGCAAATGCTGCAAAGAAAAGGAAAGCCAAGATGCCAAAAACTGCCAATTCAAGCAGTTCGCACAACTCCTCCAACGGTTCTACGACGAGGATGGATATCGAAGACAGAGAAGACGGAAATAAAAAATCCGAACTCTCTCTACTGAAAGCGGAAATCATCAAGCTCAGAGAAGAAAATCGCCAACTAAGAGAAGGCTTCTCCAGCACATCGCAGACGCTACCGTTTCCCACGCAAAACCGATTTGCGAGTCTCACCGACACGGGCGCATCGTTCGTTAACCCCGAGACGACCGATGACAACGAATACAGCGAACGAGAGTCGTCACCACGAAATCGAGAGACGAGCGAGGAGTGGATGACCATTCTACGGAAAAAAAATCAACGCCAGGTCACCCCGAACGACGAGCGAACAGAGAAGCGAAGGCGCCTGTCTTCCCGGGATGTCAACACCATCGGAGTCAACGCACCCGCACGGGTATCGCTTACGAAGAAGAAAGCAAAAGTACCGCCGATCAGCATATATCGACAAGATGTAAAGGACACTATCGAGGTACTGTCAAAAGTGATGAAAAATAAAGACTTTAAAATACAAAGACAAAACGACAAGCAACACAAATTAATTTTAAGTAGCTACGAAGAACACAAGAAAGCTAAAGACGTTTTGAAAAAAGTAGATGCACAATACTATACGTATACGCCGAAGGAGGAAAAAGCGCAAACGTTTATGTTAAAAGGAATCGACGGTAGTTTCGATCCAAGTGACTTATTAGTGTATCTAAAGGAAAACGAGAATGAAAACTTAGAATTCATAAGTGTTACTAGGCATACTACACCAAAATCGATCAAAGAAAACAGAGTTCTGCCGCTTTATCGCGTACAATTAACGTCTGATAGTGTCGCCGGAAAATTGCACGAAATAAAGTATCTAGCGCACCAAGTAATCTGGTGGGAAAAAATTAAAAAATCAAGCACAGTTCAGTGCAAAAATTGCCAACGTTTAGGTCACACAGCTTCTAACTGCAATATGAAGTATCGATGCGTTAAGTGCGATATCCCACACGGGCCGAAAGAATGCCAACTAAGTAATAACACAAACGAAGCGACGAAAGAGGCAGTTTATTGCGTACTGTGTAAGAACTTCGGTCACCCCGCATCCTATCGAGGCTGCCCAAAGCATGTGGAATTTATAACAAAACAAAGTCAGAATAATAATTATAATACCAAAATTAACTCACGCAAAATCACAGGGACGGATTATACACAGCCAAGTACAATAAAACAATTAATAAACGGACCTCAACAATCGGCAATTCCGAGAATGAGCTACGCGGATCGCGCAAAAACGTCAAACCCACAACCAAATAATAGCAGAGAACAGAATGATCTGCAATCGATCATAGCAAATATGCAGCAACAAATTGCTTGGGTTACGCAAGCAATTCAAAACAACACGAAACTGATCAATGGTTTGTACAGTTTATTAACGCCGAATCAGCGGACTGAGTAATGCGCGAGCAAAGTATTAACAAAAATCAAATGCTAAAAGTCGACTATCTAACGATAATTTCCGTTAATGTCAACTCATTAATACAAAACCAAAGACGAGCGTCATTATTTAAATTAGTTAATAAATATAAGCCAGATATAGTTCTATTAAATGAAACAAAATTAAATCCGAAACACAAAATGGAATTTAAAAACTACGCGGTTGTCCGAAGAGATAGACCGAATAGCACACAAGGAGGGGGAGTAGCGATCCTCGTAAAAATTCCCATCAAATATGAAATTGTAGGGCTTGATTTCTCACACAGCACCGAAATATTGGAAACTTTGGCAATCTCGATAAATATAAAAAACCAAGAGAAACTGTATATCGTATCTATATATGCCCCGCACGGTAAATCTAAAGAATTTGCGATCGAGTATAATAATCTATACAAGCATCTAAGGTTAAATGAATTAAACAATTTTTACGTTATCGCAGGAGACTTAAACGCCAAACATCACTCATGGGGAAATGCAATTAATAACCAACGAGGGCTGTTTATTTACGACTGGTTCGAAAATAATGAAATAGAATACAAGGCCAAACTCTATGGATCGGACTGTCCTACTTACCCCAGAGGACAGTCTTTTCTCGACCTATGTATTGCAGACTGTAGACTCCAAATAGAAACAAAACAGGAGCGCATTAAAACAATACCTTACGACAGCGACCACAATGCGCTAATATTTAATATTAGAGGTAACACACAAACCAAGTGGGAAATAGAAATGCAAAAAGAGGATCATCGGCTAAATTATAAAAAAACAAATTGGGACGACTTCAAAAAATATTTAACCCGTAATTACACCATAACAATTCCCAATGATATAAATCTCAGCAGGAACGAAATAGATAACTACATATTGGAATTAGAAAAAGTTATACACAAGGCCATTCAATATACTGTTCCGAAAATAAAAACTAAAAACAGTATTGACTGCTATCGCAATTCTGACATTGACAAGTTACAGAATTTAAAAAGCTCATTGATCACAAAAATAAATAACATTTACAGAAAATTTAATGCTCACAATAATATTGAACTTCAAACATACAAAGATATGTTAATAGGGACAAAGCAATTGTTAAAACAAGAATATAACAAATCAATCAATAAATATTGGCAAAATAAAATAAAAAATATTCCCGTTAACGATCCGAAAAATATGTTTCCAATAATAAATCAAATATTTAGACCAAAAGGCAAGATCGAAATCGCGAACCTTTCAATAAATCAAGATAAAGTTAATCTCTTACGTTCTTCCGGCGTCGATCCTGCTCAATGTCGCAAAGATCAACAGGGCAATTATTGCGTTTCAAATCCCCTAGATAAATTAGAAATACTAGGATGCCACTTCGCTAATATCCACAAGCAAAATGATAATATGGGAAGCGAAGGACTGACTAATATCGTTATGCACCATACAAACGAAATAAAAAAAGAAATGCAGGAAGATATAAGAGTCTCAGCAAAATTACAAAATTTTTCGACGTCAAATTACTCTGATAATCCGGAAGACTTGCAAGATACTTTGACAAACACAGCACGGTTAATAAAAATATTCGAAAGACTAAACACAAAAAAGTCATCCGGAATTGATGGCATTCCAAACATAGTATTGAAACATCTACCGTCAGTAATTATTCGAGACTATTGTATTCTTTTTAATAATGCATTAAACATTTCATATTTTCCAGAGCGCTGGAAAAAAGCTAAAGTCATCGCAATAAATAAGCCGGGTAAGGAAAAGTCTGATCCAAGTAGTTATAGGCCTATAAGTCTCCTGCCGAATGTAGGAAAAGTCTTCGAAGTAGTAATTAATATAGCTATAAATAAGTCTTGCTTAAAAAATGATATAATACCTGAGTATCAATTTGGCTTTAAGCATAAACATTCCACCATTCATGGTATAACGAAACTGACCTCAGACATATGCTGGGGTTTAAACAGTGGCAATTGCGTAGGCGCGTGTCTCATAGACTTGGAAAAAGCTTTTGACACTATATGGATTTGAGGATTGATATTTAAGATGCTGAAAAAAAAATTCCCTAAATATCTAATAAAATTAATATGGAACATGGTAGAAAACAGAAGTTTTAAAACCACCGATGGCGTAGTAACATCAACACGAGAGCACGTCCTTGAAAATGGCTTACAGCAGGGTACCGTTAACTCACCAGTTTTGTTTAATATCTACAATAGCGACATACTCTTCCTAGATGGCATTAACATTAATCCGAATCGTAGTGCACTAGCTTTTGCAGATGACCTCATAATCTACTCGAAAGCCAAAAAAGTCTCAGAAGTCCAAGATGAATTACAGCAAATGTTTATAAAAATTCAAGGGTATTGTAACAATTGGAAACTGAAAATAAATAACGACAAATGCGAAACAATATTGTTTAGGCCGAAATTGGTAAATGCGACAAGAGAAGTGCGACGGAATTGGAAAGACTTCAAAATAAAATCGCAATATCAAACAAACGAATTTATAACTCATAAGCTTACCGTAAAGTATCTGGGAGTAAACATAGACCAGCACTTGACGTATACTCACCATCTAGAAATTCAACTCAAAAAGGCAAGAAAAGTTTTCCTGAAACTCAGTAGACTCTTTTACAACAAAAATCTCAATAGCATCACAAAGATAAACTGTTACTGTACATTAATAAGACCGTTACTGACTTATGGATGCGCAGTATGGTATAACCAGCGACCACCAATTATGGAAAAATTCAGGGCCTTCGAGAGAAAATGTTTAAGGGCTTGTCTAGGAATGTATAGAAAAGCGGAAACAAATTTTACACATCATATCAGTAACCAACATATCTATAACGAAGCCAACATACCGAGAATAGATATTCACCTCTTAAAAATTATAAGAAATCATTGGGCAAACACAGCGCGCATCGAAAATAATAATTTAATTTCGGCTCCGTGCTACGCAGATGCAAATTATATAAAAAAGACCCTAAAATCTGGATACATACCACCGGAAGGCTTCATATTTCTGGATGCAAATAAATATATACAGGATATAAACAATATACCGATAATCTACCATGCGCACAGAAAACGAGGACAAACTCATATAAAATGGGAACCAAACCTAAATACCACCGATAAAAATCCACTCTGGCGATATGAAATGTCGATCCCCGATCGAGACAAAAACGATAAATCTCGAAAAAATGTAAAGAAATACTGGTGGCTAGATTAGCAATAAACGCAAACTCAGCGAACTATAATAATAAGTCTTAAAAAAAATAAATATATATATCCGTTTATTTATTTTTTTATCTCATGTAAATAGTGTATATATATTGTAATTAGATTGTATATAGTCGTTTTTTAAGGTAGATATAATTAGCTATAGGGTGCACAAAGCACAAGCAATGTATAAAAAAAATAGTTTTGTATCAACAACCTTTCTATTTTTATATAAGAAAAAGTTCAAAAATCATATGCTCATGTTCCCAACAAATATGAATGTTGTAACCAAAATAACCGATGATTTTTGCAATGCGTGCTGCAGGTAGCCATTTTGTATTGAAAATGAATGAGAAAATCTTTTGTTTATTGAAGAATTAATTGATGTACGATTGGTTGTAAATAAACGCATTTAAAAAAAAAAAAAAAACACCAGTTCTCGTCCGATCATTGAAGTTAAGCAGCATTGGGCGCGGTCAGTACTTGGATGGGTGACCGCTTGGGAACACCGCGTGCCGTTGACATCTTTTTTGTTCAATAATATTTTACGATTAATTTGATCTTCATGAAAACACATCTTTTTCATACTTTTTTCCATATTTTGCATTCGTCGATTTTCTTCAACTGGATTATCGGTAATTTAAGAATTAGTCAACTACAATACCATGCTGAAAACACCTGTTCTCATCCGATCATTGAAGATAAGCAGCATTGGGCGCGTTCAGTACTTGGATGGGTGACCGCTTGGGAACACCGCGTGCCGTTGACATCTTTTTTGTTCAATAATATTTTAAGATTAATTTGATCTTCATGAAAACACATTTTTTAAATACTCTTTTCCATATTTTGCATTCGTCGATTTTGTTCAACTGGATTATTGGTAATTGAAGAATTTGTCAACGACCATACCATGCTGAAAACACCAGTTCTTGTCCGATCACTGAAGTTAAGTAGCATTGGGCGCTGTCAGTACTTGGATGGGTGACCGCTTGGGAACACCGCGTGCCGTTGACATCCTTTTTGTTTAATAATATTTTAAGATTAATATGATCTTCATCAAAACACATTTTTTAATTACTCTTTTCCATATTTTGCTTTTGTCGATTTTCTTAAACTGGATTATCGGTAATTTAAGAATTTGTCAACGATCATACCATGCTGAAAACACCAGTTCTCGTCCGATCACTGAAGTTAAGCAGCATTGGGCGCGGTCAGTACTTGGATGGGTGACCGCTTGGGAACACCGCATGCCGTTGTCATCCTTTTTGTTCAATAATATTTAAGATTAATTTTATCTTTATGGAAACACATTTTTTAAATACTTTTTTGCAATTTTTTCCATTAGCCGTTTTTCTCCAACTGGATTATCGGTTGTTTAAGAATTTGTCAACGACCACACCATGCTGAAAACACCAGTTCTCGTCCGATCACTGAAGTTAAGCAGCATTGGGCGCGGTCAGTACTTGGATGGGTGACCGCTTGGGAACACCGCGTGCCGTTGACATCTTTTTTGTTCAATAATATTTTAAGATTAATTTGATCTTCATGAAAACACATCTTTTTAATACTTTTTTCCATATTTTGCATTCGTCGATTTTATTCAACTGGATTATCGGTAATTTAAGAATTTGTCAACGACCATACCATGCTGAAAACACCAGTTCTCGTCCGATCACTGAAGTTAAGCAGCATTGGGCGCGGTCAGTACTTGGATGGGTGACCGCTTGGGAACACCGCGTGCCGTTGACATCTTTTTTGTTCAATAATATTTTAAGATTAATTTGATCTTCATGAAAACACATCTTTTGCATACTTTTTTCCATATTTTGCATTCGTCGATTTTCTTCAACTGGATTATCGGTAATTTAAGAATTTGTCAACGACCATACCATGGTGAAAACACCTGTTCTCATCCGATCATTGAAGTTAAGCAGCATTGGGCGCGTTCAGTACTTGGATGGGTGTCCGCTTGGGAACACCGCGTGCCGTTGACATCCTTTTTGTTCGATAATATTTTAAGATTAATTTGGTCTTCATGAAAACACATTTTTTAAAACCTTTTTCCATATTTTGCATTCGTCGATTTTATTCGACTGGATTATCGGTAATTTTAAAATTTGCCAACGACCATACCATGCTGAAAACACCAGTTCTCGTCCGATCACTGAAGTTAAGCAGCATTGGGCGCGGTCAGTACTTGGATGGGTGACCGCTTGGGAACACCGCGTGCCGTTGGCATCCTTTTTGTTCAATAATGTTTTAAGATTCATTTTATCTTTATGGAAACACATTTTTTTAATACTTTTTTGCAATTTTTTCCATTAGGCGTTTTTCTCCAACTGGATTATCGATTATTTAAGAATTTGTCAACGAACATACCATGCTGAAAACACCAGTTCTCGTCCGATCAATGAAGTTAAGCCGCATTGGGCGCGTTCAGTACTTGGATGGGTGTCCGCTTGGGAACACCGCGTGCCGTTGACATCTTTTTTGTTCAATAATATTTTAATATTAATTTGATCTTCATGAAAACACATTTTTTTAATACTTTTTTCCATATTTTGCATTCGTCGATTTTATTCAACTGGATTATCGGTAATTTAAGAATTTGTCAACGACCATACCATGCTGAAAACACCAGTTCTCGTCCGATCACTGAAGTTAAGCAGCATTGGGCGCGGTCAGTACTTGGATGGGTGACCGCTTGGGAACACCGCGTGCCGTTGACATCTTTTTTGTTCAATAATATTTTAAGATTAATTTGATCTTCATGAAAACACATCTTTTGCATACTTTTTTCCATATTTTGCATTCGTCGATTTTCTTCAACTGGATTATCGGTAATTTAAGAATTTGTCAACGACCATACCATGGTGAAAACACCTGTTCTCATCCGATCATTGAAGTTAAGCAGCATTGGGCGCGTTCAGTACTTGGATGGGTGTCCGCTTGGGAACACCGCGTGCCGTTGACATCCTTTTTGTTCGATAATATTTTAAGATTAATTTGGTCTTCATGAAAACACATTTTTTAAAACCTTTTTCCATATTTTGCATTCGTCGATTTTATTCAACTGGATTATCGGTAATTTTAAAATTTGCCAACGACCATACCATGCTGAAAACACCAGTTCTCGTCCGATCACTGAAGTTAAGCAGCATTGGGCGCGGTCAGTACTTGGATGGGTGACCGCTTGGGAACACCGCGTGCCGTTGGCATCCTTTTTGTTCAATAATGTTTTAAGATTCATTTTATCTTTATGGAAACACATTTTTTTAATACTTTTTTGCAATTTTTTCCATTAGGCGTTTTTCTCCAACTGGATTATCGGTTATTTAAGAATTTGTCAACGAACATACCATGCTGAAAACACCAGTTCTCGTCCAATTAATGAAGTTAAGCCGCATTGGGCGCGGTCAGTACTTGGATGGGTGTCCGCTTGGGCACACCGCGTGCCGTTGACATCTTTTTTGTTCAATAATATTTTAATATTAATTTGATCTTCATGAAAACACATTTTTTTAATACTTTTTTCCATATTTTGCATTCGTCGATTTTTTTCAACTGGATTATCGGTAATTTAAGAATTTGTCAACGACCATACCATGCTGAAAACACCAGTTCTCGTCCGATCACTGAAGTTAAGCAGCATTGGGCGCGGTCAGTACTTGGATGGGTGACCGCTTGGGAACACCGCGTGCCGTTGACATCTTTTTTGTTCAATAATATTTTACGATTAATTTGATCTTCATGAAAACACATCTTTTTCATACTTTTTTCCATATTTTGCATTCGTCGATTTTCTTCAACTGGATTATCGGTAATTTAAGAATTAGTCAACTACAATACCATGCTGAAAACACCTGTTCTCATCCGATCATTGAAGATAAGCAGCATTGGGCGCGTTCAGTACTTGGATGGGTGACCGCTTGGGAACACCGCGTGCCGTTGACATCTTTTTTGTTCAATAATATTTTAAGATTAATTTGATCTTCATGAAAACACATTTTTTAAATACTTTTTTGCAATTTTTTCCATTAGCCGTTTTTCTCCAACTGGATTATCGGTTGTTTAAGAATTTGTCAACGACCACACCATGCTGAAAACACCAGTTCTCGTCCGATCACTGAAGTTAAGCAGCATTGGGCGCGGTCAGTACTTGGATGGGTGACCGCTTGGGAACACCGCGTGCCGTTGACATCTTTTTTGTTCAATAATATTTTAAGATTAATTTGATCTTCATGAAAACACATCTTTTTAATACTTTTTTCCATATTTTGCATTCGTCGATTTTATTCAACTGGATTATCGGTAATTTAAGAATTTGTCAACGACCATACCATGCTGAAAACACCAGTTCTCGTCCGATCAATGAAGTTAAGCCGCATTGGGCGTGTTCAGTACTTGGATGGGTGTCCGCTTGGGAACACCGCGTGCCGTTGACATCTTTTTTGTTCAATAATATTTTAATATTAATTTGATCTTCATGAAAACACATTTTTTTAATACTTTTTTCCATATTTTGCATTCGTCGATTTTATTCAACTGGATTATCGGTAATTTAAGAATTTGTCAACGACCATACCATGCTGAAAACACCAGTTCAACACAATTAAAGACCTCACCGAGAGGAAAAATCGTTTTGTCGTAGATAACCAGGCAGGTAGATGAGTACGTCCTCGCCATCGCCACCTACACCACATTTTAAATAGCTAGGCTAACATAACGATGACTTATTCAAGCCGACTGTAAATAAAATTATTTTTATAAGTATTATATTAAGTTTTGTTATAAGTGATGTTTTTAGGATAAGTCGACAGAGATATTGTAAAAGGTGTTTTTACGGAACCACCCGAATTTTTCACCCTTGTTCCTGCGTACGTCGACACGCCTTATAGTGATAAACGAGAATGTTGAATAAACCAAAGATAAAACCTCTCATAGAATATAAAGTGTGTTATACGAGTAAGCCGACAAATGCCTTAGACTGGTTAAGCGGTTCAGATTCCTATTAGATATTAAGTTTGGTTATTTTATATGTTTATTTCTACCAAAGATTTGTTTAAGAGAATGTACAAGGTATAAAGAAATAAATCATTTATTAAAAAAAAAAAAAAACTGAAAACACCAGTTCTCGTCCGATCACTGAAGTTAAGCAGCATTGGGCGCGGTCAGTACTTGGATGGGTGACCGCTTGGGAACACCGCGTGCCGTTGACATCTTTTTTGTTCAATAATATTTTAAGATTATTTTGATCTTCATGAAAACACATCTTTTGCATACTTTTTTCCATATTTTGCATTCGTCGATTTTCTTCAACTGGATTATCGGTAATTTAAGAATTTGTCAACGACCATACCATGGTGAAAACACCTGTTCTCATCCGATCATTGAAGTTAAGCAGCATTGGGCGCGTTCAGTACTTGGATGGGTGTCCGCTTGGGAACACCGCGTGCCGTTGACATCTTTTTTGTTCAATAATATTTTAATATTAATTTGATCTTCATGAAAACACATTTTTTTAATACTTTTTTCCATATTTTGCATTCGTCGATTTTATTCAACTGGATTATCGGTAACTTAAGAATTTGTCAACGACCATACCATGCTGAAAACACCAGTTCTCGTCCGATCACTGAAGTTAAGCAGCATTGGGCGCGGTCAGTACTTGGATGGGTGACCGCTTGGGAACACCGCGTGCCGTTGACATCTTTTTTGTTCAATAATATTTTAAGATTAATTTGATCTTCATGAAAACACATCTTTTGCATACTTTTTTCCATATTTTGCATTTGTCGATTTTCTTCAACTGGATTATCGGTAATTTAAGAATTTGTCAACGACCATACCATGGTGAAAACACCTGTTCTCATCCGATCATTGAAGTTAAGCAGCATTGGGCGCGTTCAGTACTTGGATGGGTGTCCGCTTGGGAACACCGCGTGCCGTTGACATCCTTTTTGTTCGATAATATTTTAAGATTAATTTGGTCTTCATGAAAACACATTTTTTAAAACCTTTTTCCATATTTTGCATTCGTCGATTTTATTCGACTGGATTATCGGTAATTTTAAAATTTGCCAACGACCATACCATGCTGAAAACACCAGTTCTCGTCCGATCACTGAAGTTAAGCAGCATTGGGCGCGGTCAGTACTTGGATGGGTGACCGCTTGGGAACACCGCGTGCCGTTGGCATCCTTTTTGTTCAATAATGTTTTAAGATTCATTTTATCTTTATGGAAACACATTTTTTTAATACTTTTTTGCAATTTTTTCCATTAGGCGTTTTTCTCCAACTGGATTATCGGTTATTTAAGAATTTGTCAACGAACATACCATGCTGAAAACACCAGTTCTCGTCCGATCAATGAAGTTAAGCCGCATTTTGCGCGTTCAGTACTTGGATGGGTGTCCGCTTGGGAACACCGCGTGCCGTTGACATCTTTTTTGTTCAATAATATTTTAATATTAATTTGATCTTCATGAAAACACATTTTTTTAATACTTTTTTCCATATTTTGCATTCGTCGATTTTATTCAACTGGATTATCGGTAATTTAAGAATTTGTCAACGACCATACCATGCTGAAAACACCAGTTCTCGTCCGATCACTGAAGTTAAGCAGCATTGGGCGCGGTCAGTACTTGGATGGGTGACCGCTTGGGAACACCGCGTGCCGTTGACATCTTTTTTGTTCAATAATATTTTAAGATTAATTTGATCTTCATGAAAACACATCTTTTGCATACTTTTTTCCATATTTTGCATTCGTCGATTTTCTTCAACTGGATTATCGGTAATTTAAGAATTTGTCAACGACCATACCATGGTGAAAACACCTGTTCTCATCCGATCATTGAAGTTAAGCAGCATTGGGCGCGTTCAGTACTTGGATGGGTGTCCGCTTGGGAACACCGCGTGCCGTTGACATCCTTTTTGTTCGATAATATTTTAAGATTAATTTGGTCTTCATGAAAACACATTTTTTAAAACCTTTTTCCATATTTTGCATTCGTCGATTTTATTCAACTGGATTATCGGTAATTTAAAAATTTGCCAACGACCATACCATGCTGAAAACACCAGTTCTCGTCCGATCACTGAAGTTAAGCAGCATTGGGCGCGGTCAGTACTTGGATGGGTGACCGCTTGGGAACACCGCGTGCCGTTGACATCTTTTTTGTTCAATAATATTTTAATATTAATTTGATCTTCATGAAAACACATTTTTTTAATACTTTTTTCCATATTTTGCATTCGTCGATTTTATTCAACTGGATTATCGGTAATTTAAGAATTTGTCAACGACCATACCATGCTGAAAACACCAGTTCTCGTCCGATCACTGAAGTTAAGCAGCATTGGGCGCGGTCAGTACTTGGATGGGTGACCGCTTGGGAACACCGCGTGCCGTTGACATCTTTTTTGTTCAATAATATTTTAAGATTAATTTGATCTTCATGAAAACACATCTTTTGCATACTTTTTTCCATATTTTGCATTCGTCGATTTTCTTCAACTGGATTATCGGTAATTTAAGAATTTGTCAACGACCATACCATGGTGAAAACACCTGTTCTCATCCGATCATTGAAGTTAAGCAGCATTGGGCGCGTTCAGTACTTGGATGGGTGTCCGCTTGGGAACACCGCGTGCCGTTGACATCTTTTTTGTTCAATAATATTTTAAGATTAATTTGATCTTCATGAAAACACATTTTTTAAATACTCTTTTCCATATTTTGCATTCGTCGATTTAGTTCAACTGGATTATTGGTAATTGAAGAATTTGTCAACGACCATACCATGCTGAAAACACCAGTTCTTGTCCGATCACTGAAGTTAAGTAGCATTGGGCGCTGTCAGTACTTGGATGGGTGACCGCTTGGGAACACCGCGTGCCGTTGACATCCTTTTTGTTTAATAATATTTTAAGATTAATATGATCTTCATCAAAACACATTTTTTAATTACTCTTTTCCATATTTTGCTTTTGTCGATTTTCTTAAACTGGATTATCGGTAATTTAAGAATTTGTCAACGATCATACCATGCTGAAAACACCAGTTCTCGTCCGATCACTGAAGTTAAGCAGCATTGGGCGCGGTCAGTACTTGGATGGGTGACCGCTTGGGAACACCGCATGCCGTTGTCATCCTTTTTGTTCAATAATATTTAAGATTAATTTTATCTTTATGGAAACACATTTTTTAAATACTTTTTTGCAATTTTTTCCATTAGCCGTTTTTCTCCAACTGGATTATCGGTTGTTTAAGAATTTGTCAACGACCACACCATGCTGAAAACACCAGTTCTCGTCCGATCACTGAAGTTAAGCAGCATTGGGCGCGGTCAGTACTTGGATGGGTGACCGCTTGGGAACACCGCGTGCCGTTGACATCTTTTTTGTTCAATAATATTTTAAGATTAATTTGATCTTCATGAAAACACATCTTTTGCATACTTTTTTCCATATTTTGCATTCGTCGATTTTCTTCAACTGGATTATCGGTAATTTAAGAATTTGTCAACGACCATACCATGCTGAAAACACCAGTTCTCGTCCGATCAATGAAGTTAAGCCGCATTGGGCGTGTTCAGTACTTGGATGGGTGTCCGCTTGGGAACACCGCGTGCCGTTGACATCTTTTTTGTTCAATAATATTTTAATATTAATTTGATCTTCATGAAAACACATTTTTTTAATACTTTTTTCCATATTTTGCATTCGTCGATTTTATTCAACTGGATTATCGGTAATTTAAGAATTTGTCAACGACCATACCATGCTGAAAACACCAGTTCTCGTCCGATCACTGAAGTTAAGCAGCATTGGGCGCGGTCAGTACTTGGATGGGTGACCGCTTGGGAACACCGCGTGCCGTTGACATCTTTTTTGTTCAATAATATTTTAAGATTATTTTGATCTTCATGAAAACACATCTTTTGCATACTTTTTTCCATATTTTGCATTCGTCGATTTTCTTCAACTGGATTATCGGTAATTGAAGAATTTGTCAACGACCATACCATGGTGAAAACACCTGTTCTCATCCGATCATTGAAGTTAAGCAGCATTGGGCGCGTTCAGTACTTGGATGGGTGTCCGCTTGGGAACACCGCGTGCCGTTGACATCTTTTTTGTTCAATAATATTTTAATATTAATTTGATCTTCATGAAAACACATTTTTTTAATACTTTTTTCCATATTTTGCATTCGTCGATTTTATTCAACTGGATTATCGGTAACTTAAGAATTTGTCAACGACCATACCATGCTGAAAACACCAGTTCTCGTCCGATCACTGAAGTTAAGCAGCATTGGGCGCGGTCAGTACTTGGATGGGTGACCGCTTGGGAACACCGCGTGCCGTTGACATCTTTTTTGTTCAATAATATTTTAAGATTAATTTGATCTTCATGAAAACACATCTTTTGCATACTTTTTTCCATATTTTGCATTTGTCGATTTTCTTCAACTGGATTATCGGTAATTTAAGAATTTGTCAACGACCATACCATGGTGAAAACACCTGTTCTCATCCGATCATTGAAGTTAAGCAGCATTGGGCGCGTTCAGTACTTGGATGGGTGTCCGCTTGGGAACACCGCGTGCCGTTGACATCTTTTTTGTTCAATAATATTTTAATATTAATTTGATCTTCATGAAAACACATTTTTTTAATACTTTTTTCCATATTTTGCATTCGTCGATTTTATTCAACTGGATTATCGGTAATTTAAGAATTTGTCAACGACCATACCATGCTGAAAACACCAGTTCTCGTCCGATCACTGAAGTTAAGCAGCATTGGGCGCGGTCAGTACTTGGATGGGTGACCGCTTGGGAACACCGCGTGCCGTTGACATCTTTTTTGTTCAATAATATTTTAAGATTAATTTGATCTTCATGAAAACACATCTTTTGCATACTTTTTTCCATATTTTGCATTCGTCGATTTTCTTCAACTGGATTATCGGTAATTTAAGAATTTGTCAACGACCATACCATGGTGAAAACACCTGTTCTCATCCGATCATTGAAGTTAAGCAGCATTGGGCGCGTTCAGTACTTGGATGGGTGTCCGCTTGGGAACACCGCGTGCCGTTGACATCCTTTTTGTTCGATAATATTTTAAGATTAATTTGGTCTTCATGAAAACACATTTTTTAAAACCTTTTTCCATATTTTGCATTCGTCGATTTTATTCGACTGGATTATCGGTAATTTTAAAATTTGCCAACGACCATACCATGCTGAAAACACCAGTTCTCGTCCGATCACTGAAGTTAAGCAGCATTGGGCGCGGTCAGTACTTGGATGGGTGACCGCTTGGGAACACCGCGTGCCGTTGGCATCCTTTTTGTTCAATAATGTTTTAAGATTCATTTTATCTTTATGGAAACACATTTTTTTAATACTTTTTTGCAATTTTTTCCATTAGGCGTTTTTCTCCAACTGGATTATCGATTATTTAAGAATTTGTCAACGAACATACCATGCTGAAAACACCAGTTCTCGTCCGATCAATGAAGTTAAGCCGCATTGGGCGCGTTCAGTACTTGGATGGGTGTCCGCTTGGGAACACCGCGTGCCGTTGACATCTTTTTTGTTCAATAATATTTTAATATTAATTTGATCTTCATGAAAACACATTTTTTTAATACTTTTTTCCATATTTTGCATTCGTCGATTTTATTCAACTGGATTATCGGTAATTTAAGAATTTGTCAACGACCATACCATGCTGAAAACACCAGTTCTCGTCCGATCACTGAAGTTAAGCAGCATTGGGCGCGGTCAGTACTTGGATGGGTGACCGCTTGGGAACACCGCGTGCCGTTGACATCTTTTTTGTTCAATAATATTTTAAGATTAATTTGATCTTCATGAAAACACATCTTTTGCATACTTTTTTCCATATTTTGCATTCGTCGATTTTCTTCAACTGGATTATCGGTAATTTAAGAATTTGTCAACGACCATACCATGGTGAAAACACCTGTTCTCATCCGATCATTGAAGTTAAGCAGCATTGGGCGCGTTCAGTACTTGGATGGGTGTCCGCTTGGGAACACCGCGTGCCGTTGACATCCTTTTTGTTCGATAATATTTTAAGATTAATTTGGTCTTCATGAAAACACATTTTTTAAAACCTTTTTCCATATTTTGCATTCGTCGATTTTATTCAACTGGATTATCGGTAATTTTAAAATTTGCCAACGACCATACCATGCTGAAAACACCAGTTCTCGTCCGATCACTGAAGTTAAGCAGCATTGGGCGCGGTCAGTACTTGGATGGGTGACCGCTTGGGAACACCGCGTGCCGTTGGCATCCTTTTTGTTCAATAATGTTTTAAGATTCATTTTATCTTTATGGAAACACATTTTTTTAATACTTTTTTGCAATTTTTTCCATTAGGCGTTTTTCTCCAACTGGATTATCGGTTATTTAAGAATTTGTCAACGAACATACCATGCTGAAAACACCAGTTCTCGTCCAATTAATGAAGTTAAGCCGCATTGGGCGCGGTCAGTACTTGGATGGGTGTCCGCTTGGGCACACCGCGTGCCGTTGACATCTTTTTTGTTCAATAATATTTTAATATTAATTTGATCTTCATGAAAACACATTTTTTTAATACTTTTTTCCATATTTTGCATTCGTCGATTTTTTTCAACTGGATTATCGGTAATTTAAGAATTTGTCAACGACCATACCATGCTGAAAACACCAGTTCTCGTCCGATCACTGAAGTTAAGCAGCATTGGGCGCGGTCAGTACTTGGATGGGTGACCGCTTGGGAACACCGCGTGCCGTTGACATCTTTTTTGTTCAATAATATTTTACGATTAATTTGATCTTCATGAAAACACATCTTTTTCATACTTTTTTCCATATTTTGCATTCGTCGATTTTCTTCAACTGGATTATCGGTAATTTAAGAATTAGTCAACTACAATACCATGCTGAAAACACCTGTTCTCATCCGATCATTGAAGATAAGCAGCATTGGGCGCGTTCAGTACTTGGATGGGTGACCGCTTGGGAACACCGCGTGCCGTTGACATCTTTTTTGTTCAATAATATTTTAAGATTAATTTGATCTTCATGAAAACACATTTTTTAAATACTTTTTTGCAATTTTTTCCATTAGCCGTTTTTCTCCAACTGGATTATCGGTTGTTTAAGAATTTGTCAACGACCACACCATGCTGAAAACACCAGTTCTCGTCCGATCACTGAAGTTAAGCAGCATTGGGCGCGGTCAGTACTTGGATGGGTGACCGCTTGGGAACACCGCGTGCCGTTGACATCTTTTTTGTTCAATAATATTTTAAGATTAATTTGATCTTCATGAAAACACATCTTTTTAATACTTTTTTCCATATTTTGCATTCGTCGATTTTATTCAACTGGATTATCGGTAATTTAAGAATTTGTCAACGACCATACCATGCTGAAAACACCAGTTCTCGTCCGATCAATGAAGTTAAGCCGCATTGGGCGTGTTCAGTACTTGGATGGGTGTCCGCTTGGGAACACCGCGTGCCGTTGACATCTTTTTTGTTCAATAATATTTTAATATTAATTTGATCTTCATGAAAACACATTTTTTTAATACTTTTTTCCATATTTTGCATTCGTCGATTTTATTCAACTGGATTATCGGTAATTTAAGAATTTGTCAACGACCATACCATGCTGAAAACACCAGTTCAACACAATTAAAGACCTCACCGAGAGGAAAAATCGTTTTGTCGTAGATAACCAGGCAGGTAGATGAGTACGTCCTCGCCATCGCCACCTACACCACATTTTAAATAGCTAGGCTAACATAACGATGACTTATTCAAGCCGACTGTAAATAAAATTATTTTTATAAGTATTATATTAAGTTTTGTTATAAGTGATGTTTTTAGGATAAGTCGACAGAGATATTGTAAAAGGTGTTTTTACGGAACCACCCGAATTTTTCACCCTTGTTCCTGCGTACGTCGACACGCCTTATAGTGATAAACGAGAATGTTGAATAAACCAAAGATAAAACCTCTCATAGAATATAAAGTGTGTTATACGAGTAAGCCGACAAATGCCTTAGACTGGTTAAGCGGTTCAGATTCCTATTAGATATTAAGTTTGGTTATTTTATATGTTTATTTCTACCAAAGATTTGTTTAAGAGAATGTACAAGGTATAAAGAAATAAATCATTTATTAAAAAAAAAAAAAAACTGAAAACACCAGTTCTCGTCCGATCACTGAAGTTAAGCAGCAT
The DNA here is from genome assembly GCA_963932165.1 of Pimpla rufipes. Lineage (NCBI taxonomy): Eukaryota > Metazoa > Arthropoda > Insecta > Hymenoptera > Ichneumonidae > Pimpla > Pimpla rufipes. Next base: position 11,312,550 of record OZ010631.1, on the reverse strand, counting down.
TGGGCGCGGTCAGTACTTGGATGGGTGACCGCTTGGGAACACCGCGTGCCGTTGACATCTTTTTTGTTCAATAATATTTTAAGATTATTTTGATCTTCATGAAAACACATCTTTTGCATACTTTTTTCCATATTTTGCATTCGTCGATTTTCTTCAACTGGATTATCGGTAATTTAAGAATTTGTCAACGACCATACCATGGTGAAAACACCTGTTCTCATCCGATCATTGAAGTTAAGCAGCATTGGGCGCGTTCAGTACTTGGATGGGTGTCCGCTTGGGAACACCGCGTGCCGTTGACATCTTTTTTGTTCAATAATATTTTAATATTAATTTGATCTTCATGAAAACACATTTTTTTAATACTTTTTTCCATATTTTGCATTCGTCGATTTTATTCAACTGGATTATCGGTAACTTAAGAATTTGTCAACGACCATACCATGCTGAAAACACCAGTTCTCGTCCGATCACTGAAGTTAAGCAGCATTGGGCGCGGTCAGTACTTGGATGGGTGACCGCTTGGGAACACCGCGTGCCGTTGACATCTTTTTTGTTCAATAATATTTTAAGATTAATTTGATCTTCATGAAAACACATCTTTTGCATACTTTTTTCCATATTTTGCATTTGTCGATTTTCTTCAACTGGATTATCGGTAATTTAAGAATTTGTCAACGACCATACCATGGTGAAAACACCTGTTCTCATCCGATCATTGAAGTTAAGCAGCATTGGGCGCGTTCAGTACTTGGATGGGTGTCCGCTTGGGAACACCGCGTGCCGTTGACATCCTTTTTGTTCGATAATATTTTAAGATTAATTTGGTCTTCATGAAAACACATTTTTTAAAACCTTTTTCCATATTTTGCATTCGTCGATTTTATTCGACTGGATTATCGGTAATTTTAAAATTTGCCAACGACCATACCATGCTGAAAACACCAGTTCTCGTCCGATCACTGAAGTTAAGCAGCATTGGGCGCGGTCAGTACTTGGATGGGTGACCGCTTGGGAACACCGCGTGCCGTTGGCATCCTTTTTGTTCAATAATGTTTTAAGATTCATTTTATATTTATGGAAACACATTTTTTTAATACTTTTTTGCAATTTTTTCCATTAGGCGTTTTTCTCCAACTGGATTATCGGTTATTTAAGAATTTGTCAACGAACATACCATGCTGAAAACACCAGTTCTCGTCCGATCAATGAAGTTAAGCCGCATTTTGCGCGTTCAGTACTTGGATGGGTGTCCGCTTGGGAACACCGCGTGCCGTTGACATCTTTTTTGTTCAATAATATTTTAATATTAATTTGATCTTCATGAAAACACATTTTTTTAATACTTTTTTCCATATTTTGCATTCGTCGATTTTATTCAACTGGATTATCGGTAATTTAAGAATTTGTCAACGACCATACCATGCTGAAAACACCAGTTCTCGTCCGATCACTGAAGTTAAGCAGCATTGGGCGCGGTCAGTACTTGGATGGGTGACCGCTTGGGAACACCGCGTGCCGTTGACATCTTTTTTGTTCAATAATATTTTAAGATTAATTTGATCTTCATGAAAACACATCTTTTGCATACTTTTTTCCATATTTTGCATTCGTCGATTTTATTCAACTGGATTATCGGTAATTTAAAAATTTGCCAACGACCATACCATGCTGAAAACACCAGTTCTCGTCCGATCACTGAAGTTAAGCAGCATTGGGCGCGGTCAGTACTTGGATGGGTGACCGCTTGGGAACACCGCGTGCCGTTGACATCTTTTTTGTTCAATAATATTTTAATATTAATTTGATCTTCATGAAAACACATTTTTTTAATACTTTTTTCCATATTTTGCATTCGTCGATTTTATTCAACTGGATTATCGGTAATTTAAGAATTTGTCAACGACCATACCATGCTGAAAACACCAGTTCTCGTCCGATCACTGAAGTTAAGCAGCATTGGGCGCGGTCAGTACTTGGATGGGTGACCGCTTGGGAACACCGCGTGCCGTTGACATCTTTTTTGTTCAATAATATTTTAAGATTAATTTGATCTTCATGAAAACACATCTTTTGCATACTTTTTTCCATATTTTGCATTCGTCGATTTTCTTCAACTGGATTATCGGTAATTTAAGAATTTGTCAACGACCATACCATGGTGAAAACACCTGTTCTCATCCGATCATTGAAGTTAAGCAGCATTGGGCGCGTTCAGTACTTGGATGGGTGTCCGCTTGGGAACACCGCGTGCCGTTGACATCTTTTTTGTTCAATAATATTTTAAGATTAATTTGATCTTCATGAAAACACATTTTTTAAATACTCTTTTCCATATTTTGCATTCGTCGATTTAGTTCAACTGGATTATTGGTAATTGAAGAATTTGTCAACGACCATACCATGCTGAAAACACCAGTTCTTGTCCGATCACTGAAGTTAAGTAGCATTGGGCGCTGTCAGTACTTGGATGGGTGACCGCTTGGGAACACCGCGTGCCGTTGACATCCTTTTTGTTTAATAATATTTTAAGATTAATATGATCTTCATCAAAACACATTTTTTAATTACTCTTTTCCATATTTTGCTTTTGTCGATTTTCTTAAACTGGATTATCGGTAATTTAAGAATTTGTCAACGATCATACCATGCTGAAAACACCAGTTCTCGTCCGATCACTGAAGTTAAGCAGCATTGGGCGCGGTCAGTACTTGGATGGGTGACCGCTTGGGAACACCGCATGCCGTTGTCATCCTTTTTGTTCAATAATATTTAAGATTAATTTTATCTTTATGGAAACACATTTTTTAAATACTTTTTTGCAATTTTTTCCATTAGCCGTTTTTCTCCAACTGGATTATCGGTTGTTTAAGAATTTGTCAACGACCACACCATGCTGAAAACACCAGTTCTCGTCCGATCACTGAAGTTAAGCAGCATTGGGCGCGGTCAGTACTTGGATGGGTGACCGCTTGGGAACACCGCGTGCCGTTGACATCTTTTTTGTTCAATAATATTTTAAGATTAATTTGATCTTCATGAAAACACATCTTTTGCATACTTTTTTCCATATTTTGCATTCGTCGATTTTCTTCAACTGGATTATCGGTAATTTAAGAATTTGTCAACGACCATACCATGCTGAAAACACCAGTTCTCGTCCGATCAATGAAGTTAAGCCGCATTGGGCGTGTTCAGTACTTGGATGGGTGTCCGCTTGGGAACACCGCGTGCCGTTGACATCTTTTTTGTTCAATAATATTTTAATATTAATTTGATCTTCATGAAAACACATTTTTTTAATACTTTTTTCCATATTTTGCATTCGTCGATTTTATTCAACTGGATTATCGGTAATTTAAGAATTTGTCAACGACCATACCATGCTGAAAACACCAGTTCTCGTCCGATCACTGAAGTTAAGCAGCATTGGGCGCGGTCAGTACTTGGATGGGTGACCGCTTGGGAACACCGCGTGCCGTTGACATCTTTTTTGTTCAATAATATTTTAAGATTATTTTGATCTTCATGAAAACACATCTTTTGCATACTTTTTTCCATATTTTGCATTCGTCGATTTTCTTCAACTGGATTATCGGTAATTGAAGAATTTGTCAACGACCATACCATGGTGAAAACACCTGTTCTCATCCGATCATTGAAGTTAAGCAGCATTGGGCGCGTTCAGTACTTGGATGGGTGTCCGCTTGGGAACACCGCGTGCCGTTGACATCTTTTTTGTTCAATAATATTTTAATATTAATTTGATCTTCATGAAAACACATTTTTTTAATACTTTTTTCCATATTTTGCATTCGTCGATTTTATTCAACTGGATTATCGGTAACTTAAGAATTTGTCAACGACCATACCATGCTGAAAACACCAGTTCTCGTCCGATCACTGAAGTTAAGCAGCATTGGGCGCGGTCAGTACTTGGATGGGTGACCGCTTGGGAACACCGCGTGCCGTTGACATCTTTTTTGTTCAATAATATTTTAAGATTAATTTGATCTTCATGAAAACACATCTTTTGCATACTTTTTTCCATATTTTGCATTTGTCGATTTTCTTCAACTGGATTATCGGTAATTTAAGAATTTGTCAACGACCATACCATGGTGAAAACACCTGTTCTCATCCGATCATTGAAGTTAAGCAGCATTGGGCGCGTTCAGTACTTGGATGGGTGTCCGCTTGGGAACACCGCGTGCCGTTGACATCTTTTTTGTTCAATAATATTTTAATATTAATTTGATCTTCATGAAAACACATTTTTTTAATACTTTTTTCCATATTTTGCATTCGTCGATTTTATTCAACTGGATTATCGGTAATTTAAGAATTTGTCAACGACCATACCATGCTGAAAACACCAGTTCTCGTCCGATCACTGAAGTTAAGCAGCATTGGGCGCGGTCAGTACTTGGATGGGTGACCGCTTGGGAACACCGCGTGCCGTTGACATCTTTTTTGTTCAATAATATTTTAAGATTAATTTGATCTTCATGAAAACACATCTTTTGCATACTTTTTTCCATATTTTGCATTCGTCGATTTTCTTCAACTGGATTATCGGTAATTTAAGAATTTGTCAACGACCATACCATGGTGAAAACACCTGTTCTCATCCGATCATTGAAGTTAAGCAGCATTGGGCGCGTTCAGTACTTGGATGGGTGTCCGCTTGGGAACACCGCGTGCCGTTGACATCCTTTTTGTTCGATAATATTTTAAGATTAATTTGGTCTTCATGAAAACACATTTTTTAAAACCTTTTTCCATATTTTGCATTCGTCGATTTTATTCGACTGGATTATCGGTAATTTTAAAATTTGCCAACGACCATACCATGCTGAAAACACCAGTTCTCGTCCGATCACTGAAGTTAAGCAGCATTGGGCGCGGTCAGTACTTGGATGGGTGACCGCTTGGGAACACCGCGTGCCGTTGGCATCCTTTTTGTTCAATAATGTTTTAAGATTCATTTTATCTTTATGGAAACACATTTTTTTAATACTTTTTTGCAATTTTTTCCATTAGGCGTTTTTCTCCAACTGGATTATCGATTATTTAAGAATTTGTCAACGAACATACCATGCTGAAAACACCAGTTCTCGTCCGATCAATGAAGTTAAGCCGCATTGGGCGCGTTCAGTACTTGGATGGGTGTCCGCTTGGGAACACCGCGTGCCGTTGACATCTTTTTTGTTCAATAATATTTTAATATTAATTTGATCTTCATGAAAACACATTTTTTTAATACTTTTTTCCATATTTTGCATTCGTCGATTTTATTCAACTGGATTATCGGTAATTTAAGAATTTGTCAACGACCATACCATGCTGAAAACACCAGTTCTCGTCCGATCACTGAAGTTAAGCAGCATTGGGCGCGGTCAGTACTTGGATGGGTGACCGCTTGGGAACACCGCGTGCCGTTGACATCTTTTTTGTTCAATAATATTTTAAGATTAATTTGATCTTCATGAAAACACATCTTTTGCATACTTTTTTCCATATTTTGCATTCGTCGATTTTCTTCAACTGGATTATCGGTAATTTAAGAATTTGTCAACGACCATACCATGGTGAAAACACCTGTTCTCATCCGATCATTGAAGTTAAGCAGCATTGGGCGCGTTCAGTACTTGGATGGGTGTCCGCTTGGGAACACCGCGTGCCGTTGACATCCTTTTTGTTCGATAATATTTTAAGATTAATTTGGTCTTCATGAAAACACATTTTTTAAAACCTTTTTCCATATTTTGCATTCGTCGATTTTATTCAACTGGATTATCGGTAATTTTAAAATTTGCCAACGACCATACCATGCTGAAAACACCAGTTCTCGTCCGATCACTGAAGTTAAGCAGCATTGGGCGCGGTCAGTACTTGGATGGGTGACCGCTTGGGAACACCGCGTGCCGTTGGCATCCTTTTTGTTCAATAATGTTTTAAGATTCATTTTATCTTTATGGAAACACATTTTTTTAATACTTTTTTGCAATTTTTTCCATTAGGCGTTTTTCTCCAACTGGATTATCGGTTATTTAAGAATTTGTCAACGAACATACCATGCTGAAAACACCAGTTCTCGTCCAATTAATGAAGTTAAGCCGCATTGGGCGCGGTCAGTACTTGGATGGGTGTCCGCTTGGGCACACCGCGTGCCGTTGACATCTTTTTTGTTCAATAATATTTTAATATTAATTTGATCTTCATGAAAACACATTTTTTTAATACTTTTTTCCATATTTTGCATTCGTCGATTTTTTTCAACTGGATTATCGGTAATTTAAGAATTTGTCAACGACCATACCATGCTGAAAACACCAGTTCTCGTCCGATCACTGAAGTTAAGCAGCATTGGGCGCGGTCAGTACTTGGATGGGTGACCGCTTGGGAACACCGCGTGCCGTTGACATCTTTTTTGTTCAATAATATTTTACGATTAATTTGATCTTCATGAAAACACATCTTTTTCATACTTTTTTCCATATTTTGCATTCGTCGATTTTCTTCAACTGGATTATCGGTAATTTAAGAATTAGTCAACTACAATACCATGCTGAAAACACCTGTTCTCATCCGATCATTGAAGATAAGCAGCATTGGGCGCGTTCAGTACTTGGATGGGTGACCGCTTGGGAACACCGCGTGCCGTTGACATCTTTTTTGTTCAATAATATTTTAAGATTAATTTGATCTTCATGAAAACACATTTTTTAAATACTCTTTTCCATATTTTGCATTCGTCGATTTTGTTCAACTGGATTATTGGTAATTGAAGAATTTGTCAACGACCATACCATGCTGAAAACACCAGTTCTTGTCCGATCACTGAAGTTAAGTAGCATTGGGCGCTGTCAGTACTTGGATGGGTGACCGCTTGGGAACACCGCGTGCCGTTGACATCCTTTTTGTTTAATAATATTTTAAGATTAATATGATCTTCATCAAAACACATTTTTTAATTACTCTTTTCCATATTTTGCTTTTGTCGATTTTCTTAAACTGGATTATCGGTAATTTAAGAATTTGTCAACGATCATACCATGCTGAAAACACCAGTTCTCGTCCGATCACTGAAGTTAAGCAGCATTGGGCGCGGTCAGTACTTGGATGGGTGACCGCTTGGGAACACCGCATGCCGTTGTCATCCTTTTTGTTCAATAATATTTAAGATTAATTTTATCTTTATGGAAACACATTTTTTAAATACTTTTTTGCAATTTTTTCCATTAGCCGTTTTTCTCCAACTGGATTATCGGTTGTTTAAGAATTTGTCAACGACCACACCATGCTGAAAACACCAGTTCTCGTCCGATCACTGAAGTTAAGCAGCATTGGGCGCGGTCAGTACTTGGATGGGTGTCCGCTTGGGAACACCGCGTGCCGTTGACATCTTTTTTGTTCAATAATATTTTAAGATTAATTTGATCTTCATGAAAACACATCTTTTTAATACTTTTTTCCATATTTTGCATTCGTCGATTTTATTCAACTGGATTATCGGTAATTTAAGAATTTGTCAACGACCATACCATGCTGAAAACACCAGTTCTCGTCCGATCAATGAAGTTAAGCCGCATTGGGCGTGTTCAGTACTTGGATGGGTGTCCGCTTGGGAACACCGCGTGCCGTTGACATCTTTTTTGTTCAATAATATTTTAATATTAATTTGATCTTCATGAAAACACATTTTTTTAATACTTTTTTCCATATTTTGCATTCGTCGATTTTATTCAACTGGATTATCGGTAATTTAAGAATTTGTCAACGACCATACCATGCTGAAAACACCAGTTCTCGTCCGATCACTGAAGTTAAGCAGCATTGGGCGCGGTCAGTACTTGGATGGGTGACCGCTTGGGAACACCGCGTGCCGTTGACATCTTTTTTGTTCAATAATATTTTAATATTAATTTGATCTTCATGAAAACACATTTTTTTAATACTTTTTTCCATATTTTGCATTCGTCGATTTTATTCAACTGGATTATCGGTAATTTAAGAATTTGTCAACGACCATACCATGCTGAAAACACCAGTTCTCGTCCGATCACTGAAGTTAAGCAGCATTGGGCGCGGTCAGTACTTGGATGGGTGACCGCTTGGGAACACCGCGTGCCGTTGACATCTTTTTTGTTCAATAATATTTTAAGATTAATTTGATCTTCATGAAAACACATCTTTTGCATACTTTTTTCCATATTTTGCATTCGTCGATTTTCTTCAACTGGATTATCGGTAATTTAAGAATTTGTCAACGACCATACCATGGTGAAAACACCTGTTCTCATCCGATCATTGAAGTTAAGCAGCATTGGGCGCGTTCAGTACTTGGATGGGTGTCCGCTTGGGAACACCGCGTGCCGTTGACATCCTTTTTGTTCGATAATATTTTAAGATTAATTTGGTCTTCATGAAAACACATTTTTTAAAACCTTTTTCCATATTTTGCATTCGTCGATTTTATTCGACTGGATTATCGGTAATTTTAAAATTTGCCAACGACCATACCATGCTGAAAACACCAGTTCTCGTCCGATCACTGAAGTTAAGCAGCATTGGGCGCGGTCAGTACTTGGATGGGTGACCGCTTGGGAACACCGCGTGCCGTTGGCATCCTTTTTGTTCAATAATGTTTTAAGATTCATTTTATCTTTATGGAAACACATTTTTTTAATACTTTTTTGCAATTTTTTCCATTAGGCGTTTTTCTCCAACTGGATTATCGATTATTTAAGAATTTGTCAACGAACATACCATGCTGAAAACACCAGTTCTCGTCCGATCAATGAAGTTAAGCCGCATTGGGCGCGTTCAGTACTTGGATGGGTGTCCGCTTGGGAACACCGCGTGCCGTTGACATCTTTTTTGTTCAATAATATTTTAATATTAATTTGATCTTCATGAAAACACATTTTTTTAATACTTTTTTCCATATTTTGCATTCGTCGATTTTATTCAACTGGATTATCGGTAATTTAAGAATTTGTCAACGACCATACCATGCTGAAAACACCAGTTCTCGTCCGATCACTGAAGTTAAGCAGCATTGGGCGCGGTCAGTACTTGGATGGGTGACCGCTTGGGAACACCGCGTGCCGTTGACATCTTTTTTGTTCAATAATATTTTAAGATTAATTTGATCTTCATGAAAACACATCTTTTGCATACTTTTTTCCATATTTTGCATTCGTCGATTTTCTTCAACTGGATTATCGGTAATTTAAGAATTTGTCAACGACCATACCATGGTGAAAACACCTGTTCTCATCCGATCATTGAAGTTAAGCAGCATTGGGCGCGTTCAGTACTTGGATGGGTGTCCGCTTGGGAACACCGCGTGCCGTTGACATCCTTTTTGTTCGATAATATTTTAAGATTAATTTGGTCTTCATGAAAACACATTTTTTAAAACCTTTTTCCATATTTTGCATTCGTCGATTTTATTCAACTGGATTATCGGTAATTTTAAAATTTGCCAACGACCATACCATGCTGAAAACACCAGTTCTCGTCCGATCACTGAAGTTAAGCAGCATTGGGCGCGGTCAGTACTTGGATGGGTGACCGCTTGGGAACACCGCGTGCCGTTGGCATCCTTTTTGTTCAATAATGTTTTAAGATTCATTTTATCTTTATGGAAACACATTTTTTTAATACTTTTTTGCAATTTTTTCCATTAGGCGTTTTTCTCCAACTGGATTATCGGTTATTTAAGAATTTGTCAACGAACATACCATGCTGAAAACACCAGTTCTCGTCCAATTAATGAAGTTAAGCCGCATTGGGCGCGGTCAGTACTTGGATGGGTGTCCGCTTGGGCACACCGCGTGCCGTTGACATCTTTTTTGTTCAATAATATTTTAATATTAATTTGATCTTCATGAAAACACATTTTTTTAATACTTTTTTCCATATTTTGCATTCGTCGATTTTTTTCAACTGGATTATCGGTAATTTAAGAATTTGTCAACGACCATACCATGCTGAAAACACCAGTTCTCGTCCGATCACTGAAGTTAAGCAGCATTGGGCGCGGTCAGTACTTGGATGGGTGACCGCTTGGGAACACCGCGTGCCGTTGACATCTTTTTTGTTCAATAATATTCTACGATTAATTTGATCTTCATGAAAACACATCTTTTTCATACTTTTTTCCATATTTTGCATTCGTCGATTTTCTTCAACTGGATTATCGGTAATTTAAGAATTAGTCAACTACAATACCATGCTGAAAACACCTGTTCTCATCCGATCATTGAAGATAAGCAGCATTGGGCGCGTTCAGTACTTGGATGGGTGACCGCTTGGGAACACCGCGTGCCGTTGACATCTTTTTTGTTCAATAATATTTTAAGATTAATTTGATCTTCATGAAAACACATTTTTTAAATACTTTTTTGCAATTTTTTCCATTAGCCGTTTTTCTCCAACTGGATTATCGGTTGTTTAAGAATTTGTCAACGACCACACCATGCTGAAAACACCAGTTCTCGTCCGATCACTGAAGTTAAGCAGCATTGGGCGCGGTCAGTACTTGGATGGGTGACCGCTTGGGAACACCGCGTGCCGTTGACATCTTTTTTGTTCAATAATATTTTAAGATTAATTTGATCTTCATGAAAACACATCTTTTTAATACTTTTTTCCATATTTTGCATTCGTCGATTTTATTCAACTGGATTATCGGTAATTTAAGAATTTGTCAACGACCATACCATGCTGAAAACACCAGTTCTCGTCCGATCAATGAAGTTAAGCCGCATTGGGCGTGTTCAGTACTTGGATGGGTGTCCGCTTGGGAACACCGCGTGCCGTTGACATCTTTTTTGTTCAATAATATTTTAATATTAATTTGATCTTCATGAAAACACATTTTTTTAATACTTTTTTCCATATTTTGCATTCGTCGATTTTATTCAACTGGATTATCGGTAATTTAAGAATTTGTCAACGACCATACCATGCTGAAAACACCAGTTCAACACAATTAAAGACCTCACCGAGAGGAAAAATCGTTTTGTCGTAGATAACCAGGCAGGTAGATGAGTACGTCCTCGCCATCGCCACCTACACCACATTTTAAATAGCTAGGCTAACATAACGATGACTTATTCAAGCCGACTGTAAATAAAATTATTTTTATAAGTATTATATTAAGTTTTGTTATAAGTGATGTTTTTAGGATAAGTCGACAGAGATATTGTAAAAGGTGTTTTTACGGAACCACCCGAATTTTTCACCCTTGTTCCTGCGTACGTCGACACGCCTTATAGTGATAAACGAGAATGTTGAATAAACCAAAGATAAAACCTCTCATAGAATATAAAGTGTGTTATACGAGTAAGCCGACAAATGCCTTAGACTGGTTAAGCGGTTCAGATTCCTATTAGATATTAAGTTTGGTTATTTTATATGTTTATTTCTACCAAAGATTTGTTTAAGAGAATGTACAAGGTATAAAGAAATAAATCATTTATTAAAAAAAAAAAAAAACTGAAAACACCAGTTCTCGTCCGATCACTGAAGTTAAGCAGCATTGGGCGCGGTCAGTACTTGGATGGGTGACCGCTTGGGAACACCGCGTGCCGTTGACATCTTTTTTGTTCAATAATATTTTAAGATTATTTTGATCTTCATGAAAACACATCTTTTGCATACTTTTTTCCATATTTTGCATTCGTCGATTTTCTTCAACTGGATTATCGGTAATTTAAGAATTTGTCAACGACCATACCATGGTGAAAACACCTGTTCTCATCCGATCATTGAAGTTAAGCAGCATTGGGCGCGTTCAGTACTTGGATGGGTGTCCGCTTGGGAACACCGCGTGCCGTTGACATCTTTTTTGTTCAATAATATTTTAATATTAATTTGATCTTCATGAAAACACATTTTTTTAATACTTTTTTCCATATTTTGCATTCGTCGATTTTATTCAACTGGATTATCGGTAACTTAAGAATTTGTCAACGACCATACCATGCTGAAAACACCAGTTCTCGTCCGATCACTGAAGTTAAGCAGCATTGGGCGCGGTCAGTACTTGGATGGGTGACCGCTTGGGAACACCGCGTGCCGTTGACATCTTTTTTGTTCAATAATATTTTAAGATTAATTTGATCTTCATGAAAACACATCTTTTGCATACTTTTTTCCATATTTTGCATTTGTCGATTTTCTTCAACTGGATTATCGGTAATTTAAGAATTTGTCAACGACCATACCATGGTGAAAACACCTGTTCTCATCCGATCATTGAAGTTAAGCAGCATTGGGCGCGTTCAGTACTTGGATGGGTGTCCGCTTGGGAACACCGCGTGCCGTTGACATCCTTTTTGTTCGATAATATTTTAAGATTAATTTGGTCTTCATGAAAACACATTTTTTAAAACCTTTTTCCATATTTTGCATTCGTCGATTTTATTCGACTGGATTATCGGTAATTTTAAAATTTGCCAACGACCATACCATGCTGAAAACACCAGTTCTCGTCCGATCACTGAAGTTAAGCAGCATTGGGCGCGGTCAGTACTTGGATGGGTGACCGCTTGGGAACACCGCGTGCCGTTGGCATCCTTTTTGTTCAATAATGTTTTAAGATTCATTTTATCTTTATGGAAACACATTTTTTTAATACTTTTTTGCAATTTTTTCCATTAGGCGTTTTTCTCCAACTGGATTATCGGTTATTTAAGAATTTGTCAACGAACATACCATGCTGAAAACACCAGTTCTCGTCCGATCAATGAAGTTAAGCCGCATTTTGCGCGTTCAGTACTTGGATGGGTGTCCGCTTGGGAACACCGCGTGCCGTTGACATCTTTTTTGTTCAATAATATTTTAATATTAATTTGATCTTCATGAAAACACATTTTTTTAATACTTTTTTCCATATTTTGCATTCGTCGATTTTATTCAACTGGATTATCGGTAATTTAAGAATTTGTCAACGACCATACCATGCTGAAAACACCAGTTCTCGTCCGATCACTGAAGTTAAGCAGCATTGGGCGCGGTCAGTACTTGGATGGGTGACCGCTTGGGAACACCGCGTGCCGTTGACATCTTTTTTGTTCAATAATATTTTAAGATTAATTTGATCTTCATGAAAACACATCTTTTGCATACTTTTTTCCATATTTTGCATTCGTCGATTTTCTTCAACTGGATTATCGGTAATTTAAGAATTTGTCAACGACCATACCATGGTGAAAACACCTGTTCTCATCCGATCATTGAAGTTAAGCAGCATTGGGCGCGTTCAGTACTTGGATGGGTGTCCGCTTGGGAACACCGCGTGCCGTTGACATCCTTTTTGTTCGATAATATTTTAAGATTAATTTGGTCTTCATGAAAACACATTTTTTAAAACCTTTTTCCATATTTTGCATTCGTCGATTTTATTCAACTGGATTATCGGTAATTTAAAAATTTGCCAACGACCATACCATGCTGAAAACACCAGTTCTCGTCCGATCACTGAAGTTAAGCAGCATTGGGCGCGGTCAGTACTTGGATGGGTGACCGCTTGGGAACACCGCGTGCCGTTGACATCTTTTTTGTTCAATAATATTTTAATATTAATTTGATCTTCATGAAAACACATTTTTTTAATACTTTTTTCCATATTTTGCATTCGTCGATTTTATTCAACTGGATTATCGGTAATTTAAGAATTTGTCAACGACCATACCATGCTGAAAACACCAGTTCTCGTCCGATCACTGAAGTTAAGCAGCATTGGGCGCGGTCAGTACTTGGATGGGTGACCGCTTGGGAACACCGCGTGCCGTTGACATCTTTTTTGTTCAATAATATTTTAAGATTAATTTGATCTTCATGAAAACACATCTTTTGCATACTTTTTTCCATATTTTGCATTCGTCGATTTTCTTCAACTGGATTATCGGTAATTTAAGAATTTGTCAACGACCATACCATGGTGAAAACACCTGTTCTCATCCGATCATTGAAGTTAAGCAGCATTGGGCGCGTTCAGTACTTGGATGGGTGTCCGCTTGGGAACACCGCGTGCCGTTGACATCTTTTTTGTTCAATAATATTTTAAGATTAATTTGATCTTCATGAAAACACATTTTTTAAATACTCTTTTCCATATTTTGCATTCGTCGATTTAGTTCAACTGGATTATTGGTAATTGAAGAATTTGTCAACGACCATACCATGCTGAAAACACCAGTTCTTGTCCGATCACTGAAGTTAAGTAGCATTGGGCGCTGTCAGTACTTGGATGGGTGACCGCTTGGGAACACCGCGTGCCGTTGACATCCTTTTTGTTTAATAATATTTTAAGATTAATATGATCTTCATCAAAACACATTTTTTAATTACTCTTTTCCATATTTTGCTTTTGTCGATTTTCTTAAACTGGATTATCGGTAATTTAAGAATTTGTCAACGATCATACCATGCTGAAAACACCAGTTCTCGTCCGATCACTGAAGTTAAGCAGCATTGGGCGCGGTCAGTACTTGGATGGGTGACCGCTTGGGAACACCGCATGCCGTTGTCATCCTTTTTGTTCAATAATATTTAAGATTAATTTTATCTTTATGGAAACACATTTTTTAAATACTTTTTTGCAATTTTTTCCATTAGCCGTTTTTCTCCAACTGGATTATCGGTTGTTTAAGAATTTGTCAACGACCACACCATGCTGAAAACACCAGTTCTCGTCCGATCACTGAAGTTAAGCAGCATTGGGCGCGGTCAGTACTTGGATGGGTGACCGCTTGGGAACACCGCGTGCCGTTGACATCTTTTTTGTTCAATAATATTTTAAGATTAATTTGATCTTCATGAAAACACATCTTTTGCATACTTTTTTCCATATTTTGCATTCGTCGATTTTCTTCAACTGGATTATCGGTAATTTAAGAATTTGTCAACGACCATACCATGCTGAAAACACCAGTTCTCGTCCGATCAATGAAGTTAAGCCGCATTGGGCGTGTTCAGTACTTGGATGGGTGTCCGCTTGGGAACACCGCGTGCCGTTGACATCTTTTTTGTTCAATAATATTTTAATATTAATTTGATCTTCATGAAAACACATTTTTTTAATACTTTTTTCCATATTTTGCATTCGTCGATTTTATTCAACTGGATTATCGGTAATTTAAGAATTTGTCAACGACCATACCATGCTGAAAACACCAGTTCTCGTCCGATCACTGAAGTTAAGCAGCATTGGGCGCGGTCAGTACTTGGATGGGTGACCGCTTGGGAACACCGCGTGCCGTTGACATCTTTTTTGTTCAATAATATTTTAAGATTATTTTGATCTTCATGAAAACACATCTTTTGCATACTTTTTTCCATATTTTGCATTCGTCGATTTTCTTCAACTGGATTATCGGTAATTGAAGAATTTGTCAACGACCATACCATGGTGAAAACACCTGTTCTCATCCGATCATTGAAGTTAAGCAGCATTGGGCGCGTTCAGTACTTGGATGGGTGTCCGCTTGGGAACACCGCGTGCCGTTGACATCTTTTTTGTTCAATAATATTTTAATATTAATTTGATCTTCATGAAAACACATTTTTTTAATACTTTTTTCCATATTTTGCATTCGTCGATTTTATTCAACTGGATTATCGGTAACTTAAGAATTTGTCAACGACCATACCATGCTGAAAACACCAGTTCTCGTCCGATCACTGAAGTTAAGCAGCATTGGGCGCGGTCAGTACTTGGATGGGTGACCGCTTGGGAACACCGCGTGCCGTTGACATCTTTTTTGTTCAATAATATTTTAAGATTAATTTGATCTTCATGAAAACACATCTTTTGCATACTTTTTTCCATATTTTGCATTTGTCGATTTTCTTCAACTGGATTATCGGTAATTTAAGAATTTGTCAACGACCATACCATGGTGAAAACACCTGTTCTCATCCGATCATTGAAGTTAAGCAGCATTGGGCGCGTTCAGTACTTGGATGGGTGTCCGCTTGGGAACACCGCGTGCCGTTGACATCTTTTTTGTTCAATAATATTTTAATATTAATTTGATCTTCATGAAAACACATTTTTTTAATACTTTTTTCCATATTTTGCATTCGTCGATTTTATTCAACTGGATTATCGGTAATTTAAGAATTTGTCAACGACCATACCATGCTGAAAACACCAGTTCTCGTCCGATCACTGAAGTTAAGCAGCATTGGGCGCGGTCAGTACTTGGATGGGTGACCGCTTGGGAACACCGCGTGCCGTTGACATCTTTTTTGTTCAATAATATTTTAAGATTAATTTGATCTTCATGAAAACACATCTTTTGCATACTTTTTTCCATATTTTGCATTCGTCGATTTTCTTCAACTGGATTATCGGTAATTTAAGAATTTGTCAACGACCATACCATGGTGAAAACACCTGTTCTCATCCGATCATTGAAGTTAAGCAGCATTGGGCGCGTTCAGTACTTGGATGGGTGTCCGCTTGGGAACACCGCGTGCCGTTGACATCCTTTTTGTTCGATAATATTTTAAGATTAATTTGGTCTTCATGAAAACACATTTTTTAAAACCTTTTTCCATATTTTGCATTCGTCGATTTTATTCGACTGGATTATCGGTAATTTTAAAATTTGCCAACGACCATACCATGCTGAAAACACCAGTTCTCGTCCGATCACTGAAGTTAAGCAGCATTGGGCGCGGTCAGTACTTGGATGGGTGACCGCTTGGGAACACCGCGTGCCGTTGGCATCCTTTTTGTTCAATAATGTTTTAAGATTCATTTTATCTTTATGGAAACACATTTTTTTAATACTTTTTTGCAATTTTTTCCATTAGGCGTTTTTCTCCAACTGGATTATCGATTATTTAAGAATTTGTCAACGAACATACCATGCTGAAAACACCAGTTCTCGTCCGATCAATGAAGTTAAGCCGCATTGGGCGCGTTCAGTACTTGGATGGGTGTCCGCTTGGGAACACCGCGTGCCGTTGACATCTTTTTTGTTCAATAATATTTTAATATTAATTTGATCTTCATGAAAACACATTTTTTTAATACTTTTTTCCATATTTTGCATTCGTCGATTTTATTCAACTGGATTATCGGTAATTTAAGAATTTGTCAACGACCATACCATGCTGAAAACACCAGTTCTCGTCCGATCACTGAAGTTAAGCAGCATTGGGCGCGGTCAGTACTTGGATGGGTGACCGCTTGGGAACACCGCGTGCCGTTGACATCTTTTTTGTTCAATAATATTTTAAGATTAATTTGATCTTCATGAAAACACATCTTTTGCATACTTTTTTCCATATTTTGCATTCGTCGATTTTCTTCAACTGGATTATCGGTAATTTAAGAATTTGTCAACGACCATACCATGGTGAAAACACCTGTTCTCATCCGATCATTGAAGTTAAGCAGCATTGGGCGCGTTCAGTACTTGGATGGGTGTCCGCTTGGGAACACCGCGTGCCGTTGACATCCTTTTTGTTCGATAATATTTTAAGATTAATTTGGTCTTCATGAAAACACATTTTTTAAAACCTTTTTCCATATTTTGCATTCGTCGATTTTATTCAACTGGATTATCGGTAATTTTAAAATTTGCCAACGACCATACCATGCTGAAAACACCAGTTCTCGTCCGATCACTGAAGTTAAGCAGCATTGGGCGCGGTCAGTACTTGGATGGGTGACCGCTTGGGAACACCGCGTGCCGTTGGCATCCTTTTTGTTCAATAATGTTTTAAGATTCATTTTATCTTTATGGAAACACATTTTTTTAATACTTTTTTGCAATTTTTTCCATTAGGCGTTTTTCTCCAACTGGATTATCGGTTATTTAAGAATTTGTCAACGAACATACCATGCTGAAAACACCAGTTCTCGTCCAATTAATGAAGTTAAGCCGCATTGGGCGCGGTCAGTACTTGGATGGGTGTCCGCTTGGGCACACCGCGTGCCGTTGACATCTTTTTTGTTCAATAATATTTTAATATTAATTTGATCTTCATGAAAACACATTTTTTTAATACTTTTTTCCATATTTTGCATTCGTCGATTTTTTTCAACTGGATTATCGGTAATTTAAGAATTTGTCAACGACCATACCATGCTGAAAACACCAGTTCTCGTCAGTCGTAGCCGAGCGAGCGCCCCGAGTGGACGTAAACACGGGCACGTCAGAGAGGCATTGACCCCTCCAATATACCCGAATTTTCTGGATATATTTCAAACAGTATTTGAATAGCTCGATTAAATCGG
This sequence comes from Pimpla rufipes, assembly GCA_963932165.1. Taxonomy (NCBI): domain Eukaryota; kingdom Metazoa; phylum Arthropoda; class Insecta; order Hymenoptera; family Ichneumonidae; genus Pimpla; species Pimpla rufipes. Next base: position 11,294,276 of record OZ010631.1, on the reverse strand, counting down.
CATTGAGAACGCATGTTCAACAAAAAGCGAAGTTAACAGTGAGTCTGTGATAATATGTGAGTCTCAATTATCACAAAATGTAGCCCAAAAGTCAAAGGTTTTAACCAATACTACGGCCAAAACCTTTATTGGAACGCATTCGCAAAAAAATCTGGATACGATTCTCAAAAATCCAAAAAGTACAACGCATTTGGTCCGCCTAATGCAAGCAACAAAAACATCATCGACGAGATCCAAGATAACACCCAAACCGAATTTCGCAAATGCTGCAAAGAAAAGGAAAGCCAAGATGCCAAAAACTGCCAATTCAAGCAGTTCGCACAACTCCTCCAACGGTTCTACGACGAGGATGGATATCGAAGACAGAGAAGACGGAAATAAAAAATCCGAACTCTCTCTACTGAAAGCGGAAATCATCAAGCTCAGAGAAGAAAATCGCCAACTAAGAGAAGGCTTCCCCAGCACATCGCAGACGCTACCGTTTCCCACGCAAAACCGATTTGCGAGTCTCACCGACACGGGCGCATCGTTCGTTAACCCCGAGACGACCGATGACAACGAATACAGCGAACGAGGGTCGTCACCACGAAATCGAGAGACGAGCGAGGAGTGGATGACCATTCTGCGGAAAAAAAATCAACGCCAGGTCACCCCGAACGACGAGCGAACAGAGAAGCGAAGGCGCCTGTCTTCCCGGGATGTCAACACCATCGGAGTCAACGCACCCGCACGGGTATCGCTTACGAAGAAGAAAGCAAAAGTACCGCCGATCAGCATATATCGACAAGATGTAAAGGACACTATCGAGGTACTGTCAAAAGTGATGAAAAATAAAGACTTTAAAATACAAAGACAAAACGACAAGCAACACAAATTAATTTTAAGTAGCTACGAAGAACACAAGAAAGCTAAAGACGTTTTGAAAAAAGTAGATGCACAATACTATACGTATACGCCGAAGGAGGAAAAAGCGCAAACGTTTATGTTAAAAGGAATCGACGGTAGTTTCGATCCAAGTGACTTATTAGTGTATCTAAAGGAAAACGAGAATGAAAACTTAGAATTCATAAGTGTTACTAGGCATACTACACCAAAATCGATCAAAGAAAACAGAGTTCTGCCGCTTTATCGCGTACAATTAACGTCTGATAGTGTCGCCGGAAAATTGCACGAAATAAAGTATCTAGCGCACCAAGTAATCTGGTGGGAAAAAATTAAAAAATCAAGCACAGTTCAGTGCAAAAATTGCCAACGTTTAGGTCACACAGCTTCTAACTGCAATATGAAGTATCGATGCGTTAAGTGCGATATCCCACACGGGCCGAAAGAATGCCAACTAAGTAATAACACAAACGAAGCGACGAAAGAGGCAGTTTATTGCGTACTGTGTAAGAACTTCGGTCACCCCGCATCCTATCGAGGCTGCCCAAAGCATGTGGAATTTATAACAAAACAAAGTCAGAATAATAATTATAATACCAAAATTAACTCACGCAAAATCACAGGGACGGATTATACACAGCCAAGTACAATAAAACAATTAATAAACGGACCTCAACAATCGGCAATTCCGAGAATGAGCTACGCGGATCGCGCAAAAACGTCAAACCCACAACCAAATAATAGCAGAGAACAGAATGATCTGCAATCGATCATAGCAAATATGCAGCAACAAATTGCTTGGGTTACGCAAGCAATTCAAAACAACACGAAACTGATCAATGGTTTGTACAGTTTATTAACGCCGAATCAGCGGACTGAGTAATGCGCGAGCAAAGTATTAACAAAAATCAAATGCTAAAAGTCGACTATCTAACGATAATTTCCGTTAATGTCAACTCATTAATACAAAACCAAAGACGAGCGTCATTATTTAAATTAGTTAATAAATATAAGCCAGATATAGTTCTATTAAATGAAACAAAATTAAATCCGAAACACAAAATGGAATTTAAAAACTACGCGGTTGTCCGAAGAGATAGACCGAATAGCACACAAGGAGGGGGAGTAGCGATCCTCGTAAAAATTCCCATCAAATATGAAATTGTAGGGCTTGATTTCTCACACAGCACCGAAATATTACAAACTTTGGCAATCTCGATAAATATAAAAAACCAAGAGAAACTGTATATCGTATCTATATATGCCCCGCACGGTAAATCTAAAGAATTTGAGATCGAGTATAATAATCTATACAAGCATCTAAGGTTAAATGATTTAAACAATTTTTACGTTATCGCAGGAGATTTAAACGCCAAACATCACTCATGGGGAAATGCAATTAATAACCAACGAGGGCTGTTTATTTACGACTGGTTCGAAAATAATGAAATAGAATACAAGGCCAAACTCTATGGATCGGACTGTCCTACTTACCCCAGAGGACAGTCTTTTCTCGACCTATGTATTGCAGACTGTAGACTCCAAATAGAAACAAAACAGGAGCGCATTAAAACAATACCTTACGACAGCGACCACAATGCGCTAATATTTAATATTAGAGGTAACACACAAACCAAGTGGGAAATAGAAATGCAAAAAGAGGATCATCGGCTAAATTATAAAAAAACAAATTGGGACGACTTCAAAAAATATTTAACCCGTAATTACACCATAACAATTCCCAATGATATAAATCTCAGCAGGAACGAAATAGATAACTACATATTGGAATTAGAAAAAGTTATACACAAGGCCATTCAATATACTGTTCCGAAAATAAAAACTAAAAACAGTATTGACTGCTATCGCAATCCTGACATTGACAAGTTACAGAATTTAAAAAGCTCATTGATCACAAAAATAAATAACATTTACAGAAAATTTAATGCTCACAATAATATTGAACTTCAAACATACAAAGATATGTTAATAGGGACAAAGCAATTGTTAAAACAAGAATATAACAAATCAATCAATAAATATTGGCAAAATAAAATAAAAAATATTCCCGTTAACGATCCGAAAAATATGTTTCCAATAATAAATCAAATATTTAGACCAAAAGGCAAGATCGAAATCGCGAACCTTTCAATAAATCGAGATAAAGTTAATCTCTTACGTTCTTCCGGCGTCGATCCTGCTCAATGTCGCAAAGATCAACAGGGCAATTATTGCGTTTCAAATCCCCTAGATAAATTAGAAATACTAGGATGCCACTTCGCTAATATCCACAAGCAAAATGATAATATGGGAAGCGAAGGACTGACTAATATCGTTATGCACCATACAAACGAAATAAAAAAAGAAATGCAGGAAGATATAAGAGTCTCAGCAAAATTACAAAATTTTTCGACGTCAAATTACTCTGATAATCCGGAAGACTTGCAAGATACTTTGACAAACACAGCACGGTTAATAAAAATATTCGAAAGACTAAACACAAAAAAGTCATCCGGAATTGATGGCATTCCAAACATAGTATTGAAACATCTACCGTCAGTAATTATTCGAGACTATTGTATTCTTTTTAATAATGCATTAAACATTTCATATTTTCCAGAGCGCTGGAAAAAAGCTAAAGTCATCGCAATAAATAAGCCGGGTAAGGAAAAGTCTGATCCAAGTAGTTATAGGCCTATAAGTCTCCTGCCGAATGTAGGAAAAGTCTTCGAAGTAGTAATTAATATAGCTATAAATAAGTCTTGCTTAAAAAATGATATAATACCTGAGTATCAATTTGGCTTTAAGCATAAACATTCCACCATTCATGGTATAACGAAACTGACCTCAGACATATGCTGGGGTTTAAACAGTGGCAATTGCGTAGGCGCGTGTCTCATAGACTTGGAAAAAGCTTTTGACACTATATGGATTAGAGGATTGATATTTAAGATGCTGAAAAAAAAATTCCCTAAATATCTAATAAAATTAATATGGAACATGGTAGAAAACAGAAGTTTTAAAACCACCGATGGCGTAGTAACATCAACACGAGAGCACGTCCTTGAAAATGGCTTACAGCAGGGTACCGTTAACTCACCAGTTTTGTTTAATATCTACAATAGCGACATACTCTTCCTAGATGGCATTAACATTAATCCGAATCGTAGTGCACTAGCTTTTGCAGATGACCTCATAATCTACTCGAAAGCCAAAAAAGTCTCTGAAGTCCAAGATGAATTACAGCAAATGTTTATAAAAATTCAAGGGTATTGTAACAATTGGAAACTGAAAATAAATAACGACAAATGCGAAACAATATTGTTTAGGCCGAAATTGGTAAATGCGACAAGAGAAGTGCGACGGAATTGGAAAGACTTCAAAATAAAATCGCAATATCAAACAAACGAATTTATAACTCATAAGCTTACCGTAAAGTATCTGGGAGTAAACATAGACCAGCACTTGACGTATACTCACCATCTAGAAATTCAACTCAAAAAGGCAAGAAAAGTTTTCCTGAAACTCAGTAGACTCTTTTACAACAAAAATCTCAATAGCATCACAAAGATAAACTGTTACTGTACATTAATAAGACCGTTACTGACTTATGGATGCGCAGTATGGTATAATCAGCGACCACCAATTATGGAAAAATTCAGGGCCTTCGAGAGAAAATGTTTAAGGGCTTGCCTAGGAATGTATAGAAAAGCGGAAACAAATTTTACACATCATATCAGTAACCAACATATCTATAACGAAGCCAACATACCGAGAATAGATATTCACCTCTTAAAAATTATAAGAAATCATTGGGCAAACACAGCGCGCATCGAAAATAATAATTTAATTTCGGCTCCGTGCTACGCAGATGCAAATTATATAAAAAAGACCCTAAAATCTGGATACATACCACCGGAAGGCTTCATATTTCTGGATGCAAATAAATATATACAGGATATAAACAATATACCGATAATCTACCATGCGCACAGAAAACGAGGACAAACTCATATAAAATGGGAACCAAACCTAAATACCACCGATAAAAATCCACTCTGGCGATATGAAATGTCGATCCCCGATCGAGACAAAAACGATAAATCTCGAAAAAATGTAAAGAAATACTGGTGGCTAGATTAGCAATAAACGCAAACTCAGCGAACTATAATAATAAGTCTTAAAAAAAATAAATATATATATCCGTTTATTTTTTTTTTTTATCTCATGTAAATAGTGTATATATATTGTAATTAGATTGTATATAGTAGTTTTTTAAGGTAGATATAATTAGCTATAGGGTGCACAAAGCACAAGCAATGTATAAAAAAAATAGTTTTGTATCAACAACCTTTCTATTTTTATATAAGAAAAAGTTCAAAAATCATATGCTCATGTTCCCAACAAATATGAATGTTGTAACCAAAATAACCGATGATTTTTGCAATGCGTGCTGCAGGTAGCCATTTTGTATTGAAAATGAATGAGAAAATCTTTTGTTTATTGAAGAATTAATTGATGTACGATTGGTTGTAAATAAACGCATTTAAAAAAAAAAAAAAAACACCAGTTCTCGTCCGATCACTGAAGTTAAGCAGCATTGGGCGCGGTCAGTACTTGGATGGGTGACCGCTTGGGAACACCGCGTGCCGTTGACATCTTTTTTGTTCAATAATATTTTAAGATTAATTTGATCTTCATGAAAACACATCTTTTGCATACTTTTTTCCATATTTTGCATTCGTCGATTTTCTTCAACTGGATTATCGGTAATTTAAGAATTTGTCAACGACCATACCATGGTGAAAACACCTGTTCTCATCCGATCATTGAAGTTAAGCAGCATTGGGCGCGTTCAGTACTTGGATGGGTGTCCGCTTGGGAACACCGCGTGCCGTTGACATCCTTTTTGTTCGATAATATTTTAAGATTAATTTGGTCTTCATGAAAACACATTTTTTAAAACCTTTTTCCATATTTTGCATTCGTCGATTTTATTCAACTGGATTATCGGTAATTTAAGAATTTGTCAACGACCATACCATGGTGAAAACACCTGTTCTCATCCGATCATTGAAGTTAAGCAGCATTGGGCGCGTTCAGTACTTGGATGGGTGTCCGCTTGGGAACACCGCGTGCCGTTGACATCCTTTTTGTTCGATAATATTTTAAGATTAATTTGGTCTTCATGAAAACACATTTTTTAAAACCTTTTTCCATATTTTGCATTCGTCGATTTTATTCAACTGGATTATCGGTAATTTAAGAATTTGTCAACGACCATACCATGGTGAAAACACCTGTTCTCATCCGATCATTGAAGTTAAGCAGCATTGGGCGCGTTCAGTACTTGGATGGGTGTCCGCTTGGGAACACCGCGTGCCGTTGACATCCTTTTTGTTCGATAATATTTTAAGATTAATTTGGTCTTCATGAAAACACATTTTTTAAAACCTTTTTCCATATTTTGCATTCGTCGATTTTATTCAACTGGATTATCGGCAATTTAAAAATTTGCCAACGACCATACCATGGTGAAAACACCTGTTCTCATCCGATCATTGAAGTTAAGCAGCATTGGGCGCGTTCAGTACTTGGATGGGTGTCCGCTTGGGAACACCGCGTGCCGTTGACATCCTTTTTGTTCGATAATATTTTAAGATTAATTTGGTCTTCATGAAAACACATTTTTTAAAACCTTTTTCCATATTTTGCATTCGTCGATTTTATTCAACTGGATTATCGGTAATTTTAAAATTTGCCAACGACCATACCATGCTGAAAACACCAGTTCTCGTCCGATCACTGAAGTTAAGCAGCATTGGGCGCGGTCAGTACTTGGATGGGTGACCGCTTGGGAACACCGCGTGCCGTTGGCATCCTTTTTGTTCAATAATGTTTTAAGATTCATTTTATCTTTATGGAAACACATTTTTTTAATACTTTTTTGCAATTTTTTCCATTAGGCGTTTTTCTCCAACTGGATTATCGGTTATTTAAGAATTTGTCAACGAACATACCATGCTGAAAACACCAGTTCTCGTCCGATCAATGAAGTTAAGCCGCATTGGGCGCGTTCAGTACTTGGATGGGTGTCCGCTTGGGAACACCGCGTGCCGTTGACATCTTTTTTGTTCAATAATATTTTAATATTAATTTGATCTTCATGAAAACACATTTTTTTAATACTTTTTTCCATATTTTGCATTCGTCGATTTTATTCAACTGGATTATCGGTAATTTAAGAATTTGTCAACGACCATACCATGCTGAAAACACCAGTTCTCGTCCGATCACTGAAGTTAAGCAGCATTGGGCGCGGTCAGTACTTGGATGGGTGACCGCTTGGGAACACCGCGTGCCGTTGACATCTTTTTTGTTCAATAATATTTTAAGATTATTTTGATCTTCATGAAAACACATCTTTTGCATACTTTTTTCCATATTTTGCATTCGTCGATTTTCTTCAACTGGATTATCGGTAATTTAAGAATTTGTCAACGACCATACCATGGTGAAAACACCTGTTCTCATCCGATCATTGAAGTTAAGCAGCATTGCTCGCGTTCAGTACTTGGATGGGTGTCCGCTTGGGAACACCGCGTGCCGTTGACATCTTTTTTGTTCAATAATATTTTAATATTAATTTGATCTTCATGAAAACACATTTTTTTAATACTTTTTTCCATATTTTGCATTCGTCGATTTTCTTCAACTGGATTATCGGTAATTTAAGAATTTGTCAACGACCATACCATGGTGAAAACACCTGTTCTCATCCGATCATTGAAGTTAAGCAGCATTGGGCGCGTTCAGTACTTGGATGGGTGTCCGCTTGGGAACACCGCGTGCCGTTGACATCTTTTTTGTTCAATAATATTTTAATATTAATTTGATCTTCATGAAAACACATTTTTTTAATACTTTTTTCCATATTTTGCATTCGTCGATTTTATTCAACTGGATTATCGGTAATTTAAGAATTTGTCAACGACCATACCATGCTGAAAACACCAGTTCTCGTCCGATCACTGAAGTTAAGCAGCATTGGGCGCGGTCAGTACTTGGATGGGTGACCGCTTGGGAACACCGCGTGCCGTTGACATCTTTTTTGTTCAATAATATTTTAAGATTAATTTGATCTTCATGAAAACACATCTTTTGCATACTTTTTTCCATATTTTGCATTCGTCGATTTTCTTCAACTGGATTATCGGTAATTTAAGAATTTGTCAACGACCATACCATGGTGAAAACACCTGTTCTCATCCGATCATTGAAGTTAAGCAGCATTGGGCGCGTTCAGTACTTGGATGGGTGTCCGCTTGGGAACACCGCGTGCCGTTGACATCCTTTTTGTTCGATAATATTTTAAGATTAATTTGGTCTTCATGAAAACACATTTTTTAAAACCTTTTTCCATATTTTGCATTCGTCGATTTTATTCAACTGGATTATCGGTAATTTAAAAATTTGCCAACGACCATACCATGGTGAAAACACCTGTTCTCATCCGATCATTGAAGTTAAGCAGCATTGGGCGCGTTCAGTACTTGGATGGGTGTCCGCTTGGGAACACCGCGTGCCGTTGACATCCTTTTTGTTCGATAATATTTTAAGATTAATTTGGTCTTCATGAAAACACATTTTTTAAAACATTTTTCCATATTTTGCATTCGTCGATTTTATTCAACTGGATTATCGGTAATTTTAAAATTTGCCAACGACCATACCATGCTGAAAACACCAGTTCTCGTCCGATCACTGAAGTTAAGCAGCATTGGGCGCGGTCAGTACTTGGATGGGTGACCGCTTGGGAACACCGCATGCCGTTGTCATCCTTTTTGTTCAATAATATTTAAGATTAATTTTATCTTTATGGAAACACATTTTTTAAATACTTTTTTGCAATTTTTTCCATTAGCCGTTTTTCTCCAACTGGATTATCGGTTGTTTAAGAATTTGTCAACGACCACACCATGCTGAAAACACCAGTTCTCGTCCGATCACTGAAGTTAAGCAGCATTGGGCGCGGTCAGTACTTGGATGGGTGACCGCTTGGGAACACCGCGTGCCGTTGACATCTTTTTTGTTCAATAATATTTTAAGATTAATTTGATCTTCATGAAAACACATCTTTTGCATACTTTTTTCCATATTTTGCATTCGTCGATTTTCTTCAACTGGATTATCGGTAATTTAAGAATTTGTCAACGACCATACCATGGTGAAAACACCTGTTCTCATCCGATCATTGAAGTTAAGCAGCATTAGGCGCGTTCAGTACTTGGATGGGTGTCCGCTTGGGAACACCGCGTGCCGTTGACATCCTTTTTGTTCGATAATATTTTAAGATTAATTTGGTCTTCATGAAAACACATTTTTTAAAACCTTTTTCCATATTTTGCATTCGTCGATTTTATTCGACTGGATTATCGGTAATTTTAAAATTTGCCAACGACCATACCATGCTGAAAACACCAGTTCTCGTCCGATCACTGAAGTTAAGCAGCATTGGGCGCGGTCAGTACTTGGATGGGTGACCGCTTGGGAACACCGCGTGCCGTTGGCATCCTTTTTGTTCAATAATGTTTTAAGATTCATTTTATCTTTATGGAAACACATTTTTTTAATACTTTTTTGCAATTTTTTCCATTAGGCGTTTTTCTCCAACTGGATTATCGGTTATTTAAGAATTTGTCAACGAACATACCATGCTGAAAACACCAGTTCTCGTCCGATCAATGAAGTTAAGCCGCATTGGGCGCGTTCAGTACTTGGATGGGTGTCCGCTTGGGAACACCGCGTGCCGTTGACATCTTTTTTGTTCAATAATATTTTAATATTAATTTGATCTTCATGAAAACACATTTTTTTAATACTTTTTTCCATATTTTGCATTCGTCGATTTTATTCAACTGGATTATCGGTAATTTAAGAATTTGTCAACGACCATACCATGCTGAAAACACCAGTTCTCGTCCGATCACTGAAGTTAAGCAGCATTGGGCGCGGTCAGTACTTGGATGGGTGACCGCTTGGGAACACCGCGTGCCGTTGACATCTTTTTTGTTCAATAATATTTTAAGATTAATTTGATCTTCATGAAAACACATCTTTTGCATACTTTTTTCCATATTTTGCATTCGTCGATTTTCTTCAACTGGATTATCGGTGATTTAAGAATTTGTCAACGACCATACCATGGTGAAAACACCTGTTCTCATCCGATCATTGAAGTTAAGCAGCATTGGGCGCGTTCAGTACTTGGATGGGTGTCCGCTTGGGAACACCGCGTGCCGTTGACATCCTTTTTGTTCGATAATATTTTAAGATTAATTTGGTCTTCATGAAAACACATTTTTTAAAACCTTTTTCCATATTTTGCATTCGTCGATTTTATTCAACTGGATTATCGGTAATTTTAAAATTTGCCAACGACCATACCATGCTGAAAACACCAGTTCTCGTCCGATCACTGAAGTTAAGCAGCATTGGGCGCGGTCAGTACTTGGATGGGTGACCGCTTGGGAACACCGCGTGCCGTTGGCATCCTTTTTGTTCAATAATGTTTTAAGATTCATTGTATCTTTATGGAAACACATTTTTTTAATACTTTTTTGCAATTTTTTCCATTAGGCGTTTTTCTCCAACTGGATTATCGGTTATTTAAGAATTTGTCAACGAACATACCATGCTGAAAACACCAGTTCTCGTCCAATTAATGAAGTTAAGCCGCATTGGGCGCGGTCAGTACTTGGATGGGTGTCCGCTTGGGCACACCGCGTGCCGTTGACATCTTTTTTGTTCAATAATATTTTAATATTAATTTGATCTTCATGAAAACACATTTTTTTAATACTTTTTTCCATATTTTGCATTCGTCGATTTTTTTCAACTGGATTATCGGTAATTTAAGAATTTGTCAACGACCATACCATGCTGAAAACACCAGTTCTCGTCCGATCACTGAAGTTAAGCAGCATTGGGCGCGGTCAGTACTTGGATGGGTGACCGCTTGGGAACACCGCGTGCCGTTGACATCTTTTTTGTTCAATAATATTTTACGATTAATTTGATCTTCATGAAAACACATCTTTTTCATACTTTTTTCCATATTTTGCATTCGTCGATTTTCTTCAACTGGATTATCGGTAATTTAAGAATTAGTCAACTACAATACCATGCTGGAAACACCTGTTCTCATCCGATCATTGAAGATAAGCAGCATTGGGCGCGTTCAGTACTTGGATGGGTGACCGCTTGGGAACACCGCGTGCCGTTGACATCTTTTTTGTTCAATAATATTTTAAGATTAATTTGATCTTCATGAAAACACATCTTTTTAATACTTTTTTCCATATTTTGCATTCGTCGATTTTATTCAACTGGATTATCGGTGATTTAAGAATTTGTCAACGACCATACCATGCTGAAAACACCAGTTCTCGTCCGATCAATGAAGTTAAGCCGCATTGGGCGTGTTCAGTACTTGGATGGGTGTCCGCTTGGGAACACCGCGTGCCGTTGACATCTTTTTTGTTCAATAATATTTTAATATTAATTTGATCTTCATGAAAACACATTTTTTTAATACTTTTTTCCATATTTTGCATTCGTCGATTTTATTCAACTGGATTATCGGTAATTTAAGAATTTGTCAACGACCATACCATGCTGAAAACACCAGTTCTCGTCCGATCACTGAAGTTAAGCAGCATTGGGCGCGGTCAGTACTTGGATGGGTGACCGCTTGGGAACACCGCGTGCCGTTGACATCTTTTTTGTTCAATAATATTTTAAGATTATTTTGATCTTCATGAAAACACATCTTTTGCATACTTTTTCCATATTTTGCATTCGTCGATTTTCTTCAACTGGATTATCGGTAATTTAAGAATTTGTCAACGACCATACCATGGTGAAAACACCTGTTCTCATCCGATCATTGAAGTTAAGCAGCATTGGGCGCGTTCAGTACTTGGATGGGTGTCCGCTTGGGAACACCGCGTGCCGTTGACATCTTTTTTGTTCAATAATATTTTAATATTAATTTGATCTTCATGAAAACACATTTTTTTAATACTTTTTTCCATATTTTGCATTCGTCGATTTTATTCAACTGGATTATCGGTAATTTAAGAATTTGTCAACGACCATACCATGCTGAAAACACCAGTTCTCGTCCGATCACTGAAGTTAAGCAGCATTGGGCGCGGTCAGTACTTGGATGGGTGACCGCTTGGGAACACCGCGTGCCGTTGACATCTTTTTTGTTCAATAATATTTTAAGATTAATTTGATCTTCATGAAAACACATCTTTTGCATACTTTTTTCCATATTTTGCATTCGTCGATTTTCTTCAACTGGATTATCGGTAATTTAAGAATTTGTCAACGACCATACCATGGTGAAAACACCTGTTCTCATCCGATCATTGAAGTTAAGCAGCATTGGGCGCGTTCAGTACTTGGATGGGTGTCCGCTTGGGAACACCGCGTGCCGTTGACATCCTTTTTGTTCGATAATATTTTAAGATTAATTTGGTCTTCATGAAAACACATTTTTTAAAACCTTTTTCCATATTTTGCATTCGTCGATTTTATTCGACTGGATTATCGGTAATTTTAAAATTTGCCAACGACCATACCATGCTGAAAACACCAGTTCTCGTCCGATCACTGAAGTTAAGCAGCATTGGGCGCGGTCAGTACTTGGATGGGTGACCGCTTGGGAACACCGCGTGCCGTTGGCATCCTTTTTGTTCAATAATGTTTTAAGATTCATTTTATCTTTATGGAAACACATTTTTTTAATACTTTTTTGCAATTTTTTCCATTAGGCGTTTTTCTCCAACTGGATTATCGATTATTTAAGAATTTGTCAACGAACATACCATGCTGAAAACACCAGTTCTCGTCCGATCAATGAAGTTAAGCCGCATTGGGCGCGTTCAGTACTTGGATGGGTGTCCGCTTGGGAACACCGCGTGCCGTTGACATCTTTTTTGTTCAATAATATTTTAATATTAATTTGATCTTCATGAAAACACATTTTTTTAATACTTTTTTCCATATTTTGCATTCGTCGATTTTATTCAACTGGATTATCGGTAATTTAAGAATTTGTCAACGACCATACCATGCTGAAAACACCAGTTCTCGTCCGATCACTGAAGTTAAGCAGCATTGGGCGCGGTCAGTACTTGGATGGGTGACCGCTTGGGAACACCGCGTGCCGTTGACATCTTTTTTGTTCAATAATATTTTAAGATTAATTTGATCTTCATGAAAACACATCTTTTGCATACTTTTTTCCATATTTTGCATTCGTCGATTTTCTTCAACTGGATTATCGGTAATTTAAGAATTTGTCAACGACCATACCATGGTGAAAACACCTGTTCTCATCCGATCATTGAAGTTAAGCAGCATTGGGCGCGTTCAGTACTTGGATGGGTGTCCGCTTGGGAACACCGCGTGCCGTTGACATCCTTTTTGTTCGATAATATTTTAAGATTAATTTGGTCTTCATGAAAACACATTTTTTAAAACCTTTTTCCATATTTTGCATTCGTCGATTTTATTCAACTGGATTATCGGTAATTTTAAAATTTGCCAACGACCATACCATGCTGAAAACACCAGTTCTCGTCCGATCACTGAAGTTAAGCAGCATTGGGCGCGGTCAGTACTTGGATGGGTGACCGCTTGGGAACACCGCGTGCCGTTGGCATCCTTTTTGTTCAATAATGTTTTAAGATTCATTTTATCTTTATGGAAACACATTTTTTTAATACTTTTTTGCAATTTTTTCCATTAGGCGTTTTTCTCCAACTGGATTATCGGTTATTTAAGAATTTGTCAACGAACATACCATGCTGAAAACACCAGTTCTCGTCCAATTAATGAAGTTAAGCCGCATTGGGCGCGGTCAGTACTTGGATGGGTGTCCGCTTGGGCACACCGCGTGCCGTTGACATCTTTTTTGTTCAATAATATTTTAAGATTAATTTGATCTTCATGAAAACACATCTTTTTAATACTTTTTTCCATATTTTGCATTCGTCGATTTTATTCAACTGGATTATCGGTGATTTAAGAATTTGTCAACGACCATACCATGCTGAAAACACCAGTTCTCGTCCGATCAATGAAGTTAAGCCGCATTGGGCGTGTTCAGTACTTGGATGGGTGTCCGCTTGGGAACACCGCGTGCCGTTGACATCTTTTTTGTTCAATAATATTTTAATATTAATTTGATCTTCATGAAAACACATTTTTTTAATACTTTTTTCCATATTTTGCATTCGTCGATTTTATTCAACTGGATTATCGGTAATTTAAGAATTTGTCAACGACCATACCATGCTGAAAACACCAGTTCTCGTCCGATCACTGAAGTTAAGCAGCATTGGGCGCGGTCAGTACTTGGATGGGTGACCGCTTGGGAACACCGCGTGCCGTTGACATCTTTTTTGTTCAATAATATTTTAAGATTATTTTGATCTTCATGAAAACACATCTTTTGCATACTTTTTTCCATATTTTGCATTCGTCGATTTTCTTCAACTGGATTATCGGTAATTGAAGAATTTGTCAACGACCATACCATGGTGAAAACACCTGTTCTCATCCGATCATTGAAGTTAAGCAGCATTGGGCGCGTTCAGTACTTGGATGGGTGTCCGCTTGGGAACACCGCGTGCCGTTGACATCTTTTTTGTTCAATAATATTTTAATATTAATTTGATCTTCATGAAAACACATTTTTTTAATACTTTTTTCCATATTTTGCATTCGTCGATTTTATTCAACTGGATTATCGGTAACTTAAGAATTTGTCAACGACCATACCATGCTGAAAACACCAGTTCTCGTCCGATCACTGAAGTTAAGCAGCATTGGGCGCGGTCAGTACTTGGATGGGTGACCGCTTGGGAACACCGCGTGCCGTTGGCATCCTTTTTGTTCAATAATGTTTTAAGATTCATTTTATCTTTATGGAAACACATTTTTTTAATACTTTTTTGCAATTTTTTCCATTAGGCGTTTTTCTCCAACTGGATTATCGGTTATTTAAGAATTTGTCAACGAACATACCATGCTGAAAACACCAGTTCTCGTCCAATTAATGAAGTTAAGCCGCATTGGGCGCGGTCAGTACTTGGATGGGTGTCCGCTTGGGCACACCGCGTGCCGTTGACATCTTTTTTGTTCAATAATATTTTAAGATTAATTTGATCTTCATGAAAACACATCTTTTTAATACTTTTTTCCATATTTTGCATTCGTCGATTTTATTCAACTGGATTATCGGTGATTTAAGAATTTGTCAACGACCATACCATGCTGAAAACACCAGTTCTCGTCCGATCAATGAAGTTAAGCCGCATTGGGCGTGTTCAGTACTTGGATGGGTGTCCGCTTGGGAACACCGCGTGCCGTTGACATCTTTTTTGTTCAATAATATTTTAATATTAATTTGATCTTCATGAAAACACATTTTTTTAATACTTTTTTCCATATTTTGCATTCGTCGATTTTATTCAACTGGATTATCGGTAATTTAAGAATTTGTCAACGACCATACCATGCTGAAAACACCAGTTCTCGTCCGATCACTGAAGTTAAGCAGCATTGGGCGCGGTCAGTACTTGGATGGGTGACCGCTTGGGAACACCGCGTGCCGTTGACATCTTTTTTGTTCAATAATATTTTAAGATTATTTTGATCTTCATGAAAACACATCTTTTGCATACTTTTTTCCATATTTTGCATTCGTCGATTTTCTTCAACTGGATTATCGGTAATTGAAGAATTTGTCAACGACCATACCATGGTGAAAACACCTGTTCTCATCCGATCATTGAAGTTAAGCAGCATTGGGCGCGTTCAGTACTTGGATGGGTGTCCGCTTGGGAACACCGCGTGCCGTTGACATCTTTTTTGTTCAATAATATTTTAATATTAATTTGATCTTCATGAAAACACATTTTTTTAATACTTTTTTCCATATTTTGCATTCGTCGATTTTATTCAACTGGATTATCGGTAACTTAAGAATTTGTCAACGACCATACCATGCTGAAAACACCAGTTCTCGTCCGATCACTGAAGTTAAGCAGCATTGGGCGCGGTCAGTACTTGGATGGGTGACCGCTTGGGAACACCGCGTGCCGTTGACATCTTTTTTGTTCAATAATATTTTAAGATTAATTTGATCTTCATGAAAACACATCTTTTGCATACTTTTTTCCATATTTTGCATTTGTCGATTTTCTTCAACTGGATTATCGGTAATTTAAGAATTTGTCAACGACCATACCATGGTGAAAACACCTGTTCTCATCCGATCATTGAAGTTAAGCAGCATTGGGCGCGTTCAGTACTTGGATGGGTGTCCGCTTGGGAACACCGCGTGCCGTTGACATCTTTTTTGTTCAATAATATTTTAATATTAATTTGATCTTCATGAAAACACATTTTTTTAATACTTTTTTCCATATTTTGCATTCGTCGATTTTATTCAACTGGATTATCGGTAATTTAAGAATTTGTCAACGACCATACCATGCTGAAAACACCAGTTCTCGTCCGATCACTGAAGTTAAGCAGCATTGGGCGCGGTCAGTACTTGGATGGGTGACCGCTTGGGAACACCGCGTGCCGTTGACATCTTTTTTGTTCAATAATATTTTAAGATTAATTTGATCTTCATGAAAACACATCTTTTGCATACTTTTTTCCATATTTTGCATTCGTCGATTTTCTTCAACTGGATTATCGGTAATTTAAGAATTTGTCAACGACCATACCATGGTGAAAACACCTGTTCTCATCCGATCATTGAAGTTAAGCAGCATTGGGCGCGTTCAGTACTTGGATGGGTGTCCGCTTGGGAACACCGCGTGCCGTTGACATCCTTTTTGTTCGATAATATTTTAAGATTAATTTGGTCTTCATGAAAACACATTTTTTAAAACCTTTTTCCATATTTTGCATTCGTCGATTTTATTCGACTGGATTATCGGTAATTTTAAAATTTGCCAACGACCATACCATGCTGAAAACACCAGTTCTCGTCCGATCACTGAAGTTAAGCAGCATTGGGCGCGGTCAGTACTTGGATGGGTGACCGCTTGGGAACACCGCGTGCCGTTGGCATCCTTTTTGTTCAATAATGTTTTAAGATTCATTTTATCTTTATGGAAACACATTTTTTTAATACTTTTTTGCAATTTTTTCCATTAGGCGTTTTTCTCCAACTGGATTATCGATTATTTAAGAATTTGTCAACGAACATACCATGCTGAAAACACCAGTTCTCGTCCGATCAATGAAGTTAAGCCGCATTGGGCGCGTTCAGTACTTGGATGGGTGTCCGCTTGGGAACACCGCGTGCCGTTGACATCTTTTTTGTTCAATAATATTTTAATATTAATTTGATCTTCATGAAAACACATTTTTTTAATACTTTTTTCCATATTTTGCATTCGTCGATTTTATTCAACTGGATTATCGGTAATTTAAGAATTTGTCAACGACCATACCATGCTGAAAACACCAGTTCTCGTCCGATCACTGAAGTTAAGCAGCATTGGGCGCGGTCAGTACTTGGATGGGTGACCGCTTGGGAACACCGCGTGCCGTTGACATCTTTTTTGTTCAATAATATTTTAAGATTAATTTGATCTTCATGAAAACACATCTTTTGCATACTTTTTTCCATATTTTGCATTCGTCGATTTTCTTCAACTGGATTATCGGTAATTTAAGAATTTGTCAACGACCATACCATGGTGAAAACACCTGTTCTCATCCGATCATTGAAGTTAAGCAGCATTGGGCGCGTTCAGTACTTGGATGGGTGTCCGCTTGGGAACACCGCGTGCCGTTGACATCCTTTTTGTTCGATAATATTTTAAGATTAATTTGGTCTTCATGAAAACACATTTTTTAAAACCTTTTTCCATATTTTGCATTCGTCGATTTTATTCAACTGGATTATCGGTAATTTTAAAATTTGCCAACGACCATACCATGCTGAAAACACCAGTTCTCGTCCGATCACTGAAGTTAAGCAGCATTGGGCGCGGTCAGTACTTGGATGGGTGACCGCTTGGGAACACCGCGTGCCGTTGGCATCCTTTTTGTTCAATAATGTTTTAAGATTCATTTTATCTTTATGGAAACACATTTTTTTAATACTTTTTTGCAATTTTTTCCATTAGGCGTTTTTCTCCAACTGGATTATCGGTTATTTAAGAATTTGTCAACGAACATACCATGCTGAAAACACCAGTTCTCGTCCAATTAATGAAGTTAAGCCGCATTGGGCGCGGTCAGTACTTGGATGGGTGTCCGCTTGGGCACACCGCGTGCCGTTGACATCTTTTTTGTTCAATAATATTTTAATATTAATTTGATCTTCATGAAAACACATTTTTTTAATACTTTTTTCCATATTTTGCATTCGTCGATTTTTTTCAACTGGATTATCGGTAATTTAAGAATTTGTCAACGACCATACCATGCTGAAAACACCAGTTCTCGTCAGTCGTAGCCGAGCGAGCGCCCCGAGTGGACGTAAACACGGGCACGTCAGAGAGGCATTGACCCCTCCAATATACCCGAATTTTCTGGATATATTTCAAACAGTATTTGAATAGCTCGATTAAATCGGCATTGAGAACGCATGTTCAACAAAAAGCGAAGTTAACAGTGAGTCTGTGATAATATGTGAGTCTCAATTATCACAAAATGTAGCCCAAAAGTCAAAGGTTTTAACCAATACTACGGCCAAAACCTTTATTGGAACGCATTCGCAAAAAAATCTGGATACGATTCTCAAAAATCCAAAAAGTACAACGCATTTGGTCCGCCTAATGCAAGCAACAAAAACATCATCGACGAGATCCAAGATAACACCCAAACCGAATTTCGCAAATGCTGCAAAGAAAAGGAAAGCCAAGATGCCAAAAACTGCCAATTCAAGCAGTTCGCACAACTCCTCCAACGGTTCTACGACGAGGATGGATATCGAAGACAGAGAAGACGGAAATAAAAAATCCGAACTCTCTCTACTGAAAGCGGAAATCATCAAGCTCAGAGAAGAAAATCGCCAACTAAGAGAAGGCTTCCCCAGCACATCGCAGACGCTACCGTTTCCCACGCAAAACCGATTTGCGAGTCTCACCGACACGGGCGCATCGTTCGTTAACCCCGAGACGACCGATGACAACGAATACAGCGAACGAGGGTCGTCACCACGAAATCGAGAGACGAGCGAGGAGTGGATGACCATTCTGCGGAAAAAAAATCAACGCCAGGTCACCCCGAACGACGAGCGAACAGAGAAGCGAAGGCGCCTGTCTTCCCGGGATGTCAACACCATCGGAGTCAACGCACCCGCACGGGTATCGCTTACGAAGAAGAAAGCAAAAGTACCGCCGATCAGCATATATCGACAAGATGTAAAGGACACTATCGAGGTACTGTCAAAAGTGATGAAAAATAAAGACTTTAAAATACAAAGACAAAACGACAAGCAACACAAATTAATTTTAAGTAGCTACGAAGAACACAAGAAAGCTAAAGACGTTTTGAAAAAAGTAGATGCACAATACTATACGTATACGCCGAAGGAGGAAAAAGCGCAAACGTTTATGTTAAAAGGAATCGACGGTAGTTTCGATCCAAGTGACTTATTAGTGTATCTAAAGGAAAACGAGAATGAAAACTTAGAATTCATAAGTGTTACTAGGCATACTACACCAAAATCGATCAAAGAAAACAGAGTTCTGCCGCTTTATCGCGTACAATTAACGTCTGATAGTGTCGCCGGAAAATTGCACGAAATAAAGTATCTAGCGCACCAAGTAATCTGGTGGGAAAAAATTAAAAAATCAAGCACAGTTCAGTGCAAAAATTGCCAACGTTTAGGTCACACAGCTTCTAACTGCAATATGAAGTATCGATGCGTTAAGTGCGATATCCCACACGGGCCGAAAGAATGCCAACTAAGTAATAACACAAACGAAGCGACGAAAGAGGCAGTTTATTGCGTACTGTGTAAGAACTTCGGTCACCCCGCATCCTATCGAGGCTGCCCAAAGCATGTGGAATTTATAACAAAACAAAGTCAGAATAATAATTATAATACCAAAATTAACTCACGCAAAATCACAGGGACGGATTATACACAGCCAAGTACAATAAAACAATTAATAAACGGACCTCAACAATCGGCAATTCCGAGAATGAGCTACGCGGATCGCGCAAAAACGTCAAACCCACAACCAAATAATAGCAGAGAACAGAATGATCTGCAATCGATCATAGCAAATATGCAGCAACAAATTGCTTGGGTTACGCAAGCAATTCAAAACAACACGAAACTGATCA
Organism: Pimpla rufipes; assembly: GCA_963932165.1. Classification (NCBI taxonomy): domain Eukaryota; kingdom Metazoa; phylum Arthropoda; class Insecta; order Hymenoptera; family Ichneumonidae; genus Pimpla; species Pimpla rufipes. Next base: position 11,273,987 of record OZ010631.1, on the reverse strand, counting down.
ATGGTTTGTACAGTTTATTAACGCCGAATCAGCGGACTGAGTAATGCGCGAGCAAAGTATTAACAAAAATCAAATGCTAAAAGTCGACTATCTAACGATAATTTCCGTTAATGTCAACTCATTAATACAAAACCAAAGACGAGCGTCATTATTTAAATTAGTTAATAAATATAAGCCAGATATAGTTCTATTAAATGAAACAAAATTAAATCCGAAACACAAAATGGAATTTAAAAACTACGCGGTTGTCCGAAGAGATAGACCGAATAGCACACAAGGAGGGGGAGTAGCGATCCTCGTAAAAATTCCCATCAAATATGAAATTGTAGGGCTTGATTTCTCACACAGCACCGAAATATTGGAAACTTTGGCAATCTCGATAAATATAAAAAACCAAGAGAAACTGTATATCGTATCTATATATGCCCCGCACGGTAAATCTAAAGAATTTGCGATCGAGTATAATAATCTATACAAGCATCTAAGGTTAAATGAATTAAACAATTTTTACGTTATCGCAGGAGACTTAAACGCCAAACATCACTCATGGGGAAATGCAATTAATAACCAACGAGGGCTGTTTATTTACGACTGGTTCGAAAATAATGAAATAGAATACAAGGCCAAACTCTATGGATCGGACTGTCCTACTTACCCCAGAGGACAGTCTTTTCTCGACCTATGTATTGCAGACTGTAGACTCCAAATAGAAACAAAACAGGAGCGCATTAAAACAATACCTTACGACAGCGACCACAATGCGCTAATATTTAATATTAGAGGTAACACACAAACCAAGTGGGAAATAGAAATGCAAAAAGAGGATCATCGGCTAAATTATAAAAAAACAAATTGGGACGACTTCAAAAAATATTTAACCCGTAATTACACCATAACAATTCCCAATGATATAAATCTCAGCAGGAACGAAATAGATAACTACATATTGGAATTAGAAAAAGTTATACACAAGGCCATTCAATATACTGTTCCGAAAATAAAAACTAAAAACAGTATTGACTGCTATCGCAATTCTGACATTGACAAGTTACAGAATTTAAAAAGCTCATTGATCACAAAAATAAATAACATTTACAGAAAATTTAATGCTCACAATAATATTGAACTTCAAACATACAAAGATATGTTAATAGGGACAAAGCAATTGTTAAAACAAGAATATAACAAATCAATCAATAAATATTGGCAAAATAAAATAAAAAATATTCCCGTTAACGATCCGAAAAATATGTTTCCAATAATAAATCAAATATTTAGACCAAAAGGCAAGATCGAAATCGCGAACCTTTCAATAAATCAAGATAAAGTTAATCTCTTACGTTCTTCCGGCGTCGATCCTGCTCAATGTCGCAAAGATCAACAGGGCAATTATTGCGTTTCAAATCCCCTAGATAAATTAGAAATACTAGGATGCCACTTCGCTAATATCCACAAGCAAAATGATAATATGGGAAGCGAAGGACTGACTAATATCGTTATGCACCATACAAACGAAATAAAAAAAGAAATGCAGGAAGATATAAGAGTCTCAGCAAAATTACAAAATTTTTCGACGTCAAATTACTCTGATAATCCGGAAGACTTGCAAGATACTTTGACAAACACAGCACGGTTAATAAAAATATTCGAAAGACTAAACACAAAAAAGTCATCCGGAATTGATGGCATTCCAAACATAGTATTGAAACATCTACCGTCAGTAATTATTCGAGACTATTGTATTCTTTTTAATAATGCATTAAACATTTCATATTTTCCAGAGCGCTGGAAAAAAGCTAAAGTCATCGCAATAAATAAGCCGGGTAAGGAAAAGTCTGATCCAAGTAGTTATAGGCCTATAAGTCTCCTGCCGAATGTAGGAAAAGTCTTCGAAGTAGTAATTAATATAGCTATAAATAAGTCTTGCTTAAAAAATGATATAATACCTGAGTATCAATTTGGCTTTAAGCATAAACATTCCACCATTCATGGTATAACGAAACTGACCTCAGACATATGCTGGGGTTTAAACAGTGGCAATTGCGTAGGCGCGTGTCTCATAGACTTGGAAAAAGCTTTTGACACTATATGGATTAGAGGATTGATATTTAAGATGCTGAAAAAAAAATTCCCTAAATATCTAATAAAATTAATATGGAACATGGTAGAAAACAGAAGTTTTAAAACCACCGATGGCGTAGTAACATCAACACGAGAGCACGTCCTTGAAAATGGCTTACAGCAGGGTACCGTTAACTCACCAGTTTTGTTTAATATCTACAATAGCGACATACTCTTCCTAGATGGCATTAACATTAATCCGAATCGTAGTGCACTAGCTTTTGCAGATGACCTCATAATCTACTCGAAAGCCAAAAAAGTCTCAGAAGTCCAAGATGAATTACAGCAAATGTTTATAAAAATTCAAGGGTATTGTAACAATTGGAAACTGAAAATAAATAACGACAAATGCGAAACAATATTGTTTAGGCCGAAATTGGTAAATGCGACAAGAGAAGTGCGACGGAATTGGAAAGACTTCAAAATAAAATCGCAATATCAAACAAACGAATTTATAACTCATAAGCTTACCGTAAAGTATCTGGGAGTAAACATAGACCAGCACTTGACGTATACTCACCATCTAGAAATTCAACTCAAAAAGGCAAGAAAAGTTTTCCTGAAACTCAGTAGACTCTTTTACAACAAAAATCTCAATAGCATCACAAAGATAAACTGTTACTGTACATTAATAAGACCGTTACTGACTTATGGATGCGCAGTATGGTATAACCAGCGACCACCAATTATGGAAAAATTCAGGGCCTTCGAGAGAAAATGTTTAAGGGCTTGTCTAGGAATGTATAGAAAAGCGGAAACAAATTTTACACATCATATCAGTAACCAACATATCTATAACGAAGCCAACATACCGAGAATAGATATTCACCTCTTAAAAATTATAAGAAATCATTGGGCAAACACAGCGCGCATCGAAAATAATAATTTAATTTCGGCTCCGTGCTACGCAGATGCAAATTATATAAAAAAGACCCTAAAATCTGGATACATACCACCGGAAGGCTTCATATTTCTGGATGCAAATAAATATATACAGGATATAAACAATATACCGATAATCTACCATGCGCACAGAAAACGAGGACAAACTCATATAAAATGGGAACCAAACCTAAATACCACCGATAAAAATCCACTCTGGCGATATGAAATGTCGATCCCCGATCGAGACAAAAACGATAAATCTCGAAAAAATGTAAAGAAATACTGGTGGCTAGATTAGCAATAAACGCAAACTCAGCGAACTATAATAATAAGTCTTAAAAAAAATAAATATATATATCCGTTTATTTATTTTTTTATCTCATGTAAATAGTGTATATATATTGTAATTAGATTGTATATAGTCGTTTTTTAAGGTAGATATAATTAGCTATAGGGTGCACAAAGCACAAGCAATGTATAAAAAAAATAGTTTTGTATCAACAACCTTTCTATTTTTATATAAGAAAAAGTTCAAAAATCATATGCTCATGTTCCCAACAAATATGAATGTTGTAACCAAAATAACCGATGATTTTTGCAATGCGTGCTGCAGGTAGCCATTTTGTATTGAAAATGAATGAGAAAATCTTTTGTTTATTGAAGAATTAATTGATGTACGATTGGTTGTAAATAAACGCATTTAAAAAAAAAAAAAAAAACACCAGTTCTCGTCCGATCATTGAAGTTAAGCAGCATTGGGCGCGGTCAGTACTTGGATGGGTGACCGCTTGGGAACACCGCGTGCCGTTGACATCTTTTTTGTTCAATAATATTTTACGATTAATTTGATCTTCATGAAAACACATCTTTTTCATACTTTTTTCCATATTTTGCATTCGTCGATTTTCTTCAACTGGATTATCGGTAATTTAAGAATTAGTCAACTACAATACCATGCTGAAAACACCTGTTCTCATCCGATCATTGAAGATAAGCAGCATTGGGCGCGTTCAGTACTTGGATGGGTGACCGCTTGGGAACACCGCGTGCCGTTGACATCTTTTTTGTTCAATAATATTTTAAGATTAATTTGATCTTCATGAAAACACATTTTTTAAATACTCTTTTCCATATTTTGCATTCGTCGATTTTGTTCAACTGGATTATTGGTAATTGAAGAATTTGTCAACGACCATACCATGCTGAAAACACCAGTTCTTGTCCGATCACTGAAGTTAAGTAGCATTGGGCGCTGTCAGTACTTGGATGGGTGACCGCTTGGGAACACCGCGTGCCGTTGACATCCTTTTTGTTTAATAATATTTTAAGATTAATATGATCTTCATCAAAACACATTTTTTAATTACTCTTTTCCATATTTTGCTTTTGTCGATTTTCTTAAACTGGATTATCGGTAATTTAAGAATTTGTCAACGATCATACCATGCTGAAAACACCAGTTCTCGTCCGATCACTGAAGTTAAGCAGCATTGGGCGCGGTCAGTACTTGGATGGGTGACCGCTTGGGAACACCGCATGCCGTTGTCATCCTTTTTGTTCAATAATATTTAAGATTAATTTTATCTTTATGGAAACACATTTTTTAAATACTTTTTTGCAATTTTTTCCATTAGCCGTTTTTCTCCAACTGGATTATCGGTTGTTTAAGAATTTGTCAACGACCACACCATGCTGAAAACACCAGTTCTCGTCCGATCACTGAAGTTAAGCAGCATTGGGCGCGGTCAGTACTTGGATGGGTGACCGCTTGGGAACACCGCGTGCCGTTGACATCTTTTTTGTTCAATAATATTTTAAGATTAATTTGATCTTCATGAAAACACATCTTTTTAATACTTTTTTCCATATTTTGCATTCGTCGATTTTATTCAACTGGATTATCGGTAATTTAAGAATTTGTCAACGACCATACCATGCTGAAAACACCAGTTCTCGTCCGATCACTGAAGTTAAGCAGCATTGGGCGCGGTCAGTACTTGGATGGGTGACCGCTTGGGAACACCGCGTGCCGTTGACATCTTTTTTGTTCAATAATATTTTAAGATTAATTTGATCTTCATGAAAACACATCTTTTGCATACTTTTTTCCATATTTTGCATTCGTCGATTTTCTTCAACTGGATTATCGGTAATTTAAGAATTTGTCAACGACCATACCATGGTGAAAACACCTGTTCTCATCCGATCATTGAAGTTAAGCAGCATTGGGCGCGTTCAGTACTTGGATGGGTGTCCGCTTGGGAACACCGCGTGCCGTTGACATCCTTTTTGTTCGATAATATTTTAAGATTAATTTGGTCTTCATGAAAACACATTTTTTAAAACCTTTTTCCATATTTTGCATTCGTCGATTTTATTCGACTGGATTATCGGTAATTTTAAAATTTGCCAACGACCATACCATGCTGAAAACACCAGTTCTCGTCCGATCACTGAAGTTAAGCAGCATTGGGCGCGGTCAGTACTTGGATGGGTGACCGCTTGGGAACACCGCGTGCCGTTGGCATCCTTTTTGTTCAATAATGTTTTAAGATTCATTTTATCTTTATGGAAACACATTTTTTTAATACTTTTTTGCAATTTTTTCCATTAGGCGTTTTTCTCCAACTGGATTATCGATTATTTAAGAATTTGTCAACGAACATACCATGCTGAAAACACCAGTTCTCGTCCGATCAATGAAGTTAAGCCGCATTGGGCGCGTTCAGTACTTGGATGGGTGTCCGCTTGGGAACACCGCGTGCCGTTGACATCTTTTTTGTTCAATAATATTTTAATATTAATTTGATCTTCATGAAAACACATTTTTTTAATACTTTTTTCCATATTTTGCATTCGTCGATTTTATTCAACTGGATTATCGGTAATTTAAGAATTTGTCAACGACCATACCATGCTGAAAACACCAGTTCTCGTCCGATCACTGAAGTTAAGCAGCATTGGGCGCGGTCAGTACTTGGATGGGTGACCGCTTGGGAACACCGCGTGCCGTTGACATCTTTTTTGTTCAATAATATTTTAAGATTAATTTGATCTTCATGAAAACACATCTTTTGCATACTTTTTTCCATATTTTGCATTCGTCGATTTTCTTCAACTGGATTATCGGTAATTTAAGAATTTGTCAACGACCATACCATGGTGAAAACACCTGTTCTCATCCGATCATTGAAGTTAAGCAGCATTGGGCGCGTTCAGTACTTGGATGGGTGTCCGCTTGGGAACACCGCGTGCCGTTGACATCCTTTTTGTTCGATAATATTTTAAGATTAATTTGGTCTTCATGAAAACACATTTTTTAAAACCTTTTTCCATATTTTGCATTCGTCGATTTTATTCAACTGGATTATCGGTAATTTTAAAATTTGCCAACGACCATACCATGCTGAAAACACCAGTTCTCGTCCGATCACTGAAGTTAAGCAGCATTGGGCGCGGTCAGTACTTGGATGGGTGACCGCTTGGGAACACCGCGTGCCGTTGGCATCCTTTTTGTTCAATAATGTTTTAAGATTCATTTTATCTTTATGGAAACACATTTTTTTAATACTTTTTTGCAATTTTTTCCATTAGGCGTTTTTCTCCAACTGGATTATCGGTTATTTAAGAATTTGTCAACGAACATACCATGCTGAAAACACCAGTTCTCGTCCAATTAATGAAGTTAAGCCGCATTGGGCGCGGTCAGTACTTGGATGGGTGTCCGCTTGGGCACACCGCGTGCCGTTGACATCTTTTTTGTTCAATAATATTTTAATATTAATTTGATCTTCATGAAAACACATTTTTTTAATACTTTTTTCCATATTTTGCATTCGTCGATTTTTTTCAACTGGATTATCGGTAATTTAAGAATTTGTCAACGACCATACCATGCTGAAAACACCAGTTCTCGTCCGATCACTGAAGTTAAGCAGCATTGGGCGCGGTCAGTACTTGGATGGGTGACCGCTTGGGAACACCGCGTGCCGTTGACATCTTTTTTGTTCAATAATATTCTACGATTAATTTGATCTTCATGAAAACACATCTTTTTCATACTTTTTTCCATATTTTGCATTCGTCGATTTTCTTCAACTGGATTATCGGTAATTTAAGAATTAGTCAACTACAATACCATGCTGAAAACACCTGTTCTCATCCGATCATTGAAGATAAGCAGCATTGGGCGCGTTCAGTACTTGGATGGGTGACCGCTTGGGAACACCGCGTGCCGTTGACATCTTTTTTGTTCAATAATATTTTAAGATTAATTTGATCTTCATGAAAACACATTTTTTAAATACTTTTTTGCAATTTTTTCCATTAGCCGTTTTTCTCCAACTGGATTATCGGTTGTTTAAGAATTTGTCAACGACCACACCATGCTGAAAACACCAGTTCTCGTCCGATCACTGAAGTTAAGCAGCATTGGGCGCGGTCAGTACTTGGATGGGTGACCGCTTGGGAACACCGCGTGCCGTTGACATCTTTTTTGTTCAATAATATTTTAAGATTAATTTGATCTTCATGAAAACACATCTTTTTAATACTTTTTTCCATATTTTGCATTCGTCGATTTTATTCAACTGGATTATCGGTAATTTAAGAATTTGTCAACGACCATACCATGCTGAAAACACCAGTTCTCGTCCGATCAATGAAGTTAAGCCGCATTGGGCGTGTTCAGTACTTGGATGGGTGTCCGCTTGGGAACACCGCGTGCCGTTGACATCTTTTTTGTTCAATAATATTTTAATATTAATTTGATCTTCATGAAAACACATTTTTTTAATACTTTTTTCCATATTTTGCATTCGTCGATTTTATTCAACTGGATTATCGGTAATTTAAGAATTTGTCAACGACCATACCATGCTGAAAACACCAGTTCAACACAATTAAAGACCTCACCGAGAGGAAAAATCGTTTTGTCGTAGATAACCAGGCAGGTAGATGAGTACGTCCTCGCCATCGCCACCTACACCACATTTTAAATAGCTAGGCTAACATAACGATGACTTATTCAAGCCGACTGTAAATAAAATTATTTTTATAAGTATTATATTAAGTTTTGTTATAAGTGATGTTTTTAGGATAAGTCGACAGAGATATTGTAAAAGGTGTTTTTACGGAACCACCCGAATTTTTCACCCTTGTTCCTGCGTACGTCGACACGCCTTATAGTGATAAACGAGAATGTTGAATAAACCAAAGATAAAACCTCTCATAGAATATAAAGTGTGTTATACGAGTAAGCCGACAAATGCCTTAGACTGGTTAAGCGGTTCAGATTCCTATTAGATATTAAGTTTGGTTATTTTATATGTTTATTTCTACCAAAGATTTGTTTAAGAGAATGTACAAGGTATAAAGAAATAAATCATTTATTAAAAAAAAAAAAAAACTGAAAACACCAGTTCTCGTCCGATCACTGAAGTTAAGCAGCATTGGGCGCGGTCAGTACTTGGATGGGTGACCGCTTGGGAACACCGCGTGCCGTTGACATCTTTTTTGTTCAATAATATTTTAAGATTATTTTGATCTTCATGAAAACACATCTTTTGCATACTTTTTTCCATATTTTGCATTCGTCGATTTTCTTCAACTGGATTATCGGTAATTTAAGAATTTGTCAACGACCATACCATGGTGAAAACACCTGTTCTCATCCGATCATTGAAGTTAAGCAGCATTGGGCGCGTTCAGTACTTGGATGGGTGTCCGCTTGGGAACACCGCGTGCCGTTGACATCTTTTTTGTTCAATAATATTTTAATATTAATTTGATCTTCATGAAAACACATTTTTTTAATACTTTTTTCCATATTTTGCATTCGTCGATTTTATTCAACTGGATTATCGGTAACTTAAGAATTTGTCAACGACCATACCATGCTGAAAACACCAGTTCTCGTCCGATCACTGAAGTTAAGCAGCATTGGGCGCGGTCAGTACTTGGATGGGTGACCGCTTGGGAACACCGCGTGCCGTTGACATCTTTTTTGTTCAATAATATTTTAAGATTAATTTGATCTTCATGAAAACACATCTTTTGCATACTTTTTTCCATATTTTGCATTTGTCGATTTTCTTCAACTGGATTATCGGTAATTTAAGAATTTGTCAACGACCATACCATGGTGAAAACACCTGTTCTCATCCGATCATTGAAGTTAAGCAGCATTGGGCGCGTTCAGTACTTGGATGGGTGTCCGCTTGGGAACACCGCGTGCCGTTGACATCCTTTTTGTTCGATAATATTTTAAGATTAATTTGGTCTTCATGAAAACACATTTTTTAAAACCTTTTTCCATATTTTGCATTCGTCGATTTTATTCGACTGGATTATCGGTAATTTTAAAATTTGCCAACGACCATACCATGCTGAAAACACCAGTTCTCGTCCGATCACTGAAGTTAAGCAGCATTGGGCGCGGTCAGTACTTGGATGGGTGACCGCTTGGGAACACCGCGTGCCGTTGGCATCCTTTTTGTTCAATAATGTTTTAAGATTCATTTTATCTTTATGGAAACACATTTTTTTAATACTTTTTTGCAATTTTTTCCATTAGGCGTTTTTCTCCAACTGGATTATCGGTTATTTAAGAATTTGTCAACGAACATACCATGCTGAAAACACCAGTTCTCGTCCGATCAATGAAGTTAAGCCGCATTTTGCGCGTTCAGTACTTGGATGGGTGTCCGCTTGGGAACACCGCGTGCCGTTGACATCTTTTTTGTTCAATAATATTTTAATATTAATTTGATCTTCATGAAAACACATTTTTTTAATACTTTTTTCCATATTTTGCATTCGTCGATTTTATTCAACTGGATTATCGGTAATTTAAGAATTTGTCAACGACCATACCATGCTGAAAACACCAGTTCTCGTCCGATCACTGAAGTTAAGCAGCATTGGGCGCGGTCAGTACTTGGATGGGTGACCGCTTGGGAACACCGCGTGCCGTTGACATCTTTTTTGTTCAATAATATTTTAAGATTAATTTGATCTTCATGAAAACACATCTTTTGCATACTTTTTTCCATATTTTGCATTCGTCGATTTTCTTCAACTGGATTATCGGTAATTTAAGAATTTGTCAACGACCATACCATGGTGAAAACACCTGTTCTCATCCGATCATTGAAGTTAAGCAGCATTGGGCGCGTTCAGTACTTGGATGGGTGTCCGCTTGGGAACACCGCGTGCCGTTGACATCCTTTTTGTTCGATAATATTTTAAGATTAATTTGGTCTTCATGAAAACACATTTTTTAAAACCTTTTTCCATATTTTGCATTCGTCGATTTTATTCAACTGGATTATCGGTAATTTAAAAATTTGCCAACGACCATACCATGCTGAAAACACCAGTTCTCGTCCGATCACTGAAGTTAAGCAGCATTGGGCGCGGTCAGTACTTGGATGGGTGACCGCTTGGGAACACCGCGTGCCGTTGACATCTTTTTTGTTCAATAATATTTTAATATTAATTTGATCTTCATGAAAACACATTTTTTTAATACTTTTTTCCATATTTTGCATTCGTCGATTTTATTCAACTGGATTATCGGTAATTTAAGAATTTGTCAACGACCATACCATGCTGAAAACACCAGTTCTCGTCCGATCACTGAAGTTAAGCAGCATTGGGCGCGGTCAGTACTTGGATGGGTGACCGCTTGGGAACACCGCGTGCCGTTGACATCTTTTTTGTTCAATAATATTTTAAGATTAATTTGATCTTCATGAAAACACATCTTTTGCATACTTTTTTCCATATTTTGCATTCGTCGATTTTCTTCAACTGGATTATCGGTAATTTAAGAATTTGTCAACGACCATACCATGGTGAAAACACCTGTTCTCATCCGATCATTGAAGTTAAGCAGCATTGGGCGCGTTCAGTACTTGGATGGGTGTCCGCTTGGGAACACCGCGTGCCGTTGACATCTTTTTTGTTCAATAATATTTTAAGATTAATTTGATCTTCATGAAAACACATTTTTTAAATACTCTTTTCCATATTTTGCATTCGTCGATTTAGTTCAACTGGATTATTGGTAATTGAAGAATTTGTCAACGACCATACCATGCTGAAAACACCAGTTCTTGTCCGATCACTGAAGTTAAGTAGCATTGGGCGCTGTCAGTACTTGGATGGGTGACCGCTTGGGAACACCGCGTGCCGTTGACATCCTTTTTGTTTAATAATATTTTAAGATTAATATGATCTTCATCAAAACACATTTTTTAATTACTCTTTTCCATATTTTGCTTTTGTCGATTTTCTTAAACTGGATTATCGGTAATTTAAGAATTTGTCAACGATCATACCATGCTGAAAACACCAGTTCTCGTCCGATCACTGAAGTTAAGCAGCATTGGGCGCGGTCAGTACTTGGATGGGTGACCGCTTGGGAACACCGCATGCCGTTGTCATCCTTTTTGTTCAATAATATTTAAGATTAATTTTATCTTTATGGAAACACATTTTTTAAATACTTTTTTGCAATTTTTTCCATTAGCCGTTTTTCTCCAACTGGATTATCGGTTGTTTAAGAATTTGTCAACGACCACACCATGCTGAAAACACCAGTTCTCGTCCGATCACTGAAGTTAAGCAGCATTGGGCGCGGTCAGTACTTGGATGGGTGACCGCTTGGGAACACCGCGTGCCGTTGACATCTTTTTTGTTCAATAATATTTTAAGATTAATTTGATCTTCATGAAAACACATCTTTTGCATACTTTTTTCCATATTTTGCATTCGTCGATTTTCTTCAACTGGATTATCGGTAATTTAAGAATTTGTCAACGACCATACCATGCTGAAAACACCAGTTCTCGTCCGATCAATGAAGTTAAGCCGCATTGGGCGTGTTCAGTACTTGGATGGGTGTCCGCTTGGGAACACCGCGTGCCGTTGACATCTTTTTTGTTCAATAATATTTTAATATTAATTTGATCTTCATGAAAACACATTTTTTTAATACTTTTTTCCATATTTTGCATTCGTCGATTTTATTCAACTGGATTATCGGTAATTTAAGAATTTGTCAACGACCATACCATGCTGAAAACACCAGTTCTCGTCCGATCACTGAAGTTAAGCAGCATTGGGCGCGGTCAGTACTTGGATGGGTGACCGCTTGGGAACACCGCGTGCCGTTGACATCTTTTTTGTTCAATAATATTTTAAGATTATTTTGATCTTCATGAAAACACATCTTTTGCATACTTTTTTCCATATTTTGCATTCGTCGATTTTCTTCAACTGGATTATCGGTAATTGAAGAATTTGTCAACGACCATACCATGGTGAAAACACCTGTTCTCATCCGATCATTGAAGTTAAGCAGCATTGGGCGCGTTCAGTACTTGGATGGGTGTCCGCTTGGGAACACCGCGTGCCGTTGACATCTTTTTTGTTCAATAATATTTTAATATTAATTTGATCTTCATGAAAACACATTTTTTTAATACTTTTTTCCATATTTTGCATTCGTCGATTTTATTCAACTGGATTATCGGTAACTTAAGAATTTGTCAACGACCATACCATGCTGAAAACACCAGTTCTCGTCCGATCACTGAAGTTAAGCAGCATTGGGCGCGGTCAGTACTTGGATGGGTGACCGCTTGGGAACACCGCGTGCCGTTGACATCTTTTTTGTTCAATAATATTTTAAGATTAATTTGATCTTCATGAAAACACATCTTTTGCATACTTTTTTCCATATTTTGCATTTGTCGATTTTCTTCAACTGGATTATCGGTAATTTAAGAATTTGTCAACGACCATACCATGGTGAAAACACCTGTTCTCATCCGATCATTGAAGTTAAGCAGCATTGGGCGCGTTCAGTACTTGGATGGGTGTCCGCTTGGGAACACCGCGTGCCGTTGACATCTTTTTTGTTCAATAATATTTTAATATTAATTTGATCTTCATGAAAACACATTTTTTTAATACTTTTTTCCATATTTTGCATTCGTCGATTTTATTCAACTGGATTATCGGTAATTTAAGAATTTGTCAACGACCATACCATGCTGAAAACACCAGTTCTCGTCCGATCACTGAAGTTAAGCAGCATTGGGCGCGGTCAGTACTTGGATGGGTGACCGCTTGGGAACACCGCGTGCCGTTGACATCTTTTTTGTTCAATAATATTTTAAGATTAATTTGATCTTCATGAAAACACATCTTTTGCATACTTTTTTCCATATTTTGCATTCGTCGATTTTCTTCAACTGGATTATCGGTAATTTAAGAATTTGTCAACGACCATACCATGGTGAAAACACCTGTTCTCATCCGATCATTGAAGTTAAGCAGCATTGGGCGCGTTCAGTACTTGGATGGGTGTCCGCTTGGGAACACCGCGTGCCGTTGACATCCTTTTTGTTCGATAATATTTTAAGATTAATTTGGTCTTCATGAAAACACATTTTTTAAAACCTTTTTCCATATTTTGCATTCGTCGATTTTATTCGACTGGATTATCGGTAATTTTAAAATTTGCCAACGACCATACCATGCTGAAAACACCAGTTCTCGTCCGATCACTGAAGTTAAGCAGCATTGGGCGCGGTCAGTACTTGGATGGGTGACCGCTTGGGAACACCGCGTGCCGTTGGCATCCTTTTTGTTCAATAATGTTTTAAGATTCATTTTATCTTTATGGAAACACATTTTTTTAATACTTTTTTGCAATTTTTTCCATTAGGCGTTTTTCTCCAACTGGATTATCGATTATTTAAGAATTTGTCAACGAACATACCATGCTGAAAACACCAGTTCTCGTCCGATCAATGAAGTTAAGCCGCATTGGGCGCGTTCAGTACTTGGATGGGTGTCCGCTTGGGAACACCGCGTGCCGTTGACATCTTTTTTGTTCAATAATATTTTAATATTAATTTGATCTTCATGAAAACACATTTTTTTAATACTTTTTTCCATATTTTGCATTCGTCGATTTTATTCAACTGGATTATCGGTAATTTAAGAATTTGTCAACGACCATACCATGCTGAAAACACCAGTTCTCGTCCGATCACTGAAGTTAAGCAGCATTGGGCGCGGTCAGTACTTGGATGGGTGACCGCTTGGGAACACCGCGTGCCGTTGACATCTTTTTTGTTCAATAATATTTTAAGATTAATTTGATCTTCATGAAAACACATCTTTTGCATACTTTTTTCCATATTTTGCATTCGTCGATTTTCTTCAACTGGATTATCGGTAATTTAAGAATTTGTCAACGACCATACCATGGTGAAAACACCTGTTCTCATCCGATCATTGAAGTTAAGCAGCATTGGGCGCGTTCAGTACTTGGATGGGTGTCCGCTTGGGAACACCGCGTGCCGTTGACATCCTTTTTGTTCGATAATATTTTAAGATTAATTTGGTCTTCATGAAAACACATTTTTTAAAACCTTTTTCCATATTTTGCATTCGTCGATTTTATTCAACTGGATTATCGGTAATTTTAAAATTTGCCAACGACCATACCATGCTGAAAACACCAGTTCTCGTCCGATCACTGAAGTTAAGCAGCATTGGGCGCGGTCAGTACTTGGATGGGTGACCGCTTGGGAACACCGCGTGCCGTTGGCATCCTTTTTGTTCAATAATGTTTTAAGATTCATTTTATCTTTATGGAAACACATTTTTTTAATACTTTTTTGCAATTTTTTCCATTAGGCGTTTTTCTCCAACTGGATTATCGGTTATTTAAGAATTTGTCAACGAACATACCATGCTGAAAACACCAGTTCTCGTCCAATTAATGAAGTTAAGCCGCATTGGGCGCGGTCAGTACTTGGATGGGTGTCCGCTTGGGCACACCGCGTGCCGTTGACATCTTTTTTGTTCAATAATATTTTAATATTAATTTGATCTTCATGAAAACACATTTTTTTAATACTTTTTTCCATATTTTGCATTCGTCGATTTTTTTCAACTGGATTATCGGTAATTTAAGAATTTGTCAACGACCATACCATGCTGAAAACACCAGTTCTCGTCAGTCGTAGCCGAGCGAGCGCCCCGAGTGGACGTAAACACGGGCACGTCAGAGAGGCATTGACCCCTCCAATATACCCGAATTTTCTGGATATATTTCAAACAGTATTTGAATAGCTCGATTAAATCGGCATTGAGAACGCATGTTCAACAAAAAGCGAAGTTAACAGTGAGTCTGTGATAATATGTGAGTCTCAATTATCACAAAATGTAGCCCAAAAGTCAAAGGTTTTAACCAATACTACGGCCAAAACCTTTATTGGAACGCATTCGCAAAAAAATCTGGATACGATTCTCAAAAATCCAAAAAGTACAACGCATTTGGTCCGCCTAATGCAAGCAACAAAAACATCATCGACGAGATCCAAGATAACACCCAAACCGAATTTCGCAAATGCTGCAAAGAAAAGGAAAGCCAAGATGCCAAAAACTGCCAATTCAAGCAGTTCGCACAACTCCTCCAACGGTTCTACGACGAGGATGGATATCGAAGACAGAGAAGACGGAAATAAAAAATCCGAACTCTCTCTACTGAAAGCGGAAATCATCAAGCTCAGAGAAGAAAATCGCCAACTAAGAGAAGGCTTCCCCAGCACATCGCAGACGCTACCGTTTCCCACGCAAAACCGATTTGCGAGTCTCACCGACACGGGCGCATCGTTCGTTAACCCCGAGACGACCGATGACAACGAATACAGCGAACGAGGGTCGTCACCACGAAATCGAGAGACGAGCGAGGAGTGGATGACCATTCTGCGGAAAAAAAATCAACGCCAGGTCACCCCGAACGACGAGCGAACAGAGAAGCGAAGGCGCCTGTCTTCCCGGGATGTCAACACCATCGGAGTCAACGCACCCGCACGGGTATCGCTTACGAAGAAGAAAGCAAAAGTACCGCCGATCAGCATATATCGACAAGATGTAAAGGACACTATCGAGGTACTGTCAAAAGTGATGAAAAATAAAGACTTTAAAATACAAAGACAAAACGACAAGCAACACAAATTAATTTTAAGTAGCTACGAAGAACACAAGAAAGCTAAAGACGTTTTGAAAAAAGTAGATGCACAATACTATACGTATACGCCGAAGGAGGAAAAAGCGCAAACGTTTATGTTAAAAGGAATCGACGGTAGTTTCGATCCAAGTGACTTATTAGTGTATCTAAAGGAAAACGAGAATGAAAACTTAGAATTCATAAGTGTTACTAGGCATACTACACCAAAATCGATCAAAGAAAACAGAGTTCTGCCGCTTTATCGCGTACAATTAACGTCTGATAGTGTCGCCGGAAAATTGCACGAAATAAAGTATCTAGCGCACCAAGTAATCTGGTGGGAAAAAATTAAAAAATCAAGCACAGTTCAGTGCAAAAATTGCCAACGTTTAGGTCACACAGCTTCTAACTGCAATATGAAGTATCGATGCGTTAAGTGCGATATCCCACACGGGCCGAAAGAATGCCAACTAAGTAATAACACAAACGAAGCGACGAAAGAGGCAGTTTATTGCGTACTGTGTAAGAACTTCGGTCACCCCGCATCCTATCGAGGCTGCCCAAAGCATGTGGAATTTATAACAAAACAAAGTCAGAATAATAATTATAATACCAAAATTAACTCACGCAAAATCACAGGGACGGATTATACACAGCCAAGTACAATAAAACAATTAATAAACGGACCTCAACAATCGGCAATTCCGAGAATGAGCTACGCGGATCGCGCAAAAACGTCAAACCCACAACCAAATAATAGCAGAGAACAGAATGATCTGCAATCGATCATAGCAAATATGCAGCAACAAATTGCTTGGGTTACGCAAGCAATTCAAAACAACACGAAACTGATCAATGGTTTGTACAGTTTATTAACGCCGAATCAGCGGACTGAGTAATGCGCGAGCAAAGTATTAACAAAAATCAAATGCTAAAAGTCGACTATCTAACGATAATTTCCGTTAATGTCAACTCATTAATACAAAACCAAAGACGAGCGTCATTATTTAAATTAGTTAATAAATATAAGCCAGATATAGTTCTATTAAATGAAACAAAATTAAATCCGAAACACAAAATGGAATTTAAAAACTACGCGGTTGTCCGAAGAGATAGACCGAATAGCACACAAGGAGGGGGAGTAGCGATCCTCGTAAAAATTCCCATCAAATATGAAATTGTAGGGCTTGATTTCTCACACAGCACCGAAATATTGGAAACTTTGGCAATCTCGATAAATATAAAAAACCAAGAGAAACTGTATATCGTATCTATATATGCCCCGCACGGTAAATCTAAAGAATTTGCGATCGAGTATAATAATCTATACAAGCATCTAAGGTTAAATGAATTAAACAATTTTTACGTTATCGCAGGAGACTTAAACGCCAAACATCACTCATGGGGAAATGCAATTAATAACCAACGAGGGCTGTTTATTTACGACTGGTTCGAAAATAATGAAATAGAATACAAGGCCAAACTCTATGGATCGGACTGTCCTACTTACCCCAGAGGACAGTCTTTTCTCGACCTATGTATTGCAGACTGTAGACTCCAAATAGAAACAAAACAGGAGCGCATTAAAACAATACCTTACGACAGCGACCACAATGCGCTAATATTTAATATTAGAGGTAACACACAAACCAAGTGGGAAATAGAAATGCAAAAAGAGGATCATCGGCTAAATTATAAAAAAACAAATTGGGACGACTTCAAAAAATATTTAACCCGTAATTACACCATAACAATTCCCAATGATATAAATCTCAGCAGGAACGAAATAGATAACTACATATTGGAATTAGAAAAAGTTATACACAAGGCCATTCAATATACTGTTCCGAAAATAAAAACTAAAAACAGTATTGACTGCTATCGCAATTCTGACATTGACAAGTTACAGAATTTAAAAAGCTCATTGATCACAAAAATAAATAACATTTACAGAAAATTTAATGCTCACAATAATATTGAACTTCAAACATACAAAGATATGTTAATAGGGACAAAGCAATTGTTAAAACAAGAATATAACAAATCAATCAATAAATATTGGCAAAATAAAATAAAAAATATTCCCGTTAACGATCCGAAAAATATGTTTCCAATAATAAATCAAATATTTAGACCAAAAGGCAAGATCGAAATCGCGAACCTTTCAATAAATCAAGATAAAGTTAATCTCTTACGTTCTTCCGGCGTCGATCCTGCTCAATGTCGCAAAGATCAACAGGGCAATTATTGCGTTTCAAATCCCCTAGATAAATTAGAAATACTAGGATGCCACTTCGCTAATATCCACAAGCAAAATGATAATATGGGAAGCGAAGGACTGACTAATATCGTTATGCACCATACAAACGAAATAAAAAAAGAAATGCAGGAAGATATAAGAGTCTCAGCAAAATTACAAAATTTTTCGACGTCAAATTACTCTGATAATCCGGAAGACTTGCAAGATACTTTGACAAACACAGCACGGTTAATAAAAATATTCGAAAGACTAAACACAAAAAAGTCATCCGGAATTGATGGCATTCCAAACATAGTATTGAAACATCTACCGTCAGTAATTATTCGAGACTATTGTATTCTTTTTAATAATGCATTAAACATTTCATATTTTCCAGAGCGCTGGAAAAAAGCTAAAGTCATCGCAATAAATAAGCCGGGTAAGGAAAAGTCTGATCCAAGTAGTTATAGGCCTATAAGTCTCCTGCCGAATGTAGGAAAAGTCTTCGAAGTAGTAATTAATATAGCTATAAATAAGTCTTGCTTAAAAAATGATATAATACCTGAGTATCAATTTGGCTTTAAGCATAAACATTCCACCATTCATGGTATAACGAAACTGACCTCAGACATATGCTGGGGTTTAAACAGTGGCAATTGCGTAGGCGCGTGTCTCATAGACTTGGAAAAAGCTTTTGACACTATATGGATTAGAGGATTGATATTTAAGATGCTGAAAAAAAAATTCCCTAAATATCTAATAAAATTAATATGGAACATGGTAGAAAACAGAAGTTTTAAAACCACCGATGGCGTAGTAACATCAACACGAGAGCACGTCCTTGAAAATGGCTTACAGCAGGGTACCGTTAACTCACCAGTTTTGTTTAATATCTACAATAGCGACATACTCTTCCTAGATGGCATTAACATTAATCCGAATCGTAGTGCACTAGCTTTTGCAGATGACCTCATAATCTACTCGAAAGCCAAAAAAGTCTCAGAAGTCCAAGATGAATTACAGCAAATGTTTATAAAAATTCAAGGGTATTGTAACAATTGGAAACTGAAAATAAATAACGACAAATGCGAAACAATATTGTTTAGGCCGAAATTGGTAAATGCGACAAGAGAAGTGCGACGGAATTGGAAAGACTTCAAAATAAAATCGCAATATCAAACAAACGAATTTATAACTCATAAGCTTACCGTAAAGTATCTGGGAGTAAACATAGACCAGCACTTGACGTATACTCACCATCTAGAAATTCAACTCAAAAAGGCAAGAAAAGTTTTCCTGAAACTCAGTAGACTCTTTTACAACAAAAATCTCAATAGCATCACAAAGATAAACTGTTACTGTACATTAATAAGACCGTTACTGACTTATGGATGCGCAGTATGGTATAACCAGCGACCACCAATTATGGAAAAATTCAGGGCCTTCGAGAGAAAATGTTTAAGGGCTTGTCTAGGAATGTATAGAAAAGCGGAAACAAATTTTACACATCATATCAGTAACCAACATATCTATAACGAAGCCAACATACCGAGAATAGATATTCACCTCTTAAAAATTATAAGAAATCATTGGGCAAACACAGCGCGCATCGAAAATAATAATTTAATTTCGGC
The DNA here is from genome assembly GCA_963932165.1 of Pimpla rufipes. Classification (NCBI taxonomy): domain Eukaryota; kingdom Metazoa; phylum Arthropoda; class Insecta; order Hymenoptera; family Ichneumonidae; genus Pimpla; species Pimpla rufipes. The sequence continues at coordinate 11,254,072 of OZ010631.1, read as the reverse complement.
TCCGTGCTACGCAGATGCAAATTATATAAAAAAGACCCTAAAATCTGGATACATACCACCGGAAGGCTTCATATTTCTGGATGCAAATAAATATATACAGGATATAAACAATATACCGATAATCTACCATGCGCACAGAAAACGAGGACAAACTCATATAAAATGGGAACCAAACCTAAATACCACCGATAAAAATCCACTCTGGCGATATGAAATGTCGATCCCCGATCGAGACAAAAACGATAAATCTCGAAAAAATGTAAAGAAATACTGGTGGCTAGATTAGCAATAAACGCAAACTCAGCGAACTATAATAATAAGTCTTAAAAAAAATAAATATATATATCCGTTTATTTATTTTTTTATCTCATGTAAATAGTGTATATATATTGTAATTAGATTGTATATAGTCGTTTTTTAAGGTAGATATAATTAGCTATAGGGTGCACAAAGCACAAGCAATGTATAAAAAAAATAGTTTTGTATCAACAACCTTTCTATTTTTATATAAGAAAAAGTTCAAAAATCATATGCTCATGTTCCCAACAAATATGAATGTTGTAACCAAAATAACCGATGATTTTTGCAATGCGTGCTGCAGGTAGCCATTTTGTATTGAAAATGAATGAGAAAATCTTTTGTTTATTGAAGAATTAATTGATGTACGATTGGTTGTAAATAAACGCATTTAAAAAAAAAAAAAAAAACACCAGTTCTCGTCCGATCATTGAAGTTAAGCAGCATTGGGCGCGGTCAGTACTTGGATGGGTGACCGCTTGGGAACACCGCGTGCCGTTGACATCTTTTTTGTTCAATAATATTTTACGATTAATTTGATCTTCATGAAAACACATCTTTTTCATACTTTTTTCCATATTTTGCATTCGTCGATTTTCTTCAACTGGATTATCGGTAATTTAAGAATTAGTCAACTACAATACCATGCTGAAAACACCTGTTCTCATCCGATCATTGAAGATAAGCAGCATTGGGCGCGTTCAGTACTTGGATGGGTGACCGCTTGGGAACACCGCGTGCCGTTGACATCTTTTTTGTTCAATAATATTTTAAGATTAATTTGATCTTCATGAAAACACATTTTTTAAATACTCTTTTCCATATTTTGCATTCGTCGATTTTGTTCAACTGGATTATTGGTAATTGAAGAATTTGTCAACGACCATACCATGCTGAAAACACCAGTTCTTGTCCGATCACTGAAGTTAAGTAGCATTGGGCGCTGTCAGTACTTGGATGGGTGACCGCTTGGGAACACCGCGTGCCGTTGACATCCTTTTTGTTTAATAATATTTTAAGATTAATATGATCTTCATCAAAACACATTTTTTAATTACTCTTTTCCATATTTTGCTTTTGTCGATTTTCTTAAACTGGATTATCGGTAATTTAAGAATTTGTCAACGATCATACCATGCTGAAAACACCAGTTCTCGTCCGATCACTGAAGTTAAGCAGCATTGGGCGCGGTCAGTACTTGGATGGGTGACCGCTTGGGAACACCGCATGCCGTTGTCATCCTTTTTGTTCAATAATATTTAAGATTAATTTTATCTTTATGGAAACACATTTTTTAAATACTTTTTTGCAATTTTTTCCATTAGCCGTTTTTCTCCAACTGGATTATCGGTTGTTTAAGAATTTGTCAACGACCACACCATGCTGAAAACACCAGTTCTCGTCCGATCACTGAAGTTAAGCAGCATTGGGCGCGGTCAGTACTTGGATGGGTGACCGCTTGGGAACACCGCGTGCCGTTGACATCTTTTTTGTTCAATAATATTTTAAGATTAATTTGATCTTCATGAAAACACATCTTTTTAATACTTTTTTCCATATTTTGCATTCGTCGATTTTATTCAACTGGATTATCGGTAATTTAAGAATTTGTCAACGACCATACCATGCTGAAAACACCAGTTCTCGTCCGATCACTGAAGTTAAGCAGCATTGGGCGCGGTCAGTACTTGGATGGGTGACCGCTTGGGAACACCGCGTGCCGTTGACATCTTTTTTGTTCAATAATATTTTAAGATTAATTTGATCTTCATGAAAACACATCTTTTGCATACTTTTTTCCATATTTTGCATTCGTCGATTTTCTTCAACTGGATTATCGGTAATTTAAGAATTTGTCAACGACCATACCATGGTGAAAACACCTGTTCTCATCCGATCATTGAAGTTAAGCAGCATTGGGCGCGTTCAGTACTTGGATGGGTGTCCGCTTGGGAACACCGCGTGCCGTTGACATCCTTTTTGTTCGATAATATTTTAAGATTAATTTGGTCTTCATGAAAACACATTTTTTAAAACCTTTTTCCATATTTTGCATTCGTCGATTTTATTCGACTGGATTATCGGTAATTTTAAAATTTGCCAACGACCATACCATGCTGAAAACACCAGTTCTCGTCCGATCACTGAAGTTAAGCAGCATTGGGCGCGGTCAGTACTTGGATGGGTGACCGCTTGGGAACACCGCGTGCCGTTGGCATCCTTTTTGTTCAATAATGTTTTAAGATTCATTTTATCTTTATGGAAACACATTTTTTTAATACTTTTTTGCAATTTTTTCCATTAGGCGTTTTTCTCCAACTGGATTATCGATTATTTAAGAATTTGTCAACGAACATACCATGCTGAAAACACCAGTTCTCGTCCGATCAATGAAGTTAAGCCGCATTGGGCGCGTTCAGTACTTGGATGGGTGTCCGCTTGGGAACACCGCGTGCCGTTGACATCTTTTTTGTTCAATAATATTTTAATATTAATTTGATCTTCATGAAAACACATTTTTTTAATACTTTTTTCCATATTTTGCATTCGTCGATTTTATTCAACTGGATTATCGGTAATTTAAGAATTTGTCAACGACCATACCATGCTGAAAACACCAGTTCTCGTCCGATCACTGAAGTTAAGCAGCATTGGGCGCGGTCAGTACTTGGATGGGTGACCGCTTGGGAACACCGCGTGCCGTTGACATCTTTTTTGTTCAATAATATTTTAAGATTAATTTGATCTTCATGAAAACACATCTTTTGCATACTTTTTTCCATATTTTGCATTCGTCGATTTTCTTCAACTGGATTATCGGTAATTTAAGAATTTGTCAACGACCATACCATGGTGAAAACACCTGTTCTCATCCGATCATTGAAGTTAAGCAGCATTGGGCGCGTTCAGTACTTGGATGGGTGTCCGCTTGGGAACACCGCGTGCCGTTGACATCCTTTTTGTTCGATAATATTTTAAGATTAATTTGGTCTTCATGAAAACACATTTTTTAAAACCTTTTTCCATATTTTGCATTCGTCGATTTTATTCAACTGGATTATCGGTAATTTTAAAATTTGCCAACGACCATACCATGCTGAAAACACCAGTTCTCGTCCGATCACTGAAGTTAAGCAGCATTGGGCGCGGTCAGTACTTGGATGGGTGACCGCTTGGGAACACCGCGTGCCGTTGGCATCCTTTTTGTTCAATAATGTTTTAAGATTCATTTTATCTTTATGGAAACACATTTTTTTAATACTTTTTTGCAATTTTTTCCATTAGGCGTTTTTCTCCAACTGGATTATCGGTTATTTAAGAATTTGTCAACGAACATACCATGCTGAAAACACCAGTTCTCGTCCAATTAATGAAGTTAAGCCGCATTGGGCGCGGTCAGTACTTGGATGGGTGTCCGCTTGGGCACACCGCGTGCCGTTGACATCTTTTTTGTTCAATAATATTTTAATATTAATTTGATCTTCATGAAAACACATTTTTTTAATACTTTTTTCCATATTTTGCATTCGTCGATTTTTTTCAACTGGATTATCGGTAATTTAAGAATTTGTCAACGACCATACCATGCTGAAAACACCAGTTCTCGTCCGATCACTGAAGTTAAGCAGCATTGGGCGCGGTCAGTACTTGGATGGGTGACCGCTTGGGAACACCGCGTGCCGTTGACATCTTTTTTGTTCAATAATATTCTACGATTAATTTGATCTTCATGAAAACACATCTTTTTCATACTTTTTTCCATATTTTGCATTCGTCGATTTTCTTCAACTGGATTATCGGTAATTTAAGAATTAGTCAACTACAATACCATGCTGAAAACACCTGTTCTCATCCGATCATTGAAGATAAGCAGCATTGGGCGCGTTCAGTACTTGGATGGGTGACCGCTTGGGAACACCGCGTGCCGTTGACATCTTTTTTGTTCAATAATATTTTAAGATTAATTTGATCTTCATGAAAACACATTTTTTAAATACTTTTTTGCAATTTTTTCCATTAGCCGTTTTTCTCCAACTGGATTATCGGTTGTTTAAGAATTTGTCAACGACCACACCATGCTGAAAACACCAGTTCTCGTCCGATCACTGAAGTTAAGCAGCATTGGGCGCGGTCAGTACTTGGATGGGTGACCGCTTGGGAACACCGCGTGCCGTTGACATCTTTTTTGTTCAATAATATTTTAAGATTAATTTGATCTTCATGAAAACACATCTTTTTAATACTTTTTTCCATATTTTGCATTCGTCGATTTTATTCAACTGGATTATCGGTAATTTAAGAATTTGTCAACGACCATACCATGCTGAAAACACCAGTTCTCGTCCGATCAATGAAGTTAAGCCGCATTGGGCGTGTTCAGTACTTGGATGGGTGTCCGCTTGGGAACACCGCGTGCCGTTGACATCTTTTTTGTTCAATAATATTTTAATATTAATTTGATCTTCATGAAAACACATTTTTTTAATACTTTTTTCCATATTTTGCATTCGTCGATTTTATTCAACTGGATTATCGGTAATTTAAGAATTTGTCAACGACCATACCATGCTGAAAACACCAGTTCAACACAATTAAAGACCTCACCGAGAGGAAAAATCGTTTTGTCGTAGATAACCAGGCAGGTAGATGAGTACGTCCTCGCCATCGCCACCTACACCACATTTTAAATAGCTAGGCTAACATAACGATGACTTATTCAAGCCGACTGTAAATAAAATTATTTTTATAAGTATTATATTAAGTTTTGTTATAAGTGATGTTTTTAGGATAAGTCGACAGAGATATTGTAAAAGGTGTTTTTACGGAACCACCCGAATTTTTCACCCTTGTTCCTGCGTACGTCGACACGCCTTATAGTGATAAACGAGAATGTTGAATAAACCAAAGATAAAACCTCTCATAGAATATAAAGTGTGTTATACGAGTAAGCCGACAAATGCCTTAGACTGGTTAAGCGGTTCAGATTCCTATTAGATATTAAGTTTGGTTATTTTATATGTTTATTTCTACCAAAGATTTGTTTAAGAGAATGTACAAGGTATAAAGAAATAAATCATTTATTAAAAAAAAAAAAAAACTGAAAACACCAGTTCTCGTCCGATCACTGAAGTTAAGCAGCATTGGGCGCGGTCAGTACTTGGATGGGTGACCGCTTGGGAACACCGCGTGCCGTTGACATCTTTTTTGTTCAATAATATTTTAAGATTATTTTGATCTTCATGAAAACACATCTTTTGCATACTTTTTTCCATATTTTGCATTCGTCGATTTTCTTCAACTGGATTATCGGTAATTTAAGAATTTGTCAACGACCATACCATGGTGAAAACACCTGTTCTCATCCGATCATTGAAGTTAAGCAGCATTGGGCGCGTTCAGTACTTGGATGGGTGTCCGCTTGGGAACACCGCGTGCCGTTGACATCTTTTTTGTTCAATAATATTTTAATATTAATTTGATCTTCATGAAAACACATTTTTTTAATACTTTTTTCCATATTTTGCATTCGTCGATTTTATTCAACTGGATTATCGGTAACTTAAGAATTTGTCAACGACCATACCATGCTGAAAACACCAGTTCTCGTCCGATCACTGAAGTTAAGCAGCATTGGGCGCGGTCAGTACTTGGATGGGTGACCGCTTGGGAACACCGCGTGCCGTTGACATCTTTTTTGTTCAATAATATTTTAAGATTAATTTGATCTTCATGAAAACACATCTTTTGCATACTTTTTTCCATATTTTGCATTTGTCGATTTTCTTCAACTGGATTATCGGTAATTTAAGAATTTGTCAACGACCATACCATGGTGAAAACACCTGTTCTCATCCGATCATTGAAGTTAAGCAGCATTGGGCGCGTTCAGTACTTGGATGGGTGTCCGCTTGGGAACACCGCGTGCCGTTGACATCCTTTTTGTTCGATAATATTTTAAGATTAATTTGGTCTTCATGAAAACACATTTTTTAAAACCTTTTTCCATATTTTGCATTCGTCGATTTTATTCGACTGGATTATCGGTAATTTTAAAATTTGCCAACGACCATACCATGCTGAAAACACCAGTTCTCGTCCGATCACTGAAGTTAAGCAGCATTGGGCGCGGTCAGTACTTGGATGGGTGACCGCTTGGGAACACCGCGTGCCGTTGGCATCCTTTTTGTTCAATAATGTTTTAAGATTCATTTTATCTTTATGGAAACACATTTTTTTAATACTTTTTTGCAATTTTTTCCATTAGGCGTTTTTCTCCAACTGGATTATCGGTTATTTAAGAATTTGTCAACGAACATACCATGCTGAAAACACCAGTTCTCGTCCGATCAATGAAGTTAAGCCGCATTTTGCGCGTTCAGTACTTGGATGGGTGTCCGCTTGGGAACACCGCGTGCCGTTGACATCTTTTTTGTTCAATAATATTTTAATATTAATTTGATCTTCATGAAAACACATTTTTTTAATACTTTTTTCCATATTTTGCATTCGTCGATTTTATTCAACTGGATTATCGGTAATTTAAGAATTTGTCAACGACCATACCATGCTGAAAACACCAGTTCTCGTCCGATCACTGAAGTTAAGCAGCATTGGGCGCGGTCAGTACTTGGATGGGTGACCGCTTGGGAACACCGCGTGCCGTTGACATCTTTTTTGTTCAATAATATTTTAAGATTAATTTGATCTTCATGAAAACACATCTTTTGCATACTTTTTTCCATATTTTGCATTCGTCGATTTTCTTCAACTGGATTATCGGTAATTTAAGAATTTGTCAACGACCATACCATGGTGAAAACACCTGTTCTCATCCGATCATTGAAGTTAAGCAGCATTGGGCGCGTTCAGTACTTGGATGGGTGTCCGCTTGGGAACACCGCGTGCCGTTGACATCCTTTTTGTTCGATAATATTTTAAGATTAATTTGGTCTTCATGAAAACACATTTTTTAAAACCTTTTTCCATATTTTGCATTCGTCGATTTTATTCAACTGGATTATCGGTAATTTAAAAATTTGCCAACGACCATACCATGCTGAAAACACCAGTTCTCGTCCGATCACTGAAGTTAAGCAGCATTGGGCGCGGTCAGTACTTGGATGGGTGACCGCTTGGGAACACCGCGTGCCGTTGACATCTTTTTTGTTCAATAATATTTTAATATTAATTTGATCTTCATGAAAACACATTTTTTTAATACTTTTTTCCATATTTTGCATTCGTCGATTTTATTCAACTGGATTATCGGTAATTTAAGAATTTGTCAACGACCATACCATGCTGAAAACACCAGTTCTCGTCCGATCACTGAAGTTAAGCAGCATTGGGCGCGGTCAGTACTTGGATGGGTGACCGCTTGGGAACACCGCGTGCCGTTGACATCTTTTTTGTTCAATAATATTTTAAGATTAATTTGATCTTCATGAAAACACATCTTTTGCATACTTTTTTCCATATTTTGCATTCGTCGATTTTCTTCAACTGGATTATCGGTAATTTAAGAATTTGTCAACGACCATACCATGGTGAAAACACCTGTTCTCATCCGATCATTGAAGTTAAGCAGCATTGGGCGCGTTCAGTACTTGGATGGGTGTCCGCTTGGGAACACCGCGTGCCGTTGACATCTTTTTTGTTCAATAATATTTTAAGATTAATTTGATCTTCATGAAAACACATTTTTTAAATACTCTTTTCCATATTTTGCATTCGTCGATTTAGTTCAACTGGATTATTGGTAATTGAAGAATTTGTCAACGACCATACCATGCTGAAAACACCAGTTCTTGTCCGATCACTGAAGTTAAGTAGCATTGGGCGCTGTCAGTACTTGGATGGGTGACCGCTTGGGAACACCGCGTGCCGTTGACATCCTTTTTGTTTAATAATATTTTAAGATTAATATGATCTTCATCAAAACACATTTTTTAATTACTCTTTTCCATATTTTGCTTTTGTCGATTTTCTTAAACTGGATTATCGGTAATTTAAGAATTTGTCAACGATCATACCATGCTGAAAACACCAGTTCTCGTCCGATCACTGAAGTTAAGCAGCATTGGGCGCGGTCAGTACTTGGATGGGTGACCGCTTGGGAACACCGCATGCCGTTGTCATCCTTTTTGTTCAATAATATTTAAGATTAATTTTATCTTTATGGAAACACATTTTTTAAATACTTTTTTGCAATTTTTTCCATTAGCCGTTTTTCTCCAACTGGATTATCGGTTGTTTAAGAATTTGTCAACGACCACACCATGCTGAAAACACCAGTTCTCGTCCGATCACTGAAGTTAAGCAGCATTGGGCGCGGTCAGTACTTGGATGGGTGACCGCTTGGGAACACCGCGTGCCGTTGACATCTTTTTTGTTCAATAATATTTTAAGATTAATTTGATCTTCATGAAAACACATCTTTTGCATACTTTTTTCCATATTTTGCATTCGTCGATTTTCTTCAACTGGATTATCGGTAATTTAAGAATTTGTCAACGACCATACCATGCTGAAAACACCAGTTCTCGTCCGATCAATGAAGTTAAGCCGCATTGGGCGTGTTCAGTACTTGGATGGGTGTCCGCTTGGGAACACCGCGTGCCGTTGACATCTTTTTTGTTCAATAATATTTTAATATTAATTTGATCTTCATGAAAACACATTTTTTTAATACTTTTTTCCATATTTTGCATTCGTCGATTTTATTCAACTGGATTATCGGTAATTTAAGAATTTGTCAACGACCATACCATGCTGAAAACACCAGTTCTCGTCCGATCACTGAAGTTAAGCAGCATTGGGCGCGGTCAGTACTTGGATGGGTGACCGCTTGGGAACACCGCGTGCCGTTGACATCTTTTTTGTTCAATAATATTTTAAGATTATTTTGATCTTCATGAAAACACATCTTTTGCATACTTTTTTCCATATTTTGCATTCGTCGATTTTCTTCAACTGGATTATCGGTAATTGAAGAATTTGTCAACGACCATACCATGGTGAAAACACCTGTTCTCATCCGATCATTGAAGTTAAGCAGCATTGGGCGCGTTCAGTACTTGGATGGGTGTCCGCTTGGGAACACCGCGTGCCGTTGACATCTTTTTTGTTCAATAATATTTTAATATTAATTTGATCTTCATGAAAACACATTTTTTTAATACTTTTTTCCATATTTTGCATTCGTCGATTTTATTCAACTGGATTATCGGTAACTTAAGAATTTGTCAACGACCATACCATGCTGAAAACACCAGTTCTCGTCCGATCACTGAAGTTAAGCAGCATTGGGCGCGGTCAGTACTTGGATGGGTGACCGCTTGGGAACACCGCGTGCCGTTGACATCTTTTTTGTTCAATAATATTTTAAGATTAATTTGATCTTCATGAAAACACATCTTTTGCATACTTTTTTCCATATTTTGCATTTGTCGATTTTCTTCAACTGGATTATCGGTAATTTAAGAATTTGTCAACGACCATACCATGGTGAAAACACCTGTTCTCATCCGATCATTGAAGTTAAGCAGCATTGGGCGCGTTCAGTACTTGGATGGGTGTCCGCTTGGGAACACCGCGTGCCGTTGACATCTTTTTTGTTCAATAATATTTTAATATTAATTTGATCTTCATGAAAACACATTTTTTTAATACTTTTTTCCATATTTTGCATTCGTCGATTTTATTCAACTGGATTATCGGTAATTTAAGAATTTGTCAACGACCATACCATGCTGAAAACACCAGTTCTCGTCCGATCACTGAAGTTAAGCAGCATTGGGCGCGGTCAGTACTTGGATGGGTGACCGCTTGGGAACACCGCGTGCCGTTGACATCTTTTTTGTTCAATAATATTTTAAGATTAATTTGATCTTCATGAAAACACATCTTTTGCATACTTTTTTCCATATTTTGCATTCGTCGATTTTCTTCAACTGGATTATCGGTAATTTAAGAATTTGTCAACGACCATACCATGGTGAAAACACCTGTTCTCATCCGATCATTGAAGTTAAGCAGCATTGGGCGCGTTCAGTACTTGGATGGGTGTCCGCTTGGGAACACCGCGTGCCGTTGACATCCTTTTTGTTCGATAATATTTTAAGATTAATTTGGTCTTCATGAAAACACATTTTTTAAAACCTTTTTCCATATTTTGCATTCGTCGATTTTATTCGACTGGATTATCGGTAATTTTAAAATTTGCCAACGACCATACCATGCTGAAAACACCAGTTCTCGTCCGATCACTGAAGTTAAGCAGCATTGGGCGCGGTCAGTACTTGGATGGGTGACCGCTTGGGAACACCGCGTGCCGTTGGCATCCTTTTTGTTCAATAATGTTTTAAGATTCATTTTATCTTTATGGAAACACATTTTTTTAATACTTTTTTGCAATTTTTTCCATTAGGCGTTTTTCTCCAACTGGATTATCGATTATTTAAGAATTTGTCAACGAACATACCATGCTGAAAACACCAGTTCTCGTCCGATCAATGAAGTTAAGCCGCATTGGGCGCGTTCAGTACTTGGATGGGTGTCCGCTTGGGAACACCGCGTGCCGTTGACATCTTTTTTGTTCAATAATATTTTAATATTAATTTGATCTTCATGAAAACACATTTTTTTAATACTTTTTTCCATATTTTGCATTCGTCGATTTTATTCAACTGGATTATCGGTAATTTAAGAATTTGTCAACGACCATACCATGCTGAAAACACCAGTTCTCGTCCGATCACTGAAGTTAAGCAGCATTGGGCGCGGTCAGTACTTGGATGGGTGACCGCTTGGGAACACCGCGTGCCGTTGACATCTTTTTTGTTCAATAATATTTTAAGATTAATTTGATCTTCATGAAAACACATCTTTTGCATACTTTTTTCCATATTTTGCATTCGTCGATTTTCTTCAACTGGATTATCGGTAATTTAAGAATTTGTCAACGACCATACCATGGTGAAAACACCTGTTCTCATCCGATCATTGAAGTTAAGCAGCATTGGGCGCGTTCAGTACTTGGATGGGTGTCCGCTTGGGAACACCGCGTGCCGTTGACATCCTTTTTGTTCGATAATATTTTAAGATTAATTTGGTCTTCATGAAAACACATTTTTTAAAACCTTTTTCCATATTTTGCATTCGTCGATTTTATTCAACTGGATTATCGGTAATTTTAAAATTTGCCAACGACCATACCATGCTGAAAACACCAGTTCTCGTCCGATCACTGAAGTTAAGCAGCATTGGGCGCGGTCAGTACTTGGATGGGTGACCGCTTGGGAACACCGCGTGCCGTTGGCATCCTTTTTGTTCAATAATGTTTTAAGATTCATTTTATCTTTATGGAAACACATTTTTTTAATACTTTTTTGCAATTTTTTCCATTAGGCGTTTTTCTCCAACTGGATTATCGGTTATTTAAGAATTTGTCAACGAACATACCATGCTGAAAACACCAGTTCTCGTCCAATTAATGAAGTTAAGCCGCATTGGGCGCGGTCAGTACTTGGATGGGTGTCCGCTTGGGCACACCGCGTGCCGTTGACATCTTTTTTGTTCAATAATATTTTAATATTAATTTGATCTTCATGAAAACACATTTTTTTAATACTTTTTTCCATATTTTGCATTCGTCGATTTTTTTCAACTGGATTATCGGTAATTTAAGAATTTGTCAACGACCATACCATGCTGAAAACACCAGTTCTCGTCAGTCGTAGCCGAGCGAGCGCCCCGAGTGGACGTAAACACGGGCACGTCAGAGAGGCATTGACCCCTCCAATATACCCGAATTTTCTGGATATATTTCAAACAGTATTTGAATAGCTCGATTAAATCGGCATTGAGAACGCATGTTCAACAAAAAGCGAAGTTAACAGTGAGTCTGTGATAATATGTGAGTCTCAATTATCACAAAATGTAGCCCAAAAGTCAAAGGTTTTAACCAATACTACGGCCAAAACCTTTATTGGAACGCATTCGCAAAAAAATCTGGATACGATTCTCAAAAATCCAAAAAGTACAACGCATTTGGTCCGCCTAATGCAAGCAACAAAAACATCATCGACGAGATCCAAGATAACACCCAAACCGAATTTCGCAAATGCTGCAAAGAAAAGGAAAGCCAAGATGCCAAAAACTGCCAATTCAAGCAGTTCGCACAACTCCTCCAACGGTTCTACGACGAGGATGGATATCGAAGACAGAGAAGACGGAAATAAAAAATCCGAACTCTCTCTACTGAAAGCGGAAATCATCAAGCTCAGAGAAGAAAATCGCCAACTAAGAGAAGGCTTCCCCAGCACATCGCAGACGCTACCGTTTCCCACGCAAAACCGATTTGCGAGTCTCACCGACACGGGCGCATCGTTCGTTAACCCCGAGACGACCGATGACAACGAATACAGCGAACGAGGGTCGTCACCACGAAATCGAGAGACGAGCGAGGAGTGGATGACCATTCTGCGGAAAAAAAATCAACGCCAGGTCACCCCGAACGACGAGCGAACAGAGAAGCGAAGGCGCCTGTCTTCCCGGGATGTCAACACCATCGGAGTCAACGCACCCGCACGGGTATCGCTTACGAAGAAGAAAGCAAAAGTACCGCCGATCAGCATATATCGACAAGATGTAAAGGACACTATCGAGGTACTGTCAAAAGTGATGAAAAATAAAGACTTTAAAATACAAAGACAAAACGACAAGCAACACAAATTAATTTTAAGTAGCTACGAAGAACACAAGAAAGCTAAAGACGTTTTGAAAAAAGTAGATGCACAATACTATACGTATACGCCGAAGGAGGAAAAAGCGCAAACGTTTATGTTAAAAGGAATCGACGGTAGTTTCGATCCAAGTGACTTATTAGTGTATCTAAAGGAAAACGAGAATGAAAACTTAGAATTCATAAGTGTTACTAGGCATACTACACCAAAATCGATCAAAGAAAACAGAGTTCTGCCGCTTTATCGCGTACAATTAACGTCTGATAGTGTCGCCGGAAAATTGCACGAAATAAAGTATCTAGCGCACCAAGTAATCTGGTGGGAAAAAATTAAAAAATCAAGCACAGTTCAGTGCAAAAATTGCCAACGTTTAGGTCACACAGCTTCTAACTGCAATATGAAGTATCGATGCGTTAAGTGCGATATCCCACACGGGCCGAAAGAATGCCAACTAAGTAATAACACAAACGAAGCGACGAAAGAGGCAGTTTATTGCGTACTGTGTAAGAACTTCGGTCACCCCGCATCCTATCGAGGCTGCCCAAAGCATGTGGAATTTATAACAAAACAAAGTCAGAATAATAATTATAATACCAAAATTAACTCACGCAAAATCACAGGGACGGATTATACACAGCCAAGTACAATAAAACAATTAATAAACGGACCTCAACAATCGGCAATTCCGAGAATGAGCTACGCGGATCGCGCAAAAACGTCAAACCCACAACCAAATAATAGCAGAGAACAGAATGATCTGCAATCGATCATAGCAAATATGCAGCAACAAATTGCTTGGGTTACGCAAGCAATTCAAAACAACACGAAACTGATCAATGGTTTGTACAGTTTATTAACGCCGAATCAGCGGACTGAGTAATGCGCGAGCAAAGTATTAACAAAAATCAAATGCTAAAAGTCGACTATCTAACGATAATTTCCGTTAATGTCAACTCATTAATACAAAACCAAAGACGAGCGTCATTATTTAAATTAGTTAATAAATATAAGCCAGATATAGTTCTATTAAATGAAACAAAATTAAATCCGAAACACAAAATGGAATTTAAAAACTACGCGGTTGTCCGAAGAGATAGACCGAATAGCACACAAGGAGGGGGAGTAGCGATCCTCGTAAAAATTCCCATCAAATATGAAATTGTAGGGCTTGATTTCTCACACAGCACCGAAATATTACAAACTTTGGCAATCTCGATAAATATAAAAAACCAAGAGAAACTGTATATCGTATCTATATATGCCCCGCACGGTAAATCTAAAGAATTTGAGATCGAGTATAATAATCTATACAAGCATCTAAGGTTAAATGATTTAAACAATTTTTACGTTATCGCAGGAGATTTAAACGCCAAACATCACTCATGGGGAAATGCAATTAATAACCAACGAGGGCTGTTTATTTACGACTGGTTCGAAAATAATGAAATAGAATACAAGGCCAAACTCTATGGATCGGACTGTCCTACTTACCCCAGAGGACAGTCTTTTCTCGACCTATGTATTGCAGACTGTAGACTCCAAATAGAAACAAAACAGGAGCGCATTAAAACAATACCTTACGACAGCGACCACAATGCGCTAATATTTAATATTAGAGGTAACACACAAACCAAGTGGGAAATAGAAATGCAAAAAGAGGATCATCGGCTAAATTATAAAAAAACAAATTGGGACGACTTCAAAAAATATTTAACCCGTAATTACACCATAACAATTCCCAATGATATAAATCTCAGCAGGAACGAAATAGATAACTACATATTGGAATTAGAAAAAGTTATACACAAGGCCATTCAATATACTGTTCCGAAAATAAAAACTAAAAACAGTATTGACTGCTATCGCAATCCTGACATTGACAAGTTACAGAATTTAAAAAGCTCATTGATCACAAAAATAAATAACATTTACAGAAAATTTAATGCTCACAATAATATTGAACTTCAAACATACAAAGATATGTTAATAGGGACAAAGCAATTGTTAAAACAAGAATATAACAAATCAATCAATAAATATTGGCAAAATAAAATAAAAAATATTCCCGTTAACGATCCGAAAAATATGTTTCCAATAATAAATCAAATATTTAGACCAAAAGGCAAGATCGAAATCGCGAACCTTTCAATAAATCGAGATAAAGTTAATCTCTTACGTTCTTCCGGCGTCGATCCTGCTCAATGTCGCAAAGATCAACAGGGCAATTATTGCGTTTCAAATCCCCTAGATAAATTAGAAATACTAGGATGCCACTTCGCTAATATCCACAAGCAAAATGATAATATGGGAAGCGAAGGACTGACTAATATCGTTATGCACCATACAAACGAAATAAAAAAAGAAATGCAGGAAGATATAAGAGTCTCAGCAAAATTACAAAATTTTTCGACGTCAAATTACTCTGATAATCCGGAAGACTTGCAAGATACTTTGACAAACACAGCACGGTTAATAAAAATATTCGAAAGACTAAACACAAAAAAGTCATCCGGAATTGATGGCATTCCAAACATAGTATTGAAACATCTACCGTCAGTAATTATTCGAGACTATTGTATTCTTTTTAATAATGCATTAAACATTTCATATTTTCCAGAGCGCTGGAAAAAAGCTAAAGTCATCGCAATAAATAAGCCGGGTAAGGAAAAGTCTGATCCAAGTAGTTATAGGCCTATAAGTCTCCTGCCGAATGTAGGAAAAGTCTTCGAAGTAGTAATTAATATAGCTATAAATAAGTCTTGCTTAAAAAATGATATAATACCTGAGTATCAATTTGGCTTTAAGCATAAACATTCCACCATTCATGGTATAACGAAACTGACCTCAGACATATGCTGGGGTTTAAACAGTGGCAATTGCGTAGGCGCGTGTCTCATAGACTTGGAAAAAGCTTTTGACACTATATGGATTAGAGGATTGATATTTAAGATGCTGAAAAAAAAATTCCCTAAATATCTAATAAAATTAATATGGAACATGGTAGAAAACAGAAGTTTTAAAACCACCGATGGCGTAGTAACATCAACACGAGAGCACGTCCTTGAAAATGGCTTACAGCAGGGTACCGTTAACTCACCAGTTTTGTTTAATATCTACAATAGCGACATACTCTTCCTAGATGGCATTAACATTAATCCGAATCGTAGTGCACTAGCTTTTGCAGATGACCTCATAATCTACTCGAAAGCCAAAAAAGTCTCTGAAGTCCAAGATGAATTACAGCAAATGTTTATAAAAATTCAAGGGTATTGTAACAATTGGAAACTGAAAATAAATAACGACAAATGCGAAACAATATTGTTTAGGCCGAAATTGGTAAATGCGACAAGAGAAGTGCGACGGAATTGGAAAGACTTCAAAATAAAATCGCAATATCAAACAAACGAATTTATAACTCATAAGCTTACCGTAAAGTATCTGGGAGTAAACATAGACCAGCACTTGACGTATACTCACCATCTAGAAATTCAACTCAAAAAGGCAAGAAAAGTTTTCCTGAAACTCAGTAGACTCTTTTACAACAAAAATCTCAATAGCATCACAAAGATAAACTGTTACTGTACATTAATAAGACCGTTACTGACTTATGGATGCGCAGTATGGTATAATCAGCGACCACCAATTATGGAAAAATTCAGGGCCTTCGAGAGAAAATGTTTAAGGGCTTGCCTAGGAATGTATAGAAAAGCGGAAACAAATTTTACACATCATATCAGTAACCAACATATCTATAACGAAGCCAACATACCGAGAATAGATATTCACCTCTTAAAAATTATAAGAAATCATTGGGCAAACACAGCGCGCATCGAAAATAATAATTTAATTTCGGCTCCGTGCTACGCAGATGCAAATTATATAAAAAAGACCCTAAAATCTGGATACATACCACCGGAAGGCTTCATATTTCTGGATGCAAATAAATATATACAGGATATAAACAATATACCGATAATCTACCATGCGCACAGAAAACGAGGACAAACTCATATAAAATGGGAACCAAACCTAAATACCACCGATAAAAATCCACTCTGGCGATATGAAATGTCGATCCCCGATCGAGACAAAAACGATAAATCTCGAAAAAATGTAAAGAAATACTGGTGGCTAGATTAGCAATAAACGCAAACTCAGCGAACTATAATAATAAGTCTTAAAAAAAATAAATATATATATCCGTTTATTTTTTTTTTTTATCTCATGTAAATAGTGTATATATATTGTAATTAGATTGTATATAGTAGTTTTTTAAGGTAGATATAATTAGCTATAGGGTGCACAAAGCACAAGCAATGTATAAAAAAAATAGTTTTGTATCAACAACCTTTCTATTTTTATATAAGAAAAAGTTCAAAAATCATATGCTCATGTTCCCAACAAATATGAATGTTGTAACCAAAATAACCGATGATTTTTGCAATGCGTGCTGCAGGTAGCCATTTTGTATTGAAAATGAATGAGAAAATCTTTTGTTTATTGAAGAATTAATTGATGTACGATTGGTTGTAAATAAACGCATTTAAAAAAAAAAAAAAAACACCAGTTCTCGTCCGATCACTGAAGTTAAGCAGCATTGGGCGCGGTCAGTACTTGGATGGGTGACCGCTTGGGAACACCGCGTGCCGTTGACATCTTTTTTGTTCAATAATATTTTAAGATTAATTTGATCTTCATGAAAACACATCTTTTGCATACTTTTTTCCATATTTTGCATTCGTCGATTTTCTTCAACTGGATTATCGGTAATTTAAGAATTTGTCAACGACCATACCATGGTGAAAACACCTGTTCTCATCCGATCATTGAAGTTAAGCAGCATTGGGCGCGTTCAGTACTTGGATGGGTGTCCGCTTGGGAACACCGCGTGCCGTTGACATCCTTTTTGTTCGATAATATTTTAAGATTAATTTGGTCTTCATGAAAACACATTTTTTAAAACCTTTTTCCATATTTTGCATTCGTCGATTTTATTCAACTGGATTATCGGTAATTTAAGAATTTGTCAACGACCATACCATGGTGAAAACACCTGTTCTCATCCGATCATTGAAGTTAAGCAGCATTGGGCGCGTTCAGTACTTGGATGGGTGTCCGCTTGGGAACACCGCGTGCCGTTGACATCCTTTTTGTTCGATAATATTTTAAGATTAATTTGGTCTTCATGAAAACACATTTTTTAAAACCTTTTTCCATATTTTGCATTCGTCGATTTTATTCAACTGGATTATCGGTAATTTAAGAATTTGTCAACGACCATACCATGGTGAAAACACCTGTTCTCATCCGATCATTGAAGTTAAGCAGCATTGGGCGCGTTCAGTACTTGGATGGGTGTCCGCTTGGGAACACCGCGTGCCGTTGACATCCTTTTTGTTCGATAATATTTTAAGATTAATTTGGTCTTCATGAAAACACATTTTTTAAAACCTTTTTCCATATTTTGCATTCGTCGATTTTATTCAACTGGATTATCGGCAATTTAAAAATTTGCCAACGACCATACCATGGTGAAAACACCTGTTCTCATCCGATCATTGAAGTTAAGCAGCATTGGGCGCGTTCAGTACTTGGATGGGTGTCCGCTTGGGAACACCGCGTGCCGTTGACATCCTTTTTGTTCGATAATATTTTAAGATTAATTTGGTCTTCATGAAAACACATTTTTTAAAACCTTTTTCCATATTTTGCATTCGTCGATTTTATTCAACTGGATTATCGGTAATTTTAAAATTTGCCAACGACCATACCATGCTGAAAACACCAGTTCTCGTCCGATCACTGAAGTTAAGCAGCATTGGGCGCGGTCAGTACTTGGATGGGTGACCGCTTGGGAACACCGCGTGCCGTTGGCATCCTTTTTGTTCAATAATGTTTTAAGATTCATTTTATCTTTATGGAAACACATTTTTTTAATACTTTTTTGCAATTTTTTCCATTAGGCGTTTTTCTCCAACTGGATTATCGGTTATTTAAGAATTTGTCAACGAACATACCATGCTGAAAACACCAGTTCTCGTCCGATCAATGAAGTTAAGCCGCATTGGGCGCGTTCAGTACTTGGATGGGTGTCCGCTTGGGAACACCGCGTGCCGTTGACATCTTTTTTGTTCAATAATATTTTAATATTAATTTGATCTTCATGAAAACACATTTTTTTAATACTTTTTTCCATATTTTGCATTCGTCGATTTTATTCAACTGGATTATCGGTAATTTAAGAATTTGTCAACGACCATACCATGCTGAAAACACCAGTTCTCGTCCGATCACTGAAGTTAAGCAGCATTGGGCGCGGTCAGTACTTGGATGGGTGACCGCTTGGGAACACCGCGTGCCGTTGACATCTTTTTTGTTCAATAATATTTTAAGATTATTTTGATCTTCATGAAAACACATCTTTTGCATACTTTTTTCCATATTTTGCATTCGTCGATTTTCTTCAACTGGATTATCGGTAATTTAAGAATTTGTCAACGACCATACCATGGTGAAAACACCTGTTCTCATCCGATCATTGAAGTTAAGCAGCATTGCTCGCGTTCAGTACTTGGATGGGTGTCCGCTTGGGAACACCGCGTGCCGTTGACATCTTT
The DNA here is from genome assembly GCA_963932165.1 of Pimpla rufipes. NCBI lineage: Eukaryota > Metazoa > Arthropoda > Insecta > Hymenoptera > Ichneumonidae > Pimpla > Pimpla rufipes. Next base: position 11,234,412 of record OZ010631.1, on the reverse strand, counting down.
TTTGTTCAATAATATTTTAATATTAATTTGATCTTCATGAAAACACATTTTTTTAATACTTTTTTCCATATTTTGCATTCGTCGATTTTCTTCAACTGGATTATCGGTAATTTAAGAATTTGTCAACGACCATACCATGGTGAAAACACCTGTTCTCATCCGATCATTGAAGTTAAGCAGCATTGGGCGCGTTCAGTACTTGGATGGGTGTCCGCTTGGGAACACCGCGTGCCGTTGACATCTTTTTTGTTCAATAATATTTTAATATTAATTTGATCTTCATGAAAACACATTTTTTTAATACTTTTTTCCATATTTTGCATTCGTCGATTTTATTCAACTGGATTATCGGTAATTTAAGAATTTGTCAACGACCATACCATGCTGAAAACACCAGTTCTCGTCCGATCACTGAAGTTAAGCAGCATTGGGCGCGGTCAGTACTTGGATGGGTGACCGCTTGGGAACACCGCGTGCCGTTGACATCTTTTTTGTTCAATAATATTTTAAGATTAATTTGATCTTCATGAAAACACATCTTTTGCATACTTTTTTCCATATTTTGCATTCGTCGATTTTCTTCAACTGGATTATCGGTAATTTAAGAATTTGTCAACGACCATACCATGGTGAAAACACCTGTTCTCATCCGATCATTGAAGTTAAGCAGCATTGGGCGCGTTCAGTACTTGGATGGGTGTCCGCTTGGGAACACCGCGTGCCGTTGACATCCTTTTTGTTCGATAATATTTTAAGATTAATTTGGTCTTCATGAAAACACATTTTTTAAAACCTTTTTCCATATTTTGCATTCGTCGATTTTATTCAACTGGATTATCGGTAATTTAAAAATTTGCCAACGACCATACCATGGTGAAAACACCTGTTCTCATCCGATCATTGAAGTTAAGCAGCATTGGGCGCGTTCAGTACTTGGATGGGTGTCCGCTTGGGAACACCGCGTGCCGTTGACATCCTTTTTGTTCGATAATATTTTAAGATTAATTTGGTCTTCATGAAAACACATTTTTTAAAACATTTTTCCATATTTTGCATTCGTCGATTTTATTCAACTGGATTATCGGTAATTTTAAAATTTGCCAACGACCATACCATGCTGAAAACACCAGTTCTCGTCCGATCACTGAAGTTAAGCAGCATTGGGCGCGGTCAGTACTTGGATGGGTGACCGCTTGGGAACACCGCATGCCGTTGTCATCCTTTTTGTTCAATAATATTTAAGATTAATTTTATCTTTATGGAAACACATTTTTTAAATACTTTTTTGCAATTTTTTCCATTAGCCGTTTTTCTCCAACTGGATTATCGGTTGTTTAAGAATTTGTCAACGACCACACCATGCTGAAAACACCAGTTCTCGTCCGATCACTGAAGTTAAGCAGCATTGGGCGCGGTCAGTACTTGGATGGGTGACCGCTTGGGAACACCGCGTGCCGTTGACATCTTTTTTGTTCAATAATATTTTAAGATTAATTTGATCTTCATGAAAACACATCTTTTGCATACTTTTTTCCATATTTTGCATTCGTCGATTTTCTTCAACTGGATTATCGGTAATTTAAGAATTTGTCAACGACCATACCATGGTGAAAACACCTGTTCTCATCCGATCATTGAAGTTAAGCAGCATTAGGCGCGTTCAGTACTTGGATGGGTGTCCGCTTGGGAACACCGCGTGCCGTTGACATCCTTTTTGTTCGATAATATTTTAAGATTAATTTGGTCTTCATGAAAACACATTTTTTAAAACCTTTTTCCATATTTTGCATTCGTCGATTTTATTCGACTGGATTATCGGTAATTTTAAAATTTGCCAACGACCATACCATGCTGAAAACACCAGTTCTCGTCCGATCACTGAAGTTAAGCAGCATTGGGCGCGGTCAGTACTTGGATGGGTGACCGCTTGGGAACACCGCGTGCCGTTGGCATCCTTTTTGTTCAATAATGTTTTAAGATTCATTTTATCTTTATGGAAACACATTTTTTTAATACTTTTTTGCAATTTTTTCCATTAGGCGTTTTTCTCCAACTGGATTATCGGTTATTTAAGAATTTGTCAACGAACATACCATGCTGAAAACACCAGTTCTCGTCCGATCAATGAAGTTAAGCCGCATTGGGCGCGTTCAGTACTTGGATGGGTGTCCGCTTGGGAACACCGCGTGCCGTTGACATCTTTTTTGTTCAATAATATTTTAATATTAATTTGATCTTCATGAAAACACATTTTTTTAATACTTTTTTCCATATTTTGCATTCGTCGATTTTATTCAACTGGATTATCGGTAATTTAAGAATTTGTCAACGACCATACCATGCTGAAAACACCAGTTCTCGTCCGATCACTGAAGTTAAGCAGCATTGGGCGCGGTCAGTACTTGGATGGGTGACCGCTTGGGAACACCGCGTGCCGTTGACATCTTTTTTGTTCAATAATATTTTAAGATTAATTTGATCTTCATGAAAACACATCTTTTGCATACTTTTTTCCATATTTTGCATTCGTCGATTTTCTTCAACTGGATTATCGGTAATTTAAGAATTTGTCAACGACCATACCATGGTGAAAACACCTGTTCTCATCCGATCATTGAAGTTAAGCAGCATTGGGCGCGTTCAGTACTTGGATGGGTGTCCGCTTGGGAACACCGCGTGCCGTTGACATCTTTTTTGTTCAATAATATTTTAAGATTAATTTGATCTTCATGAAAACACATTTTTTAAATACTCTTTTCCATATTTTGCATTCGTCGATTTAGTTCAACTGGATTATTGGTAATTGAAGAATTTGTCAACGACCATACCATGCTGAAAACACCAGTTCTTGTCCGATCACTGAAGTTAAGTAGCATTGGGCGCTGTCAGTACTTGGATGGGTGACCGCTTGGGAACACCGCGTGCCGTTGACATCCTTTTTGTTTAATAATATTTTAAGATTAATATGATCTTCATCAAAACACATTTTTTAATTACTCTTTTCCATATTTTGCTTTTGTCGATTTTCTTAAACTGGATTATCGGTAATTTAAGAATTTGTCAACGATCATACCATGCTGAAAACACCAGTTCTCGTCCGATCACTGAAGTTAAGCAGCATTGGGCGCGGTCAGTACTTGGATGGGTGACCGCTTGGGAACACCGCATGCCGTTGTCATCCTTTTTGTTCAATAATATTTAAGATTAATTTTATCTTTATGGAAACACATTTTTTAAATACTTTTTTGCAATTTTTTCCATTAGCCGTTTTTCTCCAACTGGATTATCGGTTGTTTAAGAATTTGTCAACGACCACACCATGCTGAAAACACCAGTTCTCGTCCGATCACTGAAGTTAAGCAGCATTGGGCGCGGTCAGTACTTGGATGGGTGACCGCTTGGGAACACCGCGTGCCGTTGACATCTTTTTTGTTCAATAATATTTTAAGATTAATTTGATCTTCATGAAAACACATCTTTTGCATACTTTTTTCCATATTTTGCATTCGTCGATTTTCTTCAACTGGATTATCGGTAATTTAAGAATTTGTCAACGACCATACCATGGTGAAAACACCTGTTCTCATCCGATCATTGAAGTTAAGCAGCATTGGGCGCGTTCAATACTTGGATGGGTGTCCGCTTGGGAACACCGCGTGCCGTTGACATCCTTTTTGTTCGATAATATTTTAAGATTAATTTGGTCTTCATGAAAACACATTTTTTAAAACCTTTTTCCATATTTTGCATTCGTCGATTTTATTCAACTGGATTATCGGTAATTTTAAAATTTGCCAACGACCATACCATGCTGAAAACACCAGTTCTCGTCCGATCACTGAAGTTAAGCAGCATTGGGCGCGGTCAGTACTTGGATGGGTGACCGCTTGGGAACACCGCATGCCGTTGTCATCCTTTTTGTTCAATAATATTTAAGATTAATTTGATCTTCATGAAAACACATCTTTTGCATACTTTTTTCCATATTTTGCATTCGTCGATTTTCTTCAACTGGATTATCGGTAATTTAAGAATTTGTCAACGACCATACCATGGTGAAAACACCTGTTCTCATCCGATCATTGAAGTTAAGCAGCATTAGGCGCGTTCAGTACTTGGATGGGTGTCCGCTTGGGAACACCGCGTGCCGTTGACATCCTTTTTGTTCGATAATATTTTAAGATTAATTTGGTCTTCATGAAAACACATTTTTTAAAACCTTTTTCCATATTTTGCATTCGTCGATTTTATTCAACTGGATTATCGGTAATTTTAAAATTTGCCAACGACCATACCATGCTGAAAACACCAGTTCTCGTCCGATCACTGAAGTTAAGCAGCATTGGGCGCGGTCAGTACTTGGATGGGTGACCGCTTGGGAACACCGCATGCCGTTGTCATCCTTTTTGTTCAATAATATTTAAGATTAATTTTATCTTTATGGAAACACATTTTTTAAATACTTTTTTGCAATTTTTTCCATTAGCCGTTTTTCTCCAACTGGATTATCGGTTGTTTAAGAATTTGTCAACGACCACACCATGCTGAAAACACCAGTTCTCGTCCGATCACTGAAGTTAAGCAGCATTGGGCGTGTTCAGTACTTGGATGGGTGTCCGCTTGGGAACACCGCGTGCCGTTGACATCTTTTTTGTTCAATAATATTTTAATATTAATTTGATCTTCATGAAAACACATTTTTTTAATACTTTTTTCCATATTTTGCATTCGTCGATTTTATTCAACTGGATTATCGGTAATTTAAGAATTTGTCAACGACCATACCATGCTGAAAACACCAGTTCTCGTCCGATCACTGAAGTTAAGCAGCATTGGGCGCGGTCAGTACTTGGATGGGTGACCGCTTGGGAACACCGCGTGCCGTTGACATCTTTTTTGTTCAATAATATTTTAAGATTATTTTGATCTTCATGAAAACACATCTTTTGCATACTTTTTTCCATATTTTGCATTCGTCGATTTTCTTCAACTGGATTATCGGTAATTTAAGAATTTGTCAACGACCATACCATGGTGAAAACACCTGTTCTCATCCGATCATTGAAGTTAAGCAGCATTGGGCGCGTTCAGTACTTGGATGGGTGTCCGCTTGGGAACACCGCGTGCCGTTGACATCCTTTTTGTTCGATAATATTTTAAGATTAATTTGGTCTTCATGAAAACACATTTTTTAAAACCTTTTTCCATATTTTGCATTCGTCGATTTTATTCAACTGGATTATCGGTAATTTAAAAATTTGCCAACGACCATACCATGCTGAAAACACCAGTTCTGGGGTTCTGGACGACCGCCAGAGTGTCAACACGTGTCTGTAGTAGCTCCGCTATTATTCAGTCACGAGTATTTCTATCTGTTCGTTATCAAAACAAAAAAGTGTCTCAACTGTGCGCGAAAAGCAGCCGATCAGATCGGCTAAATATTAAAGTGGATCCATGTAGTCCTGATGGGGAAAGTCCCAAAAATTATCGGTGGAATTTCCCGAGCCTAACGACAGCCAATATGGCGTCGCCTAGATCGGTGCATCGCCCCAAACGCGGGATATCGGAGGATCGCAGCAACGCCGATCCAACAGCAACACCGCCGATAAAACGTGACCCTAAGGTGCAGAAACTAAATCTATTGGAACTGGACAAACTTTATAAGAAAGTGCGTAGTGACAGTAATCTACCGAAAAATAGTATTAGTAAAATCGTCCCGAATCTCGCGGGAGGACGCGGTGCGCGTCACAAGGAAACGCAGCCCGGCCACGCTGCGCCATCTTCCAGCAGCAACGAGCAAGCTGCAGCTATCGATCGTCGATCGACAGAATGGCAACTTCCGAAAAAACCCGCGAGAGTGCGCGCCAACACGGATCCCACTTCGCAGGCTGACGAGTATATGGAGACCAACCGGTTCGACTCTCTCTCAGACTCCGATGATAACGAGAGCCCTAGTCTCTCGCAGGAACAAACCGAGCCAAAGAAGAAATCGGGCAGACCCCCACCGATTCACACCATCAATTCAAACATTAATCAAATAGTGACGCTTCTGACAACCAACAAGTTGCCAAAAACCTCATTTATGGTTAATCAAACGGACAATGACAGACACACGATTTTGTCGCGAGATATGGCGAGTTACGAAGCGATCAAGACCCTGCTGGTCGCTAATAACGCTCAATTTTTTACATTCACGCCGAAATCGCAGCGCCCAAAGACTCTAATTCTCAAAGGAATCAAAGGCGATTTCTCCGACGAAGAAATCAAGAGAGAACTTGAGGATCTGAATCTTGCTAATGCTACAATAGTGAAAGTGGCAAAGTTTCAATACGACAAAAAAAACACTGATAGATTTCACCATCTCGTTCAACTCTCGCACGACAGCTCTTCTGTTGACTTATTTAAAGTTAAATCTCTCGCGTACCAACGTGTGCACTGGGAGCATCTAAAAAAACCGACCCTGTTTCAGTGCAAAAACTGCCAACGCCTGGGACACGCCAGTAAAAACTGTCGCCTCCCTCACAGATGTGTGAAGTGCTCACTCAACCATGAGCCCGGTAAATGTTTGATCACACCAAATTCGGAAAAATCATCGCTAAAGTGCGCAAACTGCGGCCTCAATGGACATCCGGCATCTTATAAAGGCTGCCCTTTCCTGAAATTCGCTACAGGGCTAAAGAAAAACCAAACCGCTAGCCGCCAAGAGAGAACGCAGCGCAATATCGCTAAAATCTCCAAATTTTCCACTGCATCAGTCTCCTACGCACACATCGCCAGAACGCCAGCCAGTCGCGAACAACAGCCGACGCAGCCAATACAGCCAGCACAACCGCCAGCGCCAACCCGCCGAACACATGCTAACCACGCCACGCACCACAACAGTGAGGAAAACTCACCGTCACAGGAACCGACCTGGGCAGCCAAATTCAGAACTGAGTTCGCAGCAGTCGTAACAGATCAGCTCAAATACTTTTCAACCCAAATCGCAAGCAATACTGCTAAAATAGAGTTCCTGATGGGTGCTCTTCTGCAAACGTAACGAAAATGGCTCATCATTCAAACCAACCCCATTTACTAAGAATTGCAGCTATTAATGTTAATTCTATTATTGCAAATCATCGCAGACTAGAGTTGACTGATTTCTGTAATACGCACAAACACGATATAGTTCTCGTCTCCGAAACGAAATTAAACCCTAAATATAAATTAGCGTTCAAAGACTACGAGATTGTGAGAACTGACCGACCGAACTCGATTCGTGGCGGAGGAACGGCCATTCTCGTTAAAAGAAGTATTAAATATGAAGTGGTGAACTACCCATTTTCTAGTTCCAATCAAGTAGTAGAATTTACAATTATTAAAATAGTCACTGAGCGAAATATAAATCTATTTATAATTAGCATATACGCTACCAATGATAACAGAAAACTAGCGATCGATGAACTAGATGAACTCTTCATCAAACTTAAGCTCTATAAAAATAACCGCCACTATGTACTAGCGGGGGACTTAAATGCAAGACGAAAGCACTGGGGGGATAGATGTACCAATGACCGCCTCCGATTCCTCGGGCAATGGGAAAACGCCAACGCTATCAAATTTAAAGCGCAATTTTACACTCCAATTGAACCAACGTTCAAACCAGCCCACACTTTCTTAGACATAGCGATTGTTGATGCGCGACTAAAAGTAATCAATAGCACTGGCAATAAAATTAACACGGTGCCATATGACAGTGACCATAAAGCCATTGAGCTGACGGTCCATTTATCGAACGATTCATTGCCGGAGATTAATAGCGAATCCCAAAACATAAAATATAACTTTAGGGCAACAAAATGGAAATTATTTACCCGCAAACTTGCCGAATCCTTCACAACGGCTATCCCATGTGACAGAAATCTCTCGAGAAATGAAATCGATATTAATTTAGAAAATCTTAATTCGATCATTTCAAATACTATATCCGCCATAGTCCCAAAGATAAAACAAAATGACTCGATCCAGAAATACCGAAATAGCAAAATTAACCGGTTGCAAAAAATGAAATCTTTCCTAGTATCAACTCTACATAAACTACACAGAACCGATCCATGCTCTCGTCTTAACATTTCCCAAGATGCAAAAGCAGCTTTGAAAATAGCGAGAAATCTATTACACGCCGAATTTCAAAAAGCCTCTGATGCTTACTGGACCAAGCAAATTAAACAAATCAATCACAGAAATTCAGACAAATTTTTCCCAATTATCAACCGTCTACTGAGATCTAAGCAACCTATTCAAATCGAGAAATTGCGCATCCATCAGAATAACCAACTACTATTGGATCGAAGCAAATGCAATTTACTAGAAACAGAAAGAGTAGCTGATGAATTTATATTCTCATCAGCTCCAGATAAATTGAACATCATCGGGGCCTTTTACGAGTCAATAAACTCTCCGCGATACCTAAACAGCAACACGAGGCTAAAAGCAATAGTAGATGAGGAAGCCAACCGCATCAAAAGAGAATTTAACTCTAAGAGACTGAATAACACGACGATCACCATTTTTACAAACGATAACAAATCGAGCAACCCTCAAGAAGAAAACTTCGAATCCAAAATATTCTGCAACTCGTCGCAACTGGCAAAAATACTTAAACACCTTCCGAACAAGACTTCTAGTGGCTTGGACAATATGCCACCAATTGTTCTGAAACATCTCCCTCCTAAAATCATTCTAGCGTATACTATTATATTTAACAACGCCATAAACAACTACTATTTCCCTAAAGAGTGGAAATGCGCCAAAGTTCTGCCAATACCAAAAAAAGGGAAAGACCCGTCACTACCCTCGAGTTATAGACCGATCAGCCTCACTCCGAGCATTAGCAAAGTTTACGAAGCTATAATAAATAATAAAATTGTATCATTCTGCAACGCTCATGATATAATCCCAGATAACCAATTTGGCTTCAAACATCAACTCTCCACGGTTCACGCTATCCACAAACTACTATCCGATATTAACACCGACTTAAATAACAGACGTCTGGTGGGGGCGGCCCTTCTGGATCTCGAAAAAGCTTTTGACTCCGTTTGGTTAAATGGATTAATCTTTAAACTGAAAAAAAAAAATTTCCACAATGGCTAATTTTTAATATATGGGATATGATTTCTGAAAAAAAATTCCACACTTGGAACGGATCCCTAATATCAACAGAGAAGTTCAAAATAGAGGAAGGATTACAGCAAGGAACTGTAAACTCCCCAGTGCTCTTCAATATCTTTACCAGCGACATATTAAACCTGTTCGACCTAAACTCAGGGAACAACACCGCATCCATAGCCTTCGCCGACGACTACAAATTATATGTGTCCGGGACAAGGCCCCATATTATCCGAGATAAACTAGAAGAACTAGTCGAAAAAATTAACCAATGGTATATGACATGGAATCTCAGATTGAACCCAGAAAAATGTGAGACTATACTCTATCGGCAACCGGTGAAATGCCTAACAGCAAACAAAAGAAACGGTCGAAATGAATTCCAAATAGAAACCACCGTTCCGGGAACTCAAAACAAAGCAATCATTCCACACAAAAACACTGTAAAATACCTAGGATTCCATATAGACAATCTATTAAGAGGAAATCAACACATAAAGCTACAATTAGATAAAGCAAAGGCAGCGTTCTGGGCAAACAGCAGAATCTTCTATAGCAAAAAGTTGACAAAAAAAGCAAAAACGATCCTCTACTTATTATTAATCAGACCGATAATCACGTACGCAGCACCCATCTGGTGGAATATTAACGTCTCATCTATGGAACAACTGCGAGCTTTCGAAAGAAAATGCCTCAGAGCCTGCTGGGGTCTGTACAGATCGCGACACTCAAATTTTTTAAGATTAGTTAGCAACAAAACACTGTACGATACTGCAGATATTCCGCGCATCGATAATTTTATTATTAAACTTACAAGAAATTATCACAGCAATCTTCCGGAAATTGCAAACTCAATAACCAGAGAACTCTCAATAGTAGATGAACGCACGACCGATGAGCAAAATCTGTCAGGATATATCCCTCCGCAAGCATTCAAAATTTTTGACTCGAGAGGTCTCATTCAGAATGCCGAAAACGTTCCAATATTATATCATTGGAGAAGAAACAAAGCGAATAAACGTATTTCCGTAAGGGAAGATGACTTCTTTGAAAATCGAGACAAATTCACAGAATCCACTTCTATCCCAAACAGAGATTTTCAGGATTTCCACAGATTAAAGCTCCGCAAATACTTTTGGCTATCAGCCCACAACGACACAATTAAAGACCTCACCGAGAGAAAAAGTCGTTTTGTCGTAGATAATCAGGCAGGTAGATGAGTGCGTCCTCGCCATCGCCACCTACACTACATTTTAAATAGCTAGGCTAACATAACGATGACTTGTTCAAGCCGACTGTAAATAAAATTATTTTTGTAAGTTATATTAAGTTTTGTTATAAGTGATGTTTTTAGGATAAGTCGACAGAGATATTGTAAAAGGTGTTTTTACGGAACCACCCGAATTTTTCACCCTTGTTCCTGCGTACGTCGACACGCCTTATAGTGATAAACGAGAATGTTGAATAAACCAAAGATAAAACCTCTCATAGAATATAAAGTGTGTTATACGAGTAAGCCGACAAATGCCTTAGAATGGTTAAGCGGTTCAGATTCCTATTAGATATTAAGTTTGGTTATTTTATATGTTTATTTCTACCAAAGATTTGTTTAAGAGAATGTACAAGGTATAAAGAAATAAATCATTTATTTAAAAAAAAAAACTGAAAACACCAGTTCTCGTCCGATCACTGAAGTTAAGCAGCATTGGGCGCGGTCAGTACTTGGATGGGTGACCGCTTGGGAACACCGCGTGCCGTTGACATCTTTTTTGTTCAATAATATTTTAATATTAATTTGATCTTCATGAAAACACATTTTTTTAATACTTTTTTCCATATTTTGCATTCGTCGATTTTATTCAACTGGATTATCGGTAATTTAAGAATTTGTCAACGACCATACCATGCTGAAAACACCAGTTCTCGTCCGATCACTGAAGTTAAGCAGCATTGGGCGCGGTCAGTACTTGGATGGGTGACCGCTTGGGAACACCGCGTGCCGTTGACATCTTTTTTGTTCAATAATATTTTAAGATTAATTTGATCTTCATGAAAACACATCTTTTGCATACTTTTTTCCATATTTTGCATTCGTCGATTTTCTTCAACTGGATTATCGGTAATTTAAGAATTTGTCAACGACCATACCATGGTGAAAACACCTGTTCTCATCCGATCATTGAAGTTAAGCAGCATTGGGCGCGTTCAGTACTTGGATGGGTGTCCGCTTGGGAACACCGCGTGCCGTTGACATCTTTTTTGTTCAATAATATTTTAAGATTAATTTGATCTTCATGAAAACACATTTTTTAAATACTCTTTTCCATATTTTGCATTCGTCGATTTAGTTCAACTGGATTATTGGTAATTGAAGAATTTGTCAACGACCATACCATGCTGAAAACACCAGTTCTTGTCCGATCACTGAAGTTAAGTAGCATTGGGCGCTGTCAGTACTTGGATGGGTGACCGCTTGGGAACACCGCGTGCCGTTGACATCCTTTTTGTTTAATAATATTTTAAGATTAATATGATCTTCATCAAAACACATTTTTTAATTACTCTTTTCCATATTTTGCTTTTGTCGATTTTCTTAAACTGGATTATCGGTAATTTAAGAATTTGTCAACGATCATACCATGCTGAAAACACCAGTTCTCGTCCGATCACTGAAGTTAAGCAGCATTGGGCGCGGTCAGTACTTGGATGGGTGACCGCTTGGGAACACCGCATGCCGTTGTCATCCTTTTTGTTCAATAATATTTAAGATTAATTTTATCTTTATGGAAACACATTTTTTAAATACTTTTTTGCAATTTTTTCCATTAGCCGTTTTTCTCCAACTGGATTATCGGTTGTTTAAGAATTTGTCAACGACCACACCATGCTGAAAACACCAGTTCTCGTCCGATCACTGAAGTTAAGCAGCATTGGGCGCGGTCAGTACTTGGATGGGTGACCGCTTGGGAACACCGCGTGCCGTTGACATCTTTTTTGTTCAATAATATTTTAATATTAATTTGATCTTCATGAAAACACATTTTTTTAATACTTTTTTCCATATTTTGCATTCGTCGATTTTATTCAACTGGATTATCGGTAATTTAAGAATTTGTCAACGACCATACCATGCTGAAAACACCAGTTCTCGTCCGATCACTGAAGTTAAGCAGCATTGGGCGCGGTCAGTACTTGGATGGGTGACCGCTTGGGAACACCGCGTGCCGTTGACATCTTTTTTGTTCAATAATATTTTAAGATTAATTTGATCTTCATGAAAGCACATCTTTTGCATACTTTTTTCCATATTTTGCATTCGTCGATTTTCTTCAACTGGATTATCGGTAATTTAAGAATTTGTCAACGACCATACCATGGTGAAAACACCTGTTCTCATCCGATCATTGAAGTTAAGCAGCATTGGGCGCGTTCAGTACTTGGATGGGTGTCCGCTTGGGAACACCGCGTGCCGTTGACATCCTTTTTGTTCGATAATATTTTAAGATTAATTTGGTCTTCATGAAAACACATTTTTTAAAACCTTTTTCCATATTTTGCATTCGTCGATTTTATTCGACTGGATTATCGGCAATTTTAAAATTTGCCAACGACCATACCATGCTGAAAACACCAGTTCTCGTCCGATCACTGAAGTTAAGCAGCATTGGGCGCGGTCAGTACTTGGATGGGTGACCGCTTGGGAACACCGCGTGCCGTTGGCATCCTTTTTGTTCAATAATGTTTTAAGATTCATTTTATCTTTATGGAAACACATTTTTTTAATACTTTTTTGCAATTTTTTCCATTAGGCGTTTTTCTCCAACTGGATTATCGGTTATTTAAGAATTTGTCAACGAACATACCATGCTGAAAACACCAGTTCTCGTCCGATCAATGAAGTTAAGCCGCATTGGGCGCGTTCAGTACTTGGATGGGTGTCCGCTTGGGAACACCGCGTGCCGTTGACATCTTTTTTGTTCAATAATATTTTAATATTAATTTGATCTTCATGAAAACACATTTTTTTAATACTTTTTTCCATATTTTGCATTCGTCGATTTTGTTCAACTGGATTATTGGTAATTGAAGAATTTGTCAACGACCATACCATGCTGAAAACACCAGTTCTCGTCCGATCACTGAAGTTAAGTAGCATTGGGCGCTGTCAGTACTTGGATGGGTGACCGCTTGGGAACACCGCGTGCCGTTGACATCCTTTTTGTTTAATAATATTTTAAGATTAATATGATCTTCATCAAAACACATTTTTTAATTACTCTTTTCCATATTTTGCTTTTGTCAATTTTCTTAAACTGGATTATCGGTAATTTAAGAATTTGTCAACGATCATGCCATGCTGAAAACACCAGTTCTCGTCCGATCACTGAAGTTAAGCAGCATTGGGCGCGGTCAGTACTTGGATGGGTGACCGCTTGGGAACACCGCGTGCCGTTGACATCTTTTTTGTTCAATAATATTTTAAGATTAATTTGATCTTCATGAAAACACATCTTTTGCATACTTTTTTCCATATTTTGCATTCGTCGATTTTCTTCAACTGGATTATCGGTAATTTAAGAATTTGTCAACGACCATACCATGGTGAAAACACCTGTTCTCATCCGATCATTGAAGTTAAGCAGCATTGGGCGCGTTCAGTACTTGGATGGGTGTCCGCTTGGGAACACCGCGTGCCGTTGACATCCTTTTTGTTCGATAATATTTTAAGATTAATTTGGTCTTCATGAAAACACTTTTTTTAAAACGTTTTTCCATATTTTGCATTCGTCGATTTTATTCAACTGGATTATCGGTAATTTTAAAATTTGCCAACGACCATACCATGCTGAAAACACCAGTTCTCGTCCGATCACTGAAGTTAAGCAGCATTGGGCGCGGTCAGTACTTGGATGGGTGACCGCTTGGGAACACCGCGTGCCGTTGACATCTTTTTTGTTCAATAATATTTTAAGATTAATTTGATCTTCATGAAAACACATCTTTTGCATACTTTTTTCCATATTTTGCATTCGTCGATTTTCTTCAACTGGATTATCGGTAATTTAAGAATTTGTCAACGACCATACCATGGTGAAAACACCTGTTCTCATCCGATCATTGAAGTTAAGCAGCATTGGGCGCGTTCAGTACTTGGATGGGTGTCCGCTTGGGAACACCGCGTGCCGTTGACATCCTTTTTGTTCGATAATATTTTAAGATTAATTTGGTCTTCATGAAAACACTTTTTTTAAAACGTTTTTCCATATTTTGCATTCGTCGATTTTATTCAACTGGATTATCGGTAATTTAAGAATTTGTCAACGACCATACCATGCTGAAAACACCAGTTCTCGTCCGATCACTGAAGTTAAGCAGCATTGGGCGCGGTCAGTACTTGGATGGGTGACCGCTTGGGAACACCGCGTGCCGTTGACATCTTTTTTGTTCAATAATATTTTACGATTAATTTGATCTTCATGAAAACACATCTTTTTCATACTTTTTTCCATATTTTGCATTCGTCGATTTTCTTCAACTGGATTATCGGTAATTTAAGAATTAGTCAACTACAATAACATGCTGAAAACACCTGTTCTCATCCGATCATTGAAGATAAGCAGCATTGGGCGCGTTCAGTACTTGGATGGGTGACCGCTTGGGAACACCGCGTGCCGTTGACATCTTTTTTGTTCAATAATATTTTAAGATTAATTTGATCTTCATGAAAACACATTTTTTAAATACTCTTTTCCATATTTTGCATTCGTCGATTTAGTTCAACTGGATTATTGGTAATTGGAGAATTTGTCAACGACCATACCATGCTGAAAACACCAGTTCTTGTCCGATCACTGAAGTTAAGTAGCATTGGGCGCTGTCAGTACTTGGATGGGTGACCGCTTGGGAACACCGCGTGCCGTTGACATCCTTTTTGTTTAATAATATTTTAAGATTAATATGATCTTCATCAAAACACATTTTTTAATTACTCTTTTCCATATTTTGCTTTTGTCGATTTTCTTAAACTGGATTATCGGTAATTTAAGAATTTGTCAACGATCATACCATGCTGAAAACACCAGTTCTCGTCCGATCACTGAAGTTAAGCAGCATTGGGCGCGGTCAGTACTTGGATGGGTGACCGCTTGGGAACACCGCATGCCGTTGTCATCCTTTTTGTTCGATAATATTTTAAGATTAATTTGGTCTTCATGAAAACACATTTTTTAAAACCTTTTTCCATATTTTGCATTCGTCGATTTTATTCGACTGGATTATCGGTAATTTTAAAATTTGCCAACGACCATACCATGCTGAAAACACCAGTTCTCGTCCGATCACTGAAGTTAAGCAGCATTGGGCGCGGTCAGTACTTGGATGGGTGACCGCTTGGGAACACCGCGTGCCGTTGGCATCCTTTTTGTTCAATAATGTTTTAAGATTCATTTTATCTTTATGGAAACACATTTTTTTAATACTTTTTTGCAATTTTTTCCATTAGGCGTTTTTCTCCAACTGGATTATCGATTATTTAAGAATTTGTCAACGAACATACCATGCTGAAAACACCAGTTCTCGTCCGATCAATGAAGTTAAGCCGCATTGGGCGCGTTCAGTACTTGGATGGGTGTCCGCTTGGGAACACCGCGTGCCGTTGACATCTTTTTTGTTCAATAATATTTTAATATTAATTTGATCTTCATGAAAACACATTTTTTTAATACTTTTTTCCATATTTTGCATTCGTCGATTTTATTCAACTGGATTATCGGTAATTTAAGAATTTGTCAACGACCATACCATGCTGAAAACACCAGTTCTCGTCAGTCGTCCTCGAACGAGCGCCCAGAGCGGACGTAAACACGAGCGCCGATATATAGTGCACAGTAGCTATACTTTAAAATCGTAACCGCGAATTGTTTGAATTATCTCGAATGTAAAAGTGCTGTGTTTAAGCATCTAAATAAAATAGAGAACACTTTTAATTCAACATTAAGTGAATTTAGCAGCAAAGCTGCAACGGAGAAATGTGAAAATCTAACTCTACAAAATGCGTCGAAAGATCCGACGGATTTATTATATAACATATCGAAGGTTATTTCGAGTGATAGCACGAAGAAAAATCTCGATAAACATTTAATGGATCCGAAATGTTCGGTAAAAGGCAAGTTAACACCTAAACCTAATATAGCCAACGCGATAAAGAAAAGGAAAATGAGACTTTCAACGAGTGCAAGTCCATTAAAAAGTGATTATTCGAAAGATACGGGTTCGATAATGGACACGTCAAATAACGGAAAATCTTGCGGAGAATCTGAGCTCACGCTATTGAGGGAAGAAATTGCTAAACTGAAAGAAGAAAACCGGAAGCTGAAAATGAGCGGGGCTGGTCCATCGAACATACAGCTCACCAATCGATTCGAAACTCTGTCGGATATGGATTCGAAGGAAGAAGTCAACGACCGAGATCATACGTCAGAGAACTTTCCAACCGCCGACGAGTGGATGACAGTGCTGAGAAAAAAAAACCAACGTCAGGTCACGCCGAAGCAGTCCAGAGGAGGATTCTCCACTCGCCTACCACCAAACGACGACGCTAGGGTGAACGAACCCCCAAGGCCATCGCTCGCGCGAAAGAAAACAAAGGTACCGCCGATCTGTATCTACCGTCAAGAGGTGAAAGATACTATTGAAGTATTATCAAAAGTGCTAAAAAATAAAGACTTTTCAATAAAACGGCAAAACGACTATCAACATAAATTGTTAGTGAACAGCTACGAAGAACATAAAAAAGCGAGAAATATACTGAAGGAAGTAGACGCCCAGTATTTCACGTATACCCCTATCGAGGAAAAAGCCCAAACATTTATACTTAAGGGTATCGACAGCAGTTTCGATCCCGACAGCGTCCTCGCATATTTAAAGGAACACGAAAGTGACAGTTTAAAATTCGTAGATGTAAACAGGCACACGACACCAAAGTCAATAAAAGACAACAGAACGCTACCGATGTATCGAGTGCAATTGTCGGCGAACAGCAAGGCTGGTAAATTACACGAAATTAAATATCTCGCGCATCAAGTGGTGTGGTGGGAAAAAATAAAAAAGTCAAATGTGATACAGTGCAAAAACTGTCAACGTCTCGGACACACAGCAACGAACTGTAACATGAAATATCGATGTGTAAAATGTAATGTGCCGCACGGACCAAAACAATGTCCATTTACGAATAATCAAGAGGAGGCGCAGAAAGACGAAGTTTACTGCGTGTTGTGCGGGAATTTTGGTCACCCGGCGTCTTACCGAGGCTGCCCAAAACAAACTGAATTTAAAGCGAAACAAGCACAAAACAATAACAATAAAGTGAACGTTCAAAATGGCACGCGAAATACCTACAGACAAAATGTGAGAGTGGGCACGGTGACTCAAACAACACAGAGACAAGCAAACCTGGGAAAAACTTTTGCCGAACTCTTCAAAACCGCGACTCCAAATCCTTCAGTATCCCAATCAAATAATCCAGTAATCCCAAACGATCTCGCGTCGACGATTGCAGCAATGCAGCTTCAATTTAACTGGGTTATACAAGCAGTTCAATGTAATACGGAGAAAATAGATCGACTATTTTCGCTAATTGTGCCAGAGCAAACAGCGACTAAGTAGTGGGCGATCAATCGGTATCTGAAAAATTGTTAAAATTGGATTACCTGAAAATAATATCGGTTAACGTAAATTCGTTAATTCAAAATCAAAGAAGGGCATCCCTCTTCAACGTTTTACATCGTTATAAACCAGATATTGTTCTCGTGAATGAAACGAAACTTAATGACAAGCACAGAATAGAATTTAAAAATTACAACATGTTAAGAAGAGATAGACCGAATAATAAACAAGGTGGTGGTGTTGCGATTCTTATCAGGAAGCCTATTAAGTTTGAAATGATAGGACTCGATTATTCGAATTATACGGTATCTTTAGAAACTATTATTATTAGTATCAATATAACGAATCAGAAAAAACTGTTTATTGTAACCGCTTATGCACCTCATGGAAAGTCAACCGATTTTGCGACGGAATTTGACAAGCTTTTTAAAAATCTCAAGCTGAATCAAATTAATAACTATTATATTATTGCGGGAGATTTAAACGCACGACATACAGCTTGGAGAAATCCGAATAATAATCAACGAGGATTATATTTATATAAGTGGATCGAAGAAAACGAAATAGAATATAAATCAAAATTGTACGGCTCGGACCTACCAACGTACCCTCGAGGAAAATCATACCTCGATTTGTGTATAGCGGACTACAGACTTAATATAAGTACCGTGGGTGTTCACGATTGCGTAAAAACGATTCCCTATGATAGTGATCATAACGCGTTAATATTCAATGTTCAGTGTAACTTTCAAACTAAGTGGGAACTCGAAACACAGCAAGAAGTGCACCGCCTGAATTATAAAAAAGCAGATTGGATAGAATACAGTGACTTCCTTAAAAATAATTACACATCACGCTTACCGAACGATAAAGATCTGACTAGAGAGGAAATTGACAACCACATTATAATACTGGAAAAAGAGATACAAAAAGCCATATATATTGCAGTTCCTAAAGTAAAAAGCAAAAACAGCATTGATTGTTATTTAAATGATAACATTCACCAGTTACAAACACTAAAGAGTTCTCTAATAACGAAAATAAACAATATATACAGGAAGTTCAATGCACACAATAATCTGGAACTACAAACATATAAAGATATGTTGGTAGGCACCAGGCAATTGTTAAAACAAGAATACAACAAGTCTATAAATAACTACTGGCAAAAAAAAAATAAAAAATATACCTGTGAATGATCCTAAAAACATGTTTCCAATCGTAAATCAGATATTTAGACCTAAAGGAAAAATTGTAATTAAAGATTTCTCTATACCGCCGAACCGAATAAATTTAATTGAGGCAGCAGGCCTCTCGAGAGCGCAATGCCGCAGAGACGAGCACGGCCATTTCTGTATTTCAGACCCTCGAGAAAAATTAGAAATTCTCGGTTCCCATTTTGCCGAAATACACAAACAAAATGAGAATATGGGCAGCGCAGGCTTAAGCAACATTGTGACGAAACATACAGATATTATTAAGGCAGAAAAAGAACAAGATGCAATAAACTCAACCCGGATAGTAAATTTTTCCCAATTCTTAACATCGGACAATCCGGCCAATCTGAACGAATATTTCACAAATACCGATCGATTGGAAAAAATATTCAAAAAATTGAACACAAAAAAGTCTTCAGGTATAGACAACATACCAAATATCGCTCTGAAATACTTGCCAATTGAGATTATTAGAGAATATTGCATCTTGTTCAATAACGCGTTAAACCTTACGTATTTTCCCGATCGCTGGAAAAAAGCTCAGGTAATTTCTCTACACAAACCTGGAAAACCTGAATCAGATCCGAGTAGTTATAGGCCAATCAGTCTTCTTTCCAACGTGGGAAAATGTTTCGAAATAGTCATTAATATAGTTATAAGTAAGTTTTGCCTCGAAAATGATATCATTCCAGATCACCAATTTGGATTTAGGTACAAACATTCAACTATTCACGGAATCACAAAATTTATATCAGATGTATGTTGGAACTTGAATAATAATAATTGCGTGGCGGCGTGCCTTATAGACCTAGAAAAAGCTTTCGATACCATTTGGATTCGAGGCCTTATATTCAAATTGTGGAAAAAATCATTTCCTATGCACATAATTAAATTAATTTGGAATATGATAGAAAATCGAACTTTTCAAACCACAGATGGCACGAATATTTCAACCAAAGAATACTTGCTGGAAAACGGCCTACAGCAAGGGACTGTCAATTCCCCAGTATTATTCAATATATATAACAGCGACATACTTTCGCTCGATAACATTAACATTAGTCCTAATCGTTACGCTCTTGCTTTTGCAGACGATCTCATAATTTACACAAAAGCCAAGAAAGTATCAGAAGTACAGGAAGAACTCCAAAAAATGTTTTCCAAAATCCAATTTTATAGTAACAACTGGAAATTGAAAATTAATAACAAAAAGTGTGAAACTATTCTATTCAGGCCAAAACTAATAAATGCAACGCGAGAAGTAAAAAGGAACTGGAAACATTTTAAAATAAAGCCACATCTCGAGGCAGAGGAGTTTATACCGCATAAACGCATTGTCAAATATCTTGGCGTTAATATAGATCAACACTTGACCTTTACAGAACACCTCGTAATTCAGCTCGAAAAAGCAAGAAAAACATTTTTTCAACTCAAAAGACTCTTTTATAACAAAAATCTGAAGGTATCCATAAAAATTAACTGCTATTGTACTCTAATCAGACCATTACTGACGTATGGATGTGCAATTTGGTTCAACCAACGACCACCAATAATGGAAAAAATGAGAGCCTTCGAGAGAAAGTGTCTGAGAGCCTGTATAGGTGCATATAGAACAGCAGAAACAAACTACTTACATAGAATAAGCAACCAAAATATTTATGATAAAGCGAATGTACCGAGGATAGACTTACATATATTAAAAATAATCAGAAATCATTGGGCAAATACAGCGCGTATCAATGTAAATAATCTCATACTCGGGCCATGTCACATAGATGCAAATTATATTGCGAAAACTTTAAAAACCGGTTATGTACCCCCGGAAGGATTTTTGTTTCTGGATGCGAACAACTTCATGCAAGATAATAACAATGTACCAATCATGTATCACGCACACAGAAAAAGAGGACAAACGCACGTATTGTTTCAAGAAAATCTGAATTCATCCGATGCAAACCCATTGTGGCGATACGATATGTCACTTCCTTCTAGAGACAGGAGTGACAAACATCGCGCTAACATAAAAAAATATTGGTGGCTTACTTGAAACGCGCTAAATAATGTAACAAAAGAGCAAGAAAATCGAAGTTTAGAGTTCAAATTAAAACTCTTTATTGTAAATATTGTATATAAAATGTAGTATTAAGAAACCGTAGCGTAATTAGTTATTATAAGGCATGTATATAGTTAGCAGTAAGGCGCAAAATAGCGGAAACAGAAATTTAAGAGATAGTTTTTATTGCCTTTCTATCTTTTTCTTCCTCGTAACAATAATAATAATGTACATCAATGATTTAATCAGTACTAATGTAATCACGTTATGGAGCAAACAAACGTCGAAAAAAAATATGTATTTTTGCAATGCGTGCCACACACTGGCCATTTTGTAATAGGAATAAGATATTATCTTTTGTTTATTGAAGATTTTACCTGAAAATTCCTAATGGCAACAAATAAACATATTTAAAAAAAAAAAAAACACCAGTTCTCGTCCGATCACTGAAGTTAAGCAGCATTGGGCGCGGTCAGTACTTGGATGGGTGACCGCTTGGGAACACCGCGTGCCGTTGACATCTTTTTTGTTCAATAATATTTTAAGATTAATTTGATCTTCATGAAAACACATCTTTTGCATACTTTTTTCCATATTTTGCATTCGTCGATTTTCTTCAACTGGATTATCGGTAATTTAAGAATTTGTCAACGACCATACCATGGTGAAAACACCTGTTCTCATCCGATCATTGAAGTTAAGCAGCATTGGGCGCGTTCAGTACTTGGATGGGTGTCCGCTTGGGAACACCGCGTGCCGTTGACATCCTTTTTGTTCGATAATATTTTAAGATTAATTTGGTCTTCATGAAAACACATTTTTTAAAACCTTTTTCCATATTTTGCATTCGTCGATTTTATTCAACTGGATTATCGGTAATTTTAAAATTTGCCAACGACCATACCATGCTGAAAACACCAGTTCTCGTCCGATCACTGAAGTTAAGCAGCATTGGGCGCGGTCAGTACTTGGATGGGTGACCGCTTGGGAACACCGCGTGCCGTTGGCATCCTTTTTGTTCAATAATGTTTTAAGATTCATTTTATCTTTATGGAAACACATTTTTTTAATACTTTTTTGCAATTTTTTCCATTAGGCGTTTTTCTCCAACTGGATTATCGGTTATTTAAGAATTTGTCAACGAACATACCATGCTGAAAACACCAGTTCTCGTCCAATTAATGAAGTTAAGCCGCATTGGGCGCGGTCAGTACTTGGATGGGTGTCCGCTTGGGCACACCGCGTGCCGTTGACATCTTTTTTGTTCAATAATATTTTAATATTAATTTGATCTTCATGAAAACACATTTTTTTAATACTTTTTTCCATATTTTGCATTCGTCGATTTTTTTCAACTGGATTATCGGTAATTTAAGAATTTGTCAACGACCATACCATGCTGAAAACACCAGTTCTCGTCCGATCACTGAAGTTAAGCAGCATTGGGCGCGGTCAGTACTTGGATGGGTGACCGCTTGGGAACACCGCGTGCCGTTGACATCTTTTTTGTTCAATAATATTTTACGATTAATTTGATCTTCATGAAAACACATCTTTTTCATACTTTTTTCCATATTTTGCATTCGTCGATTTTCTTCAACTGGATTATCGGTAATTTAAGAATTAGTCAACTACAATACCATGCTGAAAACACCTGTTCTCATCCGATCATTGAAGATAAGCAGCATTGGGCGCGTTCAGTACTTGGATGGGTGACCGCTTGGGAACACCGCGTGCCGTTGACATCTTTTTTGTTCAATAATATTTTAAGATTAATTTGATCTTCATGAAAACACATCTTTTTAATACTTTTTTCCATATTTTGCATTCGTCGATTTTATTCAACTGGATTATCGGTAATTTAAGAATTTGTCAACGACCATACCATGCTGAAAACACCAGTTCTCGTCCGATCAATGAAGTTAAGCCGCATTGGGCGTGTTCAGTACTTGGATGGGTGTCCGCTTGGGAACACCGCGTGCCGTTGACATCTTTTTTGTTCAATAATATTTTAATATTAATTTGATCTTCATGAAAACACATTTTTTTAATACTTTTTTCCATATTTTGCATTCGTCGATTTTATTCAACTGGATTATCGGTAATTTAAGAATTTGTCAACGACCATACCATGCTGAAAACACCAGTTCTCGTCCGATCACTGAAGTTAAGCAGCATTGGGCGCGGTCAGTACTTGGATGGGTGACCGCTTGGGAACACCGCGTGCCGTTGACATCTTTTTTGTTCAATAATATTTTAAGATTATTTTGATCTTCATGAAAACACATCTTTTGCATACTTTTTTCCATATTTTGCATTCGTCGATTTTCTTCAACTGGATTATCGGTAATTTAAGAATTTGTCAACGACCATACCATGGTGAAAACACCTGTTCTCATCCGATCATTGAAGTTAAGCAGCATTGGGCGCGTTCAGTACTTGGATGGGTGTCCGCTTGGGAACACCGCGTGCCGTTGACATCTTTTTTGTTCAATAATATTTTAATATTAATTTGATCTTCATGAAAACACATTTTTTTAATACTTTTTTCCATATTTTGCATTCGTCGATTTTATTCAACTGGATTATCGGTAATTTAAGAATTTGTCAACGACCATACCATGCTGAAAACACCAGTTCTCGTCCGATCACTGAAGTTAAGCAGCATTGGGCGCGGTCAGTACTTGGATGGGTGACCGCTTGGGAACACCGCGTGCCGTTGACATCTTTTTTGTTCAATAATATTTTAAGATTAATTTGATCTTCATGAAAACACATCTTTTGCATACTTTTTTCCATATTTTGCATTCGTCGATTTTCTTCAACTGGATTATCGGTAATTTAAGAATTTGTCAACGACCATACCATGGTGAAAACACCTGTTCTCATCCGATCATTGAAGTTAAGCAGCATTGGGCGCGTTCAGTACTTGGATGGGTGTCCGCTTGGGAACACCGCGTGCCGTTGACATCCTTTTTGTTCGATAATATTTTAAGATTAATTTGGTCTTCATGAAAACACATTTTTTAAAACCTTTTTCCATATTTTGCATTCGTCGATTTTATTCGACTGGATTATCGGTAATTTTAAAATTTGCCAACGACCATACCATGCTGAAAACACCAGTTCTCGTCCGATCACTGAAGTTAAGCAGCATTGGGCGCGGTCAGTACTTGGATGGGTGACCGCTTGGGAACACCGCGTGCCGTTGGCATCCTTTTTGTTCAATAATGTTTTAAGATTCATTTTATCTTTATGGAAACACATTTTTTTAATACTTTTTTGCAATTTTTTCCATTAGGCGTTTTTCTCCAACTGGATTATCGATTATTTAAGAATTTGTCAACGAACATACCATGCTGAAAACACCAGTTCTCGT
This sequence comes from Pimpla rufipes, assembly GCA_963932165.1. Lineage (NCBI taxonomy): Eukaryota > Metazoa > Arthropoda > Insecta > Hymenoptera > Ichneumonidae > Pimpla > Pimpla rufipes. Next base: position 11,209,949 of record OZ010631.1, on the reverse strand, counting down.
CCGATCAATGAAGTTAAGCCGCATTGGGCGCGTTCAGTACTTGGATGGGTGTCCGCTTGGGAACACCGCGTGCCGTTGACATCTTTTTCGTTCAATAATATTTTAATATTAATTTGATCTTCATGAAAACACATTTTTTTAATACTTTTTTCCATATTTTGCATTCGTCGATTTTATTCAACTGGATTATCGGTAATTTAAGAATTTGTCAACGACCATACCATGCTGAAAACACCAGTTCTCGTCCGATCACTGAAGTTAAGCAGCATTGGGCGCGGTCAGTACTTGGATGGGTGACCGCTTGGGAACACCGCGTGCCGTTGACATCTTTTTTGTTCAATAATATTTTAAGATTAATTTGATCTTCATGAAAACACATCTTTTGCATACTTTTTTCCATATTTTGCATTCGTCGATTTTCTTCAACTGGATTATCGGTAATTTAAGAATTTGTCAACGACCATACCATGGTGAAAACACCTGTTCTCATCCGATCATTGAAGTTAAGCAGCATTGGGCGCGTTCAGTACTTGGATGGGTGTCCGCTTGGGAACACCGCGTGCCGTTGACATCTTTTTTGTTCAATAATATTTTAATATTAATTTGATCTTCATGAAAACACATTTTTTTAATACTTTTTTCCATATTTTGCATTCGTCGATTTTATTCAACTGGATTATCGGTAATTTAAGAATTTGTCAACGACCATACCATGCTGAAAACACCAGTTCTCGTCCGATCACTGAAGTTAAGCAGCATTGGGCGCGGTCAGTACTTGGATGGGTGACCGCTTGGGAACACCGCGTGCCGTTGACATCTTTTTTGTTCAATAATATTTTAAGATTAATTTGATCTTCATGAAAACACATCTTTTGCATACTTTTTTCCATATTTTGCATTCGTCGATTTTATTCAACTGGATTATCGGTAATTTTAAAATTTGCCAACGACCATACCATGCTGAAAACACCAGTTCTCGTCCGATCACTGAAGTTAAGCAGCATTGGGCGCGGTCAGTACTTGGATGGGTGACCGCTTGGGAACACCGCGTGCCGTTGGCATCCTTTTTGTTCAATAATGTTTTAAGATTCATTTTATCTTTATGGAAACACATTTTTTTAATACTTTTTTGCAATTTTTTCCATTAGGCGTTTTTCTCCAACTGGATTATCGATTATTTAAGAATTTGCCAACGACCATACCATGCTGAAAACACCAGTTCTCGTCCGATCACTGAAGTTAAGCAGCATTGGGCGCGGTCAGTACTTGGATGGGTGACCGCTTGGGAACACCGCGTGCCGTTGGCATCCTTTTTGTTCAATAATGTTTTAAGATTCATTTTATCTTTATGGAAACACATTTTTTTAATACTTTTTTGCAATTTTTTCCATTCTTTTTTGCGTTTTTCTCCAACTGGATTATCGGTTATTTAAGAATTTGTCAACGAACATACCATGCTGAAAACACCAGTTCTCGTCCAATTAATGAAGTTAAGCCGCATTGGACGCGGTCAGTACTTGGATGGGTGTCCGCTTGGGCACACCGCGTGCCGTTGACATCTTTTTTGTTCAATAATATTTTAATATTAATTTGATCTTCATGAAAACACATTTTTTTAATACTTTTTTCCATATTTTGCATTCGTCGATTTTTTTCAACTGGATTATCGGTAATTTAAGAATTTGTCAACGACCATACCATGCTGAAAACACCAGTTCTCGTCGGACAAACTCATATAAAATGGGAACCAAACCTAAATACCACCGATAAAAATCCACTCTGGCGATATGAAATGTCGATCCCCGATCGAGACAAAAACGATAAATCTCGAAAAAATGTAAAGAAATACTGGTGGCTAGATTAGCAATAAACGCAAACTCAGCGAACTATAATAATAAGTCTTAAAAAAAAATAAATATATATATCCGTTTATTTATTTTTTTATCTCATGTAAATAGTGTATATATATTGTAATTAGATTGTATATAGTAGTTTTTTTAAGGTAGATATAATTAGCTATAGGGTGCACAAAGCACAAGCAATGTATAAAAAAAAATAGTTTTGTATCAACAACCTTTCTATTTTTATATAAGAAAAAGTTCAAAAATCATATGCTCATGTTCCCAACAAATATGAATGTTGTAACCAAAATAACCGATGATTTTTGCAATGCGTGCTGCAGGTAGCCTTTTGTATTGAAAATGAATGAGAAAATCTTTTGTTTATTGAAGAATTAATTGATGTACGATTGGTTGTAAATAAACGCATTTAAAAAAAAAAAAAAAACACCAGTTCTCGTCCGATCACTGAAGTTAAGCAGCATTGGGCGCGGTCAGTACTTGGATGGGTGACCGCTTGGGAACACCGCGTGCCGTTGACATCTTTTTTGTTCAATAATATTTTACGATTAATTTGATCTTCATGAAAACACATCTTTTTCATACTTTTTTCCATATTTTGCATTCGTCGATTTTCTTCAACTGGATTATCGGTAATTTAAGAATTAGTCAACTACAATACCATGCTGAAAACACCTGTTCTCATCCGATCATTGAAGATAAGCAGCATTGGGCGCGTTCAGTACTTGGATGGGTGACCGCTTGGGAACACCGCGTGCCGTTGACATCTTTTTTGTTCAATAATATTTTAAGATTAATTTGATCTTCATGAAAACACATCTTTTTAATACTTTTTTCCATATTTTGCATTCGTCGATTTTCTTCAACTGGATTATCGGTAATTTAAGAATTTGTCAACGACCATACCATGCTGAAAACACCAGTTCTCGTCCGATCAATGAAGTTAAGCCGCATTGGGCGTGTTCAGTACTTGGATGGGTGTCCGCTTGGGAACACCGCGTGCCGTTGACATCTTTTTTGTTCAATAATATTTTAATATTAATTTGATCTTCATGAAAACACATTTTTTTAATACTTTTTTCCATATTTTGCATTCGTCGATTTTATTCAACTGGATTATCGGTAACTTAAGAATTTGTCAACGACCATACCATGCTGAAAACACCAGTTCTCGTCCGATCACTGAAGTTAAGCAGCATTGGGCGCGGTCAGTACTTGGATGGGTGACCGCTTGGGAACACCGCGTGCCGTTGACATCTTTTTTGTTCAATAATATTTTAAGATTAATTTGATCTTCATGAAAACACATCTTTTGCATACTTTTTTCCATATTTTGCATTTGTCGATTTTCTTCAACTGGATTATCGGTAATTTAAGAATTTGTCAACGACCATACCATGGTGAAAACACCTGTTCTCATCCGATCATTGAAGTTAAGCAGCATTGGGCGCGTTCAGTACTTGGATGGGTGTCCGCTTGGGAACACCGCGTGCCGTTGACATCTTTTTTGTTCAATAATATTTTAATATTAATTTGATCTTCATGAAAACACATTTTTTTAATACTTTTTTCCATATTTTGCATTCGTCGATTTTATTCAACTGGATTATCGGTAATTTAAGAATTTGTCAACGACCATACCATGCTGAAAACACCAGTTCTCGTCCGATCACTGAAGTTAAGCAGCATTGGGCGCGGTCAGTACTTGGATGGGTGACCGCTTGGGAACACCGCGTGCCGTTGACATCTTTTTTGTTCAATAATATTTTAAGATTAATTTGATCTTCATGAAAACACATCTTTTGCATACTTTTTTCCATATTTTGCATTCGTCGATTTTCTTCAACTGGATTATCGGTAATTTAAGAATTTGTCAACGACCATACCATGGTGAAAACACCTGTTCTCATCCGATCATTGAAGTTAAGCAGCATTGGGCGCGTTCAGTACTTGGATGGGTGTCCGCTTGGGAACACCGCGTGCCGTTGACATCCTTTTTGTTCGATAATATTTTAAGATTAATTTGGCCTTCATGAAAACACATTTTTTAAAACCTTTTTCCATATTTTGCATTCGTCGATTTTATTCGACTGGATTATCGGTAATTTTAAAATTTGCCAACGACCATACCATGCTGAAAACACCAGTTCTCGTCCGATCACTGAAGTTAAGCAGCATTGGGCGCGGTCAGTACTTGGATGGGTGACCGCTTGGGAACACCGCGTGCCGTTGGCATCCTTTTTGTTCAATAATGTTTTAAGATTCATTTTATCTTTATGGAAACACATTTTTTTAATACTTTTTTGCAATTTTTTCCATTAGGCGTTTTTCTCCAACTGGATTATCGATTATTTAAGAATTTGCCAACGACCATACCATGCTGAAAACACCAGTTCTCGTCCGATCACTGAAGTTAAGCAGCATTGGGCGCGGTCAGTACTTGGATGGGTGACCGCTTGGGAACACCGCGTGCCGTTGGCATCCTTTTTGTTCAATAATGTTTTAAGATTCATTTTATCTTTATGGAAACACATTTTTTTAATACTTTTTTGCAATTTTTTCCATTAGGCGTTTTTCTCCAACTGGATTATCGGTTATTTAAGAATTTGTCAACGAACATACCATGCTGAAAACACCAGTTCTCGTCCAATTAATGAAGTTAAGCCGCATTGGGCGCGGTCAGTACTTGGATGGGTGTCCGCTTGGGCACACCGCGTGCCGTTGACATCTTTTTTGTTCAATAATATTTTAATATTAATTTGATCTTCATGAAAACACATTTTTTTAATACTTTTTTCCATATTTTGCATTCGTCGATTTTTTTCAACTGGATTATCGGTAATTTAAGAATTTGTCAACGACCATACCATGCTGAAAACACCAGTTCTCGTCCGATCACTGAAGTTAAGCAGCATTGGGCGCGGTCAGTACTTGGATGGGTGACCGCTTGGGAACACCGCGTGCCGTTGACATCTTTTTTGTTCAATAATATTTTAAGATTAATTTGATCTTCATGAAAACACATCTTTTTAATACTTTTTTCCATATTTTGCATTCGTCGATTTTATTCAACTGGATTATCGGTAATTTAAGAATTTGTCAACGACCATACCATGCTGAAAACACCAGTTCTCGTCCGATCAATGAAGTTAAGCCGCATTGGGCGTGTTCAGTACTTGGATGGGTGTCCGCTTGGGAACACCGCGTGCCGTTGACATCTTTTTTGTTCAATAATATTTTAATATTAATTTGATCTTCATGAAAACACATTTTTTTAATACTTTTTTCCATATTTTGCATTCGTCGATTTTATTCAACTGGATTATCGGTAATTTAAGAATTTGTCAACGACCATACCATGCTGAAAACACCAGTTCTCGTCCGATCACTGAAGTTAAGCAGCATTGGGCGCGGTCAGTACTTGGATGGGTGACCGCTTGGGAACACCGCGTGCCGTTGACATCTTTTTTGTTCAATAATATTTTAAGATTATTTTGATCTTCATGAAAACACATCTTTTGCATACTTTTTTCCATATTTTGCATTCGTCGATTTTCTTCAACTGGATTATCGGTAATTTAAGAATTTGTCAACGACCATACCATGGTGAAAACACCTGTTCTCATCCGATCATTGAAGTTAAGCAGCATTGGGCGCGTTCAGTACTTGGATGGGTGTCCGCTTGGGAACACCGCGTGCCGTTGACATCTTTTTTGTTCAATAATATTTTAATATTAATTTGATCTTCATGAAAACACATTTTTTTAATACTTTTTTCCATATTTTGCATTCGTCGATTTTATTCAACTGGATTATCGGTAATTTAAGAATTTGTCAACGACCATACCATGCTGAAAACACCAGTTCTCGTCCGATCACTGAAGTTAAGCAGCATTGGGCGCGGTCAGTACTTGGATGGGTGACCGCTTGGGAACACCGCGTGCCGTTGACATCTTTTTTGTTCAATAATATTTTAAGATTAATTTGATCTTCATGAAAACACATCTTTTGCATACTTTTTTCCATATTTTGCATTCGTCGATTTTCTTCAACTGGATTATCGGTAATTTAAGAATTTGTCAACGACCATACCATGGTGAAAACACCTGTTCTCATCCGATCATTGAAGTTAAGCAGCATTGGGCGCGTTCAGTACTTGGATGGGTGTCCGCTTGGGAACACCGCGTGCCGTTGACATCCTTTTTGTTCGATAATATTTTAAGATTAATTTGGTCTTCATGAAAACACATTTTTTAAAACCTTTTTCCATATTTTGCATTCGTCGATTTTATTCGACTGGATTATCGGTAATTTTAAAATTTGCCAACGACCATACCATGCTGAAAACACCAGTTCTCGTCCGATCACTGAAGTTAAGCAGCATTGGGCGCGGTCAGTACTTGGATGGGTGACCGCTTGGGAACACCGCGTGCCGTTGGCATCCTTTTTGTTCAATAATGTTTTAAGATTCATTTTATCTTTATGGAAACACATTTTTTTAATACTTTTTTGCAATTTTTTCCATTAGGCGTTTTTCTCCAACTGGATTATCGATTATTTAAGAATTTGTCAACGAACATACCATGCTGAAAACACCAGTTCTCGTCCGATCAATGAAGTTAAGCCGCATTGGGCGCGTTCAGTACTTGGATGGGTGTCCGCTTGGGAACACCGCGTGCCGTTGACATCTTTTTTGTTCAATAATATTTTAATATTAATTTGATCTTCATGAAAACACATTTTTTTAATACTTTTTTCCATATTTTGCATTCGTCGATTTTATTCAACTGGATTATCGGTAATTTAAGAATTTGTCAACGACCATACCATGCTGAAAACACCAGTTCTCGTCCGATCACTGAAGTTAAGCAGCATTGGGCGCGGTCAGTACTTGGATGGGTGACCGCTTGGGAACACCGCGTGCCGTTGACATCTTTTTTGTTCAATAATATTTTAAGATTAATTTGATCTTCATGAAAACACATCTTTTGCATACTTTTTTCCATATTTTGCATTCGTCGATTTTCTTCAACTGGATTATCGGTAATTTAAGAATTTGTCAACGACCATACCATGGTGAAAACACCTGTTCTCATCCGATCATTGAAGTTAAGCAGCATTGGGCGCGTTCAGTACTTGGATGGGTGTCCGCTTGGGAACACCGCGTGCCGTTGACATCTTTTTTGTTCAATAATATTTTAATATTAATTTGATCTTCATGAAAACACATTTTTTTAATACTTTTTTCCATATTTTGCATTCGTCGATTTTATTCAACTGGATTATCGGTAATTTAAGAATTTGTCAACGACCATACCATGCTGAAAACACCAGTTCTCGTCCGATCACTGAAGTTAAGCAGCATTGGGCGCGGTCAGTACTTGGATGGGTGACCGCTTGGGAACACCGCGTGCCGTTGACATCTTTTTTGTTCAATAATATTTTAAGATTAATTTGATCTTCATGAAAACACATCTTTTGCATACTTTTTTCCATATTTTGCATTCGTCGATTTTATTCAACTGGATTATCGGTAATTTTAAAATTTGCCAACGACCATACCATGCTGAAAACACCAGTTCTCGTCCGATCACTGAAGTTAAGCAGCATTGGGCGCGGTCAGTACTTGGATGGGTGACCGCTTGGGAACACCGCGTGCCGTTGGCATCCTTTTTGTTCAATAATGTTTTAAGATTCATTTTATCTTTATGGAAACACATTTTTTTAATACTTTTTTGCAATTTTTTCCATTAGGCGTTTTTCTCCAACTGGATTATCGATTATTTAAGAATTTGCCAACGACCATACCATGCTGAAAACACCAGTTCTCGTCCGATCACTGAAGTTAAGCAGCATTGGGCGCGGTCAGTACTTGGATGGGTGACCGCTTGGGAACACCGCGTGCCGTTGGCATCCTTTTTGTTCAATAATGTTTTAAGATTCATTTTATCTTTATGGAAACACATTTTTTTAATACTTTTTTGCAATTTTTTCCATTAGGCGTTTTTCTCCAACTGGATTATCGGTTATTTAAGAATTTGTCAACGAACATACCATGCTGAAAACACCAGTTCTCGTCCAATTAATGAAGTTAAGCCGCATTGGACGCGGTCAGTACTTGGATGGGTGTCCGCTTGGGCACACCGCGTGCCGTTGACATCTTTTTTGTTCAATAATATTTTACGATTAATTTGATCTTCATGAAAACACATCTTTTTCATACTTTTTTCCATATTTTGCATTCGTCGATTTTCTTCAACTGGATTATCGGTAATTTAAGAATTAGTCAACTACAATACCATGCTGAAAACACCTGTTCTCATCCGATCATTGAAGATAAGCAGCATTGGGCGCGTTCAGTACTTGGATGGGTGACCGCTTGGGAACACCGCGTGCCGTTGACATCTTTTTTGTTCAATAATATTTTAAGATTAATTTGATCTTCATGAAAACACATCTTTTTAATACTTTTTTCCATATTTTGCATTCGTCGATTTTATTCAACTGGATTATCGGTAATTTAAGAATTTGTCAACGACCATACCATGCTGAAAACACCAGTTCTCGTCCGATCAATGAAGTTAAGCCGCATTGGGCGTGTTCAGTACTTGGATGGGTGTCCGCTTGGGAACACCGCGTGCCGTTGACATCTTTTTTGTTCAATAATATTTTAATATTAATTTGATCTTCATGAAAACACATTTTTTTAATACTTTTTTCCATATTTTGCATTCGTCGATTTTATTCAACTGGATTATCGGTAATTTAAGAATTTGTCAACGACCATACCATGCTGAAAACACCAGTTCTCGTCCGATCACTGAAGTTAAGCAGCATTGGGCGCGGTCAGTACTTGGATGGGTGACCGCTTGGGAACACCGCGTGCCGTTGACATCTTTTTTGTTCAATAATATTTTAAGATTATTTTGATCTTCATGAAAACACATCTTTTGCATACTTTTTTCCATATTTTGCATTCGTCGATTTTCTTCAACTGGATTATCGGTAATTTAAGAATTTGTCAACGACCATACCATGGTGAAAACACCTGTTCTCATCCGATCATTGAAGTTAAGCAGCATTGGGCGCGTTCAGTACTTGGATGGGTGTCCGCTTGGGAACACCGCGTGCCGTTGACATCTTTTTTGTTCAATAATATTTTAATATTAATTTGATCTTCATGAAAACACATTTTTTTAATACTTTTTTCCATATTTTGCATTCGTCGATTTTATTCAACTGGATTATCGGTAATTTAAGAATTTGTCAACGACCATACCATGCTGAAAACACCAGTTCTCGTCAGTCGTCCTCGAACGAGCGCCCAGAGCGGACGTAAACACGAGCGCCGATATATAGTGCACAGTAGCTATACTTTAAAATCGTAACCGCGAATTGTTTGAATTATCTCGAATGTAAAAGTGCTGTGTTTAAGCATCTAAATAAAATAGAGAACACTTTTAATTCAACATTAAGTGAATTTAGCAGCAAAGCTGCAACGGAGAAATGTGAAAATCTAACTCTACAAAATGCGTCGAAAGATCCGACGGATTTATTATATAACATATCGAAGGTTATTTCGAGTGATAGCACGAAGAAAAATCTCGATAAACATTTAATGGATCCGAAATGTTCGGTAAAAGGCAAGTTAACACCTAAACCTAATATAGCCAACGCGATAAAGAAAAGGAAAATGAGACTTTCAACGAGTGCAAGTCCATTAAAAAGTGATTATTCGAAAGATACGGGTTCGATAATGGACACGTCAAATAACGGAAAATCTTGCGGAGAATCTGAGCTCACGCTATTGAGGGAAGAAATTGCTAAACTGAAAGAAGAAAACCGGAAGCTGAAAATGAGCGGGGCTGGTCCATCGAACATACAGCTCACCAATCGATTCGAAACTCTGTCGGATATGGATTCGAAGGAAGAAGTCAACGACCGAGATCATACGTCAGAGAACTTTCCAACCGCCGACGAGTGGATGACAGTGCTGAGAAAAAAAAACCAACGTCAGGTCACGCCGAAGCAGTCCAGAGGAGGATTCTCCACTCGCCTACCACCAAACGACGACGCTAGGGTGAACGAACCCCCAAGGCCATCGCTCGCGCGAAAGAAAACAAAGGTACCGCCGATCTGTATCTACCGTCAAGAGGTGAAAGATACTATTGAAGTATTATCAAAAGTGCTAAAAAATAAAGACTTTTCAATAAAACGGCAAAACGACTATCAACATAAATTGTTAGTGAACAGCTACGAAGAACATAAAAAAGCGAGAAATATACTGAAGGAAGTAGACGCCCAGTATTTCACGTATACCCCTATCGAGGAAAAAGCCCAAACATTTATACTTAAGGGTATCGACAGCAGTTTCGATCCCGACAGCGTCCTCGCATATTTAAAGGAACACGAAAGTGACAGTTTAAAATTCGTAGATGTAAACAGGCACACGACACCAAAGTCAATAAAAGACAACAGAACGCTACCGATGTATCGAGTGCAATTGTCGGCGAACAGCAAGGCTGGTAAATTACACGAAATTAAATATCTCGCGCATCAAGTGGTGTGGTGGGAAAAAATAAAAAAGTCAAATGTGATACAGTGCAAAAACTGTCAACGTCTCGGACACACAGCAACGAACTGTAACATGAAATATCGATGTGTAAAATGTAATGTGCCGCACGGACCAAAACAATGTCCATTTACGAATAATCAAGAGGAGGCGCAGAAAGACGAAGTTTACTGCGTGTTGTGCGGGAATTTTGGTCACCCGGCGTCTTACCGAGGCTGCCCAAAACAAACTGAATTTAAAGCGAAACAAGCACAAAACAATAACAATAAAGTGAACGTTCAAAATGGCACGCGAAATACCTACAGACAAAATGTGAGAGTGGGCACGGTGACTCAAACAACACAGAGACAAGCAAACCTGGGAAAAACTTTTGCCGAACTCTTCAAAACCGCGACTCCAAATCCTTCAGTATCCCAATCAAATAATCCAGTAATCCCAAACGATCTCGCGTCGACGATTGCAGCAATGCAGCTTCAATTTAACTGGGTTATACAAGCAGTTCAAAGTAATACGGAGAAAATAGATCGACTATTTTCGCTAATTGTGCCAGAGCAAACAGCGACTAAGTAGTGGGCGATCAATCGGTATCTGAAAAATTGTTAAAATTGGATTACCTGAAAATAATATCGGTTAACGTAAATTCGTTAATTCAAAATCAAAGAAGGGCATCCCTCTTCAACGTTTTACATCGTTATAAACCAGATATTGTTCTCGTGAATGAAACGAAACTTAATGACAAGCACAGAATAGAATTTAAAAATTACAACATGTTAAGAAGAGATAGACCGAATAATAAACAAGGTGGTGGTGTTGCGATTCTTATCAGGAAGCCTATTAAGTTTGAAATGATAGGACTCGATTATTCGAATTATACGGTATCTTTAGAAACTATTATTATTAGTATCAATATAACGAATCAGAAAAAACTGTTTATTGTAACCGCTTATGCACCTCATGGAAAGTCAACCGATTTTGCGACGGAATTTGACAAGCTTTTTAAAAATCTCAAGCTGAATCAAATTAATAACTATTATATTATTGCGGGAGATTTAAACGCACGACATACAGCTTGGAAAAATCCGAATAATAATCAACGAGGATTATATTTATATAAGTGGATCGAAGAAAACGAAATAGAATATAAATCAAAATTGTACGGCTCGGACCTACCAACGTACCCTCGAGGAAAATCATACCTCGATTTGTGTATAGCGGACTACAGACTTAATATAAGTACCGTGGGTGTTCACGATTGCGTAAAAACGATTCCCTATGATAGTGATCATAACGCGTTAATATTCAATGTTCAGTGTAACTTTCAAACTAAGTGGGAACTCGAAACACAGCAAGAAGTGCACCGCCTGAATTATAAAAAAGCAGATTGGATAGAATACAGTGACTTCCTTAAAAATAATTACACATCACGCTTACCGAACGATAAAGATCTGACTAGAGAGGAAATTGACAACCACATTATAGTACTGGAAAAAGAGATACAAAAAGCCATATATATTGCAGTTCCTAAAGTAAAAAGCAAAAACAGCATTGATTGTTATTTAAATGATAACATTCACCAGTTACAAACACTAAAGAGTTCTCTAATAACGAAAATAAACAATATATACAGGAAGTTCAATGCACACAATAATCTGGAACTACAAACATATAAAGATATGTTGGTAGGCACCAGGCAATTGTTAAAACAAGAATACAACAAGTCTATAAATAACTACTGGCAAAAAAAAATAAAAAATATACCTGTGAATGATCCTAAAAACATGTTTCCAATCGTAAATCAGATATTTAGACCTAAAGGAAAAATTGTAATTAAAGATTTCTCTATACCGCCGAACCGAATAAATTTAATTGAGGCAGCAGGCCTCTCGAGAGCGCAATGCCGCAGAGACGAGCACGGCCATTTCTGTATTTCAGACCCTCGAGAAAAATTAGAAATTCTCGGTTCCCATTTTGCCGAAATACACAAACAAAATGAGAATATGGGCAGCGCAGGCTTAAGCAACATTGTGACGAAACATACAGATATTATTAAGGCAGAAAAAGAACAAGATGCAATAAACTCAACCCGGATAGTAAATTTTTCCCAATTCTTAACATCGGACAATCCGGCCAATCTGAACGAATATTTCACAAATACCGATCGATTGGAAAAAATATTCAAAAAATTGAACACAAAAAAGTCTTCAGGTATAGACAACATACCAAATATCGCTCTGAAATACTTGCCAATTGAGATTATTAGAGAATATTGCATCTTGTTCAATAACGCGTTAAACCTTACGTATTTTCCCGATCGCTGGAAAAAAGCTCAGGTAATTTCTCTACACAAACCTGGAAAACCTGAATCAGATCCAAGTAGTTATAGGCCAATCAGTCTTCTTTCCAACGTGGGAAAATGTTTCGAAATAGTCATTAATATAGTTATAAGTAAGTTTTGCCTCGAAAATGATATCATTCCAGATCACCAATTTGGATTTAGGTACAAACATTCAACTATTCACGGAATCACAAAATTTATATCAGATGTATGTTGGAACTTGAATAATAATAATTGCGTGGCGGCGTGCCTTATAGACCTAGAAAAAGCTTTCGATACCATTTGGATTCGAGGCCTTATATTCAAATTGTGGAAAAAATCATTTCCTATGCACTTAATTAAATTAATTTGGAATATGATAGAAAATCGAACTTTTCAAACCACAGATGGCACGAATATTTCAACCAAAGAATACTTGCTGGAAAACGGCCTACAGCAAGGGACTGTCAATTCCCCAGTATTATTCAATATATATAACAGCGACATACTTTCGCTCGATAACATTAACATTAGTCCTAATCGTTACGCTCTTGCTTTTGCAGACGATCTCATAATTTACACAAAAGCCAAGAAAGTATCAGAAGTACAGGAAGAACTCCAAAAAATGTTTTCCAAAATCCAATTTTATAGTAACAACTGGAAATTGAAAATTAATAACAAAAAGTGTGAAACTATACTATTCAGGCCAAAACTAATAAATGCAACGCGAGAAGTAAAAAGGAACTGGAAACATTTTAAAATAAAGCCACATCTCGAGGCAGAGGAGTTTATACCGCATAAACGCATTGTCAAATATCTTGGCGTTAATATAGATCAACACTTGACCTTTACAGAACACCTCGTAATTCAGCTCGAAAAAGCGAGAAAAACATTTTTTCAACTCAAAAGACTCTTTTATAACAAAAATCTGAAGGTATCCATAAAAATTAACTGCTATTGTACTCTAATCAGACCATTACTGACGTATGGATGTGCAATTTGGTTCAACCAACGACCACCAATAATGGAAAAAATGAGAGCCTTCGAGAGAAAGTGTCTGAGAGCCTGTATAGGTGCATATAGAACAGCAGAAACAAACTACTTACATAGAATAAGCAACCAAAATATTTATGATAAAGCGAATGTACGGAGGATAGACTTACATATATTAAAAATAATCAGAAATCATTGGGCAAATACAGCGCGTATCAATGTAAATAATCTCATACTCGGGCCATGTCACATAGATGCAAATTATATTGCGAAAACTTTAAAAACCGGTTATGTACCCCCGGAAGGATTTTTGTTTCTGGATGCGAACAACTTCATGCAAGATAATAACAATGTACCAATCATGTATCACGCACACAGAAAAAGAGGACAAACGCACGTATTGTTTCAAGAAAATCTGAATTCATCCGATGCAAACCCATTGTGGCGATACGATATGTCACTTCCTTCTAGAGACAGGAGTGACAAACATCGCGCTAACATAAAAAAATATTGGTGGCTTACTTGAAACGCGCTAAATAATGTAACAAAAGAGCAAGAAAATCGAAGTTTAGAGTTCAAATTAAAGCTCTTTATTGTAAATATTGTATATAAAATGTAGTATTAAGAAACCGTAGCGTAATTAGTTATTATAAGGCATGTATATAGTTAGCAGTAAGGCGCAAAATAGCGGAAACAGAAATTTAAGAGATAGTTTTTATTGCCTTTCTATCTTTTTCTTCCTCGTAACAATAATAATAATGTACATCAATGATTTAATCAGTACTAATGTAATCACGTTATGGAGCAAACAAACGTCGAAAAAAAAAATGTATTTTTGCAATGCGTGCCACACACTGGCCATTTTGTAATAGGAATAAGATATTATCTTTTGTTTATTGAAGATTTTACCTGAAAATTCCTAATGGCAACAAATAAACATATTTAAAAAAAAAAATAAAAAAAAAAAACACCAGTTCTCGTCCGATCACTGAAGTTAAGCAGCATTGGGCGCGGTCAGTACTTGGATGGGTGACCGCTTGGGAACACCGCGTGCCGTTGACATCTTTTTTGTTCAATAATATTTTAAGATTAATTTGATCTTCATGAAAACACATCTTTTGCATACTTTTTTCCATATTTTGCATTCGTCGATTTTCTTCAACTGGATTATCGGTAATTTAAGAATTTGTCAACGACCATACCATGGTGAAAACACCTGTTCTCATCCGATCATTGAAGTTAAGCAGCATTGGGCGCGTTCAGTACTTGGATGGGTGTCCGCTTGGGAACACCGCGTGCCGTTGACATCCTTTTTGTTCGATAATATTTTAAGATTAATTTGGTCTTCATGAAAACACATTTTTTAAAACCTTTTTCCATATTTTGCATTCGTCGATTTTATTCGACTGGATTATCGGTAATTTTAAAATTTGCCAACGACCATACCATGCTGAAAACACCAGTTCTCGTCCGATCACTGAAGTTAAGCAGCATTGGGCGCGGTCAGTACTTGGATGGGTGACCGCTTGGGAACACCGCGTGCCGTTGGCATCCTTTTTGTTCAATAATGTTTTAAGATTCATTTTATCTTTATGGAAACACATTTTTTTAATACTTTTTTGCAATTTTTTCCATTAGGCGTTTTTCTCCAACTGGATTATCGATTATTTAAGAATTTGTCAACGAACATACCATGCTGAAAACACCAGTTCTCGTCCGATCAATGAAGTTAAGCCGCATTGGGCGCGTTCAGTACTTGGATGGGTGTCCGCTTGGGAACACCGCGTGCCGTTGACATCTTTTTTGTTCAATAATATTTTAATATTAATTTGATCTTCATGAAAACACATTTTTTTAATACTTTTTTCCATATTTTGCATTCGTCGATTTTATTCAACTGGATTATCGGTAATTTAAGAATTTGTCAACGACCATACCATGCTGAAAACACCAGTTCTCGTCCGATCACTGAAGTTAAGCAGCATTGGGCGCGGTCAGTACTTGGATGGGTGACCGCTTGGGAACACCGCGTGCCGTTGACATCTTTTTTGTTCAATAATATTTTAAGATTAATTTGATCTTCATGAAAACACATCTTTTGCATACTTTTTTCCATATTTTG
The DNA here is from genome assembly GCA_963932165.1 of Pimpla rufipes. Lineage (NCBI taxonomy): Eukaryota > Metazoa > Arthropoda > Insecta > Hymenoptera > Ichneumonidae > Pimpla > Pimpla rufipes. The sequence goes on along the minus strand of OZ010631.1, from coordinate 11,194,089 downwards.
CATTCGTCGATTTTCTTCAACTGGATTATCGGTAATTTAAGAATTTGTCAACGACCATACCATGGTGAAAACACCTGTTCTCATCCGATCATTGAAGTTAAGCAGCATTGGGCGCGTTCAGTACTTGGATGGGTGTCCGCTTGGGAACACCGCGTGCCGTTGACATCTTTTTTGTTCAATAATATTTTAATATTAATTTGATCTTCATGAAAACACATTTTTTTAATACTTTTTTCCATATTTTGCATTCGTCGATTTTATTCAACTGGATTATCGGTAATTTAAGAATTTGTCAACGACCATACCATGCTGAAAACACCAGTTCTCGTCCGATCACTGAAGTTAAGCAGCATTGGGCGCGGTCAGTACTTGGATGGGTGACCGCTTGGGAACACCGCGTGCCGTTGACATCTTTTTTGTTCAATAATATTTTAAGATTAATTTGATCTTCATGAAAACACATCTTTTGCATACTTTTTTCCATATTTTGCATTCGTCGATTTTATTCAACTGGATTATCGGTAATTTTAAAATTTGCCAACGACCATACCATGCTGAAAACACCAGTTCTCGTCCGATCACTGAAGTTAAGCAGCATTGGGCGCGGTCAGTACTTGGATGGGTGACCGCTTGGGAACACCGCGTGCCGTTGGCATCCTTTTTGTTCAATAATGTTTTAAGATTCATTTTATCTTTATGGAAACACATTTTTTTAATACTTTTTTGCAATTTTTTCCATTAGGCGTTTTTCTCCAACTGGATTATCGGTTATTTAAGAATTTGTCAACGAACATACCATGCTGAAAACACCAGTTCTCGTCCAATTAATGAAGTTAAGCCGCATTGGGCGCGGTCAGTACTTGGATGGGTGTCCGCTTGGGCACACCGCGTGCCGTTGACATCTTTTTTGTTCAATAATATTTTAATATTAATTTGATCTTCATGAAAACACATTTTTTTAATACTTTTTTCCATATTTTGCATTCGTCGATTTTTTTCAACTGGATTATCGGTAATTTAAGAATTTGTCAACGACCATACCATGCTGAAAACACCAGTTCTCGTCCGATCACTGAAGTTAAGCAGCATTGGGCGCGGTCAGTACTTGGATGGGTGACCGCTTGGGAACACCGCGTGCCGTTGACATCTTTTTTGTTCAATAATATTTTACGATTAATTTGATCTTCATGAAAACACATCTTTTTCATACTTTTTTCCATATTTTGCATTCGTCGATTTTCTTCAACTGGATTATCGGTAATTTAAGAATTAGTCAACTACAATACCATGCTGAAAACACCTGTTCTCATCCGATCATTGAAGATAAGCAGCATTGGGCGCGTTCAGTACTTGGATGGGTGACCGCTTGGGAACACCGCGTGCCGTTGACATCTTTTTTGTTCAATAATATTTTAAGATTAATTTGATCTTCATGAAAACACATCTTTTTAATACTTTTTTCCATATTTTGCATTCGTCGATTTTATTCAACTGGATTATCGGTAATTTAAGAATTTGTCAACGACCATACCATGCTGAAAACACCAGTTCTCGTCCGATCAATGAAGTTAAGCCGCATTGGGCGTGTTCAGTACTTGGATGGGTGTCCGCTTGGGAACACCGCGTGCCGTTGACATCTTTTTTGTTCAATAATATTTTAATATTAATTTGATCTTCATGAAAACACATTTTTTTAATACTTTTTTCCATATTTTGCATTCGTCGATTTTATTCAACTGGATTATCGGTAATTTAAGAATTTGTCAACGACCATACCATGCTGAAAACACCAGTTCTCGTCCGATCACTGAAGTTAAGCAGCATTGGGCGCGGTCAGTACTTGGATGGGTGACCGCTTGGGAACACCGCGTGCCGTTGACATCTTTTTTGTTCAATAATATTTTAAGATTATTTTGATCTTCATGAAAACACATCTTTTGCATACTTTTTTCCATATTTTGCATTCGTCGATTTTCTTCAACTGGATTATCGGTAATTTAAGAATTTGTCAACGACCATACCATGGTGAAAACACCTGTTCTCATCCGATCATTGAAGTTAAGCAGCATTGGGCGCGTTCAGTACTTGGATGGGTGTCCGCTTGGGAACACCGCGTGCCGTTGACATCTTTTTTGTTCAATAATATTTTAATATTAATTTGATCTTCATGAAAACACATTTTTTTAATACTTTTTTCCATATTTTGCATTCGTCGATTTTATTCAACTGGATTATCGGTAATTTAAGAATTTGTCAACGACCATACCATGCTGAAAACACCAGTTCTCGTCCGATCACTGAAGTTAAGCAGTATTGGGCGCGGTCAGTACTTGGATGGGTGACCGCTTGGGAACACCGCGTGCCGTTGACATCTTTTTTGTTCAATAATATTTTAAGATTAATTTGATCTTCATGAAAACACATTTTTTAAATACTCTTTTCCATATTTTGCATTCGTCGATTTTGTTCAACTGGATTATTGGTAATTGAAGAATTTGTCAACGACCATACCATGCTGAAAACACCAGTTCTTGTCCGATCACTGAAGTTAAGTAGCATTGGGCGCTGTCAGTACTTGGATGGGTGACCGCTTGGGAACACCGCGTGCCGTTGACATCCTTTTTGTTTAATAATATTTTAAGATTAATATGATCTTCATCAAAACACATTTTTTAATTACTCTTTTCCATATTTTGCTTTTGTCGATTTTCTTAAACTGGATTATCGGTAATTTAAGAATTTGTCAACGACCATACCATGCTGAAAACACCAGTTCTCGTCCGATCACTGAAGTTAAGCAGCATTGGGCGCGGTCAGTACTTGGATGGGTGACCGCTTGGGAACACCGCATGCCGTTGTCATCCTTTTTGTTCAATAATATTTAAGATTAATTTTATCTTTATGGAAACACATTTTTTAAATACTTTTTTGCAATTTTTTCCATTAGCCGTTTTTCTCCAACTGGATTATCGGTTGTTTAAGAATTTGTCAACGACCACACCATGCTGAAAACACCAGTTCTCGTCCGATCACTGAAGTTAAGCAGCATTGGGCGCGGTCAGTACTTGGATGGGTGACCGCTTGGGAACACCGCGTGCCGTTGACATCTTTTTTGTTCAATAATATTTTAAGATTAATTTGATCTTCATGAAAACACATCTTTTTAATACTTTTTTCCATATTTTGCATTCGTCGATTTTATTCAACTGGATTATCGGTAATTTAAGAATTTGTCAACGACCATACCATGCTGAAAACACCAGTTCTCGTCCGATCACTGAAGTTAAGCAGCATTGGGCGCGGTCAGTACTTGGATGGGTGACCGCTTGGGAACACCGCGTGCCGTTGACATCTTTTTTGTTCAATAATATTTTAAGATTAATTTGATCTTCATGAAAACACATCTTTTGCATACTTTTTTCCATATTTTGCATTCGTCGATTTTCTTCAACTGGATTATCGGTAATTTAAGAATTTGTCAACGACCATACCATGGTGAAAACACCTGTTCTCATCCGATCATTGAAGTTAAGCAGCATTGGGCGCGTTCAGTACTTGGATGGGTGTCCGCTTGGGAACACCGCGTGCCGTTGACATCCTTTTTGTTCGATAATATTTTAAGATTAATTTGGTCTTCATGAAAACACATTTTTTAAAACCTTTTTCCATATTTTGCATTCGTCGATTTTATTCGACTGGATTATCGGTAATTTTAAAATTTGCCAACGACCATACCATGCTGAAAACACCAGTTCTCGTCCGATCACTGAAGTTAAGCAGCATTGGGCGCGGTCAGTACTTGGATGGGTGACCGCTTGGGAACACCGCGTGCCGTTGGCATCCTTTTTGTTCAATAATGTTTTAAGATTCATTTTATCTTTATGGAAACACATTTTTTTAATACTTTTTTGCAATTTTTTCCATTAGGCGTTTTTCTCCAACTGGATTATCGATTATTTAAGAATTTGTCAACGAACATACCATGCTGAAAACACCAGTTCTCGTCCGATCAATGAAGTTAAGCCGCATTGGGCGCGTTCAGTACTTGGATGGGTGTCCGCTTGGGAACACCGCGTGCCGTTGACATCTTTTTTGTTCAATAATATTTTAATATTAATTTGATCTTCATGAAAACACATTTTTTTAATACTTTTTTCCATATTTTGCATTCGTCGATTTTATTCAACTGGATTATCGGTAATTTAAGAATTTGTCAACGACCATACCATGCTGAAAACACCAGTTCTCGTCCGATCACTGAAGTTAAGCAGCATTGGGCGCGGTCAGTACTTGGATGGGTGACCGCTTGGGAACACCGCGTGCCGTTGACATCTTTTTTGTTCAATAATATTTTAAGATTAATTTGATCTTCATGAAAACACATCTTTTGCATACTTTTTTCCATATTTTGCATTCGTCGATTTTCTTCAACTGGATTATCGGTAATTTAAGAATTTGTCAACGACCATACCATGGTGAAAACACCTGTTCTCATCCGATCATTGAAGTTAAGCAGCATTGGGCGCGTTCAGTACTTGGATGGGTGTCCGCTTGGGAACACCGCGTGCCGTTGACATCCTTTTTGTTCGATAATATTTTAAGATTAATTTGGTCTTCATGAAAACACATTTTTTAAAACCTTTTTCCATATTTTGCATTCGTCGATTTTATTCAACTGGATTATCGGTAATTTTAAAATTTGCCAACGACCATACCATGCTGAAAACACCAGTTCTCGTCCGATCACTGAAGTTAAGCAGCATTGGGCGCGGTCAGTACTTGGATGGGTGACCGCTTGGGAACACCGCGTGCCGTTGGCATCCTTTTTGTTCAATAATGTTTTAAGATTCATTTTATCTTTATGGAAACACATTTTTTTAATACTTTTTTGCAATTTTTTCCATTAGGCGTTTTTCTCCAACTGGATTATCGGTTATTTAAGAATTTGTCAACGAACATACCATGCTGAAAACACCAGTTCTCGTCCAATTAATGAAGTTAAGCCGCATTGGGCGCGGTCAGTACTTGGATGGGTGTCCGCTTGGGCACACCGCGTGCCGTTGACATCTTTTTTGTTCAATAATATTTTAATATTAATTTGATCTTCATGAAAACACATTTTTTTAATACTTTTTTCCATATTTTGCATTCGTCGATTTTTTTCAACTGGATTATCGGTAATTTAAGAATTTGTCAACGACCATACCATGCTGAAAACACCAGTTCTCGTCCGATCACTGAAGTTAAGCAGCATTGGGCGCGGTCAGTACTTGGATGGGTGACCGCTTGGGAACACCGCGTGCCGTTGACATCTTTTTTGTTCAATAATATTTTACGATTAATTTGATCTTCATGAAAACACATCTTTTTCATACTTTTTTCCATATTTTGCATTCGTCGATTTTCTTCAACTGGATTATCGGTAATTTAAGAATTAGTCAACTACAATACCATGCTGAAAACACCTGTTCTCATCCGATCATTGAAGATAAGCAGCATTGGGCGCGTTCAGTACTTGGATGGGTGACCGCTTGGGAACACCGCGTGCCGTTGACATCTTTTTTGTTCAATAATATTTTAAGATTAATTTGATCTTCATGAAAACACATTTTTTAAATACTCTTTTCCATATTTTGCATTCGTCGATTTTGTTCAACTGGATTATTGGTAATTGAAGAATTTGTCAACGACCATACCATGCTGAAAACACCAGTTCTTGTCCGATCACTGAAGTTAAGTAGCATTGGGCGCTGTCAGTACTTGGATGGGTGACCGCTTGGGAACACCGCGTGCCGTTGACATCCTTTTTGTTTAATAATATTTTAAGATTAATATGATCTTCATCAAAACACATTTTTTAATTACTCTTTTCCATATTTTGCTTTTGTCGATTTTCTTAAACTGGATTATCGGTAATTTAAGAATTTGTCAACGATCATACCATGCTGAAAACACCAGTTCTCGTCCGATCACTGAAGTTAAGCAGCATTGGGCGCGGTCAGTACTTGGATGGGTGACCGCTTGGGAACACCGCATGCCGTTGTCATCCTTTTTGTTCAATAATATTTAAGATTAATTTTATCTTTATGGAAACACATTTTTTAAATACTTTTTTGCAATTTTTTCCATTAGCCGTTTTTCTCCAACTGGATTATCGGTTGTTTAAGAATTTGTCAACGACCACACCATGCTGAAAACACCAGTTCTCGTCCGATCACTGAAGTTAAGCAGCATTGGGCGCGGTCAGTACTTGGATGGGTGACCGCTTGGGAACACCGCGTGCCGTTGACATCTTTTTTGTTCAATAATATTTTAAGATTAATTTGATCTTCATGAAAACACATCTTTTTAATACTTTTTTCCATATTTTGCATTCGTCGATTTTATTCAACTGGATTATCGGTAATTTAAGAATTTGTCAACGACCATACCATGCTGAAAACACCAGTTCTCGTCCGATCAATGAAGTTAAGCCGCATTGGGCGTGTTCAGTACTTGGATGGGTGTCCGCTTGGGAACACCGCGTGCCGTTGACATCTTTTTTGTTCAATAATATTTTAATATTAATTTGATCTTCATGAAAACACATTTTTTTAATACTTTTTTCCATATTTTGCATTCGTCGATTTTATTCAACTGGATTATCGGTAATTTAAGAATTTGTCAACGACCATACCATGCTGAAAACACCAGTTCTCGTCCGATCACTGAAGTTAAGCAGCATTGGGCGCGGTCAGTACTTGGATGGGTGACCGCTTGGGAACACCGCGTGCCGTTGACATCTTTTTTGTTCAATAATATTTTAAGATTATTTTGATCTTCATGAAAACACATCTTTTGCATACTTTTTTCCATATTTTGCATTCGTCGATTTTCTTCAACTGGATTATCGGTAATTTAAGAATTTGTCAACGACCATACCATGGTGAAAACACCTGTTCTCATCCGATCATTGAAGTTAAGCAGCATTGGGCGCTGTCAGTACTTGGATGGGTGACCGCTTGGGAACACCGCGTGCCGTTGACATCCTTTTTGTTTAATAATATTTTAAGATTAATATGATCTTCATCAAAACACATTTTTTAATTACTCTTTTCCATATTTTGCTTTTGTCGATTTTCTTAAACTGGATTATCGGTAATTTAAGAATTTGTCAACGATCATACCATGCTGAAAACACCAGTTCTCGTCCGATCACTGAAGTTAAGCAGCATTGGGCGCGGTCAGTACTTGGATGGGTGACCGCTTGGGAACACCGCATGCCGTTGTCATCCTTTTTGTTCAATAATATTTAAGATTAATTTTATCTTTATGGAAACACATTTTTTAAATACTTTTTTGCAATTTTTTCCATTAGCCGTTTTTCTCCAACTGGATTATCGGTTGTTTAAGAATTTGTCAACGACCACACCATGCTGAAAACACCAGTTCTCGTCCGATCACTGAAGTTAAGCAGCATTGGGCGCGGTCAGTACTTGGATGGGTGACCGCTTGGGAACACCGCGTGCCGTTGACATCTTTTTTGTTCAATAATATTTTAAGATTAATTTGATCTTCATGAAAACACATCTTTTTAATACTTTTTTCCATATTTTGCATTCGTCGATTTTATTCAACTGGATTATCGGTAATTTAAGAATTTGTCAACGACCATACCATGCTGAAAACACCAGTTCTCGTCCGATCACTGAAGTTAAGCAGCATTGGGCGCGGTCAGTACTTGGATGGGTGACCGCTTGGGAACACCGCGTGCCGTTGACATCTTTTTTGTTCAATAATATTTTAAGATTAATTTGATCTTCATGAAAACACATCTTTTGCATACTTTTTTCCATATTTTGCATTCGTCGATTTTCTTCAACTGGATTATCGGTAATTTAAGAATTTGTCAACGACCATACCATGGTGAAAACACCTGTTCTCATCCGATCATTGAAGTTAAGCAGCATTGGGCGCGTTCAGTACTTGGATGGGTGTCCGCTTGGGAACACCGCGTGCCGTTGACATCCTTTTTGTTCGATAATATTTTAAGATTAATTTGGTCTTCATGAAAACACATTTTTTAAAACCTTTTTCCATATTTTGCATTCGTCGATTTTATTCGACTGGATTATCGGTAATTTTAAAATTTGCCAACGACCATACCATGCTGAAAACACCAGTTCTCGTCCGATCACTGAAGTTAAGCAGCATTGGGCGCGGTCAGTACTTGGATGGGTGACCGCTTGGGAACACCGCGTGCCGTTGGCATCCTTTTTGTTCAATAATGTTTTAAGATTCATTTTATCTTTATGGAAACACATTTTTTTAATACTTTTTTGCAATTTTTTCCATTAGGCGTTTTTCTCCAACTGGATTATCGATTATTTAAGAATTTGTCAACGAACATACCATGCTGAAAACACCAGTTCTCGTCCGATCAATGAAGTTAAGTCGCATTGGGCGCGTTCAGTACTTGGATGGGTGTCCGCTTGGGAACACCGCGTGCCGTTGACATCTTTTTTGTTCAATAATATTTTAATATTAATTTGATCTTCATGAAAACACATTTTTTTAATACTTTTTTCCATATTTTGCATTCGTCGATTTTATTCAACTGGATTATCGGTAATTTAAGAATTTGTCAACGACCATACCATGCTGAAAACACCAGTTCTCGTCCGATCACTGAAGTTAAGCAGCATTGGGCGCGGTCAGTACTTGGATGGGTGACCGCTTGGGAACACCGCGTGCCGTTGACATCTTTTTTGTTCAATAATATTTTAAGATTAATTTGATCTTCATGAAAACACATCTTTTGCATACTTTTTTCCATATTTTGCATTCGTCGATTTTCTTCAACTGGATTATCGGTAATTTAAGAATTTGTCAACGACCATACCATGGTGAAAACACCTGTTCTCATCCGATCATTGAAGTTAAGCAGCATTGGGCGCGTTCAGTACTTGGATGGGTGTCCGCTTGGGAACACCGCGTGCCGTTGACATCCTTTTTGTTCGATAATATTTTAAGATTAATTTGGTCTTCATGAAAACACATTTTTTAAAACCTTTTTCCATATTTTGCATTCGTCGATTTTATTCAACTGGATTATCGGTAATTTTAAAATTTGCCAACGACCATACCATGCTGAAAACACCAGTTCTCGTCCGATCACTGAAGTTAAGCAGCATTGGGCGCGGTCAGTACTTGGATGGGTGACCGCTTGGGAACACCGCGTGCCGTTGGCATCCTTTTTGTTCAATAATGTTTTAAGATTCATTTTATCTTTATGGAAACACATTTTTTTAATACTTTTTTGCAATTTTTTCCATTAGGCGTTTTTCTCCAACTGGATTATCGGTTATTTAAGAATTTGTCAACGAACATACCATGCTGAAAACACCAGTTCTCGTCCAATTAATGAAGTTAAGCCGCATTGGGCGCGGTCAGTACTTGGATGGGTGTCCGCTTGGGCACACCGCGTGCCGTTGACATCTTTTTTGTTCAATAATATTTTAATATTAATTTGATCTTCATGAAAACACATTTTTTTAATACTTTTTTCCATATTTTGCATTCGTCGATTTTTTTCAACTGGATTATCGGTAATTTAAGAATTTGTCAACGACCATACCATGCTGAAAACACCAGTTCTGGGGAGTTCTGGACGACCGCGAGAGTGTCAACACGTGTCTGTAGTAGCTCCGCTATTATTCAGTCACGAGTATTTCTATCTGGTCGTTATCAAAACAAAAAAGTGTCTCAACTGTGCGCGAAAAGCAGCCGATCAGATCGGCTAAATATTAAAGTGGATCCATGTAGTCCTGATGGGGAAAGTCCCAAAAATTATCGGTGGAATTTCCCGAGCCTAACGACAGCCAATATGGCGTCGCCTAGATCGGTGCATCGCCCTAAACGCGGGATATCGGAGGATCGCAGCAACGCCGATCCAACAGCAACACCGCCGATAAAACGTGACCCTAAGGTGCAGAAACTCAATCTATTGGAACTGGACAAACTTTATAAGAAAGTGCGTAGTGACAGTAATCTACCGAAAAATAGTATTAGTAAAATCGTCCCGAATCTCGCGGGAGGACGCGGTGCGCGTCACAAGGAAACGCAGCCCGGCCACGCTGCGCCATCTTCCAGCAGCAACGAGCAAGCTGCAGCTATCGATCGTCGATCGACAGAATGGCAACTTCCGAAAAAACCCGCGAGAGTGCGCGCCAACACGGATCCCACTTCGCAGGCTGACGAGTATATGGAAACCAACCGGTTCGACTCTCTCTCAGACTCCGATGATAACGAGAGCCCTAGCCTCACGCAGGAGCAAACCGAGCCAAAGAAGAAATCGGGCAGGCCCCCACCGATTCACACGATCAATTCAAACATTAATCAAATAGTGACGCTTCTGACAGCCAACAAGTTGCCAAAAACCTCATTTATGGTTAATCAAACGGATAATGACAGACACACGATTTTGTCGCGAGATATGGCGAGTTACGAAGCGATCAAGACCCTGCTGGTCGCTAATAACGCTCAATTTTTTACATTCACGCCGAAATCGCAGCGCCCAAAGACTCTAATTCTCAAAGGAATCAAAGGCGATTTCTCCGACGAAGAAATCAAGAGAGAACTTGAGGATCTGAATCTTGCTAATGCTACAATAGTGAAAGTGGCAAAGTTTCAATACGACAAAAAAAACACGGATAGATTTCATCATCTCGTTCAACTCTCGCACGACAGCTCGTCTGTTGACTTATTTAAAGTTAAATCTCTCGCGTACCAACGTGTGCACTGGGAGCATCTAAAAAAACCGACCCTGTTTCAGTGCAAAAACTGCCAACGCCTGGGACACGCCAGCAAAAACTGTCGCCTCCCTCACAGATGTGTGAAGTGCTCACTCAACCATGAGCCCGGTAAATGTTTGATCACACCAAATTCGGAAAAATCATCGCTAAAGTGCGCAAACTGCGGCCTCAATGGACATCCGGCATCTTATAAAGGCTGCCCTTTCCTGAAATTCGCTACAGGGCTAAAGAAAAACCAAACCGCTAGCCGCCAAGAGAGAACGCAGCGCAATATCGCTAAAATCTCCAAATTTTCCACTGCATCAGTCTCCTACGCACACATCGCCAGAACGCCAGCCAGTCGCGAACAACAGCCGTCGCAGCCAATACAGCCGGCACAACCGCCAGCACCAACCCGCCGAACACATGCTAACGACGCCACGCACCACAACAGTGAGGAAAACTCAACGTCACAGGAACCGACCTGGGCAGCCAAATTCAGAGCTGAGTTCGCAGCAGTCGTAACGGATCAGCTCAAATACTTTTCAACCCAAATCGCAAGCAATACTGCCAAAATAGAGTTCCTGATGGGTGCTCTTCTGCAAACGTAAAGAAAATGGCTCATCATTCAAACCAACCCCATTTACTAAGAATTGCAGCTATTAATGTTAATTCTATTATTGCAAATCATCGCAGACTAGAGCTGACTGATTTTTGCAATACGCACAAACACGATATAGTTCTCGTCTCCGAAACGAAACTAAACCCTAAATATAAATTAGCGTTCAAAGACTACGAGATTGTGAGAACTGACCGACCGAACTCGATTCGTGGCGGAGGAACGGCCATTCTCGTTAAAAGAAGTATTAAATATGAAGTGGTGAACTACCCATTTTCTAGTTCCAATCAAGTAGTAGAATTTACAATTATTAAAATAGTCACTGAGCGAAATATAAATCTATTTATAATTAGCATATACGCTACCAATGATAACAGAAAACTAGCGATCGATGAACTAGATGAACTTTTCAACAAACTTAAGCTCTATAAAAATAACCGCCACTATGTACTAGCGGGGGACTTAAATGCAAGACGAAAGCACTGGGGGGATAGATGTACCAACGACCGCGGCCGATTCCTCGGGCAATGGGAAAACGCCAACGCTATCAAATTTAAAGCGCAATTTTACACTCCAATTGAACCAACGTTCAAACCAGCCCACACTTTCTTAGACATAGCGATTGTTGATGCGCGACTAAATGTAACCAATAGCACTGGCAATAAAATTAACACGGTGCCATATGACAGTGACCATAAAGCCATTGAGCTGACGGTCCATTTATCGAACGATTCATGGCCGGAGATTAATAGCGAATCCCAAAACATAAGATATAACTTTAGAGCAACAAAATGGAAATTATTTACCCGCAAACTTGCCGAATCTTTCACAACGGTTATCCCATGTGACAGAAATCTCTCGAGAAATGAAATCGATATTAATTTAGAAAATCTTAATTCGATCATTTCAAATACTATATCCGCCATAGTCCCAAAAATAAAACAAAATGACTCGATCGAGAAATACCGAAATAGCAAAATTAACCGGTTGCAAAAAATGAAATCTTTCCTAGTGTCAACTCTACATAAACTACACAGAACCGATCCATGCTCTCGTCTTAACATTTCCCAAGATGCAAAAGCAGCTTTGAAAATGGCGAGAAATCTATTACACGCCGAATTTCAAAAAGCCTCTGACGCTTACTGGACCAAGCAAATTAAACAAATCAATCACAGAAATCCAGACAAATTTTTCCCAATTATCAACCGTATACTGAGATCTAAGCAACCTATTCAAATCGAGAAACTGCGCATCCATCAGAATAACCAACTACTATTGGATCGAAGCAAATGCAATTTACTAGAAACAGAAAGAGTAGCTGATGAATTTATATTCTCATCAGCTCCAGATAAATTGAACATCATTGGGGCCTTTTACGAGTCAATAAACTCTCCGCGATACCTAAACAGCAACACGAGGCTAAAAGCAATAGTAGATGAGGAAGCCAACCGCATCAAAAGAGAATTTAGCTCTAAGAGACTGAATAACACGACGATCACTATTTTTACCAACGATAACAAATCGAGCAACCCTCAAGAAGAAAACTTCGACTCAAAAATATTCTGCAACTCGACGCAACTGGCAAAAATACTTAAACACCTTCCGAACAAGACTTCTAGTGGCCTGGACAATATCCCACCAATTGTTCTGAAACATCTCCCTCCTAAAATCATTCTAGCGTATACTATTATATTTAACAACGCCATAAACAACTACTATTTCCCTAAAGAGTGGAAATGCGCCAAAGTTCTGCCAATACCAAAAAAAGGGAAAGACCCGTCATTACCCTCGAGTTATAGACCGATCAGCCTCACTCCGAGCATTAGCAAAGTCTACGAAGCTATAATAAATAATAAAATTGTATCATTCTGCAACGCTCATGATATAATCCCAGATAACCAATTCGGCTTCAAACATCAACTCTCCACGGTTCACGCTATCCACAAACTACTATCCGATATTAACACCGACTTAAATAACAGACGCCTGGTGGGGGCGGCCCTTCTGGATCTCGAAAAAGCTTTTGACTCCGTCTGGTTAAATGGATTAATCTTTAAACTGAAACAAAAAAAATTTCCACAATGGCTAATTTTTAATATATGGGATATGATTTCTGATAAAAAATTTCACACTTGGAACGGATCCCTAATATCAACAGAGAAGTTCAAAATAGAGGAAGGATTACAGCAAGGAACTGTAAACTCCCCAGTGCTCTTCAATATCTTTACCAGCGACATATTAAACCTCTTCGACCTAAACTCAGGGAACAACACCGCATCCATAGCCTTCGCAGACGACTACAAATTATATGTGTCTGGGACGAGGCCCCATATTATCCGAGAAAAACTAGAAGAACTAGTCGAAAAAATTAACCAATGGTATATGACATGGAATCTCAGATTGAACCCAGAAAAATGTGAGACTATACTCTATCGGCAACCAGTGAAATGCCTAACAGCAAACAAAAGAAACGGTCGAAATGAATTCCAAATAGAAACCACCGTTCCGGGAACTCAAAACAAAGCAATCATTCCACACAAAAACACTGTAAAATACCTAGGATTCCATATAGACAATCTATTACGAGGAAATCAGCACATTAAGCTACAATTAGATAAAGCAAAGGCAGCGTTCTGGGCGAACAGCAGAATTTTCTATAGCAAAAAGTTGACAAAAAAAGCAAAAACGATCCTTTACTTATTATTAATCAGACCGATAATCACGTACGCAGCACCCATCTGGTGGAATATTAACGTCTCATCTATGGAACAACTGCGAGCTTTCGAAAGAAAATGCCTCAGAGCCTGCTGGGGTCTGTACAGATCGCAACACTCAAATTTCTTAAGATTAGTTAGCAACAAAACACTGTACGATACTGCAGATATTCCGCGCATCGATAATTTTATTATCAAACTTACAAGAAATTATCACAGCAATCTTCCGGAAATTGCAAACTCAATAACGAGAGAACTCTCAATAGTTGATGAACGCACGACCGATGAGCAAAATCTGTCAGGATATATCCCTCCGCAAGCATTCAAAATTTTTGACTCGAGAGGTCTCATTCAGAATGCCGAAAACGTTCCAATATTATATCACTGGAGAAGAAACAAAGCGAATAAACGTATTTCCGTAAGGGCCGATGACTTCGTTGAAAATCGAGACAAATTCACGGAATCCACTTCTATCCCAAACAGAGATTTTCAGGATTTCCACAGATTAAAGCTCCGCAAATACTTTTGGCTATCAGCCCACAACGACACAATTAAAGACCTCACCGAGAGGAAAAATCGTTTTGTCGCAGATAACCAGGCAGGTAGATGAGTGTGTCCTCGCCATCGCCACCTACACTACATTTTAAATAGCTAGGCTAACATATCGATGACTTGTTTAAGCCGACTGTAAATAAAATTATTTTTGTAAGTTATATTAAGTTTTGTTATAAGTGATGTTTTTTTAGGATAAGTCGACAGAGATATTGTAAAAGGTGTTTTTACGGAACCACCCGAATTTTTCACCCTTGTTCCTGCGTACGTCGACACGCCTTATAGTGATCAACGAGAATGTTGAATAAACCAAAGATAAAACCTCTCATAGAATATAAAGTGTGTTATACGTGTAAGCCGACAAATGCCTTAGAATGGTTAAGCGGTTCAGATTCCTATTAGATATTAAGTTTGGTTATTTTATATGTTTATTTCTACCAAAGATTTGTTTAAGAGAATGTACAAGGTATAAAGAAATAAATCATTTATTAAAAAAAAAAAAAAAACTGAAAACACCAGTTCTCGTCCGATCACTGAAGTTAAGCAGCATTGGGCGCGGTCAGTACTTGGATGGGTGACCGCTTGGGAACACCGCGTGCCGTTGACATCTTTTTTGTTCAATAATATTTTAAGATTAATTTGATCTTCATGAAAACACATCTTTTGCATACTTTTTTCCATATTTTGCATTCGTCGATTTTCTTCAACTGGATTATCGGTAATTTAAGAATTTGTCAACGACCATACCATGGTGAAAACACCTGTTCTCATCCGATCATTGAAGTTAAGCAGCATTGGGCGCGTTCAGTACTTGGATGGGTGTCCGCTTGGGAACACCGCGTGCCGTTGACATCCTTTTTGTTCGATAATATTTTAAGATTAATTTGGTCTTCATGAAAACACATTTTTTAAAACCTTTTTCCATATTTTGCATTCGTCGATTTTATTCGACTGGATTATCGGTAATTTTAAAATTTGCCAACGACCATACCATGCTGAAAACACCAGTTCTCGTCCGATCACTGAAGTTAAGCAGCATTGGGCGCGGTCAGTACTTGGATGGGTGACCGCTTGGGAACACCGCGTGCCGTTGGCATCCTTTTT
Source organism: Pimpla rufipes (assembly GCA_963932165.1). Classification (NCBI taxonomy): domain Eukaryota; kingdom Metazoa; phylum Arthropoda; class Insecta; order Hymenoptera; family Ichneumonidae; genus Pimpla; species Pimpla rufipes. The sequence continues at coordinate 11,178,328 of OZ010631.1, read as the reverse complement.
GTTCAATAATGTTTTAAGATTCATTTTATCTTTATGGAAACACATTTTTTTAATACTTTTTTGCAATTTTTTCCATTAGGCGTTTTTCTCCAACTGGATTATCGATTATTTAAGAATTTGTCAACGAACATACCATGCTGAAAACACCAGTTCTCGTCCGATCAATGAAGTTAAGCCGCATTGGGCGCGTTCAGTACTTGGATGGGTGTCCGCTTGGGAACACCGCGTGCCGTTGACATCTTTTTTGTTCAATAATATTTTAATATTAATTTGATCTTCATGAAAACACATTTTTTTAATACTTTTTTCCATATTTTGCATTCGTCGATTTTATTCAACTGGATTATCGGTAATTTAAGAATTTGTCAACGACCATACCATGCTGAAAACACCAGTTCTCGTCCGATCACTGAAGTTAAGCAGCATTGGGCGCGGTCAGTACTTGGATGGGTGACCGCTTGGGAACACCGCGTGCCGTTGACATCTTTTTTGTTCAATAATATTTTAAGATTAATTTGATCTTCATGAAAACACATCTTTTGCATACTTTTTTCCATATTTTGCATTCGTCGATTTTCTTCAACTGGATTATCGGTAATTTAAGAATTTGTCAACGACCATACCATGGTGAAAACACCTGTTCTCATCCGATCATTGAAGTTAAGCAGCATTGGGCGCGTTCAGTACTTGGATGGGTGTCCGCTTGGGAACACCGCGTGCCGTTGACATCCTTTTTGTTCGATAATATTTTAAGATTAATTTGGTCTTCATGAAAACACATTTTTTAAAACCTTTTTCCATATTTTGCATTCGTCGATTTTATTCAACTGGATTATCGGTAATTTTAAAATTTGCCAACGACCATACCATGCTGAAAACACCAGTTCTCGTCCGATCACTGAAGTTAAGCAGCATTGGGCGCGGTCAGTACTTGGATGGGTGACCGCTTGGGAACACCGCGTGCCGTTGGCATCCTTTTTGTTCAATAATGTTTTAAGATTCATTTTATCTTTATGGAAACACATTTTTTTAATACTTTTTTGCAATTTTTTCCATTAGGCGTTTTTCTCCAACTGGATTATCGGTTATTTAAGAATTTGTCAACGAACATACCATGCTGAAAACACCAGTTCTCGTCCAATTAATGAAGTTAAGCCGCATTGGGCGCGGTCAGTACTTGGATGGGTGTCCGCTTGGGCACACCGCGTGCCGTTGACATCTTTTTTGTTCAATAATATTTTAATATTAATTTGATCTTCATGAAAACACATTTTTTTAATACTTTTTTCCATATTTTGCATTCGTCGATTTTTTTCAACTGGATTATCGGTAATTTAAGAATTTGTCAACGACCATACCATGCTGAAAACACCAGTTCTCGTCCGATCACTGAAGTTAAGCAGCATTGGGCGCGGTCAGTACTTGGATGGGTGACCGCTTGGGAACACCGCGTGCCGTTGACATCTTTTTTGTTCAATAATATTTTACGATTAATTTGATCTTCATGAAAACACATCTTTTTCATACTTTTTTCCATATTTTGCATTCGTCGATTTTCTTCAACTGGATTATCGGTAATTTAAGAATTAGTCAACTACAATACCATGCTGAAAACACCTGTTCTCATCCGATCATTGAAGATAAGCAGCATTGGGCGCGTTCAGTACTTGGATGGGTGACCGCTTGGGAACACCGCGTGCCGTTGACATCTTTTTTGTTCAATAATATTTTAAGATTAATTTGATCTTCATGAAAACACATTTTTTAAATACTCTTTTCCATATTTTGCATTCGTCGATTTTGTTCAACTGGATTATTGGTAATTGAAGAATTTGTCAACGACCATACCATGCTGAAAACACCAGTTCTTGTCCGATCACTGAAGTTAAGTAGCATTGGGCGCTGTCAGTACTTGGATGGGTGACCGCTTGGGAACACCGCGTGCCGTTGACATCCTTTTTGTTTAATAATATTTTAAGATTAATATGATCTTCATCAAAACACATTTTTTAATTACTCTTTTCCATATTTTGCTTTTGTCGATTTTCTTAAACTGGATTATCGGTAATTTAAGAATTTGTCAACGATCATACCATGCTGAAAACACCAGTTCTCGTCCGATCACTGAAGTTAAGCAGCATTGGGCGCGGTCAGTACTTGGATGGGTGACCGCTTGGGAACACCGCATGCCGTTGTCATCCTTTTTGTTCAATAATATTTAAGATTAATTTTATCTTTATGGAAACACATTTTTTAAATACTTTTTTGCAATTTTTTCCATTAGCCGTTTTTCTCCAACTGGATTATCGGTTGTTTAAGAATTTGTCAACGACCACACCATGCTGAAAACACCAGTTCTCGTCCGATCACTGAAGTTAAGCAGCATTGGGCGCGGTCAGTACTTGGATGGGTGACCGCTTGGGAACACCGCGTGCCGTTGACATCTTTTTTGTTCAATAATATTTTAAGATTAATTTGATCTTCATGAAAACACATCTTTTTAATACTTTTTTCCATATTTTGCATTCGTCGATTTTATTCAACTGGATTATCGGTAATTTAAGAATTTGTCAACGACCATACCATGCTGAAAACACCAGTTCTCGTCCGATCAATGAAGTTAAGCCGCATTGGGCGTGTTCAGTACTTGGATGGGTGTCCGCTTGGGAACACCGCGTGCCGTTGACATCTTTTTTGTTCAATAATATTTTAATATTAATTTGATCTTCATGAAAACACATTTTTTTAATACTTTTTTTCCATATTTTGCATTCGTCGATTTTATTCAACTGGATTATCGGTAATTTAAGAATTTGTCAACGACCATACCATGCTGAAAACACCAGTTCTCGTCCGATCACTGAAGTTAAGCAGCATTGGGCGCGGTCAGTACTTGGATGGGTGACCGCTTGGGAACACCGCGTGCCGTTGACATCTTTTTTGTTCAATAATATTTTAAGATTATTTTGATCTTCATGAAAACACATCTTTTGCATACTTTTTTCCATATTTTGCATTCGTCGATTTTCTTCAACTGGATTATCGGTAATTTAAGAATTTGTCAACGACCATACCATGGTGAAAACACCTGTTCTCATCCGATCATTGAAGTTAAGCAGCATTGGGCGCGTTCAGTACTTGGATGGGTGTCCGCTTGGGAACACCGCGTGCCGTTGACATCTTTTTTGTTCAATAATATTTTAATATTAATTTGATCTTCATGAAAACACATTTTTTTAATACTTTTTTCCATATTTTGCATTCGTCGATTTTATTCAACTGGATTATCGGTAACTTAAGAATTTGTCAACGACCATACCATGCTGAAAACACCAGTTCTCGTCCGATCACTGAAGTTAAGCAGCATTGGGCGCGGTCAGTACTTGGATGGGTGACCGCTTGGGAACACCGCGTGCCGTTGACATCTTTTTTGTTCAATAATATTTTAAGATTAATTTGATCTTCATGAAAACACATCTTTTGCATACTTTTTTCCATATTTTGCATTTGTCGATTTTCTTCAACTGGATTATCGGTAATTTAAGAATTTGTCAACGACCATACCATGGTGAAAACACCTGTTCTCATCCGATCATTGAAGTTAAGCAGCATTGGGCGCGTTCAGTACTTGGATGGGTGTCCGCTTGGGAACACCGCGTGCCGTTGACATCTTTTTTGTTCAATAATATTTTAATATTAATTTGATCTTCATGAAAACACATTTTTTTAATACTTTTTTCCATATTTTGCATTCGTCGATTTTATTCAACTGGATTATCGGTAATTTAAGAATTTGTCAACGACCATACCATGCTGAAAACACCAGTTCTCGTCCGATCACTGAAGTTAAGCAGCATTGGGCGCGGTCAGTACTTGGATGGGTGACCGCTTGGGAACACCGCGTGCCGTTGACATCTTTTTTGTTCAATAATATTTTAAGATTAATTTGATCTTCATGAAAACACATCTTTTGCATACTTTTTTCCATATTTTGCATTCGTCGATTTTCTTCAACTGGATTATCGGTAATTTAAGAATTTGTCAACGACCATACCATGGTGAAAACACCTGTTCTCATCCGATCATTGAAGTTAAGCAGCATTGGGCGCGTTCAGTACTTGGATGGGTGTCCGCTTGGGAACACCGCGTGCCGTTGACATCCTTTTTGTTCGATAATATTTTAAGATTGATTTGGTCTTCATGAAAACACATTTTTTAAAACCTTTTTCCATATTTTGCATTCGTCGATTTTATTCGACTGGATTATCGGTAATTTTAAAATTTGCCAACGACCATACCATGCTGAAAACACCAGTTCTCGTCCGATCACTGAAGTTAAGCAGCATTGGGCGCGGTCAGTACTTGGATGGGTGACCGCTTGGGAACACCGCGTGCCGTTGGCATCCTTTTTGTTCAATAATGTTTTAAGATTCATTTTATCTTTATGGAAACACATTTTTTTAATACTTTTTTGCAATTTTTTCCATTAGGCGTTTTTCTCCAACTGGATTATCGATTATTTAAGAATTTGTCAACGAACATACCATGCTGAAAACACCAGTTCTCGTCCGATCAATGAAGTTAAGCCGAATTGGGCGCGTTCAGTACTTGGATGGGTGTCCGCTTGGGAACACCGCGTGCCGTTGACATCTTTTTTGTTCAATAATATTTTAATATTAATTTGATCTTCATGAAAACACATTTTTTTAATACTTTTTTCCATATTTTGCATTCGTCGATTTTATTCAACTGGATTATCGGTAATTTAAGAATTTGTCAACGACCATACCATGCTGAAAACACCAGTTCTCGTCCGATCACTGAAGTTAAGCAGCATTGGGCGCGGTCAGTACTTGGATGGGTGACCGCTTGGGAACACCGCGTGCCGTTGACATCTTTTTTGTTCAATAATATTTTAAGATTAATTTGATCTTCATGAAAACACATCTTTTGCATACTTTTTTCCATATTTTGCATTCGTCGATTTTATTCAACTGGATTATCGGTAATTTTAAAATTTGCCAACGACCATACCATGCTGAAAACACCAGTTCTCGTCCGATCACTGAAGTTAAGCAGCATTGGGCGCGGTCAGTACTTGGATGGGTGACCGCTTGGGAACACCGCGTGCCGTTGGCATCCTTTTTGTTCAATAATGTTTTAAGATTCATTTTATCTTTATGGAAACACATTTTTTTAATACTTTTTTGCAATTTTTTCCATTAGGCGTTTTTCTCCAACTGGATTATCGGTTATTTAAGAATTTGTCAACGAACATACCATGCTGAAAACACCAGTTCTCGTCCAATTAATGAAGTTAAGCCGCATTGGGCGCGGTCAGTACTTGGATGGGTGTCCGCTTGGGCACACCGCGTGCCGTTGACATCTTTTTTGTTCAATAATATTTTAATATTAATTTGATCTTCATGAAAACACATTTTTTTAATACTTTTTTCCATATTTTGCATTCGTCGATTTTTTTCAATTGGATTATCGGTAATTTAAGAATTTGTCAACGACCATACCATGCTGAAAACACCAGTTCTCGTCCGATCACTGAAGTTAAGCAGCATTGGGCGCGGTCAGTACTTGGATGGGTGACCGCTTGGGAACACCGCGTGCCGTTGACATCTTTTTTGTTCAATAATATTTTACGATTAATTTGATCTTCATGAAAACACATCTTTTTCATACTTTTTTCCATATTTTGCATTCGTCGATTTTCTTCAACTGGATTATCGGTAATTTAAGAATTAGTCAACTACAATACCATGCTGAAAACACCTGTTCTCATCCGATCATTGAAGATAAGCAGCATTGGGCGCGTTCAGTACTTGGATGGGTGACCGCTTGGGAACACCGCGTGCCGTTGACATCTTTTTTGTTCAATAATATTTTAAGATTAATTTGATCTTCATGAAAACACATCTTTTTAATACTTTTTTCCATATTTTGCATTCGTCGATTTTATTCAACTGGATTATCGGTAATTTAAGAATATGTCAACGACCATACCATGCTGAAAACACCAGTTCTCGTCCGATCAATGAAGTTAAGCCGCATTGGGCGTGTTCAGTACTTGGATGGGTGTCCGCTTGGGAACACCGCGTGCCGTTGACATCTTTTTTGTTCAATAATATTTTAATATTAATTTGATCTTCATGAAAACACATTTTTTTAATACTTTTTTCCATATTTTGCATTCGTCGATTTTATTCAACTGGATTATCGGTAATTTAAGAATTTGTCAACGACCATACCATGCTGAAAACACCAGTTCTCGTCCGATCACTGAAGTTAAGCAGCATTGGGCGCGGTCAGTACTTGGATGGGTGACCGCTTGGGAACACCGCGTGCCGTTGACATCTTTTTTGTTCAATAATATTTTAAGATTATTTTGATCTTCATGAAAACACATCTTTTGCATACTTTTTTCCATATTTTGCATTCGTCGATTTTCTTCAACTGGATTATCGGTAATTTAAGAATTTGTCAACGACCATACCATGGTGAAAACACCTGTTCTCATCCGATCATTGAAGTTAAGCATCATTGGGCGCGTTCAGTACTTGGATGGGTGTCCGCTTGGGAACACCGCGTGCCGTTGACATCTTTTTTGTTCAATAATATTTTAATATTAATTTGATCTTCATGAAAACACATTTTTTTTTTAATACTTTTTTCCATATTTTGCATTCGTCGATTTTATTCAACTGGATTATCGGTAATTTAAGAATTTGTCAACGACCATACCATGCTGAAAACACCAGTTCTCGTCCGATCACTGAAGTTAAGCAGCATTGGGCGCGGTCAGTACTTGGATGGGTGACCGCTTGGGAACACCGCGTGCCGTTGACATCTTTTTTGTTCAATAATATTTTAAGATTAATTTGATCTTCATGAAAACACATCTTTTGCATACTTTTTTCCATATTTTGCATTCGTCGATTTTCTTCAACTGGATTATCGGTAATTTAAGAATTTGTCAACGACCATACCATGGTGAAAACACCTGTTCTCATCCGATCATTGAAGTTAAGCAGCATTGGGCGCGTTCAGTACTTGGATGGGTGTCCGCTTGGGAACACCGCGTGCCGTTGACATCCTTTTTGTTCGATAATATTTTAAGATTAATTTGGTCTTCATGAAAACACATTTTTTTTTTTAAAACCTTTTTCCATATTTTGCATTCGTCGATTTTATTCGACTGGATTATCGGTAATTTTAAAATTTGCCAACGACCATACCATGCTGAAAACACCAGTTCTTGTGAGTTCTGGACGACCGCGAGAGTGTCAACACGTGTCTGTAGTAGCTCCGCTATTATTCAGTCACGAGTATTTCTATCTGGTCGTTATCAAAACAAAAAAGTGTCTCAACTGTGCGCGAAAAGCAGCCGATCAGATCGGCTAAATATTAAAGTGGATCCATGTAGTCCTGATGGGGAAAGTCCCAAAAATTATCGGTGGAATTTCCCGAGCCTAACGACAGCCAATATGGCGTCGCCTAGATCGGTGCATCGCCCTAAACGCGGGATATCGGAGGATCGCAGCAACGCCGATCCAACAGCAACACCGCCGATAAAACGTGACCCTAAGGTGCAGAAACTCAATCTATTGGAACTGGACAAACTTTATAAGAAAGTGCGTAGTGACAGTAATCTACCGAAAAATAGTATTAGTAAAATCGTCCCGAATCTCGCGGGAGGACGCGGTGCGCGTCACAAGGAAACGCAGCCCGGCCACGCTGCGCCATCTTCCAGCAGCAACGAGCAAGCTGCAGCTATCGATCGTCGATCGACAGAATGGCAACTTCCGAAAAAACCCGCGAGAGTGCGCGCCAACACGGATCCCACTTCGCAGGCTGACGAGTATATGGAAACCAACCGGTTCGACTCTCTCTCAGACTCCGATGATAACGAGAGCCCTAGCCTCACGCAGGAGCAAACCGAGCCAAAGAAGAAATCGGGCAGGCCCCCACCGATTCACACTATCAATTCAAACATTAATCAAATAGTGACGCTTCTGACAGCCAACAAGTTGCCAAAAACCTCATTTATGGTTAATCAAACGGATAATGACAGACACACGATTTTGTCGCGAGATATGGCGAGTTACGAAGCGATCAAGACCCTGCTGGTCGCTAATAACGCTCAATTTTTTACATTCACGCCGAAATCGCAGCGCCCAAAGACTCTAATTCTCAAAGGAATCAAAGGCGATTTCTCCGACGAAGAAATCAAGAGAGAACTTGAGGATCTGAATCTTGCTAATGCTACAATAGTGAAAGTGGCAAAGTTTCAATACGACAAAAAAAACACGGATAGATTTCATCATCTCGTTCAACTCTCGCACGACAGCTCGTCTGTTGACTTATTTAAAGTTAAATCTCTCGCGTACCAACGTGTGCACTGGGAGCATCTAAAAAAACCGACCCTGTTTCAGTGCAAAAACTGCCAACGCCTGGGACACGCCAGCAAAAACTGTCGCCTCCCTCACAGATGTGTGAAGTGCTCACTCAACCATGAGCCCGGTAAATGTTTGATCACACCAAATTCGGAAAAATCATCGCTAAAGTGCGCAAACTGCGGCCTCAATGGACATCCGGCATCTTATAAAGGCTGCCCTTTCCTGAAATTCGCTACAGGGCTAAAGAAAAACCAAACCGCTAGCCGCCAAGAGAGAACGCAGCGCAATATCGCTAAAATCTCCAAATTTTCCACTGCATCAGTCTCCTACGCACACATCGCCAGAACGCCAGCCAGTCGCGAACAACAGCCGTCGCAGCCAATACAGCCGGCACAACCGCCAGCACCAACCCGCCGAACACATGCTAACGACGCCACGCACCACAACAGTGAGGAAAACTCAACGTCACAGGAACCGACCTGGGCAGCCAAATTCAGAGCTGAGTTCGCAGCAGTCGTAACGGATCAGCTCAAATACTTTTCAACCCAAATCGCAAGCAATACTGCCAAAATAGAGTTCCTGATGGGTGCTCTTCTGCAAACGTAAAGAAAATGGCTCATCATTCAAACCAACCCCATTTACTAAGAATTGCAGCTATTAATGTTAATTCTATTATTGCAAATCATCGCAGACTAGAGCTGACTGATTTTTGCAATACGCACAAACACGATATAGTTCTCGTCTCCGAAACGAAACTAAACCCTAAATATAAATTAGCGTTCAAAGACTACGAGATTGTGAGAACTGACCGACCGAACTCGATTCGTGGCGGAGGAACGGCCATTCTCGTTAAAAGAAGTATTAAATATGAAGTGGTGAACTACCCATTTTCTAGTTCCAATCAAGTAGTAGAATTTACAATTATTAAAATAGTCACTGAGCGAAATATAAATCTATTTATAATTAGCATATACGCTACCAATGATAACAGAAAACTAGCGATCGATGAACTAGATGAACTTTTCAACAAACTTAAGCTCTATAAAAATAACCGCCACTATGTACTAGCGGGGGACTTAAATGCAAGACGAAAGCACTGGGGGGATAGATGTACCAACGACCGCGGCCGATTCCTCGGGCAATGGGAAAACGCCAACGCTATCAAATTTAAAGCGCAATTTTACACTCCAATTGAACCAACGTTCAAACCAGCCCACACTTTCTTAGACATAGCGATTGTTGATGCGCGACTAAATGTAACCAATAGCACTGGCAATAAAATTAACACGGTGCCATATGACAGTGACCATAAAGCCATTGAGCTGACGGTCCATTTATCGAACGATTCATGGCCGGAGATTAATAGCGAATCCCAAAACATAAGATATAACTTTAGAGCAACAAAATGGAAATTATTTACCCGCAAACTTGCCGAATCTTTCACAACGGTTATCCCATGTGACAGAAATCTCTCGAGAAATGAAATCGATATTAATTTAGAAAATCTTAATTCGATCATTTCAAATACTATATCCGCCATAGTCCCAAAAATAAAACAAAATGACTCGATCGAGAAATACCGAAATAGCAAAATTAACCGGTTGCAAAAAATGAAATCTTTCCTAGTGTCAACTCTACATAAACTACACAGAACCGATCCATGCTCTCGTCTTAACATTTCCCAAGATGCAAAAGCAGCTTTGAAAATGGCGAGAAATCTATTACACGCCGAATTTCAAAAAGCCTCTGACGCTTACTGGACCAAGCAAATTAAACAAATCAATCACAGAAATCCAGACAAATTTTTCCCAATTATCAACCGTATACTGAGATCTAAGCAACCTATTCAAATCGAGAAACTGCGCATCCATCAGAATAACCAACTACTATTGGATCGAAGCAAATGCAATTTACTAGAAACAGAAAGAGTAGCTGATGAATTTATATTCTCATCAGCTCCAGATAAATTGAACATCATTGGGGCCTTTTACGAGTCAATAAACTCTCCGCGATACCTAAACAGCAACACGAGGCTAAAAGCAATAGTAGATGAGGAAGCCAACCGCATCAAAAGAGAATTTAGCTCTAAGAGACTGAATAACACGACGATCACTATTTTTACCAACGATAACAAATCGAGCAACCCTCAAGAAGAAAACTTCGACTCAAAAATATTCTGCAACTCGACGCAACTGGCAAAAATACTTAAACACCTTCCGAACAAGACTTCTAGTGGCCTGGACAATATCCCACCAATTGTTCTGAAACATCTCCCTCCTAAAATCATTCTAGCGTATACTATTATATTTAACAACGCCATAAACAACTACTATTTCCCTAAAGAGTGGAAATGCGCCAAAGTTCTGCCAATACCAAAAAAAGGGAAAGACCCGTCATTACCCTCGAGTTATAGACCGATCAGCCTCACTCCGAGCATTAGCAAAGTCTACGAAGCTATAATAAATAATAAAATTGTATCATTCTGCAACGCTCATGATATAATCCCAGATAACCAATTCGGCTTCAAACATCAACTCTCCACGGTTCACGCTAGCCACAAACTACTATCCGATATTAACACCGACTTAAATAACAGACGCCTGGTGGGGGCGGCCCTTCTGGATCTCGAAAAAGCTTTTGACTCCGTCTGGTTAAATGGATTAATCTTTAAACTGAAACAAAAAAAATTTCCACAATGGCTAATTTTTAATATATGGGATATGATTTCTGATAAAAAATTTCACACTTGGAACGGATCCCTAATATCAACAGAGAAGTTCAAAATAGAGGAAGGATTACAGCAAGGAACTGTAAACTCCCCAGTGCTCTTCAATATCTTTACCAGCGACATATTAAACCTCTTCGACCTAAACTCAGGGAACAACACCGCATCCATAGCCTTCGCAGACGACTACAAATTATATGTGTCTGGGACGAGGCCCCATATTATCCGAGAAAAACTAGAAGAACTAGTCGAAAAAATTAACCAATGGTATATGACATGGAATCTCAGATTGAACCCAGAAAAATGTGAGACTATACTCTATCGGCAACCAGTGAAATGCCTAACAGCAAACAAAAGAAACGGTCGAAATGAATTCCAAATAGAAACCACCGTTCCGGGAACTCAAAACAAAGCAATCATTCCACACAAAAACACTGTAAAATACCTAGGATTCCATATAGACAATCTATTACGAGGAAATCAGCACATTAAGCTACAATTAGATAAAGCAAAGGCAGCGTTCTGGGCGAACAGCAGAATTTTCTATAGCAAAAAGTTGACAAAAAAAGCAAAAACGATCCTTTACTTATTATTAATCAGACCGATAATCACGTACGCAGCACCCATCTGGTGGAATATTAACGTCTCATCTATGGAACAACTGCGAGCTTTCGAAAGAAAATGCCTCAGAGCCTGCTGGGGTCTGTACAGATCGCAACACTCAAATTTCTTAAGATTAGTTAGCAACAAAACACTGTACGATACTGCAGATATTCCGCGCATCGATAATTTTATTATCAAACTTACAAGAAATTATCACAGCAATCTTCCGGAAATTGCAAACTCAATAACGAGAGAACTCTCAATAGTAGATGAACGCACGACCGATGAGCAAAATCTGTCAGGATATATCCCTCCGCAAGCATTCAAAATTTTTGACTCGAGAGGTCTCATTCAGAATGCCGAAAACGTTCCAATATTATATCACTGGAGAAGAAACAAAGCGAATAAACGTATTTCCGTAAGGGCCGATGACTTCGTTGAAAATCGAGACAAATTCACGGAATCCACTTCTATCCCAAACAGAGATTTTCAGGATTTCCACAGATTAAAGCTCCGCAAATACTTTTGGCTATCAGCCCACAACGACACAATTAAAGACCTCACCGAGAGGAAAAATCGTTTTGTCGCAGATAACCAGGCAGGTAGATGAGTGTGTCCTCGCCATCGCCACCTACACTACATTTTAAATAGCTAGGCTAACATATCGATGACTTGTTTAAGCCGACTGTAAATAAAATTATTTTTGTAAGTTATATTAAGTTTTGTTATAAGTGATGTTTTTTTAGGATAAGTCGACAGAGATATTGTAAAAGGTGTTTTTACGGAACCACCCGAATTTTTCACCCTTGTTCCTGCGTACGTCGACACGCCTTATAGTGATCAACGAGAATGTTGAATAAACCAAAGATAAAACCTCTCATAGAATATAAAGTGTGTTATACGTGTAAGCCGACAAATGCCTTAGAATGGTTAAGCGGTTCAGATTCCTATTAGATATTAAGTTTGGTTATTTTATATGTTTATTTCTACCAAAGATTTGTTTAAGAGAATGTACAAGGTATAAAGAAATAAATCATTTATTAAAAAAAAAAAAAACTGAAAACACCAGTTCTCGTCCGATCACTGAAGTTAAGCAGCATTGGGCGCGGTCAGTACTTGGATGGGTGACCGCTTGGGAACACCGCGTGCCGTTGGCATCCTTTTTGTTCAATAATGTTTTAAGATTCATTTTATCTTTATGGAAACACATTTTTTTAATATTTTTTGCAATTTTTTCCATTAGGCGTTTTTCTCCAACTGGATTATCGATTATTTAAGAATTTGTCAACGAACATACCATGCTGAAAACACCAGTTCTCGTCCGATCAATGAAGTTAAGCCGCATTGGGCGCGTTCAGTACTTGGATGGGTGTCCGCTTGGGAACACCGCGTGCCGTTGACATCTTTTTTGTTCAATAATATTTTAATATTAATTTGATCTTCATGAAAACACATTTTTTTAATACTTTTTTCCATATTTTGCATTCGTCGATTTTATTCAACTGGATTATCGGTAATTTAAGAATTTGTCAACGACCATACCATGCTGAAAACACCAGTTCTCGTCCGATCACTGAAGTTAAGCAGCATTGGGCGCGGTCAGTACTTGGATGGGTGACCGCTTGGGAACACCGCGTGCCGTTGACATCATTTTTGTTCAATAATATTTTAAGATTAATTTGATCTTCATGAAAACACATCTTTTGCATACTTTTTTCCATATTTTGCATTCGTCGATTTTCTTCAACTGGATTATCGGTAATTTAAGAATTTGTCAACGACCATACCATGGTGAAAACACCTGTTCTCATCCGATCATTGAAGTTAAGCAGCATTGGGCGCGTTCAGTACTTGGATGGGTGTCCGCTTGGGAACACCGCGTGCCGTTGACATACTTTTTGTTCGATAATATTTTAAGATTAATTTGGTCTTCATGAAAACACATTTTTTAAAACCTTTTTCCATATTTTGCATTCGTCGATTTTATTCAACTGGATTATCGGTAATTTTAAAATTTGCCAACGACCATACCATGCTGAAAACACCAGTTCTCGTCCGATCACTGAAGTTAAGCAGCATTGGGCGCGGTCAGTACTTGGATGGGTGACCGCTTGGGAACACCGCGTGCCGTTGGCATCCTTTTTGTTCAATAATGTTTTAATATTCATTTTATCTTTATGGAAACACATTTTTTTAATACTTTTTTGCAATTTTTTCCATTAGGCGTTTTTCTCCAACTGGATTATCGGTTATTTAAGAATTTGTCAACGAACATACCATGCTGAAAACACCAGTTCTCGTCCAATTAATGAAGTTAAGCCGCATTGGGCGCGGTCAGTACTTGGATGGGTGTCCGCTTGGGCACACCGCGTGCCGTTGACATCTTTTTTGTTCAATAATATTTTAATATTAATTTGATCTTCATGAAAACACATTTTTTTAATACTTTTTTCCATATTTTGCATTCGTCGATTTTTTTCAACTGGATTATCGGTAATTTAAGAATTTGTCAACGACCATACCATGCTGAAAACACCAGTTCTCGTCCGATCATTGAAGTTAAGCAGCATTGGGCGCGGTCAGTACTTGGATGGGTGACCGCTTGGGAACACCGCGTGCCGTTGACATCTTTTTTGTTCAATAATATTTTAAGATTAATTTGATCTTCATGAAAACACATTTTTTAAATACTCTTTTCCATATTTTGCATTCGTCGATTTTGTTCAACTGGATTATTGGTAATTGAAGAATTTGTCAACGACCATACCATGCTGAAAACACCAGTTCTTGTCCGATCACTGAAGTTAAGTAGCATTGGGCGCTGTCAGTACTTGGATGGGTGACCGCTTGGGAACACCGCGTGCCGTTGACATCCTTTTTGTTTAATAATATTTTAAGATTAATATGATCTTCATCAAAACACATTTTTTAATTACTCTTTTCCATATTTTGCTTTTGTCGATTTTCTTAAACTGGATTATCGGTAATTTAAGAATTTGTCAACGATCATACCATGCTGAAAACACCAGTTCTCGTCCGATCACTGAAGTTAAGCAGCATTGGGCGCGGTCAGTACTTGGATGGGTGACCGCTTGGGAACACCGCATGCCGTTGTCATCCTTTTTGTTCAATAATATTTAAGATTAATTTTATCTTTATGGAAACACATTTTTTAAATACTTTTTTGCAATTTTTTCCATTAGCCGTTTTTCTCCAACTGGATTATCGGTTGTTTAAGAATTTGTCAACGACCACACCATGCTGAAAACACCAGTTCTCGTCCGATCACTGAAGTTAAGCAGCATTGGGCGCGGTCAGTACTTGGATGGGTGACCGCTTGGGAACACCGCGTGCCGTTGACATCTTTTTTGTTCAATAATATTTTAAGATTAATTTGATCTTCATGAAAACACATCTTTTTAATACTTTTTTCCATATTTTGCATTCGTCGATTTTATTCAACTGGATTATCGGTAATTTAAGAATTTGTCAACGACCATACCATGCTGAAAACACCAGTTCTCGTCCGATCACTGAAGTTAAGCAGCATTGGGCGCGGTCAGTACTTGGATGGGTGACCGCTTGGGAACACCGCGTGCCGTTGACATCTTTTTTGTTCAATAATATTTTAAGATTAATTTGATCTTCATGAAAACACATCTTTTGCATACTTTTTTCCATATTTTGCATTCGTCGATTTTCTTCAACTGGATTATCGGTAATTTAAGAATTTGTCAACGACCATACCATGGTGAAAACACCTGTTCTCATCCGATCATTGAAGTTAAGCAGCATTGGGCGCGTTCAGTACTTGGATGGGTGTCCGCTTGGGAACACCGCGTGCCGTTGACATCCTTTTTGTTCGATAATATTTTAAGATTAATTTGGTCTTCATGAAAACACATTTTTTAAAACCTTTTTCCATATTTTGCATTCGTCGATTTTATTCGACTGGATTATCGGTAATTTTAAAATTTGCCAACGACCATACCATGCTGAAAACACCAGTTCTCGTCCGATCACTGAAGTTAAGCAGCATTGGGCGCGGTCAGTACTTGGATGGGTGACCGCTTGGGAACACCGCGTGCCGTTGGCATCCTTTTTGTTCAATAATGTTTTAAGATTCATTTTATCTTTATGGAAACACATTTTTTTAATACTTTTTTGCAATTTTTTCCATTAGGCGTTTTTCTCCAACTGGATTATCGATTATTTAAGAATTTGTCAACGAACATACCATGCTGAAAACACCAGTTCTCGTCCGATCAATGAAGTTAAGCCGCATTGGGCGCGTTCAGTACTTGGATGGGTGTCCGCTTGGGAACACCGCGTGCCGTTGACATCTTTTTTGTTCAATAATATTTTAATATTAATTTGATCTTCATGAAAACACATTTTTTTAATACTTTTTTCCATATTTTGCATTCGTCGATTTTATTCAACTGGATTATCTTGTAATTTAAGAATTTGTCAACGACCATACCATGCTGAAAACACCAGTTCTCGTCCGATCACTGAAGTTAAGCAGCATTGGGCGCGGTCAGTACTTGGATGGGTGACCGCTTGGGAACACCGCGTGCCGTTGACATCTTTTTTGTTCAATAATATTTTAAGATTAATTTGATCTTCATGAAAACACATCTTTTGCATACTTTTTTCCATATTTTGCATTCGTCGATTTTCTTCAACTGGATTATCGGTAATTTAAGAATTTGTCAACGACCATACCATGGTGAAAACACCTGTTCTCATCCGATCATTGAAGTTAAGCAGCATTGGGCGCGTTCAGTACTTGGATGGGTGTCCGCTTGGGAACACCGCGTGCCGTTGACATCCTTTTTGTTCGATAATATTTTAAGATTAATTTGGTCTTCATGAAAACACATTTTTTAAAACCTTTTTCCATATTTTGCATTCGTCGATTTTATTCAACTGGATTATCGGTAATTTTAAAATTTGCCAACGACCATACCATGCTGAAAACACCAGTTCTCGTCCGATCACTGAAGTTAAGCAGCATTGGGCGCGGTCAGTACTTGGATGGGTGACCGCTTGGGAACACCGCGTGCCGTTGGCATCCTTTTTGTTCAATAATGTTATAAGATTCATTTTATCTTTATGGAAACACATTTTTTTAATACTTTTTTGCAATTTTTTCCATTAGGCGTTTTTCTCCAACTGGATTATCGGTTATTTAAGAATTTGTCAACGAACATACCATGCTGAAAACACCAGTTCTCGTCCAATTAATGAAGTTAAGCCGCATTGGGCGCGGTCAGTACTTGGATGGGTGTCCGCTTGGGCACACCGCGTGCCGTTGACATCTTTTTTGTTCAATAATATTTTAATATTAATTTGATCTTCATGAAAACACATTTTTTTAATACTTTTTTCCATATTTTGCATTCGTCGATTTTTTTCAACTGGATTATCGGTAATTTAAGAATTTGTCAACGACCATACCATGCTGAAAACACCAGTTCTCGTCCGATCACTGAAGTTAAGCAGCATTGGGCGCGGTCAGTACTTGGATGGGTGACCGCTTGGGAACACCGCGTGCCGTTGACATCTTTTTTGTTCAATAATATTTTACGATTAATTTGATCTTCATGAAAACACATCTTTTTCATACTTTTTTCCATATTTTGCATTCGTCGATTTTCTTCAACTGGATTATCGGTAATTTAAGAATTAGTCAACTACAATACCATGCTGAAAACACCTGTTCTCATCCGATCATTGAAGATAAGCAGCATTGGGCGCGTTCAGTACTTGGATGGGTGACCGCTTGGGAACACCGCGTGCCGTTGACATCTTTTTTGTTCAATAATATTTTAAGATTAATTTGATCTTCATGAAAACACATTTTTTAAATACTCTTTTCCATATTTTGCATTCGTCGATTTTGTTCAACTGGATTATTGGTAATTGAAGAATTTGTCAACGACCATACCATGCTGAAAACACCAGTTCTTGTCCGATCACTGAAGTTAAGTAGCATTGGGCGCTGTCAGTACTTGGATGGGTGACCGCTTGGGAACACCGCGTGCCGTTGACATCCTTTTTGTTTAATAATATTTTAAGATTAATATGATCTTCATCAAAACACATTTTTTAATTACTCTTTTCCATATTTTGCTTTTGTCGATTTTCTTAAACTGGATTATCGGTAATTTAAGAATTTGTCAACGATCATACCATGCTGAAAACACCAGTTCTCGTCCGATCACTGAAGTTAAGCAGCATTGGGCGCGGTCAGTACTTGGATGGGTGACCGCTTGGGAACACCGCATGCCGTTGTCATCCTTTTTGTTCAATAATATTTAAGATTAATTTTATCTTTATGGAAACACATTTTTTAAATACTTTTTTGCAATTTTTTCCATTAGCCGTTTTTCTCCAACTGGATTATCGGTTGTTTAAGAATTTGTCAACGACCACACCATGCTGAAAACACCAGTTCTCGTCCGATCACGGAAGTTAAGCAGCATTGGGCGCGGTCAGTACTTGGATGGGTGACCGCTTGGGAACACCGCGTGCCGTTGACATCTTTTTTGTTCAATAATATTTTAAGATTAATTTGATCTTCATGAAAACACATCTTTTTAATACTTTTTTCCATATTTTGCATTCGTCGATTTTATTCAACTGGATTATCGGTAATTTAAGAATTTGTCAACGACCATACCATGCTGAAAACACCAGTTCTCGTCCGATCAATGAAGTTAAGCCGCATTGGGCGTGTTCAGTACTTGGATGGGTGTCCGCTTGGGAACACCGCGTGCCGTTGACATCTTTTTTGTTCAATAATATTTTAATATTAATTTGATCTTCATGAAAACACATTTTTTTAATACTTTTTTCCATATTTTGCATTCGTCGATTTTATTCAACTGGATTATCGGTAATTTAAGAATTTGTCAACGACCATACCATGCTGAAAACACCAGTTCTCGTCCGATCACTGAAGTTAAGCAGCATTGGGCGCGGTCAGTACTTGGATGGGTGACCGCTTGGGAACACCGCGTGCCGTTGACATCTTTTTTGTTCAATAATATTTTAAGATTATTTTGATCTTCATGAAAACACATCTTTTGCATACTTTTTTCCATATTTTGCATTCGTCGATTTTCTTCAACTGGATTATCGGTAATTTAAGAATTTGTCAACGACCATACCATGGTGAAAACACCTGTTCTCATCCGATCATTGAAGTTAAGCAGCATTGGGCGCGTTCAGTACTTGGATGGGTGTCCGCTTGGGAACACCGCGTGCCGTTGACATCTTTTTTGTTCAATAATATTTTAATATTAATTTGATCTTCATGAAAACACATTTTTTTAATACTTTTTTCCATATTTTGCATTCGTCGATTTTATTTAACTGGATTATCGGTAACTTAAGAATTTGTCAACGACCATACCATGCTGAAAACACCAGTTCTCGTCCGATCACTGAAGTTAAGCAGCATTGGGCGCAGTCAGTACTTGGATGGGTGACCGCTTGGGAACACCGCGTGCCGTTGACATCTTTTTTGTTCAATAATATTTTAAGATTAATTTGATCTTCATGAAAACACATCTTTTGCATACTTTTTTCCATATTTTGCATTTGTCGATTTTCTTCAACTGGATTATCGGTAATTTAAGAATTTGTCAACGACCATACCATGGTGAAAACACCTGTTCTCATCCGATCATTGAAGTTAAGCAGCATTGGGCGCGTTCAGTACTTGGATGGGTGTCCGCTTGGGAACACCGCGTGCCGTTGACATCTTTTTTGTTCAATAATATTTTAATATTAATTTGATCTTCATGAAAACACATTTTTTTAATACTTTTTTCCATATTTTGCATTCGTCGATTTTATTCAACTGGATTATCGGTAATTTAAGAATTTGTCAACGACCATACCATGCTGAAAACACCAGTTCTGGGGTTCTGGACGACCGCGAGAGTGTCAACACGTGTCTGTAGTAGCTCCGCTATTATTCAGTCACGAGTATTTCTATCTGGTCGTTATCAAAACAAAAAAGTGTCTCAACTGTGCGCGAAAAGCAGCCGATCAGATCGGCTAAATATTAAAGTGGATCCATGTAGTCCTGATGGGGAAAGTCCCAAAAATTATCGGTGGAATTTCCCGAGCCTAACGACAGCCAATATGGCGTCGCCTAGATCGGTGCATCGCCCTAAACGCGGGATATCGGAGGATCGCAGCAACGCCGATCCATCAGCAACACCGCCGATAAAACGTGACCCTAAGGTGCAGAAACTCAATCTATTGGAACTGGACAAACTTTATAAGAAAGTGCGTAGTGACAGTAATCTACCGAAAAATAGTATTAGTAAAATCGTCCCGAATCTCGCGGGAGGACGCGGTGCGCGTCACAAGGAAACGCAGCCCGGCCACGCTGCGCCATCTTCCAGCAGCAACGAGCAAGCTGCAGCTATCGATCGTCGATCGACAGAATGGCAACTTCCGAAAAAACCCGCGAGAGTGCGCGCCAACACGGATCCCACTTCGCAGGCTGACGAGTATATGGAAACCAACCGGTTCGACTCTCTCTCAGACTCCGATGATAACGAGAGCCCTAGCCTCACGCAGGAGCAAACCGAGCCAAAGAAGAAATCGGGCAGGCCCCCACCGATTCACACCATCAATTCAAACATTAATCAAATAGTGACGCTTCTGACAACCAACAAGTTGCCAAAAACCTCATTTATGGTTAATCAAACGGATAATGACAGACACACGATTTTGTCGCGAGATATGGCGAGTTACGAAGCGATCAAGACCCTGCTGGTCGCTAATAACGCTCAATTTTTTACATTCACGCCGAAATCGCAGCGCCCAAAGACTCTAATTCTCAAAGGAATCAAAGGCGATTTCTCCGACGAAGAAATCAAGAGAGAACTTGAGCATCTGAATCTTGCTAATGCTACAATAGTGAAAGTGGCAAAGTTTCAATACGACAAAAAAAACACGGATAGATTTCATCATCTCGTTCAACTCTCGCACGACAGCTCGTCTGTTGACTTATTTAAAGTTAAATCTCTCGCGTACCAACGTGTGCACTGGGAGCATCTAAAAAAACCGACCCTGTTTCAGTGCAAAAACTGCCAACGCCTGGGACACGCCAGCAAAAACTGTCGCCTCCCTCACAGATGTGTGAAGTGCTCACTCAACCATGAGCCCGGTAAATGTTTGATCACACCAAATTCGGAAAAATCATCGCTAAAGTGCGCAAACTGCGGCCTCAATGGACATCCGGCATCTTATAAAGGCTGCCCTTTCCTGAAATTCGCTACAGGGCTAAAGAAAAACCAAACCGCTAGCCGCCAAGAGAGAACGCAGCGCAATATCGCTAAAATCTCCAAATTTTCCACTGCATCAGTCTCCTACGCACACATCGCCAGAACGCCAGCCAGTCGCGAACAACAGCCGTCGCAGCCAATACAGCCGGCACAACCGCCAGCACCAACCCGCCGAACACATGCTAACGACGCCACGCACCACAACAGTGAGGAAAACTCAACGTCACAGGAACCGACCTGGGCAGCCAAATTCAGAGCTGAGTTCGCAGCAGTCGTAACGGATCAGCTCAAATACTTTTCAACCCAAATCGCAAGCAATACTGCCAAAATAGAGTTCCTGATGGGTGCTCTTCTGCAAACGTAAAGAAAATGGCTCATCATTCAAACCAACCCCATTTACTAAGAATTGCAGCTATTAATGTTAATTCTATTATTGCAAATCATCGCAGACTAGAGCTGACTGATTTTTGCAATACGCACAAACACGATATAGTTCTCGTCTCCGAAACGAAACTAAACCCTAAATATAAATTAGCGTTCAAAGACTACGAGATTGTGAGAACTGACCGACCGAACTCGATTCGTGGCGGAGGAACGGCCATTCTCGTTAAAAGAAGTATTAAATATGAAGTGGTGAACTACCCATTTTCTAGTTCCAATCAAGTAGTAGAATTTACAATTATTAAAATAGTCACTGAGCGAAATATAAATCTATTTATAATTAGCATATACGCTACCAATGATAACAGAAAACTAGCGATCGATGAACTAGATGAACTTTTCAACAAACTTAAGCTCTATAAAAATAACCGCCACTATGTACTAGCGGGGGACTTAAATGCAAGACGAAAGCACTGGGGGGATAGATGTACCAACGACCGCGGCCGATTCCTCGGGCAATGGGAAAACGCCAACGCTATCAAATTTAAAGCGCAATTTTACACTCCAATTGAACCAACGTTCAAACCAGCCCACACTTTCTTAGACATAGCGATTGTTGATGCGCGACTAAATGTAACCAATAGCACTGGCAATAAAATTAACACGGTGCCATATGACAGTGACCATAAAGCCATTGAGCTGACGGTCCATTTATCGAACGATTCATGGCCGGAGATTAATAGCGAATCCCAAAACATAAGATATAACTTTAGAGCAACAAAATGGAAATTATTTACCCGCAAACTTGCCGAATCTTTCACAACGGTTATCCCATGTGACAGAAATCTCTCGAGAAATGAAATCGATATTAATTTAGAAAATCTTAATTCGATCATTTCAAATACTATATCCGCCATAGTCCCAAAAATAAAACAAAATGACTCGATCGAGAAATACCGAAATAGCAAAATTAACCGGTTGCAAAAAATGAAATCTTTCCTAGTGTCAACTCTACATAAACTACACAGAACCGATCCATGCTCTCGTCTTAACATTTCCCAAGATGCAAAAGCAGCTTTGAAAATGGCGAGAAATCTATTACACGCCGAATTTCAAAAAGCCTCTGACGCTTACTGGACCAAGCAAATTAAACAAATCAATCACAGAAATCCAGACAAATTTTTCCCAATTATCAACCGTATACTGAGATCTAAGCAACCTATTCAAATCGAGAAACTGCGCATCCATCAGAATAACCAACTACTATTGGATCGAAGCAAATGCAATTTACTAGAAACAGAAAGAGTAGCTGATGAATTTATATTCTCATCAGCTCCAGATAAATTGAACATCATTGGGGCCTTTTACGAGTCAATAAACTCTCCGCGATACCTAAACAGCAACACGAGGCTAAAAGCAATAGTAGATGAGGAAGCCAACCGCATCAAAAGAGAATTTAGCTCTAAGAGACTGAATAACACGACGATCACTATTTTTACCAACGATAACAAATCGAGCAACCCTCAAGAAGAAAACTTCGACTCAAAAATATTCTGCAACTCGACGCAACTGGCAAAAATACTTAAACACCTTCCGAACAAGACTTCTAGTGGCCTGGACAATATCCCACCAATTGTTCTGAAACATCTCCCTCCTAAAATCATTCTAGCGTATACTATTATATTTAACAACGCCATAAACAACTACTATTTCCCTAAAGAGTGGAAATGCGCCAAAGTTCTGCCAATACCAAAAAAAGGGAAAGACCCGTCATTACCCTCGAGTTATAGACCGATCAGCCTCACTCCGAGCATTAGCAAAGTCTACGAAGCTATAATAAATAATAAAATTGTATCATTCTGCAACGCTCATGATATAATCCCAGATAACCAATTCGGCTTCAAACATCAACTCTCCACGGTTCACGCTATCCACAAACTACTATCCGATATTAACACCGACTTAAATAACAGACGCCTGGTGGGGGCGGCCCTTCTGGATCTCGAAAAAGCTTTTGACTCCGTCTGGTTAAATGGATTAATCTTTAAACTGAAACAAAAAAAATTTCCACAATGGCTAATTTTTAATATATGGGATATGATTTCTGATAAAAAATTTCACACTTGGAACGGATCCCTAATATCAACAGAGAAGTTCAAAATAGAGGAAGGATTACAGCAAGGAACTGTAAACTCCCCAGTGCTCTTCAATATCTTTACCAGCGACATATTAAACCTCTTCGACCTAAACTCAGGGAACAACACCGCATCCATAGCCTTCGCAGACGACTACAAATTATATGTGTCTGGGACGAGGCCCCATATTATCCGAGAAAAACTAGAAGAACTAGTCGAAAAAATTAACCAATGGTATATGACATGGAATCTCAGATTGAACCCAGAAAAATGTGAGACTATACTCTATCGGCAACCAGTGAAATGCCTAACAGCAAACAAAAGAAACGGTCGAAATGAATTCCAAATAGAAACCACCGTTCCGGGAACTCAAAACAAAGCAATCATTCCACACAAAAACACTGTAAAATACCTAGGATTCCATATAGACAATCTATTACGAGGAAATCAGCACATTAAGCTACAATTAGATAAAGCAAAGGCAGCGTTCTGGGCGAACAGCAGAATTTTCTATAGCAAAAAGTT
Organism: Pimpla rufipes; assembly: GCA_963932165.1. Classification (NCBI taxonomy): domain Eukaryota; kingdom Metazoa; phylum Arthropoda; class Insecta; order Hymenoptera; family Ichneumonidae; genus Pimpla; species Pimpla rufipes. The sequence goes on along the minus strand of OZ010631.1, from coordinate 11,154,237 downwards.
GACAAAAAAAGCAAAAACGATCCTTTACTTATTATTAATCAGACCGATAATCACGTACGCAGCACCCATCTGGTGGAATATTAACGTCTCATCTATGGAACAACTGCGAGCTTTCGAAAGAAAATGCCTCAGAGCCTGCTGGGGTCTGTACAGATCGCAACACTCAAATTTCTTAAGATTAGTTAGCAACAAAACACTGTACGATACTGCAGATATTCCGCGCATCGATAATTTTATTATCAAACTTACAAGAAATTATCACAGCAATCTTCCGGAAATTGCAAACTCAATAACGAGAGAACTCTCAATAGTTGATGAACGCACGACCGATGAGCAAAATCTGTCAGGATATATCCCTCCGCAAGCATTCAAAATTTTTGACTCGAGAGGTCTCATTCAGAATGCCGAAAACGTTCCAATATTATATCACTGGAGAAGAAACAAAGCGAATAAACGTATTTCCGTAAGGGCCGATGACTTCGTTGAAAATCGAGACAAATTCACGGAATCCACTTCTATCCCAAACAGAGATTTTCAGGATTTCCACAGATTAAAGCTCCGCAAATACTTTTGGCTATCAGCCCACAACGACACAATTAAAGACCTCACCGAGAGGAAAAATCGTTTTGTCGCAGATAACCAGGCAGGTAGATGAGTGTGTCCTCGCCATCGCCACCTACACTACATTTTAAATAGCTAGGCTAACATATCGATGACTTGTTTAAGCCGACTGTAAATAAAATTATTTTTGTAAGTTATATTAAGTTTTGTTATAAGTGATGTTTTTTTAGGATAAGTCGACAGAGATATTGTAAAAGGTGTTTTTACGGAACCACCCGAATTTTTCACCCTTGTTCCTGCGTACGTCGACACGCCTTATAGTGATCAACGAGAATGTTGAATAAACCAAAGATAAAACCTCTCATAGAATATAAAGTGTGTTATACGTGTAAGCCGACAAATGCCTTAGAATGGTTAAGCGGTTCAGATTCCTATTAGATATTAAGTTTGGTTATTTTATATGTTTATTTCTACCAAAGATTTGTTTAAGAGAATGTACAAGGTATAAAGAAATAAATCATTTATTAAAAAAAAAAAAACTGAAAACACCAGTTCTCGTCCGATCACTGAAGTTAAGCAGCATTGGGCGCGGTCAGTACTTGGATGGGTGACCGCTTGGGAACACCGCGTGCCGTTGACATCTTTTTTGTTCAATAATATTTTAAGATTAATTTGATCTTCATGAAAACACATCTTTTGCATACTTTTTTCCATATTTTGCATTCGTCGATTTTCTTCAACTGGATTATCGGTAATTTAAGAATTTGTCAACGACCATACCATGGTGAAAACACCTGTTCTCATCCGATCATTGAAGTTAAGCAGCATTGGGCGCGTTCAGTACTTGGATGGGTGTCCGCTTGGGAACACCGCGTGCCGTTGACATCCTTTTTGTTCGATAATATTTTAAGATTAATTTGGTCTTCATGAAAACACATTTTTTAAAACCTTTTTCCATATTTTGCATTCGTCGATTTTATTCGACTGGATTATCGGTAATTTTAAAATTTGCCAACGACCATACCATGCTGAAAACACCAGTTCTCGTCCGATCACTGAAGTTAAGCAGCATTGGGCGCGGTCAGTACTTGGATGGGTGACCGCTTGGGAACACCGCGTGCCGTTGGCATCCTTTTTGTTCAATAATGTTTTAAGATTCATTTTATCTTTATGGAAACACATTTTTTTAATACTTTTTTGCAATTTTTTCCATTAGGCGTTTTTCTCCAACTGGATTATCGATTATTTAAGAATTTGTCAACGAACATACCATGCTGAAAACACCAGTTCTCGTCCGATCAATGAAGTTAAGCCGCATTGGGCGCGTTCAGTACTTGGATGGGTGTCCGCTTGGGAACACCGCGTGCCGTTGACATCTTTTTTGTTCAATAATATTTTAGTATTAATTTGATCTTCATGAAAACACATTTTTTTAATACTTTTTTCCATATTTTGCATTCGTCGATTTTATTCAACTGGATTATCGGTAATTTAAGAATTTGTCAACGACCATACCATGCTGAAAACACCAGTTCTCGTCCGATCACTGAAGTTAAGCAGCATTGGGCGCGGTCAGTACTTGGATGGGTGACCGCTTGGGAACACCGCGTGCCGTTGACATCTTTTTTGTTCAATAATATTTTAAGATTAATTTGATCTTCATGAAAACACATCTTTTGCATACTTTTTTCCATATTTTGCATTCGTCGATTTTATTCAACTGGATTATCGGTAATTTTAAAATTTGCCAACGACCATACCATGCTGAAAACACCAGTTCTCGTCCGATCACTGAAGTTAAGCAGCATTGGGCGCGGTCAGTACTTGGATGGGTGACCGCTTCGGAACACCGCGTGCCGTTGGCATCCTTTTTGTTCAATAATGTTTTAAGATTCATTTTATCTTTATGGAAACACATTTTTTTAATACTTTTTTGCAATTTTTTCCATTAGGCGTTTTTCTCCAACTGGATTATCGGTTATTTAAGAATTTGTCAACGAACATACCATGCTGAAAACACCAGTTCTCGTCCAATTAATGAAGTTAAGCCGCATTGGGCGCGGTCAGTACTTGGATGGGTGTCCGCTTGGGCACACCGCGTGCCGTTGACATCTTTTTTGTTCAATAATATTTTAATATTAATTTGATCTTCATGAAAACACATTTTTTTAATACTTTTTTCCATATTTTGCATTCGTCGATTTTTTTCAACTGGATTATCGGTAATTTAAGAATTTGTCAACGACCATACCATGCTGAAAACACCAGTTCTCGTCCGATCACTGAAGTTAAGCAGCATTGGGCGCGGTCAGTACTTGGATGGGTGACCGCTTGGGAACACCGCGTGCCGTTGACATCTTTTTTGTTCAATAATATTTTACGATTAATTTGATCTTCATGAAAACACATCTTTTTCATACTTTTTTCCATATTTTGCATTCGTCGATTTTCTTCAACTGGATTATCGGTAATTTAAGAATTAGTCAACTACAATACCATGCTGAAAACACCTGTTCTCATCCGATCATTGAAGATAAGCAGCATTGGGCGCGTTCAGTACTTGGATGGGTGACCGCTTGGGAACACCGCGTGCCGTTGACATCTTTTTTGTTCAATAATATTTTAAGATTAATTTGATCTTCATGAAAACACATCTTTTTAATACTTTTTTCCATATTTTGCATTCGTCGATTTTATTCAACTGGATTATCGGTAATTTAAGAATTTGTCAACGACCATACCATGCTGAAAACACCAGTTCTCGTCCGATCAATGAAGTTAAGCCGCATTGGGCGTGTTCAGTACTTGGATGGGTGTCCGCTTGGGAACACCGCGTGCCGTTGACATCTTTTTTGTTCAATAATATTTTAATATTAATTTGATCTTCATGAAAACACATTTTTTTAATACTTTTTTCCATATTTTGCATTCGTCGATTTTATTCAACTGGATTATCGGTAATTTAAGAATTTGTCAACGACCATACCATGCTGAAAACACCAGTTCTCGTCCGATCACTGAAGTTAAGCAGCATTGGGCGCGGTCAGTACTTGGATGGGTGACCGCTTGGGAACACCGCGTGCCGTTGACATCTTTTTTGTTCAATAATATTTTAAGATTATTTTGATCTTCATGAAAACACATCTTTTGCATACTTTTTTCCATATTTTGCATTCGTCGATTTTCTTCAACTGGATTATCGGTAATTTAAGAATTAGTCAACTACAATACCATGCTGAAAACACCTGTTCTCATCCGATCATTGAAGATAAGCAGCATTGGGCGCGTTCAGTACTTGGATGGGTGACCGCTTGGGAACACCGCGTGCCGTTGACATCTTTTTTGTTCAATAATATTTTAAGATTAATTTGATCTTCATGAAAACACATTTTTTAAATACTCTTTTCCATATTTTGCATTCGTCGATTTTGTTCAACTGGATTATTGGTAATTGAAGAATTTGTCAACGACCATACCATGCTGAAAACACCAGTTCTTGTCCGATCACTGAAGTTAAGTAGCATTGGGCGCTGTCAGTACTTGGATGGGTGACCGCTTGGGAACACCGCGTGCCGTTGACATCCTTTTTGTTTAATAATATTTTAAGATTAATATGATCTTCATCAAAACACATTTTTTAATTACTCTTTTCCATATTTTGCTTTTGTCGATTTTCATAAACTGGATTATCGGTAATTTAAGAATTTGTCAACGATCATACCATGCTGAAAACACCAGTTCTCGTCCGATCACTGAAGTTAAGCAGCATTGGGCGCGGTCAGTACTTGGATGGGTGACCGCTTGGGAACACCGCATGCCGTTGTCATCCTTTTTGTTCAATAATATTTAAGATTAATTTTATCTTTATGGAAACACATTTTTTAAATACTTTTTTGCAATTTTTTCCATTAGCCGTTTTTCTCCAACTGGATTATCGGTTGTTTAAGAATTTGTCAACGACCACACCATGCTGTAAACACCAGTTCTCGTCCGATCACTGAAGTTAAGCAGCATTGGGCGCGGTCAGTACTTGGATGGGTGACCGCTTGGGAACACCGCGTGCCGTTGACATCTTTTTTGTTCAATAATATTTTAAGATTAATTTGATCTTCATGAAAACACATCTTTTTAATACTTTTTTCCATATTTTGCATTCGTCGATTTTATTCAACTGGATTATCGGTAATTTAAGAATTTGTCAACGACCATACCATGCTGAAAACACCAGTTCTCGTCCGATCACTGAAGTTAAGCAGCATTGGGCGCGGTCAGTACTTGGATGGGTGACCGCTTGGGAACACCGCGTGCCGTTGACATCTTTTTTGTTCAATAATATTTTAAGATTAATTTGATCTTCATGAAAACACATCTTTTGCATACTTTTTTCCATATTTTGCATTCGTCGATTTTCTTCAACTGGATTATCGGTAATTTAAGAATTTGTCAACGACCATACCATGGTGAAAACACCTGTTCTCATCCGATCATTGAAGTTAAGCAGCATTGGGCGCGTTCAGTACTTGGATGGGTGTCCGCTTGGGAACACCGCGTGCCGTTGACATCCTTTTTGTTCGATAATATTTTAAGATTAATTTGGTCTTCATGAAAACACATTTTTTAAAACCTTTTTCCATATTTTGCATTCGTCGATTTTATTCGACTGGATTATCGGTAATTTTAAAATTTGCCAACGACCATACCATGCTGAAAACACCAGTTCTCGTCCGATCACTGAAGTTAAGCAGCATTGGGCGCGGTCAGTACTTGGATGGGTGACCGCTTGGGAACACCGCGTGCCGTTGGCATCCTTTTTGTTCAATAATGTTTTAAGATTCATTTTATCTTTATGGAAACACATTTTTTTAATACTTTTTTGCAATTTTTTCCATTAGGCGTTTTTCTCCAACTGGATTATCGATTATTTAAGAATTTGTCAACGAACATACCATGCTGAAAACACCAGTTCTCGTCCGATCAATGAAGTTAAGCCGCATTGGGCGCGTTCAGTACTTGGATGGGTGTCCGCTTGGGAACACCGCGTGCCGTTGACATCTTTTTTGTTCAATAATATTTTAATATTAATTTGATCTTCATGAAAACACATTTTTTTAATACTTTTTTCCATATTTTGCATTCGTCGATTTTATTCAACTGGATTATCGGTAATTTAAGAATTTGTCAACGACCATACCATGCTGAAAACACCAGTTCTCGTCCGATCACTGAAGTTAAGCAGCATTGGGCGCGGTCAGTACTTGGATGGGTGACCGCTTGGGAACACCGCGTGCCGTTGACATCTTTTTTGTTCAATAATATTTTAAGATTAATTTGATCTTCATGAAAACACATCTTTTGCATACTTTTTTCCATATTTTGCATTCGTCGATTTTATTCAACTGGATTATCGGTAATTTTAAAATTTGCCAACGACCATACCATGCTGAAAACACCAGTTCTCGTCCGATCACTGAAGTTAAGCAGCATTGGGCGCGGTCAGTACTTGGATGGGTGACCGCTTCGGAACACCGCGTGCCGTTGGCATCCTTTTTGTTCAATAATGTTTTAAGATTCATTTTATCTTTATGGAAACACATTTTTTTAATACTTTTTTGCAATTTTTTCCATTAGGCGTTTTTCTCCAACTGGATTATCGGTTATTTAAGAATTTGTCAACGAACATACCATGCTGAAAACACCAGTTCTCGTCCAATTAATGAAGTTAAGCCGCATTGGGCGCGGTCAGTACTTGGATGGGTGTCCGCTTGGGCACACCGCGTGCCGTTGACATCTTTTTTGTTCAATAATATTTTAATATTAATTTGATCTTCATGAAAACACATTTTTTTAATACTTTTTTCCATATTTTGCATTCGTCGATTTTTTTCAACTGGATTATCGGTAATTTAAGAATTTGTCAACGACCATACCATGCTGAAAACACCAGTTCTCGTCCGATCACTGAAGTTAAGCAGCATTGGGCGCGGTCAGTACTTGGATGGGTGACCGCTTGGGAACACCGCGTGCCGTTGACATCTTTTTTGTTCAATAATATTTTACGATTAATTTGATCTTCATGAAAACACATCTTTTTCATACTTTTTTCCATATTTTGCATTCGTCGATTTTCTTCAACTGGATTATCGGTAATTTAAGAATTAGTCAACTACAATACCATGCTGAAAACACCTGTTCTCATCCGATCATTGAAGATAAGCAGCATTGGGCGCGTTCAGTACTTGGATGGGTGACCGCTTGGGAACACCGCGTGCCGTTGACATCTTTTTTGTTCAATAATATTTTAAGATTAATTTGATCTTCATGAAAACACATCTTTTTAATACTTTTTTCCATATTTTGCATTCGTCGATTTTATTCAACTGGATTATCGGTAATTTAAGAATTTGTCAACGACCATACCATGCTGAAAACACCAGTTCTCGTCCGATCAATGAAGTTAAGCCGCATTGGGCGTGTTCAGTACTTGGATGGGTGTCCGCTTGGGAACACCGCGTGCCGTTGACATCTTTTTTGTTCAATAATATTTTAATATTAATTTGATCTTCATGAAAACACATTTTTTTAATACTTTTTTCCATATTTTGCATTCGTCGATTTTATTCAACTGGATTATCGGTAATTTAAGAATTTGTCAACGACCATACCATGGTGAAAACACCTGTTCTCATCCGATCATTGAAGTTAAGCAGCATTGGGCGCGTTCAGTACTTGGATGGGTGTCCGCTTGGGAACACCGCGTGCCGTTGACATACTTTTTGTTCGATAATATTTTAAGATTAATTTGGTCTTCATGAAAACACATTTTTTAAAACCTTTTTCCATATTTTGCATTCGTCGATTTTATTCAACTGGATTATCGGTAATTTTAAAATTTGCCAACGACCATACCATGCTGAAAACACCAGTTCTCGTCCGATCACTGAAGTTAAGCAGCATTGGGCGCGGTCAGTACTTGGATGGGTGACCGCTTGGGAACACCGCGTGCCGTTGGCATCCTTTTTGTTCAATAATGTTTTAAGATTCATTTTATCTTTATGGAAACACATTTTTTTAATACTTTTTTGCAATTTTTTCCATTAGGCGTTTTTCTCCAACTGGATTATCGGTTATTTAAGAATTTGTCAACGAACATACCATGCTGAAAACACCAGTTCTCGTCCAATTAATGAAGTTAAGCCGCATTGGGCGCGGTCAGTACTTGGATGGGTGTCCGCTTGGGCACACCGCGTGCCGTTGACATCTTTTTTGTTCAATAATATTTTAATATTAATTTGATCTTCATGAAAACACATTTTTTTAATACTTTTTTCCATATTTTGCATTCGTCGATTTTTTTCAACTGGATTATCGGTAATTTAAGAATTTGTCAACGACCATACCATGCTGAAAACACCAGTTCTCGTCCGATCATTGAAGTTAAGCAGCATTGGGCGCGGTCAGTACTTGGATGGGTGACCGCTTGGGAACACCGCGTGCCGTTGACATCTTTTTTGTTCAATAATATTTTACGATTAATTTGATCTTCATGAAAACACATCTTTTTCATACTTTTTTCCATATTTTGCATTCGTCGATTTTCTTCAACTGGATTATCGGTAATTTAAGAATTAGTCAACTACAATACCATGCTGAAAACACCTGTTCTCATCCGATCATTGAAGATAAGCAGCATTGGGCGCGTTCAGTACTTGGATGGGTGACCGCTTGGGAACACCGCGTGCCGTTGACATCCTTTTTGTTCGATAATATTTTAAGATTAATTTGGTCTTCATGAAAACACATTTTTTAAAACCTTTTTCCATATTTTGCATTCGTCGATTTTATTCGACTGGATTATCGGTAATTTTAAAATTTGCCAACGACCATACCATGCTGAAAACACCAGTTCTCGTCCGATCACTGAAGTTAAGCAGCATTGGGCGCGGTCAGTACTTGGATGGGTGACCGCTTGGGAACACCGCGTGCCGTTGGCATCCTTTTTGTTCAATAATGTTTTAAGATTCATTTTATCTTTATGGAAACACATTTTTTTAATACTTTTTTGCAATTTTTTCCATTAGGCGTTTTTCTCCAACTGGATTATCGATTATTTAAGAATTTGTCAACGAACATACCATGCTGAAAACACCAGTTCTCGTCCGATCAATGAAGTTAAGCCGCATTGGGCGCGTTCAGTACTTGGATGGGTGTCCGCTTGGGAACACCGCGTGCCGTTGACATCTTTTTTGTTCAATAATATTTTAATATTAATTTGATCTTCATGAAAACACATTTTTTTAATACTTTTTTCCATATTTTGCATTCGTCGATTTTATTCAACTGGATTATCGGTAATTTAAGAATTTGTCAACGACCATACCATGCTGAAAACACCAGTTCTCGTCCGATCACTGAAGTTAAGCAGCATTGGGCGCGGTCAGTACTTGGATGGGTGACCGCTTGGGAACACCGCGTGCCGTTGACATCTTTTTTGTTCAATAATATTTTAAGATTAATTTGATCTTCATGAAAACACATCTTTTGCATACTTTTTTCCATATTTTGCATTCGTCGATTTTATTCAACTGGATTATCGGTAATTTTAAAATTTGCCAACGACCATACCATGCTGAAAACACCAGTTCTCGTCCGATCACTGAAGTTAAGCAGCATTGGGCGCGGTCAGTACTTGGATGGGTGACCGCTTCGGAACACCGCGTGCCGTTGGCATCCTTTTTGTTCAATAATGTTTTAAGATTCATTTTATCTTTATGGAAACACATTTTTTTAATACTTTTTTGCAATTTTTTCCATTAGGCGTTTTTCTCCAACTGGATTATCGGTTATTTAAGAATTTGTCAACGAACATACCATGCTGAAAACACCAGTTCTCGTCCAATTAATGAAGTTAAGCCGCATTGGGCGCGGTCAGTACTTGGATGGGTGTCCGCTTGGGCACACCGCGTGCCGTTGACATCTTTTTTGTTCAATAATATTTTAATATTAATTTGATCTTCATGAAAACACATTTTTTTAATACTTTTTTCCATATTTTGCATTCGTCGATTTTTTTCAACTGGATTATCGGTAATTTAAGAATTTGTCAACGACCATACCATGCTGAAAACACCAGTTCTCGTCCGATCACTGAAGTTAAGCAGCATTGGGCGCGGTCAGTACTTGGATGGGTGACCGCTTGGGAACACCGCGTGCCGTTGACATCTTTTTTGTTCAATAATATTTTACGATTAATTTGATCTTCATGAAAACACATCTTTTTCATACTTTTTTCCATATTTTGCATTCGTCGATTTTCTTCAACTGGATTATCGGTAATTTAAGAATTAGTCAACTACAATACCATGCTGAAAACACCTGTTCTCATCCGATCATTGAAGATAAGCAGCATTGGGCGCGTTCAGTACTTGGATGGGTGACCGCTTGGGAACACCGCGTGCCGTTGACATCTTTTTTGTTCAATAATATTTTAAGATTAATTTGATCTTCATGAAAACACATCTTTTTAATACTTTTTTCCATATTTTGCATTCGTCGATTTTATTCAACTGGATTATCGGTAATTTAAGAATTTGTCAACGACCATACCATGCTGAAAACACCAGTTCTCGTCCGATCAATGAAGTTAAGCCGCATTGGGCGTGTTCAGTACTTGGATGGGTGTCCGCTTGGGAACACCGCGTGCCGTTGACATCTTTTTTGTTCAATAATATTTTAATATTAATTTGATCTTCATGAAAACACATTTTTTTAATACTTTTTTCCATATTTTGCATTCGTCGATTTTATTCAACTGGATTATCGGTAATTTAAGAATTTGTCAACGACCATACCATGGTGAAAACACCTGTTCTCATCCGATCATTGAAGTTAAGCAGCATTGGGCGCGTTCAGTACTTGGATGGGTGTCCGCTTGGGAACACCGCGTGCCGTTGACATACTTTTTGTTCGATAATATTTTAAGATTAATTTGGTCTTCATGAAAACACATTTTTTAAAACCTTTTTCCATATTTTGCATTCGTCGATTTTATTCAACTGGATTATCGGTAATTTTAAAATTTGCCAACGACCATACCATGCTGAAAACACCAGTTCTCGTCCGATCACTGAAGTTAAGCAGCATTGGGCGCGGTCAGTACTTGGATGGGTGACCGCTTGGGAACACCGCGTGCCGTTGGCATCCTTTTTGTTCAATAATGTTTTAAGATTCATTTTATCTTTATGGAAACACATTTTTTTAATACTTTTTTGCAATTTTTTCCATTAGGCGTTTTTCTCCAACTGGATTATCGGTTATTTAAGAATTTGTCAACGAACATACCATGCTGAAAACACCAGTTCTCGTCCAATTAATGAAGTTAAGCCGCATTGGGCGCGGTCAGTACTTGGATAGGTGTCCGCTTGGGCACACCGCGTGCCGTTGACATCTTTTTTGTTCAATAATATTTTAATATTAATTTGATCTTCATGAAAACACATTTTTTTAATACTTTTTTCCATATTTTGCATTCGTCGATTTTTTTCAACTGGATTATCGGTAATTTAAGAATTTGTCAACGACCATACCATGCTGAAAACACCAGTTCTCGTCCGATCATTGAAGTTAAGCAGCATTGGGCGCGGTCAGTACTTGGATGGGTGACCGCTTGGGAACACCGCGTGCCGTTGACATCTTTTTTGTTCAATAATATTTTACGATTAATTTGATCTTCATGAAAACACATCTTTTTCATACTTTTTTCCATATTTTGCATTCGTCGATTTTCTTCAACTGGATTATCGGTAATTTAAGAATTAGTCAACTACAATACCATGCTGAAAACACCTGTTCTCATCCGATCATTGAAGATAAGCAGCATTGGGCGCGTTCAGTACTTGGATGGGTGACCGCTTGGGAACACCGCGTGCCGTTGACATCTTTTTTGTTCAATAATATTTTAAGATTAATTTGATCTTCATGAAAACACATTTTTTAAATACTCTTTTCCATATTTTGCATTCGTCGATTTTGTTCAACTGGATTATTGGTAATTGAAGAATTTGTCAACGACCATACCATGCTGAAAACACCAGTTCTTGTCCGATCACTGAAGTTAAGTAGCATTGGGCGCTGTCAGTACTTGGATGGGTGACCGCTTGGGAACACCGCGTGCCGTTGACATCCTTTTTGTTTAATAATATTTTAAGATTAATATGATCTTCATCAAAACACATTTTTTAATTACTCTTTTCCATATTTTGCTTTTGTCGATTTTCTTAAACTGGATTATCGGTAATTTAAGAATTTGTCAACGATCATACCATGCTGAAAACACCAGTTCTCGTCCGATCACTGAAGTTAAGCAGCATTGGGCGCGGTCAGTACTTGGATGGGTGACCGCTTGGGAACACCGCATGCCGTTGTCATCCTTTTTGTTCAATAATATTTAAGATTAATTTTATCTTTATGGAAACACATTTTTTAAATACTTTTTTGCAATTTTTTCCATTAGCCGTTTTTCTCCAACTGGATTATCGGTTGTTTAAGAATTTGTCAACGACCACACCATGCTGAAAACACCAGTTCTCGTCCGATCACTGAAGTTAAGCAGCATTGGGCGCGGTCAGTACTTGGATGGGTGACCGCTTGGGAACACCGCGTGCCGTTGACATCTTTTTTGTTCAATAATATTTTAAGATTAATTTGATCTTCATGAAAACACATCTTTTTAATACTTTTTTCCATATTTTGCATTCGTCGATTTTATTCAACTGGATTATCGGTAATTTAAGAATTTGTCAACGACCATACCATGCTGAAAACACCAGTTCTCGTCCGATCACTGAAGTTAAGCAGCATTGGGCGCGGTCAGTACTTGGATGGGTGACCGCTTGGGAACACCGCGTGCCGTTGACATCTTTTTTGTTCAATAATATTTTAAGATTAATTTGATCTTCATGAAAACACATCTTTTGCATACTTTTTTCCATATTTTGCATTCGTCGATTTTCTTCAACTGGATTATCGGTAATTTAAGAATTTGTCAACGACCATACCATGGTGAAAACACCTGTTCTCATCCGATCATTGAAGTTAAGCAGCATTGGGCGCGTTCAGTACTTGGATGGGTGTCCGCTTGGGAACACCGCGTGCCGTTGACATCCTTTTTGTTCGATAATATTTTAAGATTAATTTGGTCTTCATGAAAACACATTTTTTAAAACCTTTTTCCATATTTTGCATTCGTCGATTTTATTCGACTGGATTATCGGTAATTTTAAAATTTGCCAACGACCATACCATGCTGAAAACACCAGTTCTCGTCCGATCACTGAAGTTAAGCAGCATTGGGCGCGGTCAGTACTTGGATGGGTGACCGCTTGGGAACACCGCGTGCCGTTGGCATCCTTTTTGTTCAATAATGTTTTAAGATTCATTTTATCTTTATGGAAACACATTTTTTTAATACTTTTTTGCAATTTTTTCCATTAGGCGTTTTTCTCCAACTGGATTATCGATTATTTAAGAATTTGTCAACGAACATACCATGCTGAAAACACCAGTTCTCGTCCGATCAATGAAGTTAAGCCGCATTGGGCGCGTTCAGTACTTGGATGGGTGTCCGCTTGGGAACACCGCGTGCCGTTGACATCTTTTTTGTTCAATAATATTTTAATATTAATTTGATCTTCATGAAAACACATTTTTTTAATACTTTTTTCCATATTTTGCATTCGTCGATTTTATTCAACTGGATTATCGGTAATTTAAGAATTTGTCAACGACCATACCATGCTGAAAACACCAGTTCTCGTCCGATCACTGAAGTTAAGCAGCATTGGGCGCGGTCAGTACTTGGATGGGTGACCGCTTGGGAACACCGCGTGCCGTTGACATCTTTTTTGTTCAATAATATTTTAAGATTAATTTGATCTTCATGAAAACACATCTTTTGCATACTTTTTTCCATATTTTGCATTCGTCGATTTTCTTCAACTGGATTATCGGTAATTTAAGAATTTGTCAACGACCATACCATGGTGAAAACACCTGTTCTCATCCGATCATTGAAGTTAAGCAGCATTGGGCGCGTTCAGTACTTGGATGGGTGTCCGCTTGGGAACACCGCGTGCCGTTGACATCCTTTTTGTTCGATAATATTTTAAGATTAATTTGGTCTTCATGAAAACACATTTTTTAAAACCTTTTTCCATATTTTGCATTCGTCGATTTTATTCAACTGGATTATCGGTAATTTTAAAATTTGCCAACGACCATACCATGCTGAAAACACCAGTTCTCGTCCGATCACTGAAGTTAAGCAGCATTGGGCGCGGTCAGTACTTGGATGGGTGACCGCTTGGGAACACCGCGTGCCGTTGGCATCCTTTTTGTTCAATAATGTTTTAAGATTCATTTTATCTTTATGGAAACACATTTTTTTAATACTTTTTTGCAATTTTTTCCATTAGGCGTTTTTCTCCAACTGGATTATCGGTTATTTAAGAATTTGTCAACGAACATACCATGCTGAAAACACCAGTTCTCGTCCAATTAATGAAGTTAAGCCGCATTGGGCGCGGTCAGTACTTGGATGGGTGTCCGCTTGGGCACACCGCGTGCCGTTGACATCTTTTTTGTTCAATAATATTTTAATATTAATTTGATCTTCATGAAAACACATTTTTTTAATACTTTTTTCCATATTTTGCATTCGTCGATTTTTTTCAACTGGATTATCGGTAATTTAAGAATTTGTCAACGACCATACCATGCTGAAAACACCAGTTCTCGTCCGATCACTGAAGTTAAGCAGCATTGGGCGCGGTCAGTACTTGGATGGGTGACCGCTTGGGAACACCGCGTGCCGTTGACATCTTTTTTGTTCAATAATATTTTACGATTAATTTGATCTTCATGAAAACACATCTTTTTCATACTTTTTTCCATATTTTGCATTCGTCGATTTTCTTCAACTGGATTATCGGTAATTTAAGAATTAGTCAACTACAAAACCATGCTGAAAACACCTGTTCTCATCCGATCATTGAAGATAAGCAGCATTGGGCGCGTTCAGTACTTGGATGGGTGACCGCTTGGGAACACCGCGTGCCGTTGACATCTTTTTTGTTCAATAATATTTTAAGATTAATTTGATCTTCATGAAAACACATTTTTTAAATACTCTTTTCCATATTTTGCATTCGTCGATTTTGTTCAACTGGATTATTGGTAATTGAAGAATTTGTCAACGACCATACCATGCTGAAAACACCAGTTCTTGTCCGATCACTGAAGTTAAGTAGCATTGGGCGCTGTCAGTACTTGGATGGGTGACCGCTTGGGAACACCGCGTGCCGTTGACATCCTTTTTGTTTAATAATATTTTAAGATTAATATGATCTTCATCAAAACACATTTTTTAATTACTCTTTTCCATATTTTGCTTTTGTCGATTTTCTTAAACTGGATTATCGGTAATTTAAGAATTTGTCAACGATCATACCATGCTGAAAACACCAGTTCTCGTCCGATCACTGAAGTTAAGCAGCATTGGGCGCGGTCAGTACTTGGATGGGTGACCGCTTGGGAACACCGCATGCCGTTGTCATCCTTTTTGTTCAATAATATTTAAGATTAATTTTATCTTTATGGAAACACATTTTTTAAATACTTTTTTGCAATTTTTTCCATTAGCCGTTTTTCTCCAACTGGATTATCGGTTGTTTAAGAATTTGTCAACGACCACACCATGCTGAAAACACCAGTTCTCGTCCGATCACTGAAGTTAAGCAGCATTGGGCGCGGTCAGTACTTGGATGGGTGACCGCTTGGGAACACCGCGTGCCGTTGACATCTTTTTTGTTCAATAATATTTTAAGATTAATTTGATCTTCATGAAAACACATCTTTTTAATACTTTTTTCCATATTTTGCATTCGTCGATTTTATTCAACTGGATTATCGGTAATTTAAGAATTTGTCAACGACCATACCATGGTGAAAACACCTGTTCTCATCCGATCATTGAAGTTAAGCAGCATTGGGCGCGTTCAGTACTTGGATGGGTGTCCGCTTGGGAACACCGCGTGCCGTTGACATCTTTTTTGTTCAATAATATTTTAATATTAATTTGATCTTCATGAAAACACATTTTTTTAATACTTTTTTCCATATTTTGCATTCGTCGATTTTATTCAACTGGATTATCGGTAATTTAAGAATTTGTCAACGACCATACCATGCTGAAAACACCAGTTCTCGTCCGATCACTGAAGTTAAGCAGCATTGGGCGCGGTCAGTACTTGGATGGGTGACCGCTTGGGAACACCGCGTGCCGTTGACATCTTTTTTGTTCAATAATATTTTAAGATTAATTTGATCTTCATGAAAACACATCATTTGCATACTTTTTTCCATATTTTGCATTCGTCGATTTTCTTCAACTGGATTATCGGTAATTTAAGAATTTGTCAACGACCATACCATGGTGAAAACACCTGTTCTCATCCGATCATTGAAGTTAAGCAGCATTGGGCGCGGTCAGTACTTGGATGGGTGACCGCTTGGGAACACCGCGTGCCGTTGACATCTTTTTTGTTCAATAATATTTTAAGATTAATTTGATCTTCATGAAAACACATCTTTTGCATACTTTTTTCCATATTTTGCATTCGTCGATTTTCTTCAACTGGATTATCGGTAATTTAAGAATTTGTCAACGACCATACCATGGTGAAAACACCTGTTCTCATCCGATCATTGAAGTTAAGCAGCATTGGGCGCGTTCAGTACTTGGATGGGTGTCCGCTTGGGAACACCGCGTGCCGTTGACATCCTTTTTGTTCGATAATATTTTAAGATTAATTTGGTCTTCATGAAAACACATTTTTTAAAACCTTTTTAGATATTTTGCATTCGTCGATTTTATTCGACTGGATTATCGGTAATTTTAAAATTTGCCAACGACCATACCATGCTGAAAACACCAGTTCTCGTCCGATCACTGAAGTTAAGCAGCATTGGGCGCGGTCAGTACTTGGATGGGTGACCGCTTGGGAACACCGCGTGCCGTTGGCATCCTTTTTGTTCAATAATGTTTTAAGATTCATTTTATCTTTATGGAAACACATTTTTTTAATACTTTTTTGCAATTTTTTCCATTAGGCGTTTTTCTCCAACTGGATTATCGATTATTTAAGAATTTGTCAACGAACATACCATGCTGAAAACACCAGTTCTCGTCCGATCAATGAAGTTAAGCCGCATTGGGCGCGTTCAGTACTTGGATGGGTGTCCGCTTGGGAACACCGCGTGCCGTTGACATCTTTTTTGTTCAATAATATTTTAATATTAATTTGATCTTCATGAAAACACATTTTTTTAATACTTTTTTCCATATTTTGCATTCGTCGATTTTATTCAACTGGATTATCGGTAATTTAAGAATTTGTCAACGACCATACCATGCTGAAAACACCAGTTCTCGTCCGATCACTGAAGTTAAGCAGCATTGGGCGCGGTCAGTACTTGGATGGGTGACCGCTTGGGAACACCGCGTGCCGTTGACATCTTTTTTGTTCAATAATATTTTAAGATTAATTTGATCTTCATGAAAACACATCTTTTGCATACTTTTTTCCATATTTTGCATTCGTCGATTTTCTTCAACTGGATTATCGGTAATTTAAGAATTTGTCAACGACCATACCATGGTGAAAACACCTGTTCTCATCCGATCATTGAAGTTAAGCAGCATTGGGCGCGTTCAGTACTTGGATGGGTGTCCGCTTGGGAACACCGCGTGCCGTTGACATCCTTTTTGTTCGATAATATTTTAAGATTAATTTGGTCTTCATGAAAACACATTTTTTAAAACCTTTTTCCATATTTTGCATTCGTCGATTTTATTCAACTGGATTATCGGTAATTTTAAAATTTGCCAACGACCATACCATGCTGAAAACACCAGTTCTCGTCCGATCACTGAAGTTAAGCAGCATTGGGCGCGGTCAGTACTTGGATGGGTGACCGCTTGGGAACACCGCGTGCCGTTGGCATCCTTTTTGTTCAATAATGTTTTAAGATTCATTTTATCTTTATGGAAACACATTTTTTTAATACTTTTTTGCAATTTTTTCCATTAGGCGTTTTTCTCCAACTGGATTATCGGTTATTTAAGAATTTGTCAACGAACATACCATGCTGAAAACACCAGTTCTCGTCCAATTAATGAAGTTAAGCCGCATTGGGCGCGGTCAGTACTTGGATGGGTGTCCGCTTGGGCACACCGCGTGCCGTTGACATCTTTTTTGTTCAATAATATTTTAATATTAATTTGATCTTCATGAAAACACATTTTTTTAATACTTTTTTCCATATTTTGCATTCGTCGATTTTCTTCAACTGGATTATCGGTAATTTAAGAATTAGTCAACTACAATACCATGCTGAAAACACCTGTTCTCATCCGATCATTGAAGATAAGCAGCATTGGGCGCGTTCAGTACTTGGATGGGTGACCGCTTGGGAACACCGCGTGCCGTTGACATCTTTTTTGTTCAATAATATTTTAAGATTAATTTGATCTTCATGAAAACACATTTTTTAAATACTCTTTTCCATATTTTGCATTCGTCGATTTTGTTCAACTGGATTATTGGTAATTGAAGAATTTGTCAACGACCATACCATGCTGAAAACACCAGTTCTTTTCCGATCACTGAAGTTAAGTAGCATTGGGCGCTGTCAGTACTTGGATGGGTGACCGCTTGGGAACACCGCGTGCCGTTGACATCCTTTTTGTTTAATAATATTTTAAGATTAATATGATCTTCATCAAAACACATTTTTTAATTACTCTTTTCCATATTTTGCTTTTGTCGATTTTCTTAAACTGGATTATCGGTAATTTAAGAATTTGTCAACGATCATACCATGCTAAAAACACCAGTTCTCGTCCGATCACTGAAGTTAAGCAGCATTGGGCGCGGTCAGTACTTGGATGGGTGACCGCTTGGGAACACCGCATGCCGTTGTCATCCTTTTTGTTCAATAATATTTAAGATTAATTTTATCTTTATGGAAACACATTTTTTAAATACTTTTTTGCAATTTTTTCCATTAGCCGTTTTTCTCCAACTGGATTATCGGTTGTTTAAGAATTTGTCAACGACCACACCATGCTGAAAACACCAGTTCTCGTCCGATCACTGAAGTTAAGCAGCATTGGGCGCGGTCAGTACTTGGATGGGTGACCGCTTGGGAACACCGCGTGCCGTTGACATCTTTTTTGTTCAATAATATTTTAAGATTAATTTGATCTTCATGAAAACACATCTTTTTAATACTTTTTTCCATATTTTGCATTCGTCGATTTTATTCAACTGGATTATCGGTAATTTAAGAATTTGTCAACGACCATACCATGCTGAAAACACCAGTTCTCGTCCGATCAATGAAGTTAAGCCGCATTGGGCGTGTTCAGTACTTGGATGGGTGTCCGCTTGGGAACACCGCGTGCCGTTGACATCTTTTTTGTTCAATAATATTTTAATATTAATTTGATCTTCATGAAAACACATTTTTTTAATACTTTTTTCCATATTTTGCATTCGTCGATTTTATTCAACTGGATTATCGGTAATTTAAGAATTTGTCAACGACCATACCATGCTGAAAACACCAGTTCTCGTCCGATCACTGAAGTTAAGCAGCATTGGGCGCGGTCAGTACTTGGATGGGTGACCGCTTGGGAACACCGCGTGCCGTTGACATCTTTTTTGTTCAATAATATTTTAAGATTATTTTGATCTTCATGAAAACACATCTTTTGCATACTTTTTTCCATATTTTGCATTCGTCGATTTTCTTCAACTGGATTATCGGTAATTTAAGAATTTGTCAACGACCATACCATGGTGAAAACACCTGTTCTCATCCGATCATTGAAGTTAAGCAGCATTGGGCGCGTTCAGTACTTGGATGGGTGTCCGCTTGGGAACACCGCGTGCCGTTGACATCTTTTTTGTTCAATAATATTTTAATATTAATTTGATCTTCATGAAAACACATTTTTTTAATACTTTTTTCCATATTTTGCATTCGTCGATTTTATTCAACTGGATTATCGGTAACTTAAGAATTTGTCAACGACCATACCATGCTGAAAACACCAGTTCTCGTCCGATCACTGAAGTTAAGCAGCATTGGGCGCGGTCAGTACTTGGATGGGTGACCGCTTGGGAACACCGCGTGCCGTTGACATCTTTTTTGTTCAATAATATTTTAAGATTAATTTGATCTTCATGAAAACACATCTTTTGCATACTTTTTTCCATATTTTGCATTTGTCGATTTTCTTCAACTGGATTATCGGTAATTTAAGAATTTGTCAACGACCATACCATGGTGAAAACACCTGTTCTCATCCGATCATTGAAGTTAAGCAGCATTGGGCGCGTTCAGTACTTGGATGGGTGTCCGCTTGGGAACACCGCGTGCCGTTGACATCTTTTTTGTTCAATAATATTTTAATATTAATTTGATCTTCATGAAAACACATTTTTTTAATACTTTTTTCCATATTTTGCATTCGTCGATTTTATTCAACTGGATTATCGGTAATTTAAGAATTTGTCAACGACCATACCATGCTGAAAACACCAGTTCTCGTCCGATCACTGAAGTTAAGCAGCATTGGGCGCGGTCAGTACTTGGATGGGTGACCGCTTGGGAACACCGCGTGCCGTTGACATCTTTTTTGTTCAATAATATTTTAAGATTAATTTGATCTTCATGAAAACACATCTTTTGCATACTTTTTTCCATATTTTGCATTCGTCGATTTTCTTCAACTGGATTATCGGTAATTTAAGAATTTGTCAACGACCATACCATGGTGAAAACACCTGTTCTCATCCGATCATTGAAGTTAAGCAGCATTGGGCGCGTTCAGTACTTGGATGGGTGTCCGCTTGGGAACACCGCGTGCCGTTGACATCCTTTTTGTTCGATAATATTTTAAGATTAATTTGGTCTTCATGAAAACACATTTTTTTAATACTTTTTTCCATATTTTGCATTCGTCGATTTTATTCAACTGGATTATCGGTAATTTAAGAATTTGTCAACGACCATACCATGCTGAAAACACCAGTTCTCGTCCGATCACTGAAGTTAAGCAGCATTGGGCGCGGTCAGTACTTGGATGGGTGACCGCTTGGGAACACCGCGTGCCGTTGACATCTTTTTTGTTCAATAATATTTTAAGATTAATTTGATCTTCATGAAAACACATCTTTTGCATACTTTTTTCCATATTTTGCATTCGTCGATTTTCTTCAACTGGATTATCGGTAATTTAAGAATTTGTCAACGACCATACCATGGTGAAAACACCTGTTCTCATCCGATCATTGAAGTTAAGCAGCATTGGGCGCGTTCAGTACTTGGATGGGTGTCCGCTTGGGAACACCGCGTGCCGTTGACATCCTTTTTGTTCGATAATATTTTAAGATTAATTTGGTCTTCATGAAAACACATTTTTTAAAACCTTTTTCCATATTTTGCATTCGTCGATTTTATTCGACTGGATTATCGGTAATTTTAAAATTTGCCAACGACCATACCATGCTGAAAACACCAGTTCTCGTCAGATCACTGAAGTTAAGCAGCATTGGGCGCGGTCAGTACTTGGATGGGTGACCGCTTGGGAACACCGCGTGCCGTTGGCATCCTTTTTGTTCAATAATGTTTTAAGATTCATTTTATCTTTATGGAAACACATTTTTTTAATACTTTTTTGCAATTTTTTCCATTAGGCGTTTTTCTCCAACTGGATTATCGATTATTTAAGAATTTGTCAACGAACATACCATGCTGAAAACACCAGTTCTCGTCCGATCAATGAAGTTAAGCCGCATTGGGCGCGTTCAGTACTTGGATGGGTGTCCGCTTGGGAACACCGCGTGCCGTTAACATCTTTTTTGTTCAATAATATTTTAATATTAATTTGATCTTCATGAAAACACATTTTTTTAATACTTTTTTCCATATTTTGCATTCGTCGATTTTATTCAACTGGATTATCGGTAATTTAAGAATTTGTCAACGACCATACCATGCTGAAAACACCAGTTCTCGTCCGATCACTGAAGTTAAGCAGCATTGGGCGCGGTCAGTACTTGGATGGGTGACCGCTTGGGAACACCGCGTGCCGTTGACATCTTTTTTGTTCAATAATATTTTAAGATTAATTTGATCTTCATGAAAACACATCTTTTGCATACTTTTTTCCATATTTTGCATTCGTCGATTTTCTTCAACTGGATTATCGGTAATTTAAGAATTTGTCAACGACCATACCATGGTGAAAACACCTGTTCTCATCCGATCATTGAAGTTAAGCAGCATTGGGCGCGTTCAGTACTTGGATGTGTGTCCGCTTGGGAACACCGCGTGCCGTTGACATACTTTTTGTTCGATAATATTTTAAGATTAATTTGGTCTTCATGAAAACACATTTTTTAAAACCTTTTTCCATATTTTGCATTCGTCGATTTTATTCAACTGGATTATCGGTAATTTTAAAATTTGCCAACGACCATACCATGCTGAAAACACCAGTTCTCGTCCGATCACTGAAGTTAAGCAGCATTGGGCGCGGTCAGTACTTGGATGGGTGACCGCTTGGGAACACCGCGTGCCGTTGGCATCCTTTTTGTTCAATAATGTTTTAAGATTCATTTTATCTTTATGGAAACACATTTTTTTAATACTTTTTTGCAATTTTTTCCATTAGGCGTTTTTCTCCAACTGGATTATCGGTTATTTAAGAATTTGTCAACGAACATACCATGCTGAAAACACCAGTTCTCGTCCAATTAATGAAGTTAAGCAGCATTGGGCGCGGTCAGTACTTGGATGGGTGTCCGCTTGGGCACACCGCGTGCCGTTGACATCTTTTTTGTTCAATAATATTTTAATATTAATTTGATCTTCATGAAAACACATTTTTTTAATACTTTTTTCCATATTTTGCATTCGTCGATTTTTTTCAACTGGATTATCGGTAATTTAAGAATTTGTCAACGACCATACCATGCTGAAAACACCAGTTCTCGTCCGATCATTGAAGTTAAGCAGCATTGGGCGCGGTCAGTACTTGGATGGGTGACCGCTTGGGAACACCGCGTGCCGTTGACATCTTTTTTGTTCAATAATATTTTACGATTAATTTGATCTTCATGAAAACACATCTTTTTCATACTTTTTTCCATATTTTGCATTCGTCGATTTTCTTCAACTGGATTATCGGTAATTTAAGAATTAGTCAACTACAATACCATGCTGAAAACACCTGTTCTCATCCGATCATTGAAGATAAGCAGCATTGGGCGCGTTCAGTACTTGGATGGGTGACCGCTTGGGAACACCGCGTGCCGTTGACATCTTTTTTGTTCAATAATATTTTAAGATTAATTTGATCTTCATGAAAACACATTTTTTAAATACTCTTTTCCATATTTTGCATTCGTCGATTTTGTTCAACTGGATTATTGGTAATTGAAGAATTTGTCAACGACCATACCATGCTGAAAACACCAGTTCTTGTCCGATCACTGAAGTTAAGTAGCATTGGGCGCTGTCAGTACTTGGATGGGTGACCGCTTGGGAACACCGCGTGCCGTTGACATCCTTTTTGTTTAATAATATTTTAAGATTAATATGATCTTCATCAAAACACATTTTTTAATTACTCTTTTCCATATTTTGCTTTTGTCGATTTTCTTAAACTGGATTATCGGTAATTTAAGAATTTGTCAACGATCATACCATGCTGAAAACACCAGTGCTGGAGTACGACCGCGAGAGTGTCAACACGTGTCTGTAGTAGCTCCGCTATTATTCAGTCACGAGTATTTCTATCTGGTCGTTATCAAAACAAAAAAGTGTCTCAACTGTGCGCGAAAAGCAGCCGATCAGATCGGCTAAATATTAAAGTGGATCCATGTAGTCCTGATGGGGAAAGTCCCAAAAATTATCGGTGGAATTTCCCGAGCCTAACGACAGCCAATATGGCGTCGCCTAGATCGGTGCATCGCCCTAAACGCGGGATATCGGAGGATCGCAGCAACGCCGATCCAACAGCAACACCGCCGATAAAACGTGACCCTAAGGTGCAGAAACTCAATCTATTGGAACTGGACAAACTTTATAAGAAAGTGCGTAGTGACAGTAATCTACCGAAAAATAGTATTAGTAAAATCGTCCCGAATCTCGCGGGAGGACGCGGTGCGCGTCACAAGGAAACGCAGCCCGGCCACGCTGCGCCATCTTCCAGCAGCAACGAGCAAGCTGCAGCTATCGATCGTCGATCGACAGAATGGCAACTTCCGAAAAAACCCGCGAGAGTGCGCGCCAACACGGATCCCACTTCGCAGGCTGACGAGTATATGGAAACCAACCGGTTCGACTCTCTCTCAGACTCCGATGATAACGAGAGCCCTAGCCTCACGCAGGAGCAAACCGAGCCAAAGAAGAAATCGGGCAGGCCCCCACCGATTCACACCATCAATTCAAACATTAATCAAATAGTGACGCTTCTGACAACCAACAAGTTGCCAAAAACCTCATTTATGGTTAATCAAACGGATAATGACAGACACACGATTTTGTCGCGAGATATGGCGAGTTACGAAGCGATCAAGACCCTGCTGGTCGCTAATAACGCTCAATTTTTTACATTCACGCCGAAATCGCAGCGCCCAAAGACTCTAATTCTCAAAGGAATCAAAGGCGATTTCTCCGACGAAGAAATCAAGAGAGAACTTGAGGATCTGAATCTTGCTAATGCTACAATAGTGAAAGTGGCAAAGTTTCAATACGACAAAAAAAACACGGATAGATTTCATCATCTCGTTCAACTCTCGCACGACAGCTCGTCTGTTGACTTATTTAAAGTTAAATCTCTCGCGTACCAACGTGTGCACTGGGAGCATCTAAAAAAACCGACCCTGTTTCAGTGCAAAAACTGCCAACGCCTGGGACACGCCAGCAAAAACTGTCGCCTCCCTCACAGATGTGTGAAGTGCTCACTCAACCATGAGCCCGGTAAATGTTTGATCACACCAAATTCGGAAAAATCATCGCTAAAGTGCGCAAACTGCGGCCTCAATGGACATCCGGCATCTTATAAAGGCTGCCCTTTCCTGAAATTCGCTACAGGGCTAAAGAAAAACCAAACCGCTAGCCGCCAAGAGAGAACGCAGCGCAATATCGCTAAAATCTCCAAATTTTCCACTGCATCAGTCTCCTACGCACACATCGCCAGAACGCCAGCCAGTCGCGAACAACAGCCGTCGCAGCCAATACAGCCGGCACAACCGCCAGCACCAACCCGCCGAACACATGCTAACGACGCCACGCACCACAACAGTGAGGAAAACTCAACGTCACAGGAACCGACCTGGGCAGCCAAATTCAGAGCTGAGTTCGCAGCAGTCGTAACGGATCAGCTCAAATACTTTTCAACCCAAATCGCAAGCAATACTGCCAAAATAGAGTTCCTGATGGGTGCTCTTCTGCAAACGTAAAGAAAATGGCTCATCATTCAAACCAACCCCATTTACTAAGAATTGCAGCTATTAATGTTAATTCTATTATTGCAAATCATCGCAGACTAGAGCTGACTGATTTTTGCAATACGCACAAACACGATATAGTTCTCGTCTCCGAAACGAAACTAAACCCTAAATATAAATTAGCGTTCAAAGACTACGAGATTGTGAGAACTGACCGACCGAACTCGATTCGTGGCGGAGGAACGGCCATTCTCGTTAAAAGAAGTATTAAATATGAAGTGGTGAACTACCCATTTTCTAGTTCCAATCAAGTAGTAGAATTTACAATTATTAAAATAGTCACTGAGCGAAATATAAATCTATTTATAATTAGCATATACGCTACCAATGATAACAGAAAACTAGCGATCGATGAACTAGATGAACTTTTCAACAAACTTAAGCTCTATAAAAATAACCGCCACTATGTACTAGCGGGGGACTTAAATGCAAGACGAAAGCACTGGGGGGATAGATGTACCAACGACCGCGGCCGATTCCTCGGGCAATGGGAAAACGCCAACGCTATCAAATTTAAAGCGCAATTTTACACTCCAATTGAACCAACGTTCAAACCAGCCCACACTTTCTTAGACATAGCGATTGTTGATGCGCGACTAAATGTAACCAATAGCACTGGCAATAAAATTAACACGGTGCCATATGACAGTGACCATAAAGCCATTGAGCTGACGGTCCATTTATCGAACGATTCATGGCCGGAGATTAATAGCGAATCCCAAAACATAAGATATAACTTTAGAGCAACAAAATGGAAATTATTTACCCGCAAACTTGCCGAATCTTTCACAACGGTTATCCCATGTGACAGAAATCTCTCGAGAAATGAAATCGATATTAATTTAGAAAATCTTAATTCGATCATTTCAAATACTATATCCGCCATAGTCCCAAAAATAAAACAAAATGACTCGATCGAGAAATACCGAAATAGCAAAATTAACCGGTTGCAAAAAATGAAATCTTTCCTAGTGTCAACTCTACATAAACTACACAGAACCGATCCATGCTCTCGTCTTAACATTTCCCAAGATGCAAAAGCAGCTTTGAAAATGGCGAGAAATCTATTACACGCCGAATTTCAAAAAGCCTCTGACGCTTACTGGACCAAGCAAATTAAACAAATCAATCACAGAAATCCAGACAAATTTTTCCCAATTATCAACCGTATACTGAGATCTAAGCAACCTATTCAAATCGAGAAACTGCGCATCCATCAGAATAACCAACTACTATTGGATCGAAGCAAATGCAATTTACTAGAAACAGAAAGAGTAGCTGATGAATTTATATTCTCATCAGCTCCAGATAAATTGAACATCATTGGGGCCTTTTACGAGTCAATAAACTCTCCGCGATACCTAAACAGCAACACGAGGCTAAAAGCAATAGTAGATGAGGAAGCCAACCGCATCAAAAGAGAATTTAACTCTAAGAGACTGAATAACACGACGATCACTATTTTTACCAACGATAACAAATCGAGCAACCCTCAAGAAGAAAACTTCGACTCAAAAATATTCTGCAACTCGACGCAACTGGCAAAAATACTTAAACACCTTCCGAACAAGACTTCTAGTGGCCTGGACAATATCCCACCAATTGTTCTGAAACATCTCCCTCCTAAAATCATTCTAGCGTATACTATTATATTTAACAACGCCATAAACAACTACTATTTCCCTAAAGAGTGGAAATGCGCCAAAGTTCTGCCAATACCAAAAAAAGGGAAAGACCCGTCATTACCCTCGAGTTATAGACCGATCAGCCTCACTCCGAGCATTAGCAAAGTCTACGAAGCTATAATAAATAATAAAATTGTATCATTCTGCAACGCTCATGATATAATCCCAGATAACCAATTCGGCTTCAAACATCAACTCTCCACGGTTCACGCTATCCACAAACTACTATCCGATATTAACACCGACTTAAATAACAGACGCCTGGTGGGGGCGGCCCTTCTGGATCTCGAAAAAGCTTTTGACTCCGTCTGGTTAAATGGATTAATCTTTAAACTGAAACAAAAAAAATTTCCACAATGGCTAATTTTTAATATATGGGATATGATTTCTGATAAAAAATTTCACACTTGGAACGGATCCCTAATATCAACAGAGAAGTTCAAAATAGAGGAAGGATTACAGCAAGGAACTGTAAACTCCCCAGTGCTCTTCAATATCCTTACCAGCGACATATTAAACCTCTTCGACCTAAACTCAGGGAACAACACCGCATCCATAGCCTTCGCAGACGACTACAAATTATATGTGTCTGGGACGAGGCCCCATATTATCCGAGAAAAACTAGAAGAACTAGTCGAAAAAATTAACCAATGGTATATGACATGGAATCTCAGATTGAACCCAGAAAAATGTGAGACTATACTCTATCGGCAACCAGTGAAATGCCTAACAGCAAACAAAAGAAACGGTCGAAATGAATTCCAAATAGAAACCACCGTTCCGGGAACTCAAAACAAAGCAATCATTCCACACAAAAACACTGTAAAATACCTAGGATTCCATATAGACAATCTATTACGAGGAAATCAGCACATTAAGCTACAATTAGATAAAGCAAAGGCAGCGTTCTGGGCGAACAGCAGAATTTTCTATAGCAAAAAGTTGACAAAAAAAGCAAAAACGATCCTTTACTTATTATTAATCAGACCGATAATCACGTACGCAGCACCCATCTGGTGGAATATTAACGTCTCATCTATGGAACAACTGCGAGCTTTCGAAAGAAAATGCCTCAGAGCCTGCTGGGGTCTGTACAGATCGCAACACTCAAATTTCTTAAGATTAGTTAGCAACAAAACACTGTACGATACTGCAGATATTCCGCGCATCGATAATTTTATTATCAAACTTACAAGAAATTATCACAGCAATCTTCCGGAAATTGCAAACTCAATAACGAGAGAACTCTCAATAGTTGATGAACGCACGACCGATGAGCAAAATCTGTCAGGATATATCCCTCCGCAAGCATTCAAAATTTTTGACTCGAGAGGTCTCATTCAGAATGCCGAAAACGTTCCAATATTATATCACTGGAGAAGAAACAAAGCGAATAAACGTATTTCCGTAAGGGCCGATGACTTCGTTGAAAATCGAGACAAATTCACGGAATCCACTTCTATCCCAAACAGAGATTTTCAGGATTTCCACAGATTAAAGCTCCGCAAATACTTTTGGCTATCAGCCCACAACGACACAATTAAAGACCTCACCGAGAGGAAAAATCGTTTTGTCGCAGATAACCAGGCAGGTAGATGAGTGTGTCCTCGCCATCGCCACCTACACTACATTTTAAATAGCTAGGCTAACATATCGATGACTTGTTTAAGCCGACTGTAAATAAAATTATTTTTGTAAGTTATATTAAGTTTTGTTATAAGTGATGTTTTTTTTAGGATAAGTCGACAGAGATATTGTAAAAGGTGTTTTTACGGAACCACCCGAATTTTTCACCCTTGTTCCTGCGTACGTCGACACGCCTTATAGTGATCAACGAGAATGTTGAATAAACCAAAGATAAAACCTCTCATAGAATATAAAGTGTGTTATACGTGTAAGCCGACAAATGCCTTAGAATGGTTAAGCGGTTCAGATTCCTATTAGATATTAAGTTTGGTTATTTTATATGTTTATTTCTACCAAAGATTTGTTTAAGAGAATGTACAAGGTATAAAGAAATAAATCATTTATTAAAAAAAAACTGAAAACACCAGTTCTCGTCCGATCACTGAAGTTAAGCAGCATTGGGCGCGGTCAGTACTTGGATGGGTGACCGCTTGGGAACACCGCGTGCCGTTGGCATCCTTTTTGTTCAATAATGTTTTAAGATTCATTTTATCTTTATGGAAACACATTTTTTTAATATTTTTTGCAATTTTTTCCATTAGGCGTTTTTCTCCAACTGGATTATCGATTATTTAAGAATTTGTCAACGAACATACCATGCTGAAAACACCAGTTCTCGTCCGATCAATGAAGTTAAGCCGCATTGGGCGCGTTCAGTACTTGGATGGGTGTCCGCTTGGGAACACCGCGTGCCGTTGACATCTTTTTTGTTCAATAATATTTTAATATTAATTTGATCTTCATGAAAACACATTTTTTTAATACTTTTTTCCATATTTTGCATTCGTCGATTTTATTCAACTGGATTATCGGTAATTTAAGAATTTGTCAACGACCATACCATGCTGAAAACACCAGTTCTCGTCCGATCACTGAAGTTAAGCAGCATTGGGCGCGGTCAGTACTTGGATGGGTGACCGCTTGGGAACACCGCGTGCCGTTGACATCTTTTTTGTTCAATAATATTTTAAGATTAATTTGATCTTCATGAAAACACATCTTTTGCATACTTTTTTCCATATTTTGCATTCGTCGATTTTATTCAACTGGATTATCGGTAATTTTAAAATTTGCCAACGACCATACCATGCTGAAAACACCAGTTCTCGTCCGATCACTGAAGTTAAGCAGCATTGGGCGCGGTCAGTACTTGGATGGGTGACCGCTTGGGAACACCGCGTGCCGTTGGCATCCTTTTTGTTCGATAATATTTTAAGATTAATTTGGTCTTCATGAAAACACATTTTTTAAAACCTTTTTCCATATTTTGCATTCGTCGATTTTGTTCAACTGGATTATTGGTAATTGAAGAATTTGTCAACGACCATACCATGCTGAAAACACCAGTTCTTGTCCGATCACTGAAGTTAAGTAGCATTGGGCGCTGTCAGTACTTGGATGGGTGACCGCTTGGGAACACCGCGTGCCGTTGACATCCTTTTTGTTTAATAATATTTTAAGATTAATATGATCTTCATCAAAACACATTTTTTAATTACTCTTTTCCATATTTTGCTTTTGTCGATTTTCTTAAACTGGATTATCGGTAATTTAAGAATTTGTCAACGATCATACCATGCTGAAAACACCAGTTCTCGTCCGATCACTGAAGTTAAGCAGCATTGGGCGCGGTCAGTACTTGGATGGGTGACCGCTTGGGAACACCGCATGCCGTTGTCATCCTTTTTGTTCAATAATATTTAAGATTAATTTTATCTTTATGGAAACACATTTTTTAAATACTTTTTTGCAATTTTTTCCATTAGCCGTTTTTCTCCAACTGGATTATCGGTTGTTTAAGAATTTGTCAACGACCACACCATGCTGAAAACACCAGTTCTCGTCCGATCACTGAAGTTAAGCAGCATTGGGCGCGGTCAGTACTTGGATGGGTGACCGCTTGGGAACACCGCGTGCCGTTGACATCTTTTTTGTTCAATAATATTTTAAGATTAATTTGATCTTCATGAAAACACATCTTTTTAATACTTTTTTCCATATTTTGCATTCGTCGATTTTATTCAACTGGATTATCGGTAATTTAAGAATTTGTCAACGACCATACCATGCTGAAAACACCAGTTCTCGTCCGATCACTGAAGTTAAGCAGCATTGGGCGCGGTCAGTACTTGGATGGGTGACCGCTTGGGAACACCGCGTGCCGTTGACATCTTTTTTGTTCAATAATATTTTAAGATTAATTTGATCTTCATGAAAACACATTTTTTTAATACTTTTTTCCATATTTTGCATTCGTCGATTTTATTCAACTGGATTATCGGTAATTTAAGAATTTGTCAACGACCATACCATGGTGAAAACACCTGTTCTCATCCGATCATTGAAGTTAAGCAGCATTGGGCGCGTTCAGTACTTGGATGGGTGTCCGCTTGGGAACACCGCGTGCCGTTGACATCCTTTTTGTTCGATAATATTTTAAGATTAATTTGGTCTTCATGAAAACACATTTTTTAAAACCTTTTTCCATATTTTGCATTCGTCGATTTTATTCAACTGGATTATCGGTAATTTTAAAATTTGCCAACGACCATACCATGCTGAAAACACCAGTTCTCGTCCGATCACTGAAGTTAAGCAGCATTGGGCGCGGTCAGTACTTGGATGGGTGACCGCTTGGGAACACCGCGTGCCGTTGGCATCCTTTTTGTTCAATAATGTTTTAAGATTCATTTTATCTTTATGGAAACACATTTTTTTAATACTTTTTTGCAATTTTTTCCATTAGGCGTTTTTCTCCAACTGGATTATCGGTTATTTAAGAATTTGTCAACGAACATACCATGCTGAAAACACCAGTTCTCGTCCAATTAATGAAGTTAAGCCGCATTGGGCGCGGTCAGTACTTGGATGGGTGTCCGCTTGGGCACACCGCGTGCCGTTGACATCTTTTTTGTTCAATAATATTTTAATATTAATTTGATCTTCATGAAAACACATTTTTTTAATACTTTTTTCCATATTTTGCATTCGTCGATTTTTTTCAACTGGATTATCGGTAATTTAAGAATTTGTCAACGACCATACCATGCTGAAAACACCAGTTCTCGTCCGATCACTGAAGTTAAGCAGCATTGGGCGCGGTCAGTACTTGGATGGGTGACCGCTTGGGAACACCGCGTGCCGTTGACATCTTTTTTGTTCAATAATATTTTACGATTAATTTGATCTTCATGAAAACACATCTTTTTCATACTTTTTTCCATATTTTGCATTCGTCGATTTTCTTCAACTGGATTATCGGTAATTTAAGAATTAGTCAACTACAATACCATGCTGAAAACACCTGTTCTCATCCGATCATTGAAGATAAGCAGCATTGGGCGCGTTCAGTACTTGGATGGGTGACCGCTTGGGAACACCGCGTGCCGTTGACATCTTTTTTGTTCAATAATATTTTAAGATTAATTTGATCTTCATGAAAACACATTTTTTAATTACTCTTTTCCATATTTTGCTTTTGTCGATTTTCTTAAACTGGATTATCGGTAATTTAAGAATTTGTCAACGATCATACCATGCTGAAAACACCAGTTCTCGTCCGATCACTGAAGTTAAGCAGCATTGGGCGCGGTCCGTACTTGGATGGGTGACCGCTTGGGAACACCGCATGCCGTTGTGATCCTTTTTGTTCAATAATATTTAAGATTAATTTTATCTTTATGGAAACACATTTTTTAAATACTTTTTTGCAATTTTTTCCATTAGCCGTTTTTCTCCAACTGGATTATCGGTTGTTTAAGAATTTGTCAACGACCACACCATGCTGAAAACACCAGTTCTCGTCCGATCACTGAAGTTAAGCAGCATTGGGCGCGGTCAGTACTTGGATGGGTGACCGCTTGGGAACACCGCGTGCCGTTGACATCTTTTTTGTTCAATAATATTTTAAGATTAATTTGATCTTCATGAAAACACATCTTTTTAATACTTTTTTCCATATTTTGCATTCGTCGATTTTATTCAACTGGATTATCGGTAATTTAAGAATTTGTCAACGACCATACCATGCTGAAAACACCAGTTCTCGTCCGATCAATGAAGTTAAGCCGCATTGGGCGTGTTCAGTACTTGGATGGGTGTCCGCTTGGGAACACCGCGTGCCGTTGACATCTTTTTTGTTCAATAATATTTTAATATTAATTTGATCTTCATGAAAACACATTTTTTTAATACTTTTTTCCATATTTTGCATTCGTCGATTTTATTCAACTGGATTATCTGTAATTTAAGAATTTGTCAACGACCATACCATGCTGAAAACACCAGTTCTCTGAGTTCTGGACGACCGCGAGAGTGTCAACACGTGTCTGTAGTAGCTCCGCTATTATTCAGTCACGAGTATTTCTATCTGGTCGTTATCAAAACAAAAAAGTGTCTCAACTGTGCGCGAAAAGCAGCCGATCAGATCGGCTAAATATTAAAGTGGATCCATGTAGTCCTGATGGGGAAAGTCCCAAAAATTATCGGTGGAATTTCCCGAGCCTAACGACAGCCAATATGGCGTCGCCTAGATCGGTGCATCGCCCTAAACGCGGGATATCGGAGGATCGCATCAACGCCGATCCAACAGCAACACCGCCGATAAAACGTGACCCTAAGGTGCAGAAACTCAATCTATTGGAACTGGACAAACTTTATAAGAAAGTGCGTAGTGACAGTAATCTACCGAAAAATAGTATTAGTAAAATCGTCCCGAATCTCGCGGGAGGACGCGGTGCGCGTCACAAGGAAACGCAGCCCGGCCACGCTGCGCCATCTTCCAGCAGCAACGAGCAAGCTGCAGCTATCGATCGTCGATCGACAGAATGGCAACTTCCGAAAAAACCCGCGAGAGTGCGCGCCAACACGGATCCCACTTCGCAGGCTGACGAGTATATGGAAACCAACCGGTTCGACTCTCTCTCAGACTCCGATGATAACGAGAGCCCTAGCCTCACGCAGGAGCAAACCGAGCCAAAGAAGAAATCGGGCAGGCCCCCACCGATTCACACCATCAATTCAAACATTAATCAAATAGTGACGCTTCTGACAACCAACAAGTTGCCAAAAACCTCATTTATGGTTAATCAAACGGATAATGACAGACACACGATTTTGTCGCGAGATATGGCGAGTTACGAAGCGATCAAGACCCTGCTGGTCGCTAATAACGCTCAATTTTTTACATTCACGCCGAAATCGCAGCGCCCAAAGACTCTAATTCTCAAAGGAATCAAAGGCGATTTCTCCGACGAAGAAATCAAGAGAGAACTTGAGGATCTGAATCTTGCTAATGCTACAATAGTGAAAGTGGCAAAGTTTCAATACGACAAAAAAAACACGGATAGATTTCATCACCTCGTTCAACTCTCGCACGACAGCTCGTCTGTTGACTTATTTAAAGTTAAATCTCTCGCGTACCAACGTGTGCACTGGGAGCATCTAAAAAAACCGACCCTGTTTCAGTGCAAAAACTGCCAACGCCTGGGACACGCCAGCAAAAACTGTCGCCTCCCTCACAGATGTGTGAAGTGCTCACTCAACCATGAGCCCGGTAAATGTTTGATCACACCAAATTCGGAAAAATCATCGCTAAAGTGCGCAAACTGCGGCCTCAATGGACATCCGGCATCTTATAAAGGCTGCCCTTTCCTGAAATTCGCTACAGGGCTAAAGAAAAACCAAACCGCTAGCCGCCAAGAGAGAACGCAGCGCAATATCGCTAAAATCTCCAAATTTTCCACTGCATCAGTCTCCTACGCACACATCGCCAGAACGCCAGCCAGTCGCGAACAACAGCCGTCGCAGCCAATACAGCCGGCACAACCGCCAGCACCAACCCGCCGAACACATGCTAACGACGCCACGCACCACAACAGTGAGGAAAACTCAACGTCACAGGAACCGACCTGGGCAGCCAAATTCAGAGCTGAGTTCGCAGCAGTCGTAACGGATCAGCTCAAATACTTTTCAACCCAAATCGCAAGCAATACTGCCAAAATAGAGTTCCTGATGGGTGCTCTTCTGCAAACGTAAAGAAAATGGCTCATCATTCAAACCAACCCCATTTACTAAGAATTGCAGCTATTAATGTTAATTCTATTATTGCAAATCATCGCAGACTAGAGCTGACTGATTTTTGCAATACGCACAAACACGATATAGTTCTCGTCTCCGAAACGAAACTAAACCCTAAATATAAATTAGCGTTCAAAGACTACGAGATTGTGAGAACTGACCGACCGAACTCGATTCGTGGCGGAGGAACGGCCATTCTCGTTAAAAGAAGTATTAAATATGAAGTTGTGAACTACCCATTTTCTAGTTCCAATCAAGTAGTAGAATTTACAATTATTAAAATAGTCACTGAGCGAAATATAAATCTATTTATAATTAGCATATACGCTACCAATGATAACAGAAAACTAGCGATCGATGAACTAGATGAACTTTTCAACAAACTTAAGCTCTATAAAAATAACCGCCACTATGTACTAGCGGGGGACTTAAATGCAAGACGAAAGCACTGGGGGGATAGATGTACCAACGACCGCGGCCGATTCCTCGGGCAATGGGAAAACGCCAACGCTATCAAATTTAAAGCGCAATTTTACACTCCAATTGAACCAACGTTCAAACCAGCCCACACTTTCTTAGACATAGCGATTGTTGATGCGCGACTAAATGTAACCAATAGCACTGGCAATAAAATTAACACGGTGCCATATGACAGTGACCATAAAGCCATTGAGCTGACGGTCCATTTATCGAACGATTCATGGCCGGAGATTAATAGCGAATCCCAAAACATAAGATATAACTTTAGAGCAACAAAATGGAAATTATTTACCCGCAAACTTGCCGAATCTTTCACAACGGTTATCCCATGTGACAGAAATCTCTCGAGAAATGAAATCGATATTAATTTAGAAAATCTTAATTCGATCATTTCAAATACTATATCCGCCATAGTCCCAAAAATAAAACAAAATGACTCGATCGAGAAATACCGAAATAGCAAAATTAACCGGTTGCAAAAAATGAAATCTTTCCTAGTGTCAACTCTACATAAACTACACAGAACCGATCCATGCTCTCGTCTTAACATTTCCCAAGATGCAAAAGCAGCTTTGAAAATGGCGAGAAATCTATTACACGCCGAATTTCAAAAAGCCTCTGACGCTTACTGGACCAAGCAAATTAAACAAATCAATCACAGAAATCCAGACAAATTTTTCCCAATTATCAACCGTATACTGAGATCTAAGCAACCTATTCAAATCGAGAAACTGCGCATCCATCAGAATAACCAACTACTATTGGATCGAAGCAAATGCAATTTACTAGAAACAGAAAGAGTAGCTGATGAATTTATATTCTCATCAGCTCCAGATAAATTGAACATCATTGGGGCCTTTTACGAGTCAATAAACTCTCCGCGATACCTAAACAGCAACACGAGGCTAAAAGCAATAGTAGATGAGGAAGCCAACCGCATCAAAAGAGAATTTAACTCTAAGAGACTGAATAACACGACGATCACTATTTTTACCAACGATAACAAATCGAGCAACCCTCAAGAAGAAAACTTCGACTCAAAAATATTCTGCAACTCGACGCAACTGGCAAAAATACTTAAACACCTTCCGAACAAGACTTCTAGTGGCCTGGACAATATCCCACCAATTGTTCTGAAACATCTCCCTCCTAAAATCATTCTAGCGTATACTATTATATTTAACAACGCCATAAACAACTACTATTTCCCTAAAGAGTGGAAATGCGCCAAAGTTCTGCCAATACCAAAAAAAGGGAAAGACCCGTCATTACCCTCGAGTTATAGACCGATCAGCCTCACTCCGAGCATTAGCAAAGTCTACGAAGCTATAATAAATAATAAAATTGTATCATTCTGCAACGCTCATGATATAATCCCAGATAACCAATTCGGCTTCAAACATCAACTCTCCACGGTTCACGCTATCCACAAACTACTATCCGATATTAACACCGACTTAAATAACAGACGCCTGGTGGGGGCGGCCCTTCTGGATCTCGAAAAAGCTTTTGACTCCGTCTGGTTAAATGGATTAATCTTTAAACTGAAACAAAAAAAATTTCCACAATGGCTAATTTTTAATATATGGGATATGATTTCTGATAAAAAATTTCACACTTGGAACGGATCCCTAATATCAACAGAGAAGTTCAAAATAGAGGAAGGATTACAGCAAGGAACTGTAAACTCCCCAGTGCTCTTCAATATCTTTACCAGCGACATATTAAACCTATTCGACCTAAACTCAGGGAACAACACCGCATCCATAGCCTTCGCAGACGACTACAAATTATATGTGTCTGGGACGAGGCCCCATATTATCCGAGAAAAACTAGAAGAACTAGTCGAAAAAATTAACCAATGGTATATGACATGGAATCTCAGATTGAACCCAGAAAAATGTGAGACTATACTCTATCGGCAACCAGTGAAATGCCTAACAGCAAACAAAAGAAACGGTCGAAATGAATTCCAAATAGAAACCACCGTTCCGGGAACTCAAAACAAAGCAATCATTCCACACAAAAACACTGTAAAATACCTAGGATTCCATATAGACAATCTATTACGAGGAAATCAGCACATTAAGCTACAATTAGATAAAGCAAAGGCAGCGTTCTGGGCGAACAGCAGAATTTTCTATAGCAAAAAGTTGACAAAAAAAGCAAAAACGATCCTTTACTTATTATTAATCAGACCGATAATCACGTACGCAGCACCCATCTGGTGGAATATTAACGTCTCATCTATGGAACAACTGCGAGCTTTCGAAAGAAAATGCCTCAGAGCCTGCTGGGGTCTGTACAGATCGCAACACTCAAATTTCTTAAGATTAGTTAGCAACAAAACACTGTACGATACTGCAGATATTCCGCGCATCGATAATTTTATTATCAAACTTACAAGAAATTATCACAGCAATCTTCCGGAAATTGCAAACTCAATAACGAGAGAACTCTCAATAGTAGATGAACGCACGACCGATGAGCAAAATCTGTCAGGATATATCCCTCCGCAAGCATTCAAAATTTTTGACTCGAGAGGTCTCATTCAGAATGCCGAAAACGTTCCAATATTATATCACTGGAGAAGAAACAAAGCGAATAAACGTATTTCCGTAAGGGCCGATGACTTCGTTGAAAATCGAGACAAATTCACGGAATCCACTTCTATCCCAAACAGAGATTTTCAGGATTTCCACAGATTAAAGCTCCGCAAATACTTTTGGCTATCAGCCCACAACGACACAATTAAAGACCTCACCGAGAGGAAAAATCGTTTTGTCGCAGATAACCAGGCAGGTAGATGAGTGTGTCCTCGCCATCGCCACCTACACTACATTTTAAATAGCTAGGCTAACATATCGATGACTTGTTTAAGCCGACTGTAAATAAAATTATTTTTGTAAGTTATATTAAGTTTTGTTATAAGTGATGTTTTTTTAGGATAAGTCGACAGAGATATTGTAAAAGGTGTTTTTACGGAACCACCCGAATTTTTCACCCTTGTTCCTGCGTACGTCGACACGCCTTATAGTGATCAACGAGAATGTTGAATAAACCAAAGATAAAACCTCTCATAGAATATAAAGTGTGTTATACGTGTAAGCCGACAAATGCCTTAGAATGGTTAAGCGGTTCAAATTCCTATTAGATATTAAGTTTGGTTATTTTATATGTTTATTTCTACCAAAGATTTGTTTAAGAGAATGTACAAGGTATAAAGAAATAAATCATTTATTAAAAAAAAAAAAAAAACTGAAAACACCAGTTCTCGTCCGATCACTGAAGTTAAGCAGCATTGGGCGCGGTCAGTACTTGGATGGGTGACCGCTTGGGAACACCGCGTGCCGTTGACATCTTTTTTGTTCAATAATATTTTAAGATTATTTTGATCTTCATGAAAACACATCTTTTGCATACTTTTTTCCATATTTTGCATTCGTCGATTTTCTTCAACTGGATTATCGGTAATTTAAGAATTTGTCAACGACCATACCATGGTGAAAACACCTGTTCTCATCCGATCATTGAAGTTAAGCAGCATTGGGCGCGTTCAGTACTTGGATGGGTGTCCGCTTGGGAACACCGCGTGCCGTTGACATCTTTTTTGTTCAATAATATTTTAATATTAATTTGATCTTCATGAAAACACATTTTTTTAATACTTTTTTCCATATTTTGCATTCGTCGATTTTATTCAACTGGATTATCGGTAACTTAAGAATTTGTCAACGACCATACCATGCTGAAAACACCAGTTCTCGTCCGATCACTGAAGTTAAGCAGCATTGGGCGCGGTCAGTACTTGGATGGGTGACCGCTTGGGAACACCGCGTGCCGTTGGCATCCTTTTTGTTCAATAATGTTTTAAGATTCATTTTATCTTTATGGAAACACATTTTTTTAATACTTTTTTGCAATTTTTTCCATTAGGCGTTTTTCTCCAACTGGATTATCGGTTATTTAAGAATTTGTCAACGAACATACCATGCTGAAAACACCAGTTCTCGTCCGATCAATGAAGTTAAGCCGCATTTTGCGCGTTCAGTACTTGGATGGGTGTCCGCTTGGGAACACCGCGTGCCGTTGACATCTTTTTTGTTCAATAATATTTTAATATTAATTTGATCTTCATGAAAACACATTTTTTTAATACTTTTTTCCATATTTTGCATTCGTCGATTTTATTCAACTGGATTATCGGTAATTTAAGAATTTGTCAACGACCATACCATGCTGAAAACACCAGTTCTCGTCCGATCACTGAAGTTAAGCAGCATTGGGCGCGGTCAGTACTTGGATGGGTGACCGCTTGGGAACACCGCGTGCCGTTGACATCTTTTTTGTTCAATAATATTTTAAGATTAATTTGATCTTCATGAAAACACATCTTTTGCATACTTTTTTCCATATTTTGCATTCGTCGATTTTCTTCAACTGGATTATCGGTAATTTAAGAATTTGTCAACGACCATACCATGGTGAAAACACCTGTTCTCATCCGATCATTGAAGTTAAGCAGCATTGGGCGCGTTCAGTACTTGGATGGGTGTCCGCTTGGGAACACCGCGTGCCGTTGACATCTTTTTTGTTCAATAATATTTTAAGATTAATTTGATCTTCATGAAAACACATCTTTTGCATACTTTTTTCCATATTTTGCATTCGTCGATTTTCTTCAACTGGATTATCGGTAATTTAAGAATTTGTCAACGACCATACCATGGTGAAAACACCTGTTCTCATCCGATCATTGAAGTTAAGCAGCATTGGGCGCGTTCAGTACTTGGATGGGTGTCCGCTTGGGAACACCGCGTGCCGTTGACATCTTTTTTGTTCAATAATATTTTAATATTAATTTCATCTTCATGAAAACACATTTTTTTAATACTTTTTTCCATATTTTGCATTCGTCGATTTTATTCAACTGGATTATCGGTAATTTAAGAATTTGTCAACGACCATACCATGCTGAAAACACCAGTTCTCGTCCGATCACTGAAGTTAAGCAGCATTGGGCGCGGTCAGTACTTGGATGGGTGTCCGCTTGGGAACACCGCGTGCCGTTGACATCTTTTTTGTTCAATAATATTTTAATATTAATTTGATCTTCATGAAAACACATTTTTTTAATACTTTTTTCCATATTTTGCATTCGTCGATTTTATTCAACTGGATTATCGGTAATTTAAGAATTTGTCAACGACCATACCATGCTGAAAACACCAGTTCTCGTCCGATCACTGAAGTTAAGCAGCATTGGGCGCGGTCAGTACTTGGATGGGTGACCGCTTGGGAACACCGCGTGCCGTTGACATCTTTTTTGTTCAATAATATTTTAAGATTAATTTGATCTTCATGAAAACACATCTTTTGCATACTTTTTTCCATATTTTGCATTCGTCGATTTTCTTCAACTGGATTATCGGTAATTTAAGAATTTGTCAACGACCATACCATGGTGAAAACACCTGTTCTCATCCGATCATTGAAGTTAAGCAGCATTGGGCGCGTTCAGTACTTGGATGGGTGTCCGCTTGGGAACACCGCGTGCCGTTGACATCCTTTTTGTTCGATAATATTTTAAGATTAATTTGGTCTTCATGAAAACACATTTTTTAAAACCTTTTTCCATATTTTGCATTCGTCGATTTTATTCAACTGGATTATCGGTAATTTAAAAATTTGCCAACGACCATACCATGGTGAAAACACCTGTTCTCATCCGATCATTGAAGTTAAGCAGCATTGGGCGCGTTCAGTACTTGGATGGGTGTCCGCTTGGGAACACCGCGTGCCGTTGACATCCTTTTTGTTCGATAATATTTTAAGATTAATTTGGTCTTCATGAAAACACATTTTTTAAAACATTTTTCCATATTTTGCATTCGTCGATTTTATTCAACTGGATTATCGGTAATTTTAAAATTTGCCAACGACCATACCATGCTGAAAACACCAGTTCTCGTCAGTCGTAGCCGAGCGAGCGCCCCGAGTGGACGTAAACACGGGCACGTCAGAGAGGCATTGACCCCTCCAATGTACCCGAATTTTCTGGATATATTTCAAACAGTATTTGAATAGCTCGATTAAATCGGCATTGAGAACGCATGTTCAACAAAAAGCGAAGTTAACAGTGAGTCTGTGATAATATGTGAGTCTCAATTATCACAAAATGTAGCCCAAAAGTCAAAGGTTTTAACCAATACTATGGCCAAAACCTTTATTGGAACGCATTCGCAAAAAAATCTGGATACGATTCTCAAAAATCCAAAAAGTACAACGCATTTGGTCCGCCTAATGCAAGCAACAAAAACATCATCGACGAGATCCAAGATAACACCCAAACCGAATTTCGCAAATGCTGCAAAGAAAAGGAAAGCCAAGA
The DNA here is from genome assembly GCA_963932165.1 of Pimpla rufipes. Classification (NCBI taxonomy): domain Eukaryota; kingdom Metazoa; phylum Arthropoda; class Insecta; order Hymenoptera; family Ichneumonidae; genus Pimpla; species Pimpla rufipes. Next base: position 11,112,715 of record OZ010631.1, on the reverse strand, counting down.
TGCCAAAAACTGCCAATTCAAGCAGTTCGCACAACTCCTCCAACGGTTCTACGACGAGGATGGATATCGAAGACAGAGAAGACGGAAATAAAAAATCCGAACTCTCTCTACTGAAAGCGGAAATCATCAAGCTCAGAGAAGAAAATCGCCAACTAAGAGAAGGCTTCCCCAGCACATCGCAGACGCTACCGTTTCCCACGCAAAACCGATTTGCGAGTCTCACCGACACGGGCGCATCGTTCGTTAACCCCGAGACGACCGATGACAACGAATACAGCGAACGAGAGTCGTCACCACGAAATCGAGAGACGAGCGAGGAGTGGATGACCATTCTACGGAAAAAAAATCAACGCCAGGTCACCCCGAACGACGAGCGAACAGAGAAGCGAAGGCGCCTGTCTTCCCGGGATGTCAACACCATCGGAGTCAACGCACCCGCACGGGTATCGCTTACGAAGAAGAAAGCAAAAGTACCGCCGATCAGCATATATCGACAAGATGTAAAGGACACTATCGAGGTACTGTCAAAAGTGATGAAAAATAAAGACTTTAAAATACAAAGACAAAACGACAAGCAACACAAATTAATTTTAAGTAGCTACGAAGAACACAAGAAAGCTAAAGACGTTTTGAAAAAAGTAGATGCACAATACTATACGTATACGCCGAAGGAGGAAAAAGCGCAAACGTTTATGTTAAAAGGAATCGACGGTAGTTTCGATCCAAGTGACTTATTAGTGTATCTAAAGGAAAACGAGAATGAAAACTTAGAATTCATAAGTGTTACTAGGCATACTACACCAAAATCGATCAAAGAAAACAGAGTTCTGCCGCTTTATCGCGTACAATTAACGTCTGATAGTGTCGCCGGAAAATTGCACGAAATAAAGTATCTAGCGCACCAAGTAATCTGGTGGGAAAAAATTAAAAAATCAAGCACAGTTCAGTGCAAAAATTGCCAACGTTTAGGTCACACAGCTTCTAACTGCAATATGAAGTATCGATGCGTTAAGTGCGATATCCCACACGGGCCGAAAGAATGCCAACTAAGTAATAACACAAACGAAGCGACGAAAGAGGCAGTTTATTGCGTACTGTGTAAGAACTTCGGTCACCCCGCATCCTATCGAGGCTGCCCAAAGCATGTTGAATTTATAACAAAACAAAGTCAGAATAATAATTATAATACCAAAATTAACTCACGCAAAATCACAGGGACGGATTATACACAGCCAAGTACAATAAAACAATTAATAAACGGACCTCAACAATCGGCAATTCCGAGAATGAGCTACGCGGATCGCGCAAAAACGTCAAACCCACAACCAAATAATAGCAGAGAACAGAATGATCTGCAATCGATCATAGCAAATATGCAGCAACAAATTGCTTGGGTTACGCAAGCAATTCAAAACAACACGAAACTGATCAATGGTTTGTACAGTTTATTAACGCCGAATCAGCGGACTGAGTAATGCGCGAGCAAAGTATTAACAAAAATCAAATGCTAAAAGTCGACTATCTAACGATAATTTCCGTTAATGTCAACTCATTAATACAAAACCAAAGACGAGCGTCATTATTTAAATTAGTTAATAAATATAAGCCAGATATAGTTCTATTAAATGAAACAAAATTAAATCCGAAACACAAAATGGAATTTAAAAACTACGCGGTTGTCCGAAGAGATAGACCGAATAGCACACAAGGAGGGGGAGTAGCGATCCTCGTAAAAATTCCCATCAAATATGAAATTGTAGGGCTTGATTTCTCACACAGCACCGAAATATTGGAAACTTTGGCAATCTCGATAAATATAAAAAACCAAGAGAAACTGTATATCGTATCTATATATGCCCCGCACGGTAAATCTAAAGAATTTGCGATCGAGTATAATAATCTATACAAGCATCTAAGGTTAAATGATTTAAACAATTTTTACGTTATCGCAGGAGACTTAAACGCCAAACATCACTCATGGGGAAATGCAATTAATAACCAACGAGGGCTGTTTATTTACGACTGGTTCGAAAATAATGAAATAGAATACAAGGCCAAACTCTATGGATCGGACTGTCCTACTTACCCCAGAGGACAGTCTTTTCTCGACCTATGTATTGCAGACTGTAGACTCCAAATAGAAACAAAACAGGAGCGCATTAAAACAATACCTTACGACAGCGACCACAATGCGCTAATATTTAATATTAGAGGTAACACACAAACCAAGTGGGAAATAGAAATGCAAAAAGAGGATCATCGGCTAAATTATAAAAAAACAAATTGGGTCGACTTCAAAAAATATTTAACCCGTAATTACACCATAACAATTCCCAATGATATAAATCTCAGCAGGAACGAAATAGATAACTACATATTGGAATTAGAAAAAGTTATACACAAGGCCATTCAATATACTGTTCCGAAAATAAAAACTAAAAACAGTATTGACTGCTATCGCAATCCTGACATTGACAAGTTACAGAATTTAAAAAGCTCATTGATCACAAAAATAAATAACATTTACAGAAAATTTAATGCTCACAATAATATTGAACTTCAAACATACAAAGATATGTTAATAGGGACAAAGCAATTGTTAAAACAAGAATATAACAAATCAATCAATAAATATTGGCAAAATAAAATAAAAAATATTCCCGTTAACGATCCGAAAAATATGTTTCCAATAATAAATCAAATATTTAGACCAAAAGGCAAGATCGAAATCGCGAACCTTTCAATAAATCAAGATAAAGTTAATCTCTTACGTTCTTCCGGCGTCGATCCTGCTCAATGTCGCAAAGATCAACAGGGCAATTATTGCGTTTCAAATCCCCTAGATAAATTAGAAATACTAGGATGCCACTTCGCTAATATCCACAAGCAAAATGATAATATGGGAAGCGAAGGACTGACTAATATCGTTATGCACCATACAAACGAAATAAAAAAAGAAATGCAGGAAGATATAAGAGTCTCAGCAAAATTACAAAATTTTTCGACGTCAAATTACTCTGATAATCCGGAAGACTTGCAAAATACTTTGACAAACACAGCACGGTTAATAAAAATATTCGAAAGACTAAACACAAAAAAGTCATCCGGAATTGATGGCATTCCAAACATAGTATTGAAACATCTACCGTCAGTAATTATTCGAGACTATTGTATTCTTTTTAATAATGCATTAAACATTTCATATTTTCCAGAGCGCTGGAAAAAAGCTAAAGTCATCGCAATAAATAAGCCGGGTAAGGAAAAGTCTGATCCAAGTAGTTATAGGCCTATAAGTCTCCTGCCGAATGTAGGAAAAGTCTTCGAAGTAGTAATTAATATAGCTATAAATAAGTCTTGCTTAAAAAATGATATAATACCTGAGTATCAATTTGGCTTTAAGCATAAACATTCCACCATTCATGGTATAACGAAACTGACCTCAGACATATGCTGGGGTTTAAACAGTGGCAATTGCGTAGGCGCGTGTCTCATAGACTTGGAAAAAGCTTTTGACACTATATGGATTAGAGGATTGATATTTAAGATGCTGAAAAAAAAATTCCCTAAATATCTAATAAAATTAATATGGAACATGGTAGAAAACAGAAGTTTTAAAACCACCGATGGCGTAGTAACATCAACACGAGAGCACGTCCTTGAAAATGGCTTACAGCAGGGTACCGTTAACTCACCAGTTTTGTTTAATATCTACAATAGCGACATACTCTTCCTAGATGGCATTAACATTAATCCGAATCGTAGTGCACTAGCTTTTGCAGATGACCTCATAATCTACTCGAAAGCCAAAAAAGTCTCAGAAGTCCAAGATGAATTACAGCAAATGTTTATAAAAATTCAAGGGTATTGTAACAATTGGAAACTGAAAATAAATAACGACAAATGCGAAACAATATTGTTTAGGCCGAAATTGGTAAATGCGACAAGAGAAGTGCGACGGAATTGGAAAGACTTCAAAATAAAATCGCAATATCAAACAAACGAATTTATAACTCATAAGCTTACCGTAAAGTATCTGGGAGTAAACATAGACCAGCACTTGACGTATACTCACCATCTAGAAATTCAACTCAAAAAGGCAAGAAAAGTTTTCCTGAAACTCAGTAGACTCTTTTACAACAAAAATCTCAATAGCATCACAAAGATAAACTGTTACTGTACATTAATAAGACCGTTACTGACTTATGGATGCGCAGTATGGTATAATCAGCGACCACCAATTATGGAAAAATTCAGGGCCTTCGAGAGAAAATGTTTAAGGGCTTGTCTAGGAATGTATAGAAAAGCGGAAACAAATTTTACACATCATATCAGTAACCAACATATCTATAACGAAGCCAACATACCGAGAATAGATATTCACCTCTTAAAAATTATAAGAAATCATTGGGCAAACACAGCGCGCATCGAAAATAATAACTTAATTTCGGCTCCGTGCTACGCAGATGCAAATTATATAAAAAAGACCCTAAAATCTGGATACATACCACCGGAAGGCTTCATATTTCTGGATGCAAATAAATATATACAGGATATAAACAATATACCGATAATCTACCATGCGCACAGAAAACGAGGACAAACTCATATAAAATGGGAACCAAACCTAAATACCACCGATAAAAATCCACTCTGGCGATATGAAATGTCGATCCCCGATCGAGACAAAAACGATAAATCTCGAAAAAATGTAAAGAAATACTGGTGGCTAGATTAGCAATAAACGCAAACTCAGCGAACTATAATAATAAGTCTTAAAAAAAATAAATATATATATCCGTTTATTTATTTTTTTTATCTCATGTAAATAGTGTATATATATTGTAATTAGATTGTATATAGTAGTTTTTTAAGGTAGATATAATTAGCTATAGGGTGCACAAAGCACAAGCAATGTATAAAAAAAATAGTTTTGTATCAACAACCTTTCTATTTTCATATAAGAAAAAGTTCAAAAATCATATGCTCATGTTCCCAACAAATATGAATGTTGTAACCAAAATAACCGATGATTTTTGCAATGCGTGCTGCAGGTAGCCATTTTGTATTGAAAATGAATGAGAAAATCTTTTGTTTATTGAAGAATTAATTGATGTACGATTGGTTGTAAATAAACGCATTTAAAAAAAAAAAAAAAAAACACCAGTTCTCGTCCGATCACTGAAGTTAAGCAGCATTGGGCGCGGTCAGTACTTGGATGGGTGACCGCTTGGGAACACCGCATGCCGTTGTCATCCTTTTTGTTCAATAATATTTAAGATTAATTTTATCTTTATGGAAACACATTTTTTAAATACTTTTTTGCAATTTTTTCCATTAGCCGTTTTTCTCCAACTGGATTATCGGTTGTTTAAGAATTTGTCAACGACCACACCATGCTGAAAACACCAGTTCTCGTCCGATCACTGAAGTTAAGCAGCATTGGGCGCGGTCAGTACTTGGATGGGTGACCGCTTGGGAACACCGCATGCCGTTGTCATCCTTTTTGTTCAATAATATTTAAGATTAATTTTATCTTTATGGAAACACATTTTTTTAATACTTTTTTGCAATTTTTTCCATTAGGCGTTTTTCTCCAACTGGATTATCGGTTATTTAAGAATTTGTCAACGAACATACCATGCTGAAAACACCAGTTCTCGTCCGATCAATGAAGTTAAGCCGCATTGGGCGCGTTCAGTACTTGGATGGGTGTCCGCTTGGGAACACCGCGTGCCGTTGACATCTTTTTTGTTCAATAATATTTTAATATTAATTTGATCTTCATGAAAACACATTTTTTTAATACTTTTTTCCATATTTTGCATTCGTCGATTTTATTCAACTGGATTATCGGTAATTTAAGAATTTGTCAACGACCATACCATGCTGAAAACACCAGTTCTCGTCCGATCACTGAAGTTAAGCAGCATTGGGCGCGGTCAGTACTTGGATGGGTGACCGCTTGGGAACACCGCGTGCCGTTGACATCTTTTTTGTTCAATAATATTTTAAGATTAATTTGATCTTCATGAAAACACATCTTTTGCATACTTTTTTTCCATATTTTGCATTCGTCGATTTTCTTCAACTGGATTATCGGTAATTTAAGAATTTGTCAACGACCATACCATGGTGAAAACACCTGTTCTCATCCGATCATTGAAGTTAAGCAGCATTGGGCGCGTTCAGTACTTGGATGGGTGTCCGCTTGGGAACACCGCGTGCCGTTGACATCTTTTTTGTTCAATAATATTTTAAGATTAATTTGATCTTCATGAAAACACATTTTTTAAATACTCTTTTCCATATTTTGCATTCGTCGATTTAGTTCAACTGGATTATTGGTAATTGAAGAATTTGTCAACGACCATACCATGCTGAAAACACCAGTTCTTGTCCGATCACTGAAGTTAAGTAGCATTGGGCGCTGTCAGTACTTGGATGGGTGACCGCTTGGGAACACCGCGTGCCGTTGACATCCTTTTTGTTTAATAATATTTTAAGATTAATATGATCTTCATCAAAACACATTTTTTAATTACTCTTTTCCATATTTTGCTTTTGTCGATTTTCTTAAACTGGATTATCGGTAATTTAAGAATTTGTCAACGATCATACCATGCTGAAAACACCAGTTCTCGTCCGATCACTGAAGTTAAGCAGCATTGGGCGCGGTCAGTACTTGGATGGGTGACCGCTTGGGAACACCGCATGCCGTTGTCATCCTTTTTGTTCAATAATATTTAAGATTAATTTTATCTTTATGGAAACACATTTTTTAAATACTTTTTTGCAATTTTTTCCATTAGCCGTTTTTCTCCAACTGGATTATCGGTTGTTTAAGAATTTGTCAACGACCACACCATGCTGAAAACACCAGTTCTCGTCCGATCACTGAAGTTAAGCAGCATTGGGCGCGGTCAGTACTTGGATGGGTGACCGCTTGGGAACACCGCGTGCCGTTGACATCTTTTTTGTTCAATAATATTTTAAGATTAATTTGATCTTCATGAAAACACATCTTTTGCATACTTGTTTCCATATTTTGCATTCGTCGATTTTCTTCAACTGGATTATCGGTAATTTAAGAATTTGTCAACGACCATACCATGGTGAAAACACCTGTTCTCATCCGATCATTGAAGTTAAGCAGCATTGGGCGCGTTCAATACTTGGATGGGTGTCCGCTTGGGAACACCGCGTGCCGTTGACATCCTTTTTGTTCGATAATATTTTAAGATTAATTTGGTCTTCATGAAAACACATTTTTTAAAACCTTTTTCCATATTTTGCATTCGTCGATTTTATTCAACTGGATTATCGGTAATTTTAAAATTTGCCAACGACCATACCATGCTGAAAACACCAGTTCTCGTCCGATCACTGAAGTTAAGCAGCATTGGGCGCGGTCAGTACTTGGATGGGTGACCGCTTGGGAACACCGCATGCCGTTGTCATCCTTTTTGTTCAATAATATTTAAGATTAATTTTATCTTTATGGAAACACATTTTTTAAATACTTTTTTGCAATTTTTTCCATTAGCCGTTTTTCTCCAACTGGATTATCGGTTGTTTAAGAATTTGTCAACGACCACACCATGCTGAAAACACCAGTTCTCGTCCGATCACTGAAGTTAAGCAGCATTGGGCGCGGTCAGTACTTGGATGGGTGACCGCTTGGGAACACCGCGTGCCGTTGACATCTTTTTTGTTCAATAATATTTTAAGATTAATTTGATCTTCATGAAAACACATCTTTTTAATACTTTTTTCCATATTTTGCATTCGTCGATTTTATTCAACTGGATTATCGGTAATTTAAGAATTTGTCAACGACCATACCATGCTGAAAACACCAGTTCTCGTCCGATCAATGAAGTTAAGCCGCATTGGGCGTGTTCAGTACTTGGATGGGTGTCCGCTTGGGAACACCGCGTGCCGTTGACATCTTTTTTGTTCAATAATATTTTAATATTAATTTGATCTTCATGAAAACACATTTTTTTAATACTTTTTTCCATATTTTGCATTCGTCGATTTTATTCAACTGGATTATCGGTAATTTAAGAATTTGTCAACGACCATACCATGCTGAAAACACCAGTTCTCGTCCGATCACTGAAGTTAAGCAGCATTGGGCGCGGTCAGTACTTGGATGGGTGACCGCTTGGGAACACCGCGTGCCGTTGACATCTTTTTTGTTCAATAATATTTTAAGATTATTTTGATCTTCATGAAAACACATCTTTTGCATACTTTTTTCCATATTTTGCATTCGTCGATTTTCTTCAACTGGATTATCGGTAATTTAAGAATTTGTCAACGACCATACCATGGTGAAAACACCTGTTCTCATCCGATCATTGAAGTTAAGCAGCATTGGGCGCGTTCAGTACTTGGATGGGTGTCCGCTTGGGAACACCGCGTGCCGTTGACATCTTTTTTGTTCAATAATATTTTAATATTAATTTGATCTTCATGAAAACACATTTTTTTAATACTTTTTTCCATATTTTGCATTCGTCGATTTTCTTCAACTGGATTATCGGTAATTTAAGAATTTGTCAACGACCATACCATGGTGAAAACACCTGTTCTCATCCGATCATTGAAGTTAAGCAGCATTGGGCGCGTTCAGTACTTGGATGGGTGTCCGCTTGGGAACACCGCGTGCCGTTGACATCTTTTTTGTTCAATAATATTTTAATATTAATTTGATCTTCATGAAAACACATTTTTTTAATACTTTTTTCCATATTTTGCATTCGTCGATTTTATTCAACTGGATTATCGGTAATTTAAGAATTTGTCAACGACCATACCATGCTGAAAACACCAGTTCTCGTCAGTCGTAGCCGAGCGAGCGCCCCGAGTGGACGTAAACACGGGCACGTCAGAGAGGCATTGACCCCTCCAATATACCCGAATTTTCTGGATATATTTCAAACAGTATTTGAATAGCTCGATTAAATCGGCATTGAGAACGCATGTTCAACAAAAAGCGAAGTTAACAGTGAGTCTGTGATAATATGTGAGTCTCAATTATCACAAAATGTAGCCCAAAAGTCAAAGGTTTTAACCAATACTACGGCCAAAACCTTTATTGGAACGCATTCGCAAAAAAATCTGGATACGATTCTCAAAAATCCAAAAAGTACAACGCATTTGGTCCGCCTAATGCAAGCAACAAAAACATCATCGACGAGATCCAAGATAACACCCAAACCGAATGTCGCAAATGCTGCAAAGAAAAGGAAAGCCAAGATGCCAAAAACTGCCAATTCAAGCAGTTCGCACAATTCCTCCAACGGTTCTACGACGAGGATGGATATCGAAGACAGAGAAGACGGAAATAAAAAATCCGAACTCTCTCTACTGAAAGCGGAAATCATCAAGCTCAGAGAAGAAAATCGCCAACTAAGAGAAGGCTTCCCCAGCACATCGCAGACGCTACCGTTTCCCACGCAAAACCGATTTGCGAGTCTCACCGACACGGGCGCATCGTTCGTTAACCCCGAGACGACCGATGACAACGAATACAGCGAACGAGGGTCGTCACCACGAAATCGAGAGACGAGCGAGGAGTGGATGACCATTCTGCGGAAAAAAAATCAACGCCAGGTCACCCCGAACGACGAGCGAACAGAGAAGCGAAGGCGCCTGTCTTCCCGGGATGTCAACACCATCGGAGTCAACGCACCCGCACGGGTATCGCTTACGAAGAAGAAAGCAAAAGTACCGCCGATCAGCATATATCGACAAGATGTAAAGGACACTATCGAGGTACTGTCAAAAGTGATGAAAAATAAAGACTTTAAAATACAAAGACAAAACGACAAGCAACACAAATTAATTTTAAGTAGCTACGAAGAACACAAGAAAGCTAAAGACGTTTTGAAAAAAGTAGATGCACAATACTATACGTATACGCCGAAGGAGGAAAAAGCGCAAACGTTTATGTTAAAAGGAATCGACGGTAGTTTCGATCCAAGTGACTTATTAGTGTATCTAAAGGAAAACGAGAATGAAAACTTAGAATTCATAAGTGTTACTAGGCATACTACACCAAAATCGATCAAAGAAAACAGAGTTCTGCCGCTTTATCGCGTACAATTAACGTCTGATAGTGTCGCCGGAAAATTGCACGAAATAAAGTATCTAGCGCACCAAGTAATCGGGTGGGAAAAAATTAAAAAATCAAGCACAGTTCAGTGCAAAAATTGCCAACGTTTAGGTCACACAGCTTCTAACTGCAATATGAAGTATCGATGCGTTAAGTGCGATATCCCACACGGGCCGAAAGAATGCCAACTAAGTAATAACACAAACGAAGCGACGAAAGAGGCAGTTTATTGCGTACTGTGTAAGAACTTCGGTCACCCCGCATCCTATCGAGGCTGCCCAAAGCATGTGGAATTTATAACAAAACAAAGTCAGAATAATAATTATAATACCAAAATTAACTCACGCAAAATCACAGGGACGGATTATACACAGCCAAGTACAATAAAACAATTAATAAACGGACCTCAACAATCGGCAATTCCGAGAATGAGCTACGCGGATCGCGCAAAAACGTCAAACCCACAACCAAATAATAGCAGAGAACAGAATGATCTGCAATCGATCATAGCAAATATGCAGCAACAAATTGCTTGGGTTACGCAAGCAATTCAAAACAACACGAAACTGATCAATGGTTTGTACAGTTTATTAACGCCGAATCAGCGGACTGAGTAATGCGCGAGCAAAGTATTAACAAAAATCAAATGCTAAAAGTCGACTATCTAACGATAATTTCCGTTAATGTCAACTCATTAATACAAAACCAAAGACGAGCGTCATTATTTAAATTAGTTAATAAATATAAGCCAGATATAGTTCTATTAAATGAAACAAAATTAAATCCGAAACACAAAATGGAATTTAAAAACTACGCGGTTGTCCGAAGAGATAGACCGAATAGCACACAAGGAGGGGGAGTAGCGATCCTCGTAAAAATTCCCATCAAATATGAAATTGTAGGGCTTGATTTCTCACACAGCACCGAAATATTGGAAACTTTGGCAATCTCGATAAATATAAAAAACCAAGAGAAACTGTATATCGTATCTATATATGCCCCGCACGGTAAATCTAAAGAATTTGCGATCGAGTATAATAATCTATACAAGCATCTAAGGTTAAATGATTTAAACAATTTTTACGTTATCGCAGGAGATTTAAACGCCAAACATCACTCATGGGGAAATGCAATTAATAATCAACGAGGGCTGTTTATTTACGACTGGTTCGAAAATAATGAAATAGAATACAAGGCCAAACTCTATGGATCGGACTGTCCTACTTACCCCAGAGGACAGTCTTTTCTCGACCTATGTATTGCAGACTGTAGACTCCAAATAGAAACAAAACAGGAGCGCATTAAAACAATACCTTACGACAGCGACCACAATGCGCTAATATTTAATATTAGAGGTAACACACAAACCAAGTGGGAAATAGAAATGCAAAAAGAGGATCATCGGCTAAATTATAAAAAAACAAATTGGGACGACTTCAAAAAATATTTAACCCGTAATTACACCATAACAATTCCCAATGATATAAATCTCAGCAGGAACGAAATAGATAACTACATATTGGAATTAGAAAAAGTTATACACAAGGCCATTCAATATACTGTTCCGAAAATAAAAACTAAAAACAGTATTGACTGCTATCGCAATTCTGACATTGACAAGTTACAGAATTTAAAAAGCTCATTGATCACAAAAATAAATAACATTTACAGAAAATTTAATGCTCACAATAATATTGAACTTCAAACATACAAAGATATGTTAATAGGGACAAAGCAATTGTTAAAACAAGAATATAACAAATCAATCAATAAATATTGGCAAAATAAAATAAAAAATATTCCCGTTAACGATCCGAAAAATATGTTTCCAATAATAAATCAAATATTTAGACCAAAAGGCTAGATCGAAATCGCGAACCTTTCAATAAATCAAGATAAAGTTAATCTCTTACGTTCTTCCGGCGTCGATCCTGCTCAATGTCGCAAAGATCAACAGGGCAATTATTGCGTTTCAAATCCCCTAGATAAATTAGAAATACTAGGATGCTACTTCGCTAATATCCACAAGCAAAATGATAATATGGGAAGCGAAGGACTGACTAATATCGTTATGCACCATACAAACGAAATAAAAAAAGAAATGCAGGAAGATATAAGAGTCTCAGCAAAATTACAAAATTTTTCGACGTCAAATTACTCTGATAATCCGGAAGACTTGCAAGATACTTTGACAAACACAGCACGGTTAATAAAAATATTCGAAAGACTAAACACAAAAAAGTCATCCGGAATTGATGGCATTCCAAACATAGTATTGAAACATCTACCGTCAGTAATTATTCGAGACTATTGTATTCTTTTTAATAATGCATTAAACATTTCATATTTTCCAGAGCGCTGGAAAAAAGCTAAAGTCATCGCAATAAATAAGCCGGGTAAGGAAAAGTCTGATCCAAGTAGTTATAGGCCTATAAGTCTCCTGCCGAATGTAGGAAAAGTCTTCGAAGTAGTAATTAATATAGCTATAAATAAGTCTTGCTTAAAAAATGATATAATACCTGAGTATCAATTTGGCTTTAAGCATAAACATTCCACCATTCATGGTATAACGAAACTGACCTCAGACATATGCTGGGGTTTAAACAGTGGCAATTGCGTAGGCGCGTGTCTCATAGACTTGGAAAAAGCTTTTGACACTATATGGATTAGAGGATTGATATTTAAGATGCTGAAAAAAAAATTCCCTAAATATCTAATAAAATTAATATGGAACATGGTAGAAAACAGAAGTTTTAAAACCACCGATGGCGTAGTAACATCAACACGAGAGCACGTCCTTGAAAATGGCTTACAGCAGGGTACCGTTAACTCACCAGTTTTGTTTAATATCTACAATAGCGACATACTCTTCCTAGATGGCATTAACATTAATCCGAATCGTAGTGCACTAGCTTTTGCAGATGACCTCATAATCTACTCGAAAGCCAAAAAAGTCTCTGAAGTCCAAGATGAATTACAGCAAATGTTTATAAAAATTCAAGGGTATTGTAACAATTGGAAACTGAAAATAAATAACGACAAATGCGAAACAATATTGTTTAGGCCGAAATTGGTAAATGCGACAAGAGAAGTGCGACGGAATTGGAAAGACTTCAAAATAAAATCGCAATATCAAACAAACGAATTTATAACTCATAAGCTTACCGTAAAGTATCTGGGAGTAAACATAGACCAGCACTTGACGTATACTCACCATCTAGAAATTCAACTCAAAAAGGCAAGAAAAGTTTTCCTGAAACTCAGTAGACTCTTTTACAACAAAAATCTCAATAGCATCACAAAGATAAACTGTTACTGTACATTAATAAGACCGTTACTGACTTATGGATGCGCAGTATGGTATAATCAGCGACCACCAATTATGGAAAAATTCAGGGCCTTCGAGAGAAAATGTTTAAGGGCTTGCCTAGGAATGTATAGAAAAGCGGAAACAAATTTTACACATCATATCAGTAACCAACATATCTATAACGAAGCCAACATACCGAGAATAGATATTCACCTCTTAAAAATTATAAGAAATCATTGGGCAAACACAGCGCGCATCGAAAATAATAATTTAATTTCGGCTCCGTGCTACGCAGATGCAAATTATATAAAAAAGACCCTAAAATCTGGATACATACCACCGGAAGGCTTCATATTTCTGGATGCAAATAAATATATACAGGATATAAACAATATACCGATAATCTACCATGCGCACAGAAAACGAGGACAAACTCATATAAAATGGGAACCAAACCTAAATACCACCGATAAAAATCCACTCTGGCGATATGAAATGTCGATCCCCGATCGAGACAAAAACGATAAATCTCGAAAAAATGTAAAGAAATACTGGTGGCTAGATTAGCAATAAACGCAAACTCAGCGAACTATAATAATAAGTCTTAAAAAAAATAAATATATATATCCGTTTATTTTTTTTTTTATCTCATGTAAATAGTGTATATATATTGTAATTAGATTGTATATAGTAGTTTTTTAAGGTAGATATAATTAGCTATAGGGTGCACAAAGCACAAGCAATGTATAAAAAAAATAGTTTTGTATCAACAACCTTTCTATTTTTATATAAGAAAAAGTTCAAAAATCATATGCTCATGTTCCCAACAAATATGAATGTTGTAACCAAAATAACCGATGATTTTTGCAATGCGTGCTGCAGGTAGCCATTTTGTATTGAAAATGAATGAGAAAATCTTTTGTTTATTGAAGAATTAATTGATGTACGATTGGTTGTAAATAAACGCATTTAAAAAAAAAAAAAAAACACCAGTTCTCGTCCGATCACTGAAGTTAAGCAGCATTGGGCGCGGTCAGTACTTGGATGGGTGACCGCTTGGGAACACCGCGTGCCGTTGACATCTTTTTTGTTCAATAATATTTTAAGATTAATTTGATCTTCATGAAAACACATCTTTTGCATACTTTTTTCCATATTTTGCATTCGTCGATTTTCTTCAACTGGATTATCGGTAATTTAAGAATTTGTCAACGACCATACCATGGTGAAAACACCTGTTCTCATCCGATCATTGAAGTTAAGCAGCATTGGGCGCGTTCAGTACTTGGATGGGTGTCCGCTTGGGAACACCGCGTGCCGTTGACATCCTTTTTGTTCGATAATATTTTAAGATTAATTTGGTCTTCATGAAAACACATTTTTTAAAACCTTTTTCCATATTTTGCATTCGTCGATTTTATTCAACTGGATTATCGGTAATTTAAGAATTTGTCAACGACCATACCATGGTGAAAACACCTGTTCTCATCCGATCATTGAAGTTAAGCAGCATTGGGCGCGTTCAGTACTTGGATGGGTGTCCGCTTGGGAACACCGCGTGCCGTTGACATCCTTTTTGTTCGATAATATTTTAAGATTAATTTGGTCTTCATGAAAACACATTTTTTAAAACCTTTTTCCATATTTTGCATTCGTCGATTTTATTCAACTGGATTATCGGTAATTTAAGAATTTGTCAACGACCATACCATGGTGAAAACACCTGTTCTCATCCGATCATTGAAGTTAAGCAGCATTGGGCGCGTTCAGTACTTGGATGGGTGTCCGCTTGGGAACACCGCGTGCCGTTGACATCCTTTTTGTTCGATAATATTTTAAGATTAATTTGGTCTTCATGAAAACACATTTTTTAAAACCTTTTTCCATATTTTGCATTCGTCGATTTTATTCAACTGGATTATCGGTAATTTAAAAATTTGCCAACGACCATACCATGGTGAAAACACCTGTTCTCATCCGATCATTGAAGTTAAGCAGCATTGGGCGCGTTCAGTACTTGGATGGGTGTCCGCTTGGGAACACCGCGTGCCGTTGACATCCTTTTTGTTCGATAATATTTTAAGATTAATTTGGTCTTCATGAAAACACATTTTTTAAAACATTTTTCCATATTTTGCATTCGTCGATTTTATTCAACTGGATTATCGGTAATTTTAAAATTTGCCAACGACCATACCATGCTGAAAACACCAGTTCTCGTCCGATCACTGAAGTTAAGCAGCATTGGGCGCGGTCAGTACTTGGATGGGTGACCGCTTGGGAACACCGCATGCCGTTGTCATCCTTTTTGTTCAATAATATTTAAGATTAATTTTATCTTTATGGAAACACATTTTTTAAATACTTTTTTGCAATTTTTTCCATTAGCCGTTTTTCTCCAACTGGATTATCGGTTGTTTAAGAATTTGTCAACGACCACACCATGCTGAAAACACCAGTTCTCGTCCGATCACTGAAGTTAAGCAGCATTGGGCGCGGTCAGTACTTGGATGGGTGACCGCTTGGGAACACCGCGTGCCGTTGACATCTTTTTTGTTCAATAATATTTTAAGATTAATTTGATCTTCATGAAAACACATCTTTTGCATACTTTTTTCCATATTTTGCATTCGTCGATTTTCTTCAACTGGATTATCGGTAATTTAAGAATTTGTCAACGACCATACCATGGTGAAAACACCTGTTCTCATCCGATCATTGAAGTTAAGCAGCATTAGGCGCGTTCAGTACTTGGATGGGTGTCCGCTTGGGAACACCGCGTGCCGTTGACATCCTTTTTGTTCGATAATATTTTAAGATTAATTTGGTCTTCATGAAAACACATTTTTTAAAACCTTTTTCCATATTTTGCATTCGTCGATTTTATTCGACTGGATTATCGGTAATTTTAAAATTTGCCAACGACCATACCATGCTGAAAACACCAGTTCTCGTCCGATCACTGAAGTTAAGCAGCATTGGGCGCGGTCAGTACTTGGATGGGTGACCGCTTGGGAACACCGCGTGCCGTTGGCATCCTTTTTGTTCAATAATGTTTTAAGATTCATTTTATCTTTATGGAAACACATTTTTTTAATACTTTTTTGCAATTTTTTCCATTAGGCGTTTTTCTCCAACTGGATTATCGGTTATTTAAGAATTTGTCAACGAACATACCATGCTGAAAACACCAGTTCTCGTCCGATCAATGAAGTTAAGCCGCATTGGGCGCGTTCAGTACTTGGATGGGTGTCCGCTTGGGAACACCGCGTGCCGTTGACATCTTTTTTGTTCAATAATATTTTAATATTAATTTGATCTTCATGAAAACACATTTTTTTAATACTTTTTTCCATATTTTGCATTCGTCGATTTTATTCAACTGGATTATCGGTAATTTAAGAATTTGTCAACGACCATACCATGCTGAAAACACCAGTTCTCGTCCGATCACTGAAGTTAAGCAGCATTGGGCGCGGTCAGTACTTGGATGGGTGACCGCTTGGGAACACCGCGTGCCGTTGACATCTTTTTTGTTCAATAATATTTTAAGATTAATTTGATCTTCATGAAAACACATCTTTTGCATACTTTTTTCCATATTTTGCATTCGTCGATTTTCTTCAACTGGATTATCGGTAATTTAAGAATTTGTCAACGACCATACCATGGTGAAAACACCTGTTCTCATCCGATCATTGAAGTTAAGCAGCATTGGGCGCGTTCAGTACTTGGATGGGTGTCCGCTTGGGAACACCGCGTGCCGTTGACATCTTTTTTGTTCAATAATATTTTAAGATTAATTTGATCTTCATGAAAACACATTTTTTAAATACTCTTTTCCATATTTTGCATTCGTCGATTTAGTTCAACTGGATTATTGGTAATTGAAGAATTTGTCAACGACCATACCATGCTGAAAACACCAGTTCTTGTCCGATCACTGAAGTTAAGTAGCATTGGGCGCTGTCAGTACTTGGATGGGTGACCGCTTGGGAACACCGCGTGCCGTTGACATCCTTTTTGTTTAATAATATTTTAAGATTAATATGATCTTCATCAAAACACATTTTTTAATTACTCTTTTCCATATTTTGCTTTTGTCGATTTTCTTAAACTGGATTATCGGTAATTTAAGAATTTGTCAACGATCATACCATGCTGAAAACACCAGTTCTCGTCCGATCACTGAAGTTAAGCAGCATTGGGCGCGGTCAGTACTTGGATGGGTGACCGCTTGGGAACACCGCATGCCGTTGTCATCCTTTTTGTTCAATAATATTTAAGATTAATTTTATCTTTATGGAAACACATTTTTTAAATACTTTTTTGCAATTTTTTCCATTAGCCGTTTTTCTCCAACTGGATTATCGGTTGTTTAAGAATTTGTCAACGACCACACCATGCTGAAAACACCAGTTCTCGTCCGATCACTGAAGTTAAGCAGCATTGGGCGCGGTCAGTACTTGGATGGGTGACCGCTTGGGAACACCGCGTGCCGTTGACATCTTTTTTGTTCAATAATATTTTAAGATTAATTTGATCTTCATGAAAACACATCTTTTGCATACTTTTTTCCATATTTTGCATTCGTCGATTTTCTTCAACTGGATTATCGGTAATTTAAGAATTTGTCAACGACCATACCATGGTGAAAACACCTGTTCTCATCCGATCATTGAAGTTAAGCAGCATTGGGCGCGTTCAATACTTGGATGGGTGTCCGCTTGGGAACACCGCGTGCCGTTGACATCCTTTTTGTTCGATAATATTTTAAGATTAATTTGGTCTTCATGAAAACACATTTTTTAAAACCTTTTTCCATATTTTGCATTCGTCGATTTTATTCAACTGGATTATCGGTAATTTTAAAATTTGCCAACGACCATACCATGCTGAAAACACCAGTTCTCGTCCGATCACTGAAGTTAAGCAGCATTGGGCGCGGTCAGTACTTGGATGGGTGACCGCTTGGGAACACCGCATGCCGTTGTCATCCTTTTTGTTCAATAATATTTAAGATTAATTTTATCTTTATGGAAACACATTTTTTAAATACTTTTTTGCAATTTTTTCCATTAGCCGTTTTTCTCCAACTGGATTATCGGTTGTTTAAGAATTTGTCAACGACCACACCATGCTGAAAACACCAGTTCTCGTCCGATCACTGAAGTTAAGCAGCATTGGGCGTGTTCAGTACTTGGATGGGTGTCCGCTTGGGAACACCGCGTGCCGTTGACATCTTTTTTGTTCAATAATATTTTAATATTAATTTGATCTTCATGAAAACACATTTTTTTAATACTTTTTTCCATATTTTGCATTCGTCGATTTTATTCAACTGGATTATCGGTAATTTAAGAATTTGTCAACGACCATACCATGCTGAAAACACCAGTTCTCGTCCGATCACTGAAGTTAAGCAGCATTGGGCGCGGTCAGTACTTGGATGGGTGACCGCTTGGGAACACCGCGTGCCGTTGACATCTTTTTTGTTCAATAATATTTTAAGATTATTTTGATCTTCATGAAAACACATCTTTTGCATACTTTTTTCCATATTTTGCATTCGTCGATTTTCTTCAACTGGATTATCGGTAATTTAAGAATTTGTCAACGACCATACCATGGTGAAAACACCTGTTCTCATCCGATCATTGAAGTTAAGCAGCATTGGGCGCGTTCAGTACTTGGATGGGTGTCCGCTTGGGAACACCGCGTGCCGTTGACATCCTTTTTGTTCGATAATATTTTAAGATTAATTTGGTCTTCATGAAAACACATTTTTTAAAACCTTTTTCCATATTTTGCATTCGTCGATTTTATTCAACTGGATTATCGGTAATTTAAAAATTTGCCAACGACCATACCATGCTGAAAACACCAGTTCTGGGGTTCTGGACGACCGCCAGAGTGTCAACACGTGTCTGTAGTAGCTCCGCTATTATTCAGTCACGAGTATTTCTATCTGTTCGTTATCAAAACAAAAAAGTGTCTCAACTGTGCGCGAAAAGCAGCCGATCAGATCGGCTAAATATTAAAGTGGATCCATGTAGTCCTGATGGGGAAAGTCCCAAAAATTATCGGTGGAATTTCCCGAGCCTAACGACAGCCAATATGGCGTCGCCTAGATCGGTGCATCGCCCCAAACGCGGGATATCGGAGGATCGCAGCAACGCCGATCCAACAGCAACACCGCCGATAAAACGTGACCCTAAGGTGCAGAAACTAAATCTATTGGAACTGGACAAACTTTATAAGAAAGTGCGTAGTGACAGTAATCTACCGAAAAATAGTATTAGTAAAATCGTCCCGAATCTCGCGGGAGGACGCGGTGCGCGTCACAAGGAAACGCAGCCCGGCCACGCTGCGCCATCTTCCAGCAGCAACGAGCAAGCTGCAGCTATCGATCGTCGATCGACAGAATGGCAACTTCCGAAAAAACCCGCGAGAGTGCGCGCCAACACGGATCCCACTTCGCAGGCTGACGAGTATATGGAGACCAACCGGTTCGACTCTCTCTCAGACTCCGATGATAACGAGAGCCCTAGTCTCTCGCAGGAACAAACCGAGCCAAAGAAGAAATCGGGCAGACCCCCACCGATTCACACCATCAATTCAAACATTAATCAAATAGTGACGCTTCTGACAACCAACAAGTTGCCAAAAACCTCATTTATGGTTAATCAAACGGACAATGACAGACACACGATTTTGTCGCGAGATATGGCGAGTTACGAAGCGATCAAGACCCTGCTGGTCGCTAATAACGCTCAATTTTTTACATTCACGCCGAAATCGCAGCGCCCAAAGACTCTAATTCTCAAAGGAATCAAAGGCGATTTCTCCGACGAAGAAATCAAGAGAGAACTTGAGGATCTGAATCTTGCTAATGCTACAATAGTGAAAGTGGCAAAGTTTCAATACGACAAAAAAAACACTGATAGATTTCACCATCTCGTTCAACTCTCGCACGACAGCTCTTCTGTTGACTTATTTAAAGTTAAATCTCTCGCGTACCAACGTGTGCACTGGGAGCATCTAAAAAAACCGACCCTGTTTCAGTGCAAAAACTGCCAACGCCTGGGACACGCCAGTAAAAACTGTCGCCTCCCTCACAGATGTGTGAAGTGCTCACTCAACCATGAGCCCGGTAAATGTTTGATCACACCAAATTCGGAAAAATCATCGCTAAAGTGCGCAAACTGCGGCCTCAATGGACATCCGGCATCTTATAAAGGCTGCCCTTTCCTGAAATTCGCTACAGGGCTAAAGAAAAACCAAACCGCTAGCCGCCAAGAGAGAACGCAGCGCAATATCGCTAAAATCTCCAAATTTTCCACTGCATCAGTCTCCTACGCACACATCGCCAGAACGCCAGCCAGTCGCGAACAACAGCCGACGCAGCCAATACAGCCAGCACAACCGCCAGCGCCAACCCGCCGAACACATGCTAACCACGCCACGCACCACAACAGTGAGGAAAACTCACCGTCACAGGAACCGACCTGGGCAGCCAAATTCAGAACTGAGTTCGCAGCAGTCGTAACAGATCAGCTCAAATACTTTTCAACCCAAATCGCAAGCAATACTGCTAAAATAGAGTTCCTGATGGGTGCTCTTCTGCAAACGTAACGAAAATGGCTCATCATTCAAACCAACCCCATTTACTAAGAATTGCAGCTATTAATGTTAATTCTATTATTGCAAATCATCGCAGACTAGAGTTGACTGATTTCTGTAATACGCACAAACACGATATAGTTCTCGTCTCCGAAACGAAATTAAACCCTAAATATAAATTAGCGTTCAAAGACTACGAGATTGTGAGAACTGACCGACCGAACTCGATTCGTGGCGGAGGAACGGCCATTCTCGTTAAAAGAAGTATTAAATATGAAGTGGTGAACTACCCATTTTCTAGTTCCAATCAAGTAGTAGAATTTACAATTATTAAAATAGTCACTGAGCGAAATATAAATCTATTTATAATTAGCATATACGCTACCAATGATAACAGAAAACTAGCGATCGATGAACTAGATGAACTCTTCATCAAACTTAAGCTCTATAAAAATAACCGCCACTATGTACTAGCGGGGGACTTAAATGCAAGACGAAAGCACTGGGGGGATAGATGTACCAATGACCGCCTCCGATTCCTCGGGCAATGGGAAAACGCCAACGCTATCAAATTTAAAGCGCAATTTTACACTCCAATTGAACCAACGTTCAAACCAGCCCACACTTTCTTAGACATAGCGATTGTTGATGCGCGACTAAAAGTAATCAATAGCACTGGCAATAAAATTAACACGGTGCCATATGACAGTGACCATAAAGCCATTGAGCTGACGGTCCATTTATCGAACGATTCATTGCCGGAGATTAATAGCGAATCCCAAAACATAAAATATAACTTTAGGGCAACAAAATGGAAATTATTTACCCGCAAACTTGCCGAATCCTTCACAACGGCTATCCCATGTGACAGAAATCTCTCGAGAAATGAAATCGATATTAATTTAGAAAATCTTAATTCGATCATTTCAAATACTATATCCGCCATAGTCCCAAAGATAAAACAAAATGACTCGATCCAGAAATACCGAAATAGCAAAATTAACCGGTTGCAAAAAATGAAATCTTTCCTAGTATCAACTCTACATAAACTACACAGAACCGATCCATGCTCTCGTCTTAACATTTCCCAAGATGCAAAAGCAGCTTTGAAAATAGCGAGAAATCTATTACACGCCGAATTTCAAAAAGCCTCTGATGCTTACTGGACCAAGCAAATTAAACAAATCAATCACAGAAATTCAGACAAATTTTTCCCAATTATCAACCGTCTACTGAGATCTAAGCAACCTATTCAAATCGAGAAATTGCGCATCCATCAGAATAACCAACTACTATTGGATCGAAGCAAATGCAATTTACTAGAAACAGAAAGAGTAGCTGATGAATTTATATTCTCATCAGCTCCAGATAAATTGAACATCATCGGGGCCTTTTACGAGTCAATAAACTCTCCGCGATACCTAAACAGCAACACGAGGCTAAAAGCAATAGTAGATGAGGAAGCCAACCGCATCAAAAGAGAATTTAACTCTAAGAGACTGAATAACACGACGATCACCATTTTTACAAACGATAACAAATCGAGCAACCCTCAAGAAGAAAACTTCGAATCCAAAATATTCTGCAACTCGTCGCAACTGGCAAAAATACTTAAACACCTTCCGAACAAGACTTCTAGTGGCTTGGACAATATGCCACCAATTGTTCTGAAACATCTCCCTCCTAAAATCATTCTAGCGTATACTATTATATTTAACAACGCCATAAACAACTACTATTTCCCTAAAGAGTGGAAATGCGCCAAAGTTCTGCCAATACCAAAAAAAGGGAAAGACCCGTCACTACCCTCGAGTTATAGACCGATCAGCCTCACTCCGAGCATTAGCAAAGTTTACGAAGCTATAATAAATAATAAAATTGTATCATTCTGCAACGCTCATGATATAATCCCAGATAACCAATTTGGCTTCAAACATCAACTCTCCACGGTTCACGCTATCCACAAACTACTATCCGATATTAACACCGACTTAAATAACAGACGTCTGGTGGGGGCGGCCCTTCTGGATCTCGAAAAAGCTTTTGACTCCGTTTGGTTAAATGGATTAATCTCTAAACTGAAAAAAAAAAATTTCCACAATGGCTAATTTTTAATATATGGGATATGATTTCTGAAAAAAAATTCCACACTTGGAACGGATCCCTAATATCAACAGAGAAGTTCAAAATAGAGGAAGGATTACAGCAAGGAACTGTAAACTCCCCAGTGCTCTTCAATATCTTTACCAGCGACATATTAAACCTGTTCGACCTAAACTCAGGGAACAACACCGCATCCATAGCCTTCGCCGACGACTACAAATTATATGTGTCCGGGACAAGGCCCCATATTATCCGAGATAAACTAGAAGAACTAGTCGAAAAAATTAACCAATGGTATATGACATGGAATCTCAGATTGAACCCAGAAAAATGTGAGACTATACTCTATCGGCAACCGGTGAAATGCCTAACAGCAAACAAAAGAAACGGTCGAAATGAATTCCAAATAGAAACCACCGTTCCGGGAACTCAAAACAAAGCAATCATTCCACACAAAAACACTGTAAAATACCTAGGATTCCATATAGACAATCTATTAAGAGGAAATCAACACATAAAGCTACAATTAGATAAAGCAAAGGCAGCGTTCTGGGCAAACAGCAGAATCTTCTATAGCAAAAAGTTGACAAAAAAAGCAAAAACGATCCTCTACTTATTATTAATCAGACCGATAATCACGTACGCAGCACCCATCTGGTGGAATATTAACGTCTCATCTATGGAACAACTGCGAGCTTTCGAAAGAAAATGCCTCAGAGCCTGCTGGGGTCTGTACAGATCGCGACACTCAAATTTTTTAAGATTAGTTAGCAACAAAACACTGTACGATACTGCAGATATTCCGCGCATCGATAATTTTATTATTAAACTTACAAGAAATTATCACAGCAATCTTCCGGAAATTGCAAACTCAATAACCAGAGAACTCTCAATAGTAGATGAACGCACGACCGATGAGCAAAATCTGTCAGGATATATCCCTCCGCAAGCATTCAAAATTTTTGACTCGAGAGGTCTCATTCAGAATGCCGAAAACGTTCCAATATTATATCATTGGAGAAGAAACAAAGCGAATAAACGTATTTCCGTAAGGGAAGATGACTTCTTTGAAAATCGAGACAAATTCACAGAATCCACTTCTATCCCAAACAGAGATTTTCAGGATTTCCACAGATTAAAGCTCCGCAAATACTTTTGGCTATCAGCCCACAACGACACAATTAAAGACCTCACCGAGAGAAAAAGTCGTTTTGTCGTAGATAATCAGGCAGGTAGATGAGTGCGTCCTCGCCATCGCCACCTACACTACATTTTAAATAGCTAGGCTAACATAACGATGACTTGTTCAAGCCGACTGTAAATAAAATTATTTTTGTAAGTTATATTAAGTTTTGTTATAAGTGATGTTTTTAGGATAAGTCGACAGAGATATTGTAAAAGGTGTTTTTACGGAACCACCCGAATTTTTCACCCTTGTTCCTGCGTACGTCGACACGCCTTATAGTGATAAACGAGAATGTTGAATAAACCAAAGATAAAACCTCTCATAGAATATAAAGTGTGTTATACGAGTAAGCCGACAAATGCCTTAGAATGGTTAAGCGGTTCAGATTCCTATTAGATATTAAGTTTGGTTATTTTATATGTTTATTTCTACCAAAGATTTGTTTAAGAGAATGTACAAGGTATAAAGAAATAAATCATTTATTTAAAAAAAAAAACTGAAAACACCAGTTCTCGTCCGATCACTGAAGTTAAGCAGCATTGGGCGCGGTCAGTACTTGGATGGGTGACCGCTTGGGAACACCGCGTGCCGTTGACATCTTTTTTGTTCAATAATATTTTAATATTAATTTGATCTTCATGAAAACACATTTTTTTAATACTTTTTTCCATATTTTGCATTCGTCGATTTTATTCAACTGGATTATCGGTAATTTAAGAATTTGTCAACGACCATACCATGCTGAAAACACCAGTTCTCGTCCGATCACTGAAGTTAAGCAGCATTGGGCGCGGTCAGTACTTGGATGGGTGACCGCTTGGGAACACCGCGTGCCGTTGACATCTTTTTTGTTCAATAATATTTTAAGATTAATTTGATCTTCATGAAAACACATCTTTTGCATACTTTTTTCCATATTTTGCATTCGTCGATTTTCTTCAACTGGATTATCGGTAATTTAAGAATTTGTCAACGACCATACCATGGTGAAAACACCTGTTCTCATCCGATCATTGAAGTTAAGCAGCATTGGGCGCGTTCAGTACTTGGATGGGTGTCCGCTTGGGAACACCGCGTGCCGTTGACATCTTTTTTGTTCAATAATATTTTAAGATTAATTTGATCTTCATGAAAACACATTTTTTAAATACTCTTTTCCATATTTTGCATTCGTCGATTTAGTTCAACTGGATTATTGGTAATTGAAGAATTTGTCAACGACCATACCATGCTGAAAACACCAGTTCTTGTCCGATCACTGAAGTTAAGTAGCATTGGGCGCTGTCAGTACTTGGATGGGTGACCGCTTGGGAACACCGCGTGCCGTTGACATCCTTTTTGTTTAATAATATTTTAAGATTAATATGATCTTCATCAAAACACATTTTTTAATTACTCTTTTCCATATTTTGCTTTTGTCGATTTTCTTAAACTGGATTATCGGTAATTTAAGAATTTGTCAACGATCATACCATGCTGAAAACACCAGTTCTCGTCCGATCACTGAAGTTAAGCAGCATTGGGCGCGGTCAGTACTTGGATGGGTGACCGCTTGGGAACACCGCATGCCGTTGTCATCCTTTTTGTTCAATAATATTTAAGATTAATTTTATCTTTATGGAAACACATTTTTTAAATACTTTTTTGCAATTTTTTCCATTAGCCGTTTTTCTCCAACTGGATTATCGGTTGTTTAAGAATTTGTCAACGACCACACCATGCTGAAAACACCAGTTCTCGTCCGATCACTGAAGTTAAGCAGCATTGGGCGCGGTCAGTACTTGGATGGGTGACCGCTTGGGAACACCGCGTGCCGTTGACATCTTTTTTGTTCAATAATATTTTAATATTAATTTGATCTTCATGAAAACACATTTTTTTAATACTTTTTTCCATATTTTGCATTCGTCGATTTTATTCAACTGGATTATCGGTAATTTAAGAATTTGTCAACGACCATACCATGCTGAAAACACCAGTTCTCGTCCGATCACTGAAGTTAAGCAGCATTGGGCGCGGTCAGTACTTGGATGGGTGACCGCTTGGGAACACCGCGTGCCGTTGACATCTTTTTTGTTCAATAATATTTTAAGATTAATTTGATCTTCATGAAAGCACATCTTTTGCATACTTTTTTCCATATTTTGCATTCGTCGATTTTCTTCAACTGGATTATCGGTAATTTAAGAATTTGTCAACGACCATACCATGGTGAAAACACCTGTTCTCATCCGATCATTGAAGTTAAGCAGCATTGGGCGCGTTCAGTACTTGGATGGGTGTCCGCTTGGGAACACCGCGTGCCGTTGACATCCTTTTTGTTCGATAATATTTTAAGATTAATTTGGTCTTCATGAAAACACATTTTTTAAAACCTTTTTCCATATTTTGCATTCGTCGATTTTATTCGACTGGATTATCGGCAATTTTAAAATTTGCCAACGACCATACCATGCTGAAAACACCAGTTCTCGTCCGATCACTGAAGTTAAGCAGCATTGGGCGCGGTCAGTACTTGGATGGGTGACCGCTTGGGAACACCGCGTGCCGTTGGCATCCTTTTTGTTCAATAATGTTTTAAGATTCATTTTATCTTTATGGAAACACATTTTTTTAATACTTTTTTGCAATTTTTTCCATTAGGCGTTTTTCTCCAACTGGATTATCGGTTATTTAAGAATTTGTCAACGAACATACCATGCTGAAAACACCAGTTCTCGTCCGATCAATGAAGTTAAGCCGCATTGGGCGCGTTCAGTACTTGGATGGGTGTCCGCTTGGGAACACCGCGTGCCGTTGACATCTTTTTTGTTCAATAATATTTTAATATTAATTTGATCTTCATGAAAACACATTTTTTTAATACTTTTTTCCATATTTTGCATTCGTCGATTTTGTTCAACTGGATTATTGGTAATTGAAGAATTTGTCAACGACCATACCATGCTGAAAACACCAGTTCTCGTCCGATCACTGAAGTTAAGTAGCATTGGGCGCTGTCAGTACTTGGATGGGTGACCGCTTGGGAACACCGCGTGCCGTTGACATCCTTTTTGTTTAATAATATTTTAAGATTAATATGATCTTCATCAAAACACATTTTTTAATTACTCTTTTCCATATTTTGCTTTTGTCAATTTTCTTAAACTGGATTATCGGTAATTTAAGAATTTGTCAACGATCATGCCATGCTGAAAACACCAGTTCTCGTCCGATCACTGAAGTTAAGCAGCATTGGGCGCGGTCAGTACTTGGATGGGTGACCGCTTGGGAACACCGCGTGCCGTTGACATCTTTTTTGTTCAATAATATTTTAAGATTAATTTGATCTTCATGAAAACACATCTTTTGCATACTTTTTTCCATATTTTGCATTCGTCGATTTTCTTCAACTGGATTATCGGTAATTTAAGAATTTGTCAACGACCATACCATGGTGAAAACACCTGTTCTCATCCGATCATTGAAGTTAAGCAGCATTGGGCGCGTTCAGTACTTGGATGGGTGTCCGCTTGGGAACACCGCGTGCCGTTGACATCCTTTTTGTTCGATAATATTTTAAGATTAATTTGGTCTTCATGAAAACACTTTTTTTAAAACGTTTTTCCATATTTTGCATTCGTCGATTTTATTCAACTGGATTATCGGTAATTTTAAAATTTGCCAACGACCATACCATGCTGAAAACACCAGTTCTCGTCCGATCACTGAAGTTAAGCAGCATTGGGCGCGGTCAGTACTTGGATGGGTGACCGCTTGGGAACACCGCGTGCCGTTGACATCTTTTTTGTTCAATAATATTTTAAGATTAATTTGATCTTCATGAAAACACATCTTTTGCATACTTTTTTCCATATTTTGCATTCGTCGATTTTCTTCAACTGGATTATCGGTAATTTAAGAATTTGTCAACGACCATACCATGGTGAAAACACCTGTTCTCATCCGATCATTGAAGTTAAGCAGCATTGGGCGCGTTCAGTACTTGGATGGGTGTCCGCTTGGGAACACCGCGTGCCGTTGACATCCTTTTTGTTCGATAATATTTTAAGATTAATTTGGTCTTCATGAAAACACTTTTTTTAAAACGTTTTTCCATATTTTGCATTCGTCGATTTTATTCAACTGGATTATCGGTAATTTAAGAATTTGTCAACGACCATACCATGCTGAAAACACCAGTTCTCGTCCGATCACTGAAGTTAAGCAGCATTGGGCGCGGTCAGTACTTGGATGGGTGACCGCTTGGGAACACCGCGTGCCGTTGACATCTTTTTTGTTCAATAATATTTTACGATTAATTTGATCTTCATGAAAACACATCTTTTTCATACTTTTTTCCATATTTTGCATTCGTCGATTTTCTTCAACTGGATTATCGGTAATTTAAGAATTAGTCAACTACAATAACATGCTGAAAACACCTGTTCTCATCCGATCATTGAAGATAAGCAGCATTGGGCGCGTTCAGTACTTGGATGGGTGACCGCTTGGGAACACCGCGTGCCGTTGACATCTTTTTTGTTCAATAATATTTTAAGATTAATTTGATCTTCATGAAAACACATTTTTTAAATACTCTTTTCCATATTTTGCATTCGTCGATTTAGTTCAACTGGATTATTGGTAATTGGAGAATTTGTCAACGACCATACCATGCTGAAAACACCAGTTCTTGTCCGATCACTGAAGTTAAGTAGCATTGGGCGCTGTCAGTACTTGGATGGGTGACCGCTTGGGAACACCGCGTGCCGTTGACATCCTTTTTGTTTAATAATATTTTAAGATTAATATGATCTTCATCAAAACACATTTTTTAATTACTCTTTTCCATATTTTGCTTTTGTCGATTTTCTTAAACTGGATTATCGGTAATTTAAGAATTTGTCAACGATCATACCATGCTGAAAACACCAGTTCTCGTCCGATCACTGAAGTTAAGCAGCATTGGGCGCGGTCAGTACTTGGATGGGTGACCGCTTGGGAACACCGCATGCCGTTGTCATCCTTTTTGTTCAATAATATTTAAGATTAATTTTATCTTTATGGAAACACATTTTTTAAATACTTTTTTGCAATTTTTTCCATTAGCCGTTTTTCTCCAACTGGATTATCGGTTGTTTAAGAATTTGTCAACGACCACACCATGCTGAAAACACCAGTTCTCGTCCAGTCGTCCTCGAACGAGCGCCCAGAGCGGACGTAAACACGAGCGCCGATATATAGTGCACAGTAGCTATACTTTAAAATCGTAACCGCGAATTGTTTGAATTATCTCGAATGTAAAAGTGCTGTGTTTAAGCATCTAAATAAAATAGAGAACACTTTTAATTCAACATTAAGTGAATTTAGCAGCAAAGCTGCAACGGAGAAATGTGAAAATCTAACTCTACAAAATGCGTCGAAAGATCCGACGGATTTATTATATAACATATCGAAGGTTATTTCGAGTGATAGCACGAAGAAAAATCTCGATAAACATTTAATGGATCCGAAATGTTCGGTAAAAGGCAAGTTAACACCTAAACCTAATATAGCCAACGCGATAAAGAAAAGGAAAATGAGACTTTCAACGAGTGCAAGTCCATTAAAAAGTGATTATTCGAAAGATACGGGTTCGATAATGGACACGTCAAATAACGGAAAATCTTGCGGAGAATCTGAGCTCACGCTATTGAGGGAAGAAATTGCTAAACTGAAAGAAGAAAACCGGAAGCTGAAAATGAGCGGGGCTGGTCCATCGAACATACAGCTCACCAATCGATTCGAAACTCTGTCGGATATGGATTCGAAGGAAGAAGTCAACGACCGAGATCATACGTCAGAGAACTTTCCAACCGCCGACGAGTGGATGACAGTGCTGAGAAAAAAAAACCAACGTCAGGTCACGCCGAAGCAGTCCAGAGGAGGATTCTCCACTCGCCTACCACCAAACGACGACGCTAGGGTGAACGAACCCCCAAGGCCATCGCTCGCGCGAAAGAAAACAAAGGTACCGCCGATCTGTATCTACCGTCAAGAGGTGAAAGATACTATTGAAGTATTATCAAAAGTGCTAAAAAATAAAGACTTTTCAATAAAACGGCAAAACGACTATCAACATAAATTGTTAGTGAACAGCTACGAAGAACATAAAAAAGCGAGAAATATACTGAAGGAAGTAGACGCCCAGTATTTCACGTATACCCCTATCGAGGAAAAAGCCCAAACATTTATACTTAAGGGTATCGACAGCAGTTTCGATCCCGACAGCGTCCTCGCATATTTAAAGGAACACGAAAGTGACAGTTTAAAATTCGTAGATGTAAACAGGCACACGACACCAAAGTCAATAAAAGACAACAGAACGCTACCGATGTATCGAGTGCAATTGTCGGCGAACAGCAAGGCTGGTAAATTACACGAAATTAAATATCTCGCGCATCAAGTGGTGTGGTGGGAAAAAATAAAAAAGTCAAATGTGATACAGTGCAAAAACTGTCAACGTCTCGGACACACAGCAACGAACTGTAACATGAAATATCGATGTGTAAAATGTAATGTGCCGCACGGACCAAAACAATGTCCATTTACGAATAATCAAGAGGAGGCGCAGAAAGACGAAGTTTACTGCGTGTTGTGCGGGAATTTTGGTCACCCGGCGTCTTAACGAGGCTGCCCAAAACAAACTGAATTTAAAGCGAAACAAGCACAAAACAATAACAATAAAGTGAACGTTCAAAATGGCACGCGAAATACCTACAGACAAAATGTGAGAGTGGGCACGGTGACTCAAACAACACAGAGACAAGCAAACCTGGGAAAAACTTTTGCCGAACTCTTCAAAACCGCGACTCCAAATCCTTCAGTATCCCAATCAAATAATCCAGTAATCCCAAACGATCTCGCGTCGACGATTGCAGCAATGCAGCTTCAATTTAACTGGGTTATACAAGCAGTTCAAAGTAATACAGAGAAAATAGATCGACTATTTTCGCTAATTGTGCCAGAGCAAACAGCGACTAAGTAGTGGGCGATCAATCGGTATCTGAAAAATTGTTAAAATTGGATTACCTGAAAATAATATCGGTTAACGTAAATTCGTTAATTCAAAATCAAAGAAGGGCATCCCTCTTCAACGTTTTACATCGTTATAAACCAGATATTGTTCTCGTGAATGAAACGAAACTTAATGACAAGCACAGAATAGAATTTAAAAATTACAACATGTTAAGAAGAGATAGACCGAATAATAAACAAGGTGGTGGTGTTGCGATTCTTATCAGGAAGCCTATTAAGTTTGAAATGATAGGACTCGATTATTCGAATTATACGGTATCTTTAGAAACTATTATTATTAGTATCAATATAACGAATCAGAAAAAATTGTTTATTGTAACCGCTTATGCACCTCATGGAAAGTCAACCGATTTTGCGACGGAATTTGACAAGCTTTTTAAAAATCTCAAGCTGAATCAAATTAATAACTATTATATTATTGCGGGAGATTTAAACGCACGACATACAGCTTGGAGAAATCCGAATAATAATCAACGAGGATTATATTTATATAAGTGGATCGAAGAAAACGAAATAGAATATAAATCAAAATTGTACGGCTCGGACCTACCAACGTACCCTCGAGGAAAATCATACCTCGATTTGTGTATAGCGGACTACAGACTTAATATAAGTACCGTGGGTGTTCACGATTGCGTAAAAACGATTCCCTATGATAGTGATCATAACGCGTTAATATTCAATGTTCAGTGTAACTTTCAAACTAAGTGGGAACTCGAAACACAGCAAGAAGTGCACCTTCATATAAAAAAGCAGATTGGATAGAATACAGTGACTTCCTTAAAAATAATTACACATCACGCTTACCGAACGATAAAGATCTGACTAGAGAGGAAATTGACAACCACATTATAGTACTGGAAAAAGAGATACAAAAAGCCATATATATTGCAGTTCCTAAAGTAAAAAGCAAAAACAGCATTGATTGTTATTTAAATGATAACATTCACCAGTTACAAACACTAAAGAGTTCTCTAATAACGAAAATAAACAATATATACAGGAAGTTCAATGCACACAATAATCTGGAACTACAAACATATAAAGATATGTTGGTAGGCACCAGGCAATTGTTAAAACAAGAATACAACAAGTCTATAAATAACTACTGGCAAAAAAAAATAAAAAATATACCTGTGAATGATCCTAAAAACATGTTTCCAATCGTAAATCAGATATTTAGACCTAAAGGAAAAATTGTAATTAAAGATTTCTCTATACCGCCGAACCGAATAAATTTAATTGAGGCAGCAGGCCTCTCGAGAGCGCAATGCCGCAGAGACGAGCACGGCCATTTCTGTATTTCAGACCCTCGAGAAAAATTAGAAATTCTCGGTTCCCATTTTGCCGAAATACACAAACAAAATGAGAATATGGGCAGCGCAGGCTTAAGCAACATTGTGACGAAACATACAGATATTATTAAGGCAGAAAAAGAACAAGATGCAATAAACTCAACCCGGATAGTAAATTTTTCCCAATTCTTAACATCGGACAATCCGGCCAATCTGAACGAATATTTCACAAATACCGATCGATTGGAAAAAATATTCAAAAAATTGAACACAAAAAAGTCTTCAGGTATAGACAACATACCAAATATCGCTCTGAAATACTTGCCAATTGAGATTATTAGAGAATATTGCATCTTGTTCAATAACGCGTTAAACCTTACGTAT
Source organism: Pimpla rufipes (assembly GCA_963932165.1). NCBI lineage: Eukaryota > Metazoa > Arthropoda > Insecta > Hymenoptera > Ichneumonidae > Pimpla > Pimpla rufipes. The sequence continues at coordinate 11,079,632 of OZ010631.1, read as the reverse complement.
TTTCCCGATCGCTGGAAAAAAGCTCAGGTAATTTCTCTACACAAACCTGGAAAACCTGAATCAGATCCAAGTAGTTATAGGCTAATCAGTCTTCTTTCCAACGTGGGAAAATGTTTCGAAATAGTCATTAATATAGTTATAAGTAAGTTTTGCCTCGAAAATGATATCATTCCAGATCACCAATTTGGATTTAGATACAAACATTCAACTATTCACGGAATCACAAAATTTATATCAGATGTATGTTGGAACTTGAATAATAATAATTGCGTGGCGGCGTGCCTTATAGACCTAGAAAAAGCTTTCGATACCATTTGGATTCGAGGCCTTATATTCAAATTGTGGAAAAAATCATTTCCTATGCACATAATTAAATTAATTTGGAATATGATAGAAAATCGAACTTTTCAAACCACAGATGGCACGAATATTTCAACCAAAGAATACTTGCTGGAAAACGGCCTACAGCAAGGGACTGTCAATTCCCCAGTATTATTCAATATATATAACAGCGACATACTTTCGCTCGATAACATTAACATTAGTCCTAATCGTTACGCTCTTGCTTTTGCAGACGATCTCATAATTTACACAAAAGCCAAGAAAGTATCAGAAGTACAGGAAGAACTCCAAAAAATGTTTTCCAAAATCCAATTTTATAGTAACAACTGGAAATTGAAAATTAATAACAAAAAGTGTGAAACTATTCTATTCAGGCCAAAACTAATAAATGCAACGCGAGAAGTAAAAAGGAACTGGAAACATTTTAAAATAAAGCCACATCTCGAGGCAGAGGAGTTTATACCGCATAAACGCATTGTCAAATATCTTGGCGTTAATATAGATCAACACTTGACCTTTACAGAACACCTCGTAATTCAGCTCGAAAAAGCAAGAAAAACATTTTTTCAACTCAAAAGACTCTTTTATAACAAAAATCTGAAGGTATCCATAAAAATTAACTGCTATTGTACTCTAATCAGACCATTACTGACGTATGGATGTGCAATTTGGTTCAACCAACGACCACCAATAATGGAAAAAATGAGAGCCTTCGAGAGAAAGTGTCTGAGAGCCTGTATAGGTGCATATAGAACAGCAGAAACAAACTACTTACATAGAATAAGCAACCAAAATATTTATGATAAAGCGAATGTACCGAGGCTAGACTTACATATATTAAAAATAATCAGAAATCATTGGGCAAATACAGCGCGTATCAATGTAAATAATCTCATACTCGGGCCATGTCACATAGATGCAAATTATATTGCGAAAACTTTAAAAACCGGTTATGTACCCCCGGAAGGATTTTTGTTTCTGGATGCGAACAACTTCATGCAAGATAATAACAATGTACCAATCATGTATCACGCACACAGAAAAAGAGGACAAACGCACGTATTGTTTCAAGAAAATCTGAATTCATCTGATGCAAACCCATTGTGGCGATACGATATGTCACTTCCTTCTAGAGACAGGAGTGACAAACATCGCGCTAACATAAAAAAATATTGGTGGCTTACTTGAAACGCGCTAAATAATGTAACAAAAGAGCAAGAAAATCGAAGTTTAGAGTTCAAATTAAAGCTCTTTATTGTAAATATTGTATATAAAATGTAGTATTAAGAAACCGTAGCGTAATTAGTTATTATAAGGCATGTATATAGTTAGCAGTAAGGCGCAAAATAGCAGAAACAGAAATTTAAGAGATAGTTTTTATTGCCTTTCTATCTTTTTCTTCCTCGTAACAATAATAATAATGTACATCAATGATTTAATCAGTACTAATGTAATCACGTTATGGAGCAAACAAACGTCGAAAAAAAAAATATGTATTTTTGCAATGCGTGCCACACACTGGCCATTTTGTAATAGGAATAAGATATTATCTTTTGTTTATTGAAGATTTTACCTGAAAATTCCTAATGGCAACAAATAAACATATTTAAAAAAAAAAAAAAAACACCAGTTCTCGTCCGATCACTGAAGTTAAGCAGCATTGGGCGCGGTCAGTACTTGGATGGGTGACCGCTTGGGAACACCGCGTGCCGTTGACATCTTTTTTGTTCAATAATATTTTAAGATTAATTTGATCTTCATGAAAACACATCTTTTGCATACTTTTTTCCATATTTTGCATTCGTCGATTTTCTTCAACTGGATTATCGGTAATTTAAGAATTTATCAACGACCATACCATGGTGAAAACACCTGTTCTCATCCGATCATTGAAGTTAAGCAGCATTGGGCGCGTTCAGTACTTGGATGGGTGTCCGCTTGGGAACACCGCGTGCCGTTGACATCCTTTTTGTTCGATAATATTTTAAGATTAATTTGGTCTTCATGAAAACACATTTTTTAAAACCTTTTTCCATATTTTGCATTCGCCGATTTTATTCAACTGGATTATCGGTAATTTTAAAATTTGCCAACGACCATACCATGCTGAAAACACCAGTTCTCGTCCGATCACTGAAGTTAAGCAGCATTGGGCGCGGTCAGTACTTGGATGGGTGACCGCTTGGGAACACCGCGTGCCGTTGGCATCCTTTTTGTTCAATAATGTTTTAAGATTCATTTTATCTTTATGGAAACACATTTTTTTAATACTTTTTTGCAATTTTTTCCATTAGGCGTTTTTCTCCAACTGGATTATCGGTTATTTAAGAATTTGTCAACGAACATACCATGCTGAAAACACCAGTTCTCGTCCGATCAATGAAGTTAAGCAGCATTGGGCGCGGTCAGTACTTGGATGGGTGACCGCTTGGGAACACCGCGTGCCGTTGACATCTTTTTTGTTCAATAATATTTTACGATTAATTTGATCTTCATGGAAACACAGTTTTTAAATACGTTTTTTTCCATTTTTTCACAAGCGTGGTTTATCTTTAACTGGGTCACCTGTAATTTAAGAATTTGTCAACGACCACACCATCCTGAAAACACCAGTTCTCGTCAGTCGTCGCCGAGCGAGCGTCCCGAGCAGACGTAAACACAAGCGCCGATCCTCAGTACACAGTATCTATACTTCGAAATCGAAATCGCGAGTTATTTAAATCATCTTAAATGTGAAACTGCTGTATCTAAGCAAATAAATAAAATAGAGAAGAAGTTAAATTTGAATACAAGTGAGTCCAGTAGCAAATCTGTTCATGAAAAATGTGAAATAACAACCCCACAAAATGAGTCAAAAGATCCGACGAGTTTGTTATATAACACATCGAAGATCGATTCAAGCAACGCCACGAAGGAAAATTTGGACAAATATTTAATGGATCCAAAATGTTCGACACAAATAGTTCAACAAATGCAGAAAACAAAACAGCAACAAAAAGGCAAGTTAACACCCAAGCCTACCATATCAAATGCTTTAAAAAAAAGGAAATTGAGACTTTTAAAAACGGAAAGTCCCGCGAAAAGTGAAAATTATTCGAACGACAAATATTCGATAATGGACACAGAAAATGGAGAAAAAGGTCACGAAAATTCTGAGCTCACTCTACTGAGGGAGGAAATCGCCAAACTCAAAGAAGAAAACCGGATGCTGAAATGCAGCGGGGCTAGTACATCGCACGTTCAAATCAGCAATTGATTCGCATCACTATCGGACATGGAAAAGACGGAAGAAGTCAACGATCGAGATCGAGCGTCGGAAAACGTTTCAACCGACGACGAGTGGATGACAGTGCTAAGAAAAAAAAACCAACGCCAGCTCACGCCGAAGCAGTCCCGTGGAGGAACGAACACGCGCGTCCCACCGAACGACAACACAAGGGTGAACGAACCCCCAAGGCCGTCTGTCTCACGAAAGCAAGCGAAGGTACCGCCGATCTGTATTTATCGTCAAGATGTGAAAGACACCATAGAAGTTTTATCAACAGTGATAAACAATAAAGACTTCACAATAAAAAGACAAAACGACTAAGCTTCATAGCTGTTCACTAACATAAATTGTTAGTGAACAGCTATGAAGAACATCGAAAAGCCCGAAACATACTAAAACAAGTGCACGCTCAATACTTCACATATACTCCGATCGAAGAAAAAGCACAGACATTCATATTAAAAGGAATCGACAGCAGCTTCGAGCCCGAAAGCGTCCTCGGTTATATAAAAGAAAAAGAAAGTGAAAGTTTAAAGTTTCTAGATGTAAACAGGCACTCAACACCGAAATCAATCAAAGACAATAGAACTCTACCGATGTATCGAGTGCAATTAACAGCCGACAGCAAAGCTGGTAAATTGCACGAGATTAAATATCTCGCGCACCAAGTGGTCTGGTGGGAAAAAATTAAAAAACCAAACACGGTGCAGTGTAAAAACTGCCAACGTCTCGGACACACGGCAACGAACTGCAACATGAAATATCGCTGTGTAAAGTGTAATATACCGCACGGACCGAAAGAATGTCAATTTACAACCGACCAAGCGGAGGCCCGAAAAGACAAAGTGTACTGCGTGTTATGCGGGAATTTTGGCCACCCGGCATCATACCGAGGCTGTCCTAAACAAATCGAATTCAAAGCGAAACAAGTACAAAGCAAGAACAATAAAGTGAACGTTCGAAGTGACACGAGTAACACCAACAGACTAAACGCAAGACTAGGCGCGGCAATTCAAACGACACAGAGACTACCAAATCCGGGAAAAACTTTTGCCGATCTCTTTAAAAATCGGACGCCAAACCCTTTCGCATCCCAGCCGAATAACGACGGCGTTCCGAACGATCTCGCGTCGACGCTCGCAGCAATGCACCAGCAATTCATTTGGGTCATACAAGCAGTGCAAACTAATTCAGAGAAAATAGATCGGCTGTTTTCTTTGATTTCACCAGAACGAGCAGCGCCCAAGTAATGCGCGACCAAACTGTACCCGAAACAATGTTAAAACTCGATCATCTGAATATAATTTCGATTAATGTAAATTCTCTAATCCAAAATCAAAGGAGGGCATCCCTGTTCAACCTTTTACGCCTCTACAAACCTGATATTGTCCTCGTAAATGAAACAAAACTTAACGATAAACACAAAATAGAATTCCAAAACTACAACATGCTTAGGAGAGACAGACCAAATAATAATAAAGCTGGTGGTGTTGCGATACTAATCCGAAAGCCTATTAAATTCGAAAGAGTGGGTTACGATTTTTCGAATAATACTGTATCCCTAGAAACGATAGCAATTAGTATAAATTTAAAGAACAAAGGAAAACTTTGTATTGTCACTGCTTATGCACCACATGGAAAATCAGCAGAATTTGCGTCGGAACTCGACGAACTGTTTAGGCATCATAAATTAAATAATTTAAATAACTATTATATTATTGCGGGAGACTTTAACGCAAGGCATACGGCTTGGAAAAATCCGAATAATAATCAACGAGGATTGTTTTTATATAATTGGATCGAAGAAAACGAAATTGAATATAAAGCAAAATTATACGGTTCCGACCTTCCGACGTACCCAAGATGCAAATCATACCTCGACCTATGCATAGCGGACTGTAGATTAAAAATAAATACTCAAGGTGATCTAAATTCCGTAAAAACAATCCCTTATGATAGTGATCACAATGCGTTAATGCTTAATGTAAAGTGCAACTTTCAAACAAAGTGGGAGCTCGAAACACAGAAAGAAGTGCACCGCTTAAATTATAAAAAAGCAGACTGGGCGAAATATAGCGACTCGTTTAAAAGTATTCATAAGACACACATTCCGAACGACAGGGACCTAACCAAGGAGGAAATAGATAACCAGATTATGATACTAGAAAAAGAAATACAGAAAGCTATAAATATTGCAGTTCCCAAAGTAAAAAAGAGAAACAGCATTGATTGTTACGTAAATGATAATATTTACAAATTACAAAAGTTAAAGAGCTCTCTCATCACCAAAATTAACAACATATACAGAAAATTTAATGCACACAATAACCCAGACTTACAAATATACAAAGACATGTTGATAGGCGCCAGACAATTATTAAAGCAAGAGTACAATAAATCCATAAATAATTACTGGCAACAAAAAATAAAAAATATCCCTGCGACCGATGCCAAAAACATGTTTCCCATCATAAATCAGATATTCAGGCCGAAAGGAAAAATTGCGATTAAAGATTTAATAATACCGCCGAATCGAGCAAGTTTAATAGAGGCAGCAGGCATGAACAGTGGCCAATGCCGCATAAACGAACAGGGTCATTTCTGCATTTCAGAACCCCGAGAGAAATTGGAAATTCTCGGCTCCCACTTTGCCGAAATACACAAACAAAACGAGAATATGGGTAGCGAAGGATTAAGTAATATTGTGATAAGGTACACAGATAAAATTAAGACAGAAAAAGAACAAGATGCGATAACCTCCAGGCGGATAGTAAATTTTTCACATCTCCTAACATCAGATAAACCGGAAAACTGAAACGATTACTTCACGAACACAGAACGGTTGACAAAAATATTTAGAAAATTAAATACAAAAAAATCATCAAGCATAGATAATATACCAAATATAGCTCTGAAGCACTTGCCAGTAGAGATAATTCGGGAATATTGCATCTTGTTCAACAACGCATTGAACCTCACATATTTTCCAGAACGTTGGAAAAAAGCGGAGGTAATTGCACTACACAAACATGGAAAACCAGAGTCAGACCCAAGTAGTTATAGGCCAATCAGTCTTCTCCCCAATGTGGGGAAATGTTACGAGGTAGTCATTAATATAGCCATAAATAAATTTTGCAATGAACATAACATTATACCAGAGCACCAATTCGGCTTTCGGTATAAACATTCAACGATTCACGGAATAACGAAATTCACATGAGATATATGCTGGAATTTAAATAATAATAATTGCGTTGGTGCGTGTCTTATAGACCTCGAAAAAGCTTTCGATACCATTTGGATCAGAGGCCTCATATTCAAACTGGTTAAGAAAAATTTTCCAATGCATATAATCAAACTAATCTGGAATATGATAGAAAATCGAACGTTTAAAATCACGGACGGTACGAATACCTCAACTAAAGAATACCTGCTTGAAAACGGCCTTCAGCAAGGTACAGTCAATTCTCCAGTATTATTTAATATTTATAATAGCGATATACTCTCGCTGGATAGTATTAACATAAACCCTAATCGTAGCGCACTAGATTTTGCAGACGATCTCATAATTTATACAAAAGGCAAAAAGGTAACAGAAGTCCAGAAAGAACTACAAAAAATGTTTTCAAAGATCCAATTTTATTGTAATAGCTGGAAACTGAAAATTAACAATAACAAGTGTGAAACTATCCTATTCAGACCAAAACTAATAAATGCAACACGAGAAGTGAAAAGAAATTGGAGACATTTTCAAGTAAAGCCGAACATCGAGGCAGAAGAATTTATACCCCACAAATTCATGGTCAAATATCTGGGCGTTAATATAGACCAGCACCTCACTTACACAGAACACCTTAGAATTCAGCTCGGTAAAGCAAGAAAAGACTTCTTTAAACTTAAAAGACTATTTTATAACAAAAATCTTCAGATACCAATAAAAATTAATTGCTACTGTACGCTGATTAGGCCGCTGCTGACGTACGGATGTGCAATATGGTTCAATCAAAGACCGCCAATAATGGAAAAAATCAGAGCGTTCGAAAGAAAGTGCCTAAGGGCATGTTTAGGCGCATACAGATCGATAGAAACAAACTTTGTACACAGAATAAACAATCAAAATATTTATGATAACGCAAATATACCGAGAATAGATCTACATATATTAAAGATCATCAGGAAACATTGGACAAATACAGCACGTATCGAGGTAAATAATTTAATACTCGGTCCATGCCACGTAGATCAAAACTACATTACCAAAACCCTAAAAACCGGTTACATTCCCCCGGAAGGATTTTTGTTTCTAGATGCGAGAAATTATATACAAGACGTTAACAATGTACCTATTATTTATCATGCACATAGAAAAAGAGGACAAACGCACATATTGTACGAGGAAAACTTAAACACATCCGATGCTAATCCACTGTGGCGATACGACACGTCACTTCCCGCACGAGACAGGAATGATAAACATCGCGCGAATACAGAAAAATATTGGTGGCTTGCCTGAATCACGATAAGTTAAAAAAAAAAAAGGAAACAAAAACAAAGTCTAGAAATTTTAATAAATCTCTTCACTGTAAATAATGTATATAAAAATCTAGAATTAAGCCCTAGCATAATTAGTTTTAAGGCATGTGTATATAGTTAGTAGTAAGGTGCAAAAAGCACAAGAGAATGATTTTAAAAAATAGTTTTATCGCCTTTCTGTTTTTTTTTCTTTGTTAATACAAAAACATGATGTACGAATAAATTGAGTACTAGTTATATACGGTAAGAAACAAGCACATATCTCAAAGAAAATGTATTTTGCAATGCGTGCCATGTATTGGCCATTTTGTATTTGGATTAAGAATTTATCTTTTGTTTATTGAAGATTGTAAAATCGAAGTTCTGAATGGCTGTAAATAAACAATTTAAAAAAAAAAAAAAAAACACCAGTTCTCGTCCGATCACTGAAGTTAAGCATCATTGGGCGCGGTCAGTACTTGGATGCGTGAACGCTTGGGAACACCGCGTGCCGTTGGCATCCTTTTTGTTCGATAATATTTTAAGATTAATTTGATCTTCATGAAAAAACATTTTTTAATACTTTTTTCCATATTTTGCATTCGTCGATTTTATTCAACTGGATTGTCGGTAATTTTAGAATTTGTCAACGACCATACCATGCTGAAAACACCAGTTCTCGTCCGATCACTGAAGTTAATCAGCATTGGGCGCGGTCAGTACTTGGATGCGTGAACGCTTGGGAACACCGCGTGTCGTTGGCATCCTTTTTGATTATTGATATCTTAAGATTTATTTGATCTTCATGAAAAGACATTTTTAAAATACTTTTTTGCATTTTTTTTGCATTCGTCGTTTTTCTTGAACTGGATTATTGGTAATTTAAGAATTTGTCACCGACCACACCATGTTGAAAATTCCAGTTCTCGTCCCATCTGCTATAAGCTAATTGAAAACGAAATTATATAAATAATTAAGGTAACGAAATACATCGGAACTATTTCCGGAACCCCATTTTTTTGCAAAAGAGGTTTCTCAAAAGGTTTTAATATTAGATATATCAATACAGCATAAGTCATCAAAAAACGAAATAACTATACAATCGCAAACGAAAAAAATTCTACCAACCTTACAATAAAGGGAAGGTTGGGCGAAAGCGGAGACTTCCAATGAAAACAAAAGATGTACACATAATCATCTAACCATGTAATGTCTCTTTTAATGTTATCATTGAATAAATTTATGTTAAGTTTTGCGTTCTCGTCCGATCACTGAAGTTAAGCAGCATTGGGCGCGGTCAGTACTTGGATGGGTGACCGCTTGGGAACACCGCGTGCCGTTGGCATCCTTTTTGTTCGATAATATTTTAAGATTAATTTGATCTTCATGAAAAAACATTTTTTAATACTTTTTTCCATATTTTGCATTCGTCGATTTTATTCAACTGGATTGTCGGTAATTTTAGAATTTGTCAACGACCATACCATGCTGAAAACACCAGTTCTCGTCCGATCACTGAAGTTAATCAGCATTGGGCGCGGTCAGTACTTGGATGCGTGAACGCTTGGGAACACCGCGTGTCGTTGGCATCCTTTTTGATTATTGATATCTTAAGATTTATTTGATCTTCATGAAAAGACATTTTTAAAATACTTTTTTGCATTTTTTTTGCATTCGTCGTTTTTCTTGAACTGGATTATTGGTAATTTAAGAATTTGTCACCGACCACACCATGTTGAAAATTCCAGTTCTCGTCCCATCTGCTATAAGCTAATTGAAAACGAAATTATATAAATAATTAAGGTAACGAAATACATCGGAACTATTTCCGGAACCCCATTTTTTTGCAAAAGAGGTTTCTCAAAAGGTTTTAATATTAGATATATCAATACAGCATAAGTCATCAAAAAACGAAATAACTATACAACCGCAAACGAAAAAAATTCTACCAACCTTACAATAAAGGGAAGGTTGGGCGAAAGCGGAGACTTCCAATGAAAACAAAAGATGTACACATAATCATCTAACCATGTAATGTCTCTTTTAATGTTATCATTGAATAAATTTATGTTAAGTTTTGCGTTCTCGTCCGATCACTGAAGTTAAGCAGCATTGGGCGCGGTCAGTACTTGGATGGGTGACCGCTTGGGAACACCGCGTGCCGTTGGCATCCTTTTTGTTCGATAATATTTTAAGATTAATTCGATCTTCATGAAAACACATTTTTTAATACTTTTTTCCATATTTTGCATTCGTCGATTTTATTCAACTGGATTGTCGATAATTTTAGAATTTGTCAACGACCATACCATGCTGAAAACACCAGTTCTCGTCCGATCACTGAAGTTGAGCAGCATCGGGGTCGGCCAGTACTTGGATGGGTGATCGCTTGGGAACACTGTGTGCCGTTGACATCATTTTTGTTCCATAATATTTTAAGATTAATTTGATCTTCATGGAAACACAGTTTTTAAATACGTTTTTTTCCATTTTTTCACAAGCGTGGTTTATCTTTAACTGGGTCACCGGTAATTTAAGAATTTGTGAACGACCACACCATGCTGAAAACACCATTTCTCGTCCGATCACAGAAGTTAAGCAGCATTGGGCGCGTCAGTATTTGGATGGGTGACCGCTTGGGAACACCGCGTGAAGTTGGCATTCTTTTTGTTCAATAATATTTTAAGATTAATTTGATCTTCATGAAAACACATTTTTTAATACTTTTTTCCATATTTTGCATTCGTCGATTTTATTCAACTGGATTATCGGTAATTTTAGAATTTGTCAACGACCATACTATGCTAAAAACACCAGTTCTCGGCCGATCACTAAAGTTAAGCAGCATTGGGCGCGTTCAGTACTTGGATGGGTGATCGCTTGGAAACACCGCGGGCCGTTGCCATCCTTTCCGTTCAATAATATTTCATAAGTAATTTCATCCTCTTGGGAACACATTTTTTGAATAGTGTTTTCTATTTTTTTGCAAGCGTCATTTAACCTTATCTGGATTACCGGTAATTAAAGAATTTGTCAACGACCTCACCATGCTGAAAATACCAGTTCTCGTCCGATAAATGAAGTTAACCACGTAATGTTTAATTTATTGATATCATTGAATGAGTTTATGATGAGATTTGAGTTCTCGTCGGATTACTGAAGTTGAGCAGCATCGGGGTCGGCTAGTACTTGGATGGGTGATCGCTTGGGAACACCGCGTGCCGTTGACATCATTTTTGTTCCATAATATTTTAAGATTAATTTGATCTTCATGGAAACACAGTTTTAAATACGTTTTTTTTTCATTTTTTCACAAGCGTGGTTCATCTTTAACTGGGTCACCGGTAATTTAAGAATTTGTCAACGACCACACCATGCTGAAAACACCAGTTCTCGTCCGATCACAGAAGTTTAGCAGCATTGGGCGCGGTCAGTACTTGGATGGGTGACCGCTTGGGAACACCGCGTGCCGTTGGCGTCCTTTTTGTTCGATAATATTTTAAGATTAATTTGATCTTCATGAAAACACATTTTTTAATACTTTTTTCCATATTTTGCATTCGTCGATTTTATTCAACTGGATTGTCGATAATTTTAGAATTTGTCAACGACCATACCATGCTGAAAACACCAGTTCTCGTCCGATCACTGAAGTTGAGCAGCATCGGGGTCGGCCAGTACTTGGATGGGTGATCGCTTGGGAACACTGTGTGCCGTTGACATCATTTTTGTTCCATAATATTTTAAGATTAATTTGATCTTCATGGAAACACAGTTTTTAAATACGTTTTTTTCCATTTTTTCACAAGCGTGGTTTATCTTTAACTGGGTCACCGGTAATTTAAGAATTTGTGAACGACCACACCATGCTGAAAACACCATTTCTCGTCCGATCACAGAAGTTAAGCAGCATTGGGCGCGTCAGTATTTGGATGGGTGACCGCTTGGGAACACCGCGTGAAGTTGGCATTCTTTTTGTTCAATAATATTTTAAGATTAATTTGATCTTCATGAAAACACATTTTTTAATACTTTTTTCCATATTTTGCATTCGTCGATTTTATTCAACTGGATTATCGGTAATTTTAGAATTTGTCAACGACCATACTATGCTAAAAACACCAGTTCTCGGCCGATCACTAAAGTTAAGCAGCATTGGGCGCGTTCAGTACTTGGATGGGTGATCGCTTGGAAACACCGCGGGCCGTTGCCATCCTTTCCGTTCAATAATATTTCATAAGTAATTTCATCCTCTTGGGAACACATTTTTTGAATAGTGCTTTCTATTTTTTTGCAAGCGTCATTTAACCTTATCTGGATTACCGGTAATTAAAGAATTTGTCAACGACCTCACCATGCTGAAAATACCAGTTCTCGTCCGATAAATGAAGTTAACCACGTAATGTTTAATTTATTGATATCATTGAATGAGTTTATGATGAGATTTGAGTTCTCGTCGGATTACTGAAGTTGAGCAGCATCGGGGTCGGCTAGTACTTGGATGGGTGATCGCTTGGGAACACCGCGTGCCGTTGACATCATTTTTGTTCCATAATATTTTAAGATTAATTTGATCTTCATGGAAACACAGTTTTAAATACGTTTTTTTTTCATTTTTTCACAAGCGTGGTTCATCTTTAACTGGGTCACCGGTAATTTAAGAATTTGTCAACGACCACACCATGCTGAAAACACCAGTTCTCGTCCGATCACAGAAGTTTAGCAGCATTGGGCGCGGTCAGTACTTGGATGGGTGTCCGCTTGCGAACACCGCGTGCCGTTGGCATTCTTTTTGTTCGATAATATTTTAAGATTATTTGATCTTCATGAAAACACATTTTTTCATACTTTTTTCCATATTTTGCATTCGTCGATTTTATTCAACTGGATTATCGGTCATTTTAGTATTTGTCAACGACCATACCATGCTGAAAACACCAGTTCTCGTCCGATCACTGAAGTTAAGCAGCATTGGGCGCGGTCAGTACTTGGATGGGTGACCGCTTGGGAACACCGCGTGCCGTTGGCATCCTTTTTGTTCAATAATGTTTTAAGATTAATTTTATCTTTATGGAAACACATTTTTTTAATACTTTTTTTTGCATTTTTTTTCCATTAGCCGTTTTCCTCCAACTGGATTATCGGTTATTTAAGAATTTGTCAACGACCATACCATGCTGAAAACACCAGTTCTCTGAGTTCTGGACGACCGCGAGAGTGTCAACACGTGTCTGTAGTACCTCCGCTATTATTCAGTCACGAGTATTTCTATCTGGTCGTTATCAAAACAAAAAAGTGTCTCAACTGTGCGCGAAAAGCAGCCGATCAGATCGGCTAAATATTAAAGTGGATCCATGTAGTCCTGATGGGGAAAGTCCCAAAAATTATCGGTGGAATTTCCCAAGCCTAACGACAGCCAATATGGCGTCGCCTAGATCGGTGCATCGCCCCAAACGCGGGATATCGGAGGATCGCAGCAACGCCGATCCAACAGCAACACCGCCGATAAAACGTGACCCTAAGGTGCAGAAACTCAATCTATTGGAACTGGACAAACTTTATAAGAAAGTGCGTAGTGACAGTAATCTACCGAAAAACAGTATTAGTAAAATCGTCCCGAATCTCGCGGGAGGACGCGGTGCGCGTCACATGGAAACGCAGCCCGGCCACGCTGCGCCATCTTCCAGCAGCAACGAGCATGCTGCAGCTATCGATCGTCGATCGACAGAATGGCAACTTCCGAAAAAACCCGCGAGAGTGCGCGCCAACACGGATCCCATTTCGCAGGCTGACGAGTATATGGAGACCAACCGGTTCGACTCTCTCTCAGACTCCGAAGATAACGAGAGCCCTAGCCTCTCGCAGGAACAAACCGAGCCAAAGAAAAAATCGGGCAGGCCCCCACCGATTCACACCATCAATTCAAACATTAATCAAATAGTGACGCTTCTGACAACCAACAAGTTGCCAAAAACCTCATTTATGGTTAATCAAACGGACAATGACAGACACACGATTTTGTCGCGAGATATGGCGAGTTACGAAGCGATCAAGACCCTGCTGATCGCTAATAACGCTCAATTTTTTACATTCACGCCGAAATCGCAGCGCCCAAAGACTCTAATTCTCAAAGGAATCAGAGGCGATTTCTCCGACGAAGAAATCAAGAGAGAACTTGAGGATCTGCATCTTGCTAATGCTACAATAGTGAAAGTGGCAAAGTTTCAATACGACAAAAAAACACGGATAGATTTCACCATCTCGTTCAACTCTCGCACGACAGCTCTTCTGTTGACTTATTTAAAGTTAAATCTCTCGCGTACCAACGTGTGCACTGGGAGCATCTAAAAAAACCGACCCTGTTTCAGTTCAAAAACAGTGCAATACACCCGGCACAACCGCCAGCGCCAACCCGCCGAACACATGCTAACCACGCCACGCACCACAACAGTGAGGAAAACTCACCGTCACAGGAACCGACCTGGGGAGCCAAATTCAGAGCTTAGTTCGCAGCAGTCGTAATGGATCAGCTCAAACACTTTTCAACCCAAATCGCAAGCAATACTGCTAAAATAGAGTTCCTGATGGGTGCTCTTCTGCAAACGTAACGAAAATGGCTCATCATTCAAACCAACCCCATTTACTAAGAATTGCAGCTATTAATGTTAATTCTATTATTGCAAATCATCGCAGACTAGAGTTGACTGATTTTTCAATACGCACAAACACGATATAGTTCTCGTCTCCGAAACGAAACTAAACCCTAAATATAAATTAGCGTTCAAAGACTACGAGATTGTGAGAACTGACCGACCGAACTCGATTCGTGGCGGAGGAACGGCCATTCTCGTTAAAAGAAGTATTAAATATGAAGTGGTGAACTACCCATTTTCTAGTTCCAATCAAGTAGTAGAATTTACACTTATTAAAATAGTCACTGAGCGAAATATAAATCTATTTATAATTAGCATATTCGCTACCAATGATAACAGAAAACTAGCGATCGATGAACTAGATGAACTTTTCAACAAACTTAAGCTCTATAAAAATAACCGCCACTATGTACTAGCGGGGGACTTAAATGCAAGACGAAAGCACTGGGGGGATAGATGTACCAACGACCGCGGCCGATTCCTCGGGCAATGAGAAAACGCCAACACTATCAAATTTAAAGCGCAATTTTACACTCCAATTGAACCAACGTTCAAACCAGCCCACACTTTCTTAGACATAGCGATTGTTGATGCGCGACTAAATGTAACCAATAGCACTGGCAATAAAATTAACACTGTGCCATTTGACAGTGACCATAAAGCCATTGAGCTGACGGTCCATTTATCGAACGATTCATTGCCGGAGATTAATAGCGAATCCCAAAACATAAGATATAACTTTAGAGTAACAAAATGGAAATTATTTACCCGCAAACTTGCCGAATCTTTCACAACGATTATCCCATGTGACAGAAATCTCTCGAGAAATGAAATCGATATTAATTTAGAAAATCTTAATTCGATCATTTCAAATACTATATCCGCCATAGTCCCAAAAATAAAACAAAATGACTCGATCCAGAAATACCGAAATAGCAAAATTAACCGGTTGCAAAAAATGAAATCTTTCCTAGTATCAACTCTACATAAACTACACAGAACCGATCCATGCTCTCGTCTTAACATTTCCCAAGATGCAAAAGCAGCTTTGAAAATAGCGAGAAATCTATTACACGCCGAATTTCAAAAAGCTTCTGACGCTTACTGGACCAAGCAAATTAAACAAATCAATCACAGAAATTCAGACAAATTTTTCCCAATTATCAATCGTCTACTGAGATCTAAGCAACCTATTCAAATCGAGAAACTGCGCATCCATCAGAATAACCAACTACTATTGGATCGAAGCAAATGCAATTTACTAGAAACAGAAAGAGTAGCTGATGAATTTATATTCTCATCAGCTCCAGATAAATTGAACATCATTGGGGCCTTTTACGAGTCAATAAACTCTCCGCGATACCTAACCAGCAACACGAGGCTAAAAGCAATAGTAGATGAGGAAGCCAACCGCATCAAAAGAGAATTTAACTCTAAGAGACTGAATAACACGACGATCACCATTTTTACCAACGATAACAAATCGACCAACCCTCAAGAAGAAAACTTCGACTCAAAAATATTCTGCAACTCGACGCAACTGGCAAAAATACTTAAACACCTTCCGAACAAGACTTCTAGTGGCTTGGACAATATCCCACCAATTGTTCTGAAACATCTCCCTCCTAAAATCATTCTAGCGTATACTATTATATTTAACAACGCCATAAACAACTACTATTTCCCTAAAGAGTGGAAATGCGCCAAAGTTCTGCCAATACCAAATAAAGGGAAAGACCCGTCACTACCCTCGAGTTATAGACCGATCAGCCTCTGTTACGTCAAAAGTGTCGTGGATTTTACTCGAGCGACAATTTTACACGTATTAGTGCGGTTCAGCGTGATTTACCCGTGCTCTGGTCAAGAAGGAAGGCTCCTCCCTATACCACATCTGACGAAGTACACTAAACGCGCAAGCTCTGTTTCGAGTCTAACCTTTCGGAAAATTACTCGGGGACAAGCTGCGAATGCTTCTCCAAAGGGAATTTGACTGAGGTCTGAGATGATGATGATGTGATGATGGCTCGAGACAATGCGCGGATGATATTTCACCGATATAATTAAAAATGTCACTTACCCTTTTTGTATTGAACTGGATGCTGATGCTGCAGATGGAAAGGACACGATCGTAAAGAAACGGTGACACTGAATTTAAGAATGCAACCGTCGAATTTTATTCGTAAAACGAGGAAATTAAATAAACCGATTTTTCTCAACGAAAAATGTTAACATGTAATTAATCGTGATGATGTTCACAAATATCGGCACCTCGTGGTGTAACAAAATTCAGAGTTCGGATGTACAAATTTCTCAAAATACGAAGCGTGCGAAATTATAAAATAAAATACAAAATTGGTCGATGCCCGAGAATACAAAACTGTAGTCTTATTTAAGTCTATGAACTCCTAGGTCCCCGTTTAGGACAAAGGTTCGAATTACGAAAAATGAAAATCTTGGCGACGAACGGAATGAATCTAAGTCCGCGGTCGGATTAAAATTCGATGATGATTGGAGCTCGAAATTTTCTAAGTCCGTGTTATGATTTTAAATTCGGAGCTGATTTTCTTCTAAGTCCGCGTTACGATTTAAATTCGGAGCTGATTTTCTTCAAAGTCCGCGATATGATTTAAATTCGAAGCTGATTTTTTTCAAAGTCCGCGGTCGGTTTAAATTATTTTTCTCTAAGTCCGCGGTCGGGCAGAAATTCGTCGTTAATTCGATTTTAAAGTTTCGGTCTATGCTCGGGCAGAGATTCGACGTGGGTAGATCTAATTTTCGGGGCGCACTGCATATTTGTCGATACCCTTTTGTCTTTTTATATGATTGGGTCCCTTGTCTTTTGATTGAGCGATGGTAGGGGTAGTACCCACGTGATCTTCGACTCCCTATCTCATGTTAGAGGAGGACACCGCACTTTTCAGGTCGCGCGTGGCTCCCGTCCCCCGCGCCTGTCCCTTGCCCTCGTTCCACATTTACGACTTCCTCTTTCGTCAATGTCTTCTCGATGTTTCGACCAGGTGTTCACGCTTTTCGTTGGAACGATTTAGTTGTTGCCTTATTTGGACCTCTTCGCTTATAAGTTTATAAGTTTGCTATAGAATACATTATCTGAGTCCTTGAATTTTTAACAAGATCGCGTTGACCCGGATTTGAATTTACAGACTGTAATTCTCGAATTTGTTGTTGAAAGTTCATCTTCGCTTGTTATTGCTAATACGCGTTGTTATAAATTTTGTATAAAATTGCAGTTCCATATTCTCGTGAGGACGTATCTTGACTTTCTTAATTATTCTAATTGTGTAAATCCCAATTTATAAATTGTTGAACCTTCTACCATTTTGTTTATATTAACAAGTATCCTACCGAATGTTCAAAAGTTATTCGTATCTAGATGTATGAATCCCGATTTTATGAACTATTAATCCTTTTACCAATTTCTTATGTTAACAAATTATCCTACTTAATGTTATAACTTTTAAAAGTTATCCGTATTTAAATGTATGAATCCCAATTTTATAAACTATTAATCCTTTTACCATTTTCTTATGTTAACAAATTATCCTACCGAATGTTATAACTTTTAAAAGTTATCCGTATTTAAATGTATGAATCCCGATTTTATAAACTATTCATCCTTTTACCATTTTCTTATGTTAACAAATTATCATGGTGAGTTATATAATTCTTAACAATTGTTCGTGGATAATTTAGTCGTTTTTGCTTCTTTATCTTACGGGGCTCCATCTTTTGAATTCCAAAGGTTCCTTGAGACATTGATTATTTCGTCTTGTTGCATTCTCTTATTCTTTAATCTGTGCATTTACAGGGGTCTTCAAGAAAAGCGGAAGAATAGTTTTAGTTATCTGGCCAGACTATAACTCCCTCACGCACAAATCATGATTTCCGAGACGAAAAATGCAACAACGATTTTGGTGGAACGTAGGGCATTCACCCGGTGTTCTCATAATCTTCTAGCTATCAGGGTTAAGTAGATTTCTTTTATTTCCCTTTTTTGTAACCACAGGCGGGTTCGGCTGCAACGAGTGATCGAGGATCGTTAAGAGGCGTGGTAACGCAAGGCCAGCGGCTGACGGTCGATAACCGACCCGCCCAGTTGCTTCTAGTTTCGTCTATCGCCGCTCGCTCGAGTGGCGTAGGTGACTTTTTCTAGAGAGCTTAGTGTTTTGAAAAATCGGGCCCTGTTGTACCATCATCCGCACTCTTTTACTTCGACTGGCCCAGCGCTATCTGTTAACAGATATTGTAGTTTCCAGGGCCTGCAGGGACCGTTGCTCGTATAATTGCTTACCGAATGCCCCCCTTTCGCCAGAAGTCTCGAAACCCATGACTGAACTAAGAGTTCGTTTGTGCGAATGGCGCGAAGTTACGGCCTGACGTAACACCTTCCCCCTTAAAACGATTATTAGGATGAAAGACTAATAATCGAACGTACGCCTATGGGGGTGATGGTACATTTCCGTCCTTCTTGAATTTACCCAAAAAAAAATGTTGTTGTTGTAATCATTTCATACTTGTTAATGATCGGTTCGCGTGAGCTCTTCTCTCTTTTTGCGATTTTCTTTGATGTAATTATTTTTAATTAAGAGAATCAATTTCCCGTTGTGCCTTTGGAATTCATAAGTGGGTAATCTCTACGAAGGCACGTGTCAGTTTCCTTTTTTTTTTTTTTTTTCATTTTCGCCTATTCAAGAGTATTCGATTTTCCCTGGACTTTCCGTGATTTATCATTGTATCTCGTTGTACCTGTTCGTATCGTTCCGATTGTCGTGTTTGTGTATTCCCTCGCATATATTTGCAATTATATTTTAATTAGTATATTCAAAACGCATTATTACTAGGTTTTCCCTACCTATAAGCGTACTGCGAGTAGATTCCCCTTTTCTCCTCTTCTTCTGTCTCCCTTTTTCCTGGAGTTTAAAATTTTGTTTTTCCTCTTTTTTTTTATTTGTTTGTTAATTCAGTCGGAGTGTTATCGTTCAAAATGTAACCTAGGTGAGTTTTTTTTCTTATAACAATTAGCCTGTTTTCTTTGTTTTTTTTCCTTCTTTTTTTTTGCGGTCCTATGTCAAATTAATCAGAATTAGGTGTGAAATCGCATCTGACTATATACTTAACTAATGCCCTAATTAATCCGATATTCTTAAAATTAAACCTACCTAATGCAACATATCTACGTCATGTAATAATCTAAGGAGGGTGTTTCCTACGGTCTTGAAGTCGCACGGGTGATGATGGTGGCTTCTGGTCCCGGGGCGTCTTCTTTGGATTTTCATCGTCGATGTTGGCAGGTCAATGACTTGTTGGAGATGTCTACCTGATGTCTTCGTCTAGAGTCTGCGTCGTTGATAGTGGATAGAACTCTCGACGTCAGCAGCGAGCATTTTTCGTTCGGGCGTGACACCGGGTGTCACGGCTGTTTTGATGAGTCGCGACGAGAAAGTGAAACTTCCGTCTCTCTTTTTCCCATTGGGTTGCCTTTACCAGATGTGTCCGAGAGCGCGATGACTGCTTCTCCGCTGACAGGTATGAATGGCTTCCGGACTTCAGGCCCCTTGCGTTCGTGTTGCCCGTGCCTCGCGCGTGCCTGGGATAGCCCTCTTAGCCTCAGGTGACTAGGTAACTCATCTTGTAACCCCATTATTCAATCGACATAATGTGGCTTAATCCGGACTATCTAATGGTGACAAACGAATTAGTAGGTGAATTTACACGTGCGTTTATTCGTTCCTCTTTTTAAAAAAAAAAACTTCTTTTCGTCTCCTTCCTCTTCTTTTTTGATAGTTCATTTTTTTTTGTTTTTTTTGTTTGTTAATTGATGTCTATTAGTTCTGTGTTGGTATATTAATGTTATTGATTATTATTAATATATAGATATATATATATATATGTATTTTTTTTTCTCTTTTTTTTTTTCTTTCTTCCATTGACACACAAAAAAATAATAATAAACATATATATATATATATTTTTTTTTTTTTTTTAAGTAATGCACTAGTGTAAACCATTCGTAGTCATCTCAAGATGTTGCCTTTAAGATCATTTTGGATCTGACCCCAGGAAATTGGTTAACTTCAGTTATAGCAAGAATAATTTTTACTCACGAGTTTGTCGATGATACGTACGGTCTTAACCAGATGGGGTGGAAATATTGTTCAGTACTCTCTTACGTCGTGGACGGGGTTGAGGTAGGTTATGAGCAAATGCGCGAGTTCGAAATCGTCGTTCGTCACGAGGGTGGCGGTTTTGCTTAGGGTACTTGGTCCTTCGTTTGGTGAGGTGTAACCTGAACCTTGGTTTGTGGCATTCGTCGCGGCCCGTACGTCTCCGAGCGCACTCAGTATTTCCTCCGTTTTTGAATAAAGATTATTCAGTATTTCGGCGACTTCCTCTCCGCTTAGGCATGGCAGTGGTGGTGTGTCTGTAGTGGATTTAATGGGAGACTGCGAGGCCTCTTCCGGTGCTGGAACCTCGCATGATTTCTTCGTAGAGGGTTGAGGGCCCGGGATTTTTTCCGGGTTTGCGCGATCGTCGTGTTTTGATGACGCCTTCACAGTTGCCATTGAACCTGTTCCTTTGTGACTTCGGAGTACTCTATTTGATGGGGGAACATCTGGTCGTGATTTTTTCGTAGGTTTATTACGGCGACTCTTGGTGGGTGAGGGGCGCTACCTTCCTTCGCACGGGGACATGTTGCAGGCCTAAGATTGTATAGGTTCATTTATTATTTGTTATTCTACTATGGGTGCATCGTTCTCCATAATTTTCCTATAATTAAAATTCTTGAATTAATTGTACAATTACAGGTACGATGAGGCAGCGAACGTTTTTAGCGAACTAATCTTATCTATGACATTAACATAACCGATTGTAAACATAAGATATTATTTTTTTTTTTGTTGTTTTGTTTGTATTTTTACTGTTAAATCCAAGATATATAATTATTTGTTAATTTGAATATCGTTTTTTTTTTTTTTATCATCATTTTTTTTCTTTTTCAGATTAATTGTGACTTAGCACACATATATATATATTTTTTTATGAACCTTTTTTTTCGTAAATTTTTTCCCAATAAAATTTTTCCTTTTGGCTCAATGATCGTTTCCCCTTTTTTTTCTTCAAGGAATGTTAGGTTGATTTCTGTCTCTAGTAAGGTCGAGTGGGACGGACGGGTCAGGTTTCAAGTCGGGATACATTTTACTGCTTTCTCTTTTATTTTATCGGCGCAATCTCATGAAGCTGTGTGCGGGATTCCAATATTTCCGTGTTTCCTTTCGTTGCTTCTTCCAGGAAAAAAAATATCGTTTCACTAACTTGACTAATCGATTTTATAATTGATACGTGAATTTGTTGAGACATGGTGCTACTTCGTTTTATTGTATGTTCCCTATTGTTATTTATTGTCGAATTATTGTCCGTGTTTAGAAGAAAAATTATTACGCTCTCTTTTTTTTTATTACGACTTTTGCGGTGAATTTGGTGGTCGTCCCCTTGATTTCCTTTTCGGGGCAATCGGTATCGTAGCTTCTAGCATTTCTCGAACCAGTCCACTTATTGGTTCGGGGTCAGACTGACTAGGTTCCGGCCCAAAATAAGGGGTGGTCATAAACAGAGATATCCTCAAAAAACTTTCGGCTTCTGTTTGAACGTCTGTCGATGATTGTAGATAGCGGCAATTTGCTTGTCGAAAAGCGTGTTGTTGCGACGGGATGTCTTGAGCTCGCCAATTGCTCATCGTGAGGTTACAAAAGTAGCATTTTACTGTGTCATTTATTCTCGTGTAGAAAAACCCTGCTTTTGCCATTTCTACCGCTCTTATCGGTATACTCGCTGGCCAAGTAACGAAAGAGTGTATGCGAGCCATGAAATTCTCGTATAGTGGGAAGATGGGATTCATCACCGGAGCGATCGTTAATGGGCCTTGGGGCGCCGCTGTTTCGGTGATGGGGACGGGCGGTTGTCCCGCTGAGACGCTGGGTAGCCTAAAAGGGGGCTCGGGGAGAGGTACGTTACCACACGGGAGTCCTCTGATGAATCTACAATCACTCGAGCATTTTCGATGCACATTTTTGGGATCGTCGTTAGCTCTCCAGTTTCCAATTATTCTTTGACAGCAAAAGCATTTAGTTAAATCCCCTGTACCGAGATAAATAAATCCTGCTGCGGCTAATTTACCCAGATCGGGATTAGCGACACGCCAATTTACAAAACTTTCAAGTCGTATCTGCTCGAAACAATAAGTGAAGTTACAACCTCTTATTGCCATGATTTAGCTTCCGAAATATTTTATTATTATTTTTTTTTATAATTAATGTAATTAACAATTTAAATGATTGGTTGTTTATATTGTTTTTTTCTTCTCTCTTCTTTTTTTTTATTACTGTGACTCAGGATAGGCGTGTATGTGCAAGTATTTAAATTATTATTATTAGTCCCTTTATTTTATTTATGTTGTGCTTTAAATTATTCTATGGCGATCTTTGATTTTTTTAGTCGATTAGTGTGCACTACCAATTCCTTTCTCGGAAGTTTTATTCGTACGTTACCCTTCGTTAATATTGCCGTGACTTCGTGTGGTCCCGTGTAGTGATCGCCGAGTTTCCCTGGTTTGGGTCCTTTAAACAAAAATACCGGTTCACCGACTTTAAGCGTGATGGGATTTATTTTTTTATCCTGATATTCCTTAGATTTTTCTTTTGAGTCTATCAAATTTTTCCGTCCCATTCCTTGAATTTCGTGTATTTGCGTTACTAGTTCCGTTAAATAATCATCGTAAGTCGCGAGTTTCTCCATTTCCGACGGGGGCATACTGGAGGGAGTTCGCGCTCTTTTTCCGAATACCATTTCGTACGGCGTGTGTTTTGTTCCTTCGTGAACGTTCGTATTGTAATTAAAGATGGCCATTTCTACCCATTCATCCCAATTCTTTTGTTTTGTGGTAAATTGTTTCAAGTATTCGCCGAGGGCATGATGGGATCTTTCCAATGATCCGTTGGATTGTGGGTGGAACGCGGTAGTTCTAACCTTTCGAATTTTAAATAACTTTGCGATTTGTTTTAGGAAATTGCTCAAAAAATTACTGCCCTGATCGGTAAGTACTGCTTTCGGTGACCCGAAATAGCAAATAAATCTTTTAACAAAGGCTTCGGCTATGGTCACAGCTCTTGCGTTGGGTAGTGATATTGCCACGGAATATTTAGTTAATTGGTCTTGTATGGTTAGGATGTATTCATTATCGAGATCTGTCTTGGGAAGCGGGCCTACTATATCCATTGCAATTTTATCAAAGGCTATCGCCGGTGTGTCGGTGATAATCATTGGCATTTTAGTTTTTGTTCGGACTAATTTTTTTAATTGGCAATGCAAACAACGTTGAATAAATAGTTGAATTTCTTCCTTTAAATTCTTCCAATAGTAATCGTGGCGAATTCTATTGTAGGTTTTGCCAACTCCTCTGTGTCCGCCGACAGCTGAAGAATGCATTTCTTCAATAATTTTGTAACGATCTTCCGGGGGCGGTTCTCTGATTAGTCCTTGGCAAATAATAATTTTTACGTCACTATGAGCGAAAATTAAACGAAGCTGTGTTACAATGTCCTCCCACGGAACGTTTAAGATGTGACTTGTCTTGGCTATACTGACTATCTGGAGTGACAATTTTTCAATTAAATGTCGGGCGCTCTTAAAAACTTCCACGATATTTCCGAGTATTAGGCTGGGACCTTCTCCCGATTTATCGGTGATTGGAAGTGCCAAATTAAATCTACCATGTTTTTTGGAAATGGATTGCGCTTTATTCAGCGTTAAATTTTTTAGCTTGGGTAAACAATCTCTATCTTTTAGCATTACAGCTCCGGAGTCTACGGGTTCCCCCTCGGTTGAGACAAAGAATACCAAATTGTCTTTTCTTGTATAAAGTAGGTCACGGGATAGCTTAACGTTGTTGGCTACTACTCTTCCGGTCGTAGGTGCACGTGTCCCCGGGGAAGGCAATAAATTAGCCTCTGAGGTGTCAGAAACATTGTCTTCGTCGCCCGATGCGTCGGACTCACGATCTTCGAGGGGTCTCGTTTTATGTCTTTTCTTTCTCCTTGATATGCTATCTTCATCGTCGTCGAGTTCGGTCTCGTCGCTAGACACCTGATTGTCATGCAGAGTTTCCTTCTCCTCGCCTTCATTATTGATTCCATCTTGGAGCGATCGTCTGTCATCTTCGGTATTCGTCGCGGAGCCTCTCTGGGTGACTTTTACGATGTCCTCCGGTCCCTTTTTTAATTCTCCATTTCTACGCGGGTCTACCGCGTTTTTTATGCTCGTGGTCGTCAGGGCTTCCTCCGGGCTCTCTCGGGTTGTAGCAGTTACTGGGTCTGTTTTCGCTGGCGGTTCGTTAGGGTCGAGGGCCTCTAATTCCCAGTTACATTCATCTGTTTCCGTGTATGGATGTGTGGGTTCGATTTCGTCGTTGGTGTGTGTAATGTCATCGTCCGACTCTTCTTCCAATAATCGTGAAATTTCTGCGTCCGTTAACTTCCGTCTGAATTTGGTTCTGTTGTCATTTATTGGATTAATTCGTATTGTGAAAACGTCGTTCGGTGTAATTGATTTCTCTACTGGGTTTCTTGACAATGCGTCGGCGTTGACATTAGTTTTCCCGGCTTTGTATACTATCTCATATTCGTACTCGGCTAATTTTAGTCTCCAGCGTAAGATTTTCGGATTGCCGTCGGTGGCTTTTCTGAACCACGTAAGCGGTTTATGGTCCGTCACCACGGTAAAGCGTCGTCCATATAAATACGGGCGGAAATGCAGTATCGAATATACAATCGCTAACGCTTCCTTTTCGTACGTGTCGTATCGCTCTTCGACCTGACTTAGAGCTCGCGAGGCGTAGGCACATGGGTGGTCGTGGTTAATTTCTCCCTGAGATAGGATGCTGCCGATAGCGTAGCCTGAGGCGTCCGTTGTGAGAATAAAAGGTTTGGAAAAATCCGGGTATTGTAATACAGGAGCGGAACAGAGTTTTTCTTTTAGTATTTCAAATGATTCTTGTTGTTCGGTTCCCCACTCGAAAGCATTTTCTTTTCGTAATAAAGCTGTGAGAGGCTTAGTGATTTTCGCGTATCCCTCAATAAATCGTCTGTAGTATCCCGTTAATCCTAAAAATTGACGGATGTTTTTAATGTTTTTTAGCACGGGATAATTACGTACTGCTTCTAATTTTTTCGGATCAGGTCGTACTCCGTTATTCCCAATTATGTGGCCCAAATATGCAACTTCTTTTTTCAAAAATTCGCACTTGTCGGGTTGTAATTAAAAATTTGCGGCCTGTAGGCGTTTCATTAATTCGCGATATATTTTTCCGTGTTCTTCTAAACTGTTGGCGTATATAACTATATCGTCTAAATAGACGAACACGCCCTGTCCAATAAGTCCGCTTAGTGTGAGATCCATTGCTCGTTGAAAGGTGGGAGGGGCGTTCCGTAGGCCGAAAGGCATTCTCACAAACTCGTAGTGGCCTCGCGGTGTCGTGAAGGCGGTCTTATGTCTGTCTTCCGGGGCTACTTCTATTTGATGAAAACCCGAAGCTAGATCAAATACGGAGAAATATTGCGCTCCACCGAGTTGATCCAATATGTCATTAATATTGGGAATTGGGTATGCATCGGCTATAGTTTTTTCGTTCAGGGCGCGGTAGTCGAACACAACTCTCCATTTTTTATTACCTTGCGAGTCGGCTTTCTTAGGCACGACCCACACCGGGCAGTTGTACGGCGAAGTGGACGGTATTATTATTCCTTTGCTGAGCATGTCTTCTATTTGTTTACCTATCTCTTCTTTAGTGCACTCGGGCCATCGATAACCTCTAGTATTGATGGGAAGATCATCCGTCGTTGGGATGCAATGTCGCAATATCGTTGTACACGTTAATAAATCTCCCGGAATTTGATACAGATGTGCACTTTCTTCCAATAGCGTTTCTATACTGTCTTTTTCTTCTTCGTTCAACTCCGTGAGTCTCAATAATTTTTTTATTTGCTCCAAGCGATTATTAGCTATTTCTTTTGTTACCACATAACACGGGAATTCGTTAAGAGGAGATTGAATTTCTCTATATAAGTTATGACTGCTTAACCTTTGTACTAAAGCAACGTCCATAATTTCGTAATGTATGGTCGAGTGTTTATTGACTTCAATTTGATTTTTCGTTTTAATTTTAGCCCGTTCTTTACTCGTGGGTAATAGCGCAGTGGCAAGCGGCGAACCCTCCGATGACTTGCCAGGCGTATTTTCATTGTCTCGTGATCTCGAAGTGGCGTTTACGTCACTTATTAATGCAGTTAGTTTGCGATCCCTTTTTCCTATAAATTTTTCGAGGTCAATTTCTTCATTTATTTTTGCTTCAAAATCTGGTATTTCTTCCGATTTATTTTCTGCGTTTTCCTGGATTTTATCTATTTCAAAAGTATTTTCCCGATTCATTATTTCGTTATGCTCCAACTTTTTAGTATCGAGCCTAGCTTCGGCCCCTTCGACGAGCGAGTTGACCCTAATAAATTCCGGGTAGGCCACCAGCGTATCTTCGGCGGCGACTGACGGCGTCGCCTGCACCCGTGCCTCCAAAAAGTCCGAGTGACACCCTTTTCTCATTGTCTCTGTTTCGTCGGTTTTTTTATTTTTCACTACTGACCTACAGCCTTCAATTTCTATCATATTTATTTCCGTGGTTTTCTGAGAGTATTCTTCTGGTTTTTTCGTATAAATTTTATTCAATTGATTTTGATCTTCGCGAACTTCCGGATTAATTTCCTTGAATAATTCCTTATTTGCCAATGGCTTTGCATTGTTAACTCGATTATTACGTTGATTATTCGTTATTTCGTTCTCACTAATTTCATTCCTGGGTTTTCTTTCCTTTTCTAATAATTTTTCACGATCTGAGATTTTCATAGAACTGACTTTTTCGACATCCTCGAGGGATTCTGTCCCTACTGTATATGCGAAATTTATAGTATTCTTAATATTTCCTTGAATCGTTCCTGCCCGTTCTCCGGTGTCAGGTATCTCGATTGGTAACTGGCAACCACTATTTTTACTTTCATTTTTACTCGATTTATTTCTAATATCCGGTTTTCCTGATTGACAACTGTTTACTTCATCTTTACTGGGATTGGTTTCCTTGAGCGTTTCTTTTTTTAATTCTATCTCTTTACCCGGTAATTGTTCAAAGACTCGATTTTCAACAAGATCGTGACTGTCGACATCCTCGAGGGATTCTGCCCCTACTGTCCATGCGACATCACATAAATTTTCAACTTCAATGGGTCCTGCCCGTTCCTCGGTGTCAGGTTTCCCTATTGCAAGAGAACAAACTTTAATTTCATCATAATTTTTCGTATTTCCACAAATTTTCGAGTCATCTACTTTTATCAGGGGCTGTGAAGGATAAAAATCAAAACCTCTTGGTTTTCCACTAGTTTCTGGGTTCTTCGTGTAATTCATTGTCTGGGCTTCATAATATTTATTTCTCTCTGTATCATTTTTCATTTCGCTTTTCTTTTCATTTACTTGATTCGGGCTAATCTCGGGAGTTTCTTTCCTAGGGACTTGCGATTTCGTTTCTAATTCACTGCGTGTCGTTGTATTTTTTCCGGGGATATTTCTCTTTTTCGTGGCGATAGTTCTGGTGCGGTTCCGCGTCCTTTCTTTGAATTGTGAAAAGTGTCTTCTGAAATTGATTCGGTTTCGTAACTCTTATTTTTACTCAATTTATTTTCGTTGGAATATTCTCGGGATTCTAATTCCATTACAGGCACATGCAATTCAACGGCCCAATTATTACTGTTGGTGATGTAAATATATGCTTTCCCGTTATTTTTTTTAACAAAGCCATCTTGTATTTCTACGCCTTTTACCGTGCTCATTGGAGATAAATAACCTTCCCTCATGGACAAATTTTTTACTCTTACGTAACACAACTTGGTAGATTTAGCAGGAACGACCATGGTTTCGGGTGTCGCGAATGGTATTATTACGCTTTGCATTTCTAATTGTCGATTTTCGTAGTCAATTTTTACTCTATTTCCATCTAAATAATCGGATCCTAAAATTCCGGCTTCTTTTATCGGAAAATCATAACCGACAACATGGAAGGTAGCATAGCGTCCGTATATTTGAATCGTGACGCAACCGTGCGTATAGATGGAATTTTTTGTGATCCCCTTTAGTTGGAGTATCTCTCCCTGATCTATCGGGGTACTGGGGTCCAAGAATTGTTCCTTGATAATATTTGGTTCGGCTCGATGTTAATTCGGGAGCTGTCGTCATTACACTGGGCACGCTGCCCTCGTTGTTCAAGTGGATATTAAATATTCGAATTACTCGTACGCTCGACTCGCTCTGCCGGCTGCGATACGGTGGATCGAGCGCTCGGCCTGCGTAGTCTCCCTCACCGCGCTCTTGCTCGGGGGACCATTGTCGTTTCCCTGGTTGCCATATCTCGGTCCGTTGTTCGGACGAACGGGACAATCGCGAATAAAATGCCCAAGTTGCTTGCAATAATGACACGGCCCTGAAGGATCTGCGGCGTTATTGGGTCGTTCCATATATTGACGATTATTACCAGCATTATTGGTCAGCGGTTGCGAGTGATTATTACGAAATGGGCAAATATGAGCTCCGTGGCCTTCTTTTTTGCAAATTTGACATCTTACTTCGTTCGGACTCGGGTATCTCAGATTTTGCGGGACTTGTACTTGCGACGGATGCACAGGTCTGAAGGACGAAGAGGGCAATCGCGAACATTTATCGGCTGTATGGCCGTTAGTTTTGCACAACTGACAAAATGTGGTTTTTTCATCTTCTCTTTTTCCCGGGGGAAAAATTGTATAGCATCGATCGGCGGTGTGCCCACGTTTGTTCCATACCTGACAAATTGTTAATGCAGGGGCTTCAGTGTTGGGCTTGCTATTGTTTAAAGGAGGAAAAATTTTAAAACATTTGTCGGCTGAATGGCCGGTCTTCGTGCACACCTGGCATACGGGTGGGTTCTTTATCTCTTTTCCGTACGATTGGTCGCGTGCTACCTGCGTTTGGGCCGTCTCTTTCCTCACGCACTCCTTGGCGACGTGACCCCTCTTCTCACACAACTGGCACGTCGGCTCTTCGCTCACTACTACATGCACGCCGCGCCGCCCCTCGGTTTTACTAGCCTGGGCCTTAGGTGTCTCCGGCATGGCGCCTCTCAAGATTGCCTGTGAGACTAAATTTTTCTCGATCTGCACCGCCTGCCTAATTAAGTAGTCAAAATCATTGTTCGGAGCTAAACGTTGTTCGATTTCAGGTTTTAATCCGTGTAGAGAACAAGTAGGCAGACTTTTCCTGGTGTTTTCAATAAATGCTGCTGTCAGCGGGTGATTAATATTTCCTTCATAATTTTCGAGTATTGCCTTTCCCAGATCTCTTATGCGATTCGCGTAGGTTATTACTGATTCTTTGTCGAGTTGATATATTGATCCTAACTCCCCTTGAAGTTGATAAATATTACGTTTAGGTGCGTAGATTTCTTTAAGAAATTGTTCCAACTCAGAAATGGTATCAAAATTTTTCTCTTGTATTGTTCTGCGGGGTTCTCCGATTATTTTTATCCGCACGGCTTTCACTAGATTGACTTCGGCGCCTGGTCCCATCATGGCCAAGGCTTCCCTACATCCCTGAATGAATAAACCGAGTGACATGGTGTGCCCGTCATAATTAGGGATTACCGCTAAGGCATCCCTCAGTGAAAGGGTTTGATTGTGTAATCCCATTTTGTAAATGGGATTTTCGGATTCTTCAGTTATGCCTGTTTTTGGTTTTGTCCCTGGTTCCACGTTTGTGTTTTTATCTGTGTTCTCGTTAGGATGATCTTTAGAACACCCGGGAGCGGGTTCCTTATTTCGGAAAAAATGCGATAGACTTTCTAATAAATTCCTTGGTACGATTTTCGGTCTTTTCAATATTGATTTTACCGCGCGGTTTTGGTTTATCGTATTCTTCGGGGTGTCGGAGAGAGCAGTTTTATATTCGGTAGCTTCGAGAGGCGTTGAAGTGCTTAAAGGTGTCCCAAATAATCCCGGTGAGGTGTTCGGGAGTTCGTGATTTCCGGTTGATGGGCCCGCGCGACCGGGGGGAATTTTACCTGCCTCGGCGCGTGCCACTTGTAATGACTCGAGGGGGACTTCTGAGCGGTCGGGGACCGAAGGCGGTCTCTCTATTGTTTCACCTTCGTTACTACGATCGCTGGATATAAGTAAATATTGGTTGGTCCCGTGAATGGGGTCTGGGATATATCCTACTAAGGCCCAATTATTTCCCGGGGATTTATTTTCTGTGTTCGAGGTTATTTGTCTGCTGACTGTAATGTGTTCTTGCGTCTGTGTTATTTCGGAAATCTCTTCGGGTAATCCGAACAACACTTGTGTTTTATTTAAATCTTCACTATCAACTGATTTTGTGTCGTCACTCTCGTCTACTGATTTCGTATTTTCCCCGTCGTCGGTTTCGATTCTATAAGTTCTCACGCCGTCTTCAGTTATTTCCGCGGATTGTAAATTTTTGTCCGATTCGAAACTAATTCTCACTGTTTTTCCTCCTGTGTGTTCGGGGATTTGTTCGTCTTCCGTAACTGTCTCTGTTGATTCGTCCGATTCTGATTCAGAGGTTTTCTCCGAGTCAGCGATTCCTGGAAAGTCGGGGACGGTTTCTTCGAACGGTCTT
Organism: Pimpla rufipes; assembly: GCA_963932165.1. Taxonomy (NCBI): domain Eukaryota; kingdom Metazoa; phylum Arthropoda; class Insecta; order Hymenoptera; family Ichneumonidae; genus Pimpla; species Pimpla rufipes. Next base: position 11,048,084 of record OZ010631.1, on the reverse strand, counting down.
TTACCTGCAATTTCGGGGATTTCGTGGGTTTCGGTCACTGTGTTAAGGGTATTAGTATTGTCTCCTGTTGTACGTCGACTTCGTTCGCAGGTATATGTACTCAATATTTTATCGTCTAACGGAAGGTTTTTAGAACGAGTCCCGTGCATTTATAATTTTTTTATGAGCGAGTTCTATGGATGTAATTATATTTGATTTTTTTGTATGTTTTTGCTCTCTTCTTGTTGACCTTTGTTTTAATCTGACATGAATGTGCGCACCACTGAATTATTATTCGAAATATGTTTTGTACCCAGTCGCACAACATTTATAGGTGGAGAAGATTTTATCTCTTGTTGTTTTTAATCTGTTATCGGAGAAATCGGACTTGCAGGAGAGCAGTAAATCTCGGTGTAAGTCGTGTCAATGTTATCTTGGAGAAATTCACTATGAGTTTTCCACAGTCTGGGGTCTGAAGCCCATATGGAGGATATAACTGGTGGTGTTGGTGTGGGGATGTCAATTGGAATCAATTTGTATTCTTTACAGAAATAATCTTCGATTCGTTTTATTTTGCGTTCTCCGGAATAAATCAACTGTAGTTTTGCTAATTGATATTTTTTTCCACCGCGACGTTTCCTTGCCATATACGGAAAGGGGGTTGTGGTAGGAGACTAAGTGTGAAACCTCTCTATTCACCTTCCTTAGCCGTGGGTAATGGGTGTGGGTTTTTTTTATTGGGTAGTGATAGGAGACTAAGTGTGAAACCTCTCTATTCACCTTCCTTAGCCGTGGGTAATGGGTTTAAATTGGTAAATTTTCCTTTTCCAGATGTCAGTTCACTTCGTGGTGGTGTATAAACATTTAATTAATTTGTAAAATGTGCGTGTGTTTCTGAACGATATTTAGATTCGATTTCGTTGTTCTATTTCTCGAAAAAAAAAGTTTCCGTTGAAGGTTTCCGTTTTACTTACGAAACAACGAGATTTGTTCAATAATTATTCAAAGGATTGTAAAAGGTCGTGGGATACGTGTCTGAGTAAGAGGAGCCAGTAAGTTCTATTGGTGAAAGAAGTGCCTTAAGTCCGTCGGGTCTGGGGCGTCGATCTGGCCAGGTAGAATAATTTTTTTGTAACACGTGCACGAATCGCGGCACTTTCCATGGCAGTCTTGCGAGCCGAAAGTGGCCGTTTCCCTGTCAGTTGCGAACCTGTGGTGAAATGACAGAGTCACGCATGCGCAGTTCGCATTTCGTTCACTTTCGTCCCTTGGGAGTTTCTGTCATTCACTTTCGTCCCTTCAATCACAACCTCACTTTTCAGTATTCGTCTCGCGCGACTGCCATTCCAAGTGCCGCAGATTCGTGCACTCGTTACAAAAAGTATGATGTGCAACACGGGTCGAAATGGCAATTGCGACTCGTGTGATTGCAGTCCTCGCTTCGCTCGGGCAGCAAACCTCACACTCGCCGCAATTGCCAACTTTCGACCCTTGTTGCACAATATACTATACTTTCTATTCGTTTTTGAGCTTGATATTTTCCTGAGGGATCTTCTCAATTGAGGTTTTGATGCCGAGTTCTTTTTCCGGTTGATTTTTTTCAAAGAAAGTTTTTTCAAAAATTGTTCTTTTATAATTATATTAATAAGTTCTTGAGTGACGGCTTCTAATTCAACAATACGCATGTGTAGCTCTACTAGTTTTTCCAAAGTGTCCATGTAATATATTGAGTAGTTGTTACAAAATTTCAAAGTCAAATTATTGTAAATCGCAAAAATGGTTCAGGCTTGTCAAATTATTTAAAGAAGCACTCTTAAGATCCCGGACGAGCCCCCAAAAATTTGTTACGTCAAAAGTGTCGTGGATTTTACTCGAGCGACAATTTTACACGTATTAGTACGGTTCAGCGTGATTTACCCGTGCTCTGGTCAAGAAGGAAGGCTCCTCCCTATACCACATCTGACGAAGTACACTAAACGCGCAAGCTCTGTTTCGAGTCTAACCTTTCGGAAAATTACTCGGGGACGAGCTGCGAATGCTTCTCCAAAGGGAATTTGACTGAGGTCTGAGATGATGATGATGTGATGATGGCTCGAGACAATGCGCGGATGATATTTCACCGATATAATTAAAAATGTCACTTACCCTTTTTGTATTGAACTGGATGCTGATGCTGCAGATGGAAAGGACACGATCGTAAAGAAACGGTGACACTGAATTTAAGAATGCAACCGTCGAATTTTATTCGTAAAACGAGGAAATTAAATAAACCGATTTTTCTCAACGAAAAATGTTAACATGTAATTAATCGTGATGATGTTCACAAATATCGGCACCTCGTGGTGTAACAAAATTCAGAGTTCGGATGTACAAATTTCTCAAAATACGAAGCGTGCGAAATTATAAAATAAAATACAAAATTGGTCGATGCCCGAGAATACAAAACTGTAGTCTTATTTAAGTCTATGAACTCCTAGGTCCCCGTTTAGGACAAAGGTTCGAATTACGAAAAATGAAAATCTTGGCGACGAACGGAATGAATCTAAGTCCGCGGTCGGATTAAAATTCGATGATGATTGGAGCTCGAAATTTTCTAAGTCCGTGTTATGATTTTAAATTCGGAGCTGATTTTCTTCTAAGTCCGCGTTACGATTTAAATTCGGAGCTGATTTTCTTCAAAGTCCGCGATATGATTTAAATTCGAAGCTGATTTTTTTCAAAGTCCGCGGTCGGTTTAAATTATTTTTCTCTAAGTCCGCGGTCGGGCAGAAATTCGTCGTTAATTCGATTTTAAAGTTTCGGTCTATGCTCGGGCAGAGATTCGACGTGGGTAGATCTAATTTTCGGGGCGCACTGCATATTTGTCGATACCCTTTTGTCTTTTTATATGATTGGGTCCCTTGTCTTTTGATTGAGCGATGGTAGGGGTAGTACCCACGTGATCTTCGACTCCCTATCTCATGTTAGAGGAGGACACCGCACTTTTCAGGTCGCGCGTGGCTCCCGTCCCCCGCGCCTGTCCCTTGCCCTCGTTCCACATTTACGACTTCCTCTTTCGTCAATGTCTTCTCGATGTTTCGACCAGGTGTTCACGCTTTTCGTTGGAACGATTTAGTTGTTGCCTTATTTGGACCTCTTCGCTTATAAGTTTATAAGTTTGCTATAGAATACATTATCTGAGTCCTTGAATTTTTAACAAGATCGCGTTGACCCGGATTTGAATTTACAGACTGTAATTCTCGAATTTGTTGTTGAAAGTTCATCTTCGCTTGTTATTGCTAATACGCGTTGTTATAAATTTTGTATAAAATTGCAGTTCCATATTCTCGTGAGGACGTATCTTGACTTTCTTAATTATTCTAATTGTGTAAATCCCAATTTATAAATTGTTGAACCTTCTACCATTTTGTTTATATTAACAAGTATCCTACCGAATGTTCAAAAGTTATTCGTATCTAGATGTATGAATCCCGATTTTATGAACTATTAATCCTTTTACCAATTTCTTATGTTAACAAATTATCCTACTTAATGTTATAACTTTTAAAAGTTATCCGTATTTAAATGTATGAATCCCAATTTTATAAACTATTAATCCTTTTACCATTTTCTTATGTTAACAAATTATCCTACCGAATGTTATAACTTTTAAAAGTTATCCGTATTTAAATGTATGAATCCCGATTTTATAAACTATTCATCCTTTTACCATTTTCTTATGTTAACAAATTATCATGGTGAGTTATATAATTCTTAACAATTGTTCGTGGATAATTTAGTCGTTTTTGCTTCTTTATCTTACGGGGCTCCATCTTTTGAATTCCAAAGGTTCCTTGAGACATTGATTATTTCGTCTTGTTGCATTCTCTTATTCTTTAATCTGTGCATTTACAGGGGTCTTCAAGAAAAGCGGAAGAATAGTTTTAGTTATCTGGCCAGACTATAACTCCCTCACGCACAAATCATGATTTCCGAGACGAAAAATGCAACAACGATTTTGGTGGAACGTAGGGCATTCACCCGGTGTTCTCATAATCTTCTAGCTATCAGGGTTAAGTAGATTTCTTTTATTTCCCTTTTTTGTAACCACAGGCGGGTTCGGCTGCAACGAGTGATCGAGGATCGTTAAGAGGCGTGGTAACGCAAGGCCAGCGGCTGACGGTCGATAACCGACCCGCCCAGTTGCTTCTAGTTTCGTCTATCGCCGCTCGCTCGAGTGGCGTAGGTGACTTTTTCTAGAGAGCTTAGTGTTTTGAAAAATCGGGCCCTGTTGTACCATCATCCGCACTCTTTTACTTCGACTGGCCCAGCGCTATCTGTTAACAGATATTGTAGTTTCCAGGGCCTGCAGGGACCGTTGCTCGTATAATTGCTTACCGAATGCCCCCCTTTCGCCAGAAGTCTCGAAACCCATGACTGAACTAAGAGTTCGTTTGTGCGAATGGCGCGAAGTTACGGCCTGACGTAACACCTCACTCCGAGCATTAGCAAAGTCTACGAAGCTATAATAAATAATAAAATTGTATCATTCTGCAACGCTCATGATATAATCCCAGATAACCAATTTGGCTTCAAACATCAACTCTCCACGGTTCACGCTATCCACAAACTACTATCCGATATTAACACCGACTTAAATAACAGACGCCTGGTGGGGGCGGCCCTTCCGGATCTCGAAAAAGCTTTTGACTCCGTTTGGTTAAATGGATTAATCTTTAAACTGAAACAAACAAAATTTCCACAATGGTTAATTTTTAATATATGGGATATGATTTCTGATAAAAAATTCCACACTTGGAACGGATCCCTAATATCAACAGAGAAGTTCAAAATAGAGGAAGGATTACAGCAAGGAACTGTAAACTCCCCAGTGCTCTTCAATATCTTTACCAGCGACATATTAAATCTCTTCGACCTAAACTCAGGGAACAACACCGCATCCATAGCCTTCGCAGACGACTACAAATTATATGTGTCCGGGACGAGGCCCCATATTATCCGAGAAAAACTAGAAGAACTAGTCGAAAAAATTAACCAATGGTATATGACATGGAATCTCAGATTGAACCCAGAAAAATGTGAGACTATACTCTATCGACAACCGGTGAAATGCCTAACAGCAAACAGAAGAAACGGTCGAAATGAATTCCAAATAGAAACCACCGTTCCGGGAACTCAAAACAAAGCAATCATTCCACACAAAAACACTGTAAAATACCTAGGATTCCATACAGACAATCTATTACGAGGAAATCAGCACATAAAGCTACAATTAGATAAAGCAAAGGCAGCGTTCTGGGCGAACAGCAGAATCTTCTATAGCAAAAAGTTGACAAAAAAAGCAAAAACGATCCTTTATTTATTATTAATCAGACCGATAATCACGTACGCAGCATCCATCGGGTGGAATATTAACGTCTCATCTATGGAACAACTGCGAGCTTTCGAAAGAAAATGCCTCAGAGCCTGCTGAGGTCTGTACAGATCGCAACACTCAAATTTCTTAAGATTAGTTAGCAATAAAACACGGTACGATACTGCAGATATTCCGCGCATCGATAATTTTATTATTAAACTTACAAGAAATTATCACAGCAATCTTCCGGAAATTGCAAACTCAATAACCAGAGAACTCTCAATAGTAGATGAACGCACGACCGATGAGCAAAATCTGTCAGGATATATCCCTCCGCAAGCATTCAAAATTTTTGACTCGAGAGGTCTCATTCAGAATGCCGAAAACGTTCCAATATTATATCATTGGAGAAGAAACAAAGCGAATAAACGTATTTCCGTAAGGGCCGATGACTTCGTTGAAAATCGAGACAAATTCACAGAATCCACTTCTATCCCAAACAGAGATTTTCAGGATTTCCACAGATTAAAGCTCCGCAAATACTTTTGGCTATCAGCCCACAACGACACAATTAAAGACCTCACCGAGAGAAAAAATCGTTTTGTCGTAGATAACCAGGCAGGTAGATGAGTGCGTCCTCGCCATCGCCACCTACACTACATTTTAAATAGCTAGGCTAACATAACGATGACATATTCAAGCCGACTGTAAATAAAATTATTTTTGTAAGTTATATTAAGTTTTGTTATAAGTGATGTTTTTAGGATAAGTCGACAGAGATATTGTAAAAGGTGTTTTTACGGAACCACCCGAATTTTTCACCCTTCCCAGAGAGAATATCGTGCCGTTAAAATGGAGCCTAACGACACGGTGACGGCACGGTGGCGACACGGCACAGCCCGGCGTACCGGTACTGTGGTGTTATGTTCGACCGAATGTGACGCGTTTGTGTCGACACAGCGTCGCTAGACTCGTCGTAGCGACACAGTCACGGCACCGTTGCAGCGCTCCGTGGAGTACGTTGCCTACGCTGTGTCGCCACGATGGAGGCATCATGGCGACACGCCGTGCCTGAAAAAAAAAAAAGTTTGTCATGGTCAGGATTCGAACCCGGGACCTTCCGATTGTTGGTCTGCGACTTAGCCAACTCGGCTATTCTAACCTTTTATGTTAAGTATTTTGATTGTCTATTTGAAGTTTGGTTTTGACGGTGTAGGCACGGTATGCCGTCACGGTACCTACACCGTGGCGGCAAACCGTGCCTACACCGTGGTGACATGGTGCCTACACCATGGCAACACACCGTACCTATAACGTCAAAACCAAACTTCAAATAGACAATCAAAATACATAACATAAAATGTTAGAATAGCCGAGTTGGCTAAGACGCAGACCAACAATCGGAAGGTCCCGGGTTCGAATTCTGACCATGACAAACTTTTTTTTTTTTTTCAGGCACGGCGTGTCGCCATGATGCCTCCGTCGTGGCGACACAGCGTAGGCAACGTACTCCACGGAGTGCTGCAATGGTACCGTGACTGTGTCGCTACGACGTGTCTAGCCACGCGTGTCGACACAAACGCGTCACATTCGGTCGCACATAACTGCACGGTACCGACACGCCGTACCGACACGTGTCGCTACCGTGCCGTCACCGTGTCGTTATTTTTCTCTCTGGGTTGTTCCTGCGTACGTCGACACGCCTTATAGTGATAAACGAGAATGTGGAATAAACCAAAGATAAAACCTCTCATAGAATATAAAGTGTGTTATACGAGTAAGCCGACAAATGCCTTAGAATGGTTAAGCGGTTCAGATTCCTATTAGATATTAAGTTTGGTTATTTTATATGTTTATTTCTACCAAAGATTTGTTTAAGAGAATGTACAAGGTATAAAGATATAAATCATTTATAAAAAAAAACTGACCGACACTGATAGGTGTGCGGTCGGTGTGCGGCTTCGGCGGTCCCACGAGTTAAGCAGCATTGTTTGCGGCCATAACTTGGTTGGGTGACCGCTTAGCCGTGCATCGACTGACGCATCAAACAGTGAGCGGGAGGCATTTTTTCGGAGACTCTGGTGTCTGCACTTAAGTAACATTGTGTTTCTTTCGTGTATACACCGGAGAATCGGAAATATATAATGCCGTCTGTACCGGCACGGGTTTTCCGCAGTTTCCCCGTGCCCTTGGCAAATGCGGTACAGTGTAGCTAAGTCGGCTGCGGACGCATTGAAAGTTAGGTAGCTTAGCGATGTGCGGGTAGGGAGTGATAGGGACGGGTTGAAAGGGATGGGTTACGTAAAAACCCGCAAGGGTATACGATGGAACACAGAAAATAAAAAAAATAAAAAAAATAATAAAAATATTTTAAAAAAACTGAAAACACCAGTTCTCGTCCGATCACTGAAGTTAAGCAGCATTGGGCGCGGTCAGTACTTGGATGGGTCACCGCTTGGGAACACCGCGTGCCGTTGGCATTCTTTTTGTTTAATTATATCTTAAGATTTATTTGATCTTCATGAAAAGACATTTTTTAAATACTTTTTTGCATTTTTTTTGCATTCGTCGTTTTTCTTGAACTGGATTATTGGTAATTTAAGAATTTGTCACCGACCATACCGTGCTGAAAACACCAGTTCTCGTCCCAGCTGCTATAAGCTAATTGAAAAGGAAATTATATTAATAATTAAGATAACTAGATACATCGGAACTATTTCCGGAACCCCATTTTTTTGTAAAAGAGGTTTCTCAAACTGTTTTAATATTAGATATATCAATACTGCATAAGTCATAAAAAAACGAAATAACTGTACAACCGCACACGAAGAAAATTCTACCAACACTTACAATACAGGGAAGGTTGAGCAAAAGCATAGACTTCCAATGAAAACAAAAGATGTACACATAATCATGTAACCATGTAAAGTCGATTTTATTGCTATCATGGAATAAATTTATTTTGAGTTTTGATTTCTCGTCCGATCACTGAAGTTAACCATGTAATGACTATTTTATTGTCATCATTGAATGAATTTATTTTGAGTTTTGCGTTCTCGTCCGACCACTGAAGTTAAGTAGCATTGGACGTGTTCAGTACTTGGATGGGTGACCGCTTGGGAAAACCGCGTGCCGTTGCCATCCTTTCCGTTCATTAATATTTTACAAGTGATTTCATACTCATGGGAACACATTTTTTGAATACTGTTTTCTATTTTGTTGCAAGCGTCGTTTTTCCTTAGCTGGATTACCGGTAATTAAGGAATTTGTCAACGACCACACCATGCTGAAAACAGCAGTTCTCGTTCGATCAATGAAGTTAAGCAGCATTGGGCGCGTTCAGTACTTGGATGGGTGTCCGCTTGGGAACACCGCGTGCCATTGTCATCCTTTTTGTTCAATAATATTTAAGATTAATTTTATCTTTATGGAAACACATTTTTTAAATACTTTTTTGCATTTTTTTCCATTAGCCGTTTTTCTCCAACTGGATTATCGGTTGTTTAGGAATTTGTCAACGACCATACCATGCTGAAAACATCAGTTCTCGTCCGATCACTGAAGTTAATCAGCATTGGGCGCGGTCAGTACTTGGATGGGTGACCGCTTGGGAACACCGCGTGCCGTTGGCATCCTTTTTGATTAATGATATCTTAAGATTTATTTGATCTTCATGAAAAGACATGTTTATAATACTTTTAGCATTTTTTTTGCATTCGTCGATTTTCTTCAACTGGATTGTCGGTAATTTAAGAATTTGTCAACGACCATACCATGCTGAAAGCACCAGTTCTCATCCGATCATTGAAGTTAAGCAGCATTGGGCGCGTTCAGTACTTGGATGGGTGTCCGCTTGGGAACACCGCGTGCCGTTGGCATCCTTTTTGTTCAATAATGTTTTAAGATTCATTATATCTTTATGGAAACACATTTTTTAATACTTTTTTGCATCTGTTTCCATTAGCCGTTTTTTTCCGACTGGATTATCGGTTATTTATGAATTTGTTAACGACCATACCATGCTGAAAACATCAGTTCTCGTCCGATCACTGAAGTTAATCAGCATTGGGCGCGGTCAGTACTTGGATGGGTGACCGCTTGGGAACACCGCGTGCCGTTGGCATCCTTTTTGATTAATGATATCTTAAGATTTATTTGATCTTCATGAAAAGACATGTTTATAATACTTTTAGCATTTTTTTTGCATTCGTCGATTTTCTTCAACTGGATTGTCGGTAATTTAAGAATTTATCAACGACCATACCATGCTGAAAACACCAGTTCTCATCCGATCATTGAAGTTAAGCAGCATTGGGCGCGTTCAGTACTTGGATGGGTGTCCGCTTGGGAACACCGCGTGCCCTTGGCATCCTTTTTGTTCAATAATGTTTTAAGATTCATTATATCTTTATGGAAACACATTTTTTAAAACTTTTTTGCATCTGTTTCCATTAGCCGTTTTTTTCCGACTGGATTATCGGTTATTTAAGAATTTGTTAACGACCATACCATGCTGAAAACACCAGTTCAAGTCGAACGGACGTGTCAGCGTGCCGCTCCGCATTAATCCTCGTTCACGGTGTTCCCGTACACTCTACCCCAACGCGAGTGCATAATTGTTAGCAGTGAGGCTGCCAATATCATCGGCGGGGACCTGCAGCCCACGCTCAGCGAGAATTTTGCCATCCCGGCGCAAAAAACGAAAAAATTTGGCTCCTGCCCACGATGAGAACAAAGCGCAATGGCGCCGTCTATTGTGCGCGCCAACACCAAGCGCCTAATCGACACCCAGACCGACGTGGGAAACCAATGGCTGGAAGATGAGATAATTAAACGACGAGATGCAAAAATCCCGAAACTGACCACGGCCAGTTTTGAGCGATTATATAAAGAATCGTTGAAAGAATCGCTAAAAGAAAAGGGGGCATGCGTGCGTCCTAAAATCACGCCGAATCTCGGCGCGAGACGTAAGTCGGGAACCGAGCCGCCGCCTCCTGTTGGCGCCGCGCGTCAACAGGTAGACGGGTTACCCACACGACGCGGTGACTTACCGACGGATTACGGCAACTTACCGACTGCGGTCGGAGAGTTACCCTCTGAGGCTAACACAGCGATAGACGATGAAGTCTGGCACTTCCCGAAAAATCCTCGCCGAGTCCATTCCGCGCATAATCAAAACGAGACAGCCGATTCACAGCGCAATAATAAATACAACGTGCTGATGGAACTCAGCGACGAACTAGGCAGCGAAAAAGAAGACGACAATGAAAACAGCCCGCAAGTTTAACACGTAAAGACGCTTAAACCCCCGCCCATCCACACGAAACACCTGAATATCAACGATTCCATCAAGCTCCTCACAGTCAACGGCATCAATAAAGCAGACTTTACGATCACACAATCGGACCAAGAAAACAACACGATTCGGGCCTCCATCAACGAGAAGCACCTCGAAATTAAAAAAATGCTCGAAAACAACAAAACCGAATAATATACATTCACCGCGACCAATGACCGTCCCAAATCACTGATCATCAAGGGGATCAAGGGAGACTTTCCGCTGGACGATATCCTCAGCGAGATTAAAGAACTACTGCCACCTGAGGTCGAGATCATCAGACTCAGCAAGTTCGACTTCGACGCATCGAACCCAGCGAAATACCACCACCTGATCCAAGTCACACACAGCAGCCCCACGGCGCCGCTCTTCCAAATCAAGAAGCTCGCATACCAAAGGGTAAGCTGGGAAAAACTGGCCAAGCCTAAAATTTACCAATGCAGAAATTGTCAAAGGCTTGGTCATGCCAGCCACAACTGCAAGCTGAATTTCAAATGTGTCAAATGTGCAGGAGCCCATGGACCTGGGAAATGCGGTATCCCTCAATTTGCCAACAAAGCAGACCTGAAGTGCGCGAATTGTGGCCAGACCGGCCATCCCGCTTCCTACAAAGGATGTCCCTACATCAAAGTCGCACTCGAACTGAAGAAATCACAAGCGGCCAGCCGACTTACCCAGCAGAAACAAAAGACCGCCCACCTGAATAATTTGGTCAACGACAAAATTTCGTACGCTCACGCTGCGCAGAGACTCGTGCAGCCGCAACCAGCATCAGCTCCACCGCCTCCACACGCTCCGATCTACCAGCCGCAAGGACGCCACGCCCAGCTCGCAGACCAACAAAGCCATAGCCAACCACAGCAACCACCATCATGGATGAACGACTTCAAGGCCCAAATCATCGCCTCAATCGCCGAACAAATACAGCCAATCAGCGTAAAGGTAGCCGAAAATTCGGCAAAAATCGAATTCCTCCTCTCCCTTTACCAGGTAGACGGATACACTAACCAATTATAGATACATTTATGGCCAACTCACAAGGTAACTCAAATAATCCTCTATTAAAAAGTGCGTGAGCCACCATTGTTAGCGATATAACTCGGCCTCTGATTGGTCGAGAGCCGTGACGACCAGCAGCCGTTGTTTAACAGCGCGAGATTTGACAGTTGTCATTTTGACGCAGCGCAGACGGTATGTCTTAATCCGTTGTCCGCTAATTAGCATAATGATGGAGCTTGCGAGACATAAAGGTTGGCACTTGGAGCTGTGTCGTCACAATCGCGCTCGAGGCCACGGCCATTAGAGAAAACACGGAAAAGCGTGTCTGTCTCGGGCGGTTTAGTATTTGGTCCTCGCGCCTCGTGAACCCGAACAAGCTGATCATACGCACAGACTCCTCGCCGTCAAACTTCTCGAGGATATTCAGACGTACAAGTGAGTAGCGCTTTGAATGATATCAAAAACCGGGTGGTACCCGGATTATTATATGAGAATTATTTCCACGCGGTTCTGGCTGAACTTGGCCGTACGTCGCACTCCTGTTTTTGCGTTGTTATGGTAAACATAACGCGGCAGTCCCTCAGTTTGCCAACGGACGTTTAGTCGACAAGACGCGATTTTACGAAGCGCGAAGAAAGATTTGAGAGAAGGCAATGGCACCCGGGTCAAATAAGAACGCGCGGAAATCGACGGATGTGCCAGAATCGACGCAGGACACAAAAAAAAATCTAAATGCACCGATGGCCACCTGGCCATCCGATGGCCACCGCAAGGTCCACCTGTCCACGAACAAGGCGTTTGATGCTGTTTCTCCCCCGGATAATACGGTGTAAGTATTTTTATAATTCATTATGGGAGAGCGGAGCATAGCGGGCCCCCGATGCATGGTAGGCCACCTCGTGCAGGCGATGAAAATAATAAGAAAAATTATTTTATGCAATTTTTTTGGCTCTATATACATCGTCCGCGCGAGATGGCCTGCTTACCCCGGCTTCTTAACCATGCAACCCCCCTCCCTTAATTACCATGGATTACTCTTAGTTAATTAAGAGACCCCTTAATTACTTTCGTCTTTTTACCTGTTCAGCGAAATATGTGGCTACGTCGACGTTTCTGAAAGGCCAAAAACCGTGGGGAAAGAAAAAAAATATAATCTGGTAAAGTTTGTTTTAAACAACAACAGCGGTCGTCGTGTGCAGTGCCTCGCCTGGCAAGATCAGGTCGATCGCGTGAAGAATATCGTGGAATTGAATAAGGTTAGTAATTTTTTATGTAGTAATAAATAATTTACACAATTTAAAAAATGAGAAAAATGATATATTGTGTGAAAAATGGATATATAGTAAACATTTGTAAATGTGTAAATAAAAGAGAGTAAAGACTATAAAAATTGTTAATAAAAACTATTAAAGTTGTAAATAGAAATTATAAAAATTGTAAATAAAAACTATAAAAGTTGTAAATAGAAATTATAAAAATTGTAAATAAAAACTATAAAGATTGTAAATAAAAACTATAAAAATTTTAAATAAATATAAAAATAAAAAATTGTGCAATGTATGTATAATAGAAATTGGTAAAATATTGATTTATTTATTTTTTGTTTAAAAATGTGTTTCAGATCATTCACTTGAACGGATCTGTAGCCAAAAGGATTGACAACCCAGCTTACAATATCGGGAATGTCCCATTCGAATTGAACATCCGCGAACATACGGAAGTAGAGGGTCACGGACATTTCGAAGAGGCTAATCCGGAAAATGTTGAACCGATCGCAGCTGACTGGGAAAACGTCGCCGACATGGATGGACAGCTCATCAGTAAGTATTCGCACATTTTTTAAACTTGAAGGTTATTTGTATACAATTTGTAAATTTATAAAATCTGTATATAATTTGTAAACATAATTCATAAAAAATGTAAATATAATTTGTAAATAATTGATAAAAAAAAGTAAATAATTTGTAAACATAATTGATAAAAAATGTAAATATAATTTGTAAATAATTGATAAAAAAGTAAATAATTTGTAAATAATTGATAAAAACTGTAAATAATTTGTAAATAATTTATAAAAACTGTAAATAATTTGGGGGGTTCCGTTCCGGACTGACAGCGCGCAACACGCGTGTCACGAGCCTCCCGGTTATTTTTGTTTTTTTGGGTGTATACAGTGTAGTTCAACGTTGGTTTTTGCATTGAGGCTGTTGCGCTCGCCAAGCAGTACAATAATTAACAAAATTCAGTGTCCTGAACAGTCTCCGTAGCCCCTCAAAGTGAAGAGTTATTCATAATCTCTGCGAATCAAGGTTAGGATTCACTCGATCACCTGCAATGGAGAAGACCAATAATATCGGTCTCACTCAGTGTGTCGAGCAGGCATCTACCTCCTCGACTGACGAGAGTAATATCGCCGAAAATATTACACGGAACCCCAACTTGTTGATCGACGATACGAGTGACAGCCAAGGACCAGAGACAACAGTCGTTACAGGAGAGTCTGCTCGAGCTGACTACACTCCCGAAGTTTTCCTTACTCCGTTAACCCGCAACGAATCGACGGAGTCGAGAAGAGTGGGGCGGCCGACTAAAGCCGAGTCGCTGCGTTTCAGAGGGAGGAGCGGGTCTGCAGGCAACTGCATTGAATTGATGAAACGAAAGCGAGCGGAGATTGAACAAGGAATAATGGAGAAATACATGACAGAGTCACCATTTAAAAAAAGTAATAGAATCAAGCGCTCACCGGAGAAACCGTTGTGTTAACGACACACAGGGATAGACGTCGACTCCCCGTTCGTTGTCGTAGTGAGGGCGTGGCGGGTAAATTTGAATCTCGTAGACCCGGTACACGTATGCAGAAAAATTATTAACTTTATTCGGCTCGGTCGGCCAACTCGCCACCTCACCGGCAGATTAACAAAACAGTTCGTAATACAACCTCTCGTAACGCCTTGGACAATTCTACAATGTCCTTCTTAAACTAAACGTCACTCACACGTCCTCGCTCGTACACGCTCGCTCCGAACACCCTCCGTTCCGTTACTCGCTCGCGTTTTCTGGCTCGTTCGCCGCCGTTCGCGCTCTCGCTCACTCTGTCCTCGTACATGTATATCCGTCCTCGAGTCCGTTCGCGCTCCGACTCTAACACTCCGCTTTACGTTCTCGCTCTCCTTCTCGCACGTCCGCACTCCAGCTCGCTCACGCTCAGACTCTCGTCGCTCCGCGGCGCGGGTTTTCTTACCCCCCCGCCTCGTACCCCTCGTGGTTCCGCCTCTCACGCTCTCTCGCTTACCGACCGCGCACTCCGACGTACGCGAGCGCTTCTCGACGCTAACAGTTGGATCTGCTCACCGATGGCTCCGACAACACGTCACCGACTCCGCACACGGACACGGACGCGATTGTAAACACTTGCGCTCCGAGATCGCTGAGCCCAACAAGTGCAAACAATAACTCGGTAGCTATACCTATGCCTCCTCTGCTCCCCGCTGCTGACGTACCGAAAGCGACAGCTGACTCGATGCCTGATTTCTTGAGCTGTATTATGAAGGAATTAACTGCCATGCGTGCTGAGAATAACGCCAACGCCGAGAAAATCGAACGAAAATTTGCTGAAGCTTCCGCAAAGAATACGCAACAGTTTAATCAGTTCAAAGCGGAAATTCGCGCGGAAGTCAATAAAAGTGCGGCAAATTTTGACAACTCTCTGAAAAGTCTAGAAGCAAAATTTGTCAACAGAATGGCAGCCCTCGACAAAAAAATCGAGGAAAGTTCCCAACGTGACGAGATCATTGCTCTCATCGATAGGGTCTCCCTCTTGGAAAATAGACCTGCAGGGACGAGTGGTGGTAATAGCGATGAGGTCTCAAGGCACGAGAAAAGACTAGAGGGGCAGGAAAGAGCGATGAAAAGTAACAACGTAATCATCAAGGGTCTCGAGCGAGACGACTACAATATTCAGGATCGAGTGGAAAACTTTCTGCATCAGGAATTCGGGGTGGTTAATGTTGTTGCCGACGTTAGGGAAATTGGAGCGAATTCTAATATGCTCGCGGTTACTCTTCGCAGTCGCGCTATAAAAGAAGACATTATGCGGCAAAAATCCAAGCTCGGAAGCAGAAAAGTTTACATCGAACACGATCTTACGTCCTCTGAATTAGAGGTGTACAAAATAATTAAGAAAAAAGCCAAGGAGCTCAGGGACACCGGCAAGAAAGTGAAGATCTCGTACAAAAAGTTGTGCGTCGACGGAGAATGGCTGTTCTGGGACCGAAATAAAAAACAACTGGATCATCGTCGGGAGAGGGCGGCATCCGCTGCACCGCGCTTCAGGGAGCAACCTCCGCCAAAAAACTAGAATCCGTCCGTATAGTATTTTGGAACGTCCAAGGCCTCAACAACATAAACAACAACAATGCTTCGCTAGAAGACTTCGACGTGGGATGTCTGTATGAGACCTGGAGCGAGTGGGACCAAAGCAAGGCGCTGCCTGGATACCTGGAGAATCGTTACAGCGTTTGGGCACCAGCGACGAGACAGAGTGCAGTCGGGCGAGCCAGCGGAGGACTAGTGATTGTAGTGAAAAAAGAACTAAAGGCTGAATTAATAGACGTTTCGCATTGGTGGTGTTGTATAAGGATTTCAGGCGAGTCTTGGCACGCTATAATCGCTGCTTTTTATTTTAGACCCGCGCTAGATCTGTCGGTTCTACTTGAGATGCTCCAGCCTACTTTAGACGATATTCTCGCAAGATTTCCGGACGATGTTATAATTCTCGGGGGTGATTTTAATGCTCGAGTTAGTTCAAATGATGAGCTACCCCAAGACATTTTAGAAACAATCTTTGAAGATACGAGTCTCTACAAAAATAGAACGTCCTTCGATACTGCTGTAAATGAGAGAGGCCCGCTCCTTGTTAATTTTATGGCCGAAAATGGATTTATCTTGCTAAATGGACGTACCGAAGGTGACAGACCGGCTCATTTTACATACAGTAGTTTCAACGGCTCAAGCACGGTGGACTTAGTTTGGATCACCGCCCCAAAACTAGAACATGTCAAAGACCTCCGGGTAGGAGAAGAACTCATGGGCTCCGATCACTTCCCGGTTATCCTTGAGCTTTACGACGAAAGTAGTATACCGAACGAGTACATCGTGTCTGCGGCAGCCGGCTCAGGCCGAAAAAGTCATCTAAAATGGAGCGACGAATATATCGAAGTATTCCAACGTAGTTTATCTCTGTCCCCAAGAATTTTTGCGAATTTTGCCACTACGTCTGTCAATGAATTAAATGATAACTTAAGTAAAGCGATCTCAGAGGCGGCGTGCTCGGCAGGAATGTCCAAAGTAATCTCAGAGTCTCATTCAAATTGGGTAAACAAAATCTGGTTCGATAAAGTCTGCAATGCAGCGAGGCGAGACTTAATTAATCTATTAAAAACCACAAAAAACTCGAATTATCAAAACGACATTCTTAAGATCTTTTTGCAGCAAAGAAAAGAGTATAAACAATTATTGAAATCGAAAAAAAGGCAGCACTTGCAAGAGCGCATCGACAAATTCGCCAACGTAAAAAACCCTAAGCTCTTCTGGAGTGTGATCAAAAGCTGCAGGTCAAGACCAAGGCAATTAGGTTCACCATCTCTGGACATATGGAACGAATTTTTGGGCGACACGTATCCTTCGCGTGTCGTGTACGATTTATCCTTCAGCGACGCGTATAACCCTCGTTTGGATCACCTCATCACTCCAGAAGAGCTTATGAATAGTGTTTCAAAGCTCAAAAACGGCAAAGCGACGGGGGTCGACAACATTGGTGCGGAGTTTTATAAAGCCTTACCGACGGAATGGATGCACTATCTTTTAGGGATGTTTAACAAAATCTTGGTTACCGAACAGCTACCGAGTATCTGGTCAAAGGTCATCCTCTGTATGCTACATAAAAAAGGAATCACATCCGACCCGCTTAATTATCGTGGAATTGCGCTGGTTAACATCGTGACGAAGATCTTTACGCAATTAATAAACGATAGGCTCGTGAAATGGGCTACAGACGTTGACCTTTTACCGGAGGAACAAGCGGGCTTCAGAAAAGGTAGAGGTGTGATGGACAACCTTTTCACCCTACAAACGGCGATACACCTTCGCTTACGGCAAAAAGGAGGCAAAGCATATGTGCTATTTGTTGATTTCAGGAGAGCCTTCGACTCCGTCCCACAGCTCAAACTGTGGGAAAAATTACACAAACTTGGCGTCAGCCCAAAAATTATTAGAATATTAAAAAATATTTATGATGTCGCCACCCTTCAAATAAAAACAAAAAATGGCCTCTCGAATGAGGCTGACGTAAGCGAGGGTGTTTTGCAAGGAGAAGTGCTGAGCCCTCTCTTGTTCATAATGTATCTCTGATATGTGCTCGTACTTCCGTGCGAAAAATTGCAGGGGAATAGATATAAACGGCGTTGTCGACGTGCTAATGTTATTATACGCGGACGATTTGGCTATCTTGGCACATTCCTCAGCTGACCTAAGAGCAAAATTGCGAATACTAGCCAGTTATTGTGATGAGAACGGTTTGACGGTTAATACGCAAAAAACACAAATTATGGTGTTCAGAGCGGGCGGAATGATTGCAAAAATTGCAATCATTCCTTTTTGCAATCATTCCAGGAATGATTGCAAAAATTGCAATCATTCCTGGGCTGGGGAATGATTGCAAAAATTTCCGTTACAAGGATAACGTTGTCGAAGTAGTGAAAAGCTATACATATCTTGGAGTCCCCTTCTCCAGTTCCTCGCTGGGTTTAGCTGCTGCTAACGCGGCTGTGAAAAAAGCCAAGATTGCCACATCGTCTTCACTCTCTATCCTTGCTGCGGCCAAGGGCGACTCGTGGGAGGGGATACTCAAAGTCTTCAACTGTATGGTGGCTTCTACTCTATTATATACTGCGCCTATCTGGGGGCTGAGATACACCGGGGTGCTGGAAAAGGCGCAACTCGATTTCTTCAAGAGACTTTTACACGTGCCTAGGTGCACCGCAGGGTACGCTTTACGCTTAGAGTTGGGCATCGACAACGTGGCCTTAGCTGTGATCAAACTGACGTTTGGCTGGATTATTAAGACGCTTGAAATGGAGGACCACAGGCTCCCAAAAATCTGTTTTCTGCGATTGGTCCACCTGTCGGCCGCCCGCCCCGCACCCGAGTACAACTGGATTTTGCAGTTCAAAAATGCTCTTGGCACGTCAAATTGTGAGCACTTATGGAGTAATCTCACGAGTCAATACTGGTCACAACAAAAAGAATCCGTTCTACGCGCGGTTGAATTAAGATATAAGCAGGACGACGTGCAAAAGTATGCTGCTTCAAGTTCGCTTCAGTTTGTATTGCCGAGAACAATCACAGATAATTATTGGAGCTTTTATCCTCGTAGAATAGAGATAAACTTCGTCAGAGCTAAAGCGCAAATCAGACTGGCGTCCTTGCACACCAGTAGGTTTATAATCAGCGGAGCTATCCACCAAGTTGACCCCTCAAACATTTGCACCCTTTGCAATATCCATGAAAATGAGACGTTTCACCACATGTTTGTAAACTGCCCTATCTACGCTCCGATCAGAAATCATTATTTAGTCCCCAAATTTAGTCAGAACTTAGGCCAGGAGGAGAACATTAAGTCTATACTTGGCTCCAACGATGTTGACATCCTTAAATCGATTTATTACTTTCTGGCGAACTGTTTTAAAATTCGGGCATCATTGTTAAATATCTAAGTCTTAATTTGGCGTCTTAATTTGGCAATCTTAAGTTTATCCTTGTGCTCAAATTTCTATCTGTTACTCCCGAGAAAAAAAAAAAAAAAAAAAAGAATCATATTTTTTGTACTAAAGGAATAACTTTGTAAACAATTGTAAAAAATCTTTGTATTATATGGAACCTCGGCATTCTGAGCCTACGCGCTCGAACATATGCCTAATAAACATTATTATTATAAATAATTTGTAAATATTTTGTAATAAATAATTTTTTTTTTTCAGAAATAACGGGGTGGTTGAAGCTGATGTTTCACCAAGCCAAACACAAAACTGGAGAAGCCACATATGGAATAGGAGCGATCACTAACGGGACACTAAAAATCGCTGTCCGAATCGCGAACATGGAAAAGCTGCCAACTAGCTTGATGAAAGGGTGTCGGATAGTGGCCATCGGGACAGTTCAGTTCGATGGCCCGAACCCATACATAAAAGTCGCCAGTGGAGCCGAAATCAAAATCCTAGAGGGAGAGGTGTTGTCCGTCACCGACATGATGGAGGCAGTGGCAATGCCGTCCAAGGTAAATAACGTAATGACCATATTAAGGGCTTACATACACTTGTAATTTTCAAAAAATCGTTTTTTTTTTGTTGTATTTTCTGAATATACATATATTTGAGCATACACACTCAAAATTTTATGTCAATCAGACGAATATTTTCGAAGTTATAGACACATTTATGAAGGCGCGTTAGGGAGGCGTGTCTCACAGTCGGGGACCGGCGCGCCAGCTGTCTACCTGAGGCGCTGTCCCTTCTTTCCTTGTCTATCCTACTCTCTTTCCTTTGTCATTTTGTATTGTATGTTTCTCAGTTGCCAAAATTTGAAAAGTAGTCGTCAGTCTCAGCAGAGAAGCCTAACAGTAAAGTCGTGTCAGTGTACTTGTGCCTTCGATAATATCGTGAAAATGAAGTCTAGCAGAGAACTTAGAAAATCAACGAAAGTGTACAAGTCAAGAGCGAAGAAACGAAAGAATGTTTTCAATCCGAAAACAGCTGAAACGGATGAGTCCAGTTTCAGTGCCTCTGCAAAAAAAATAAGAATGCAGGAGGAAATCTTGGTGCCGCGTGATCCGTCCGTTGAGTACCGAATTTTGAATTTTATTACTGTTTTCGCGGCCATCTCCGAATTTGTGCAGTGCAAAACCTGTAACGGAAATGTGAAATTTGTAACTGCTTCTGAACGAGGACTCGGGTTTAAAATTGTTTTGTTGTGCGATCAGTGTCCATCTCGTTAGCATAAATTCTAGTCCTTTTATCGAGCATTCTTATGAGATAAATCGGCGTTTTTTGTTTGTCATGAGAGTTCTTGGATTAGGGTTAAAAGGTGCTGCAAAATTTTGTGGATTAATGGACATGCCCGCTTTCCTAACACAGCCCACCTACGATTTAATTATGAAGAATATACATTCCTGTGTGAAAACAGCAACCGACAAACTTTTTCAGCATGCTTGCCATGAAGAAAAAGACTTGACTGCTGAACACCAAGGTGACGAAAAATCTGCAAAGCTTACCGTGTCCGGCGATGGAACTTGGAAAAAGCGAGGATATACTTCCTTGTATGGAGTGACATCATTGATCGGATAT
This sequence comes from Pimpla rufipes, assembly GCA_963932165.1. NCBI lineage: Eukaryota > Metazoa > Arthropoda > Insecta > Hymenoptera > Ichneumonidae > Pimpla > Pimpla rufipes. The sequence continues at coordinate 11,027,014 of OZ010631.1, read as the reverse complement.
TATTCTGGGAAAGTAATTGATATCCTCGTGAAAAGTGCCTATTGCAAACAATGCGAAACTTGGAAAAGCAAACTTGATAGTGAAGAATATCAACAATGGTATGAAAACCATCAAGATGATTGCAGTTGTAATCATTCAGGTTCTTCTGGAAAAAATGGAAGTTGATGCAGTGATCGACCTATTCAAGCGTTCAGTGGAAAAATTCGGAGTGCAGTACAGAAATTACATTGGAGACGGTGATTCTAAAACGTACTCCGGGATTTTGAAAGCTGCCCCATACGGTGATCAAGAAGTCGTGAAGAAGGAAAGATGTGTGGGTGGTTTCACCCAAAACAATAATGAAAGCTATAACCAACTGGTGTGGAAGATCTCTCCAAAAGTACTTCCAGCCGGATCAAAAACGGTGGAAATGGCTGCATATATAGCTGCTGGCATCTTCAATGAAGGGACAGCTGCCCTTTTATATTATATGAATGCAATGGGCGTCTCACTTGGGTCCAATGCGCATTCATATACAGATAAAGAAGATGCGCAGCGCATCAAGATCTCCGACCTGAGATCACACGAGAGCACCAGAGAGGGAAGAATGGCTCGCAGACAGCATCAAATCGAATTATTAGAAGCTGCCAACGATGCGAACGGATTATTATATGGCCCTGGAATAGATGACTCCATGTAAGTTGAAAAAAAAACAAACTTTACCACATGTAAAACGCTTTTGAAACTTTAAATGCGTTTTTCTCAAAACTATGTTTTCAAAATCGGTGATCAAGATTTCTCCAAAACGGCTGAACCGATCAGTCTCAAATTTTAACACAACCTTTTTAACTAGATTTTTTAGTAATTAATCGAAGATTTTTTTTCTCCGATAAATATTTTCCATTTTATAAACAATTTAAGGCTTAAATTTTCGTTCAAAATCGAGTCTTTTATTTTGAGAAGCCGCCATTTTGTCAAAAATTATTTTTTCGCTAATTCCTTCGATTAAATACTAGATAATGTATTATATTAACGAAATTTATTTGGTTTTTTCATTTCAGATAATCCGGTCCAGAGATATCGTAATCACCGCAAAATTGTTTTTTTTTGCGGATCTCTAGGAGATCGGCGATAGCAACATTCGCGATGATTATTTTTACAAATGAAAAATATGTTAATATATTATAAGGTTATTATAATATGTACACCAATTTTCAAATTAATAAATTGAATAGTCTGCGCGAAAAAAATTCTTGAAAATCCGTCTTTTTAAAGCCTTCTAACTGTATGTAAGCCCTTAAGAGGGGACAACCATCTAGAACCTCGAAATTGAGCAGTTTTTTCTGAATTTTTTTGAAGGGAAAGAAATAAATATATCTTTTTGAAATTTCTACAGTTTATAATAGCTATTTTAACGAGTATATTCCATTGTTAGTAAAAAAAAAAATCCGGATGGTCACGGAGGCATTTTTTTTACGGTGCCAAGTATAGCGTCGTGCAAAATGATTCGAAACAGAAATGCAAAATGATGCCTTTAGTATATGCCTGTAGTATCTCGGTGAACCTAATTTTTTTGATAATAAGTTAAGATTTGTAGAAATGGCAGACATAAAATGAAAAAAGTCGATTTTTTTGAAAAAATAAAATAAAATTCTTCTGCGCTTATGGAAAAAATCGTTAATTTTGAGAAATTTCTAATATTTTAGGTTCACCAAGTGGTCTTATATGTTCTGAAAACGTGTGCAAAATTTTGGCCCGATCGGTTAAATAGTCTTTGAGCAATCGTTGGCACCGAAAAGAAAATTCCTCCGCGACCATCCGGGTTTATCATGTGCTATCTCCGTCTATTTTGAATATTTGTTGATTACTAAAAATAAAAAATAAAAATTCCGAATAAACTGCTCAATTTCGAGGTTCTTAATGGTTGTCACCCCTTAACGTAGAATGTCCCTTATATTCGTGGTAATATTTGTGCACCTTTTTATTTTGCAGCGTCAAAGGTGAGAGTGAGGCGCTGGATTACCCTGATTGTTTTTGGCAGGCCGCAAGCAATAAGATCATTTAACGTTACATAATGTTATTGTTGGAACATGTTTTTTTTTGTTCAATTAATAAAGATCGACACAAAAACATTAGTTTTAATAATAAAAAATTTGTATTTGTAATAAAAATCGCTGTCAACCCAGAATAAAATTATTACAGTGGAGAAGACCTAGGCAGCCGCGTCAAGTAAAGGTAATTAGTAGGAGTGCACAACGGTGTTCAATCTTCGAAAAAGTGGACATTTCGGACGCATCTTGATGGGATAAAAATCTAAAAAATCAAGTATATAAGAGGTGCTCAAGAGATTAATTTGGCATAATAATACTTTGAAATCCCCTCCTAAAAAGTCGGTGCGTCACGTTTCATCGAGAGTTCCGAAAAGCCCCCCCGCATGTCACAAGAAAAAAACCAGGGCTCACCTTGACGAGCCAAATTTTCCCGCAAACCTTTGACGCGAGCTGGACGTGTGTTAAACGACCTCACGCGATTATTTCGATAATTCTGCCCTTTGAACCCTGCTGACCCGGACTAATAGCGACTGAATGAAATTCACCAAAAGGCGCGTGGCGTTCAAAGGCCGATAAATTCCCCGCGTTTACAGCTCTTTCTGCGTTCATTCGCGACGCGATTCGTGCTACAGCCTACGTTATATTAACATGCGTCACGAGAAGTTTCCCCGCGAGCCATTCGGTGTTTGTTCTTAAAAAACTGATGAAAAAAAAAATTCAATAAATCCCCCATTTACCAAACTTTTGTTTCATATAAAAAAGATTTGTTAATTTTTCTAGATGCGTATGAATCTTTTCAAAATTTTTTATTACTTTTGAAAATTGGGTTTTTCCTACAATGTTCGAGCTGTATCTCCGAATCTACTTGATCAATGGTGCGGAAACTTCTTAGGTGTAGTAGGTACAGGTATAGGTGGAGATTCTATGACTAACAGATGTCCAAAATTCCGGAATTTGCATAAAATTGGGAATCGCCCCAAGCGGCAGGTAAGATATCGTGGTTGACTTCCGTTGGAACTGAAAACAACGGAAGTATATCGTCAGGCGTCAAATTGACATTCATCATCCGATCGTACGTCAAACCGTAAATCGTCATCGGAATATATCGACAAAAAAATTATAACTGTGAAGTGATAATTTGTGAGTGTTCTATAAACTCCGGATCAAGTTCATGGTGTACATCGTTGCAGAAGCGTTTCATGGCTCTTCTGTAAACAAGCAGTTTTCATTTGAAAAAAGGTTAGTGAAAAAAAAAATAATAAATTGAATGTATACTGGCAACAGTAACTTGCACTGGCATCCGCGTACGGAGGTTAGCCAGCGTTAGCCTTGCGTTTTTTTCGAAGAAAAAAAAGAAAAAAAAAATTCTAGGAGAAAAACGCAAAAATCGAAATTTTTGTCGGTTTCCGAGCGACAATTGAGGGGCCCCATACATCGACATCAATGGTTGTTCACGAACTTTTTAATAGACTAAGGTTGTACACGCGCGCGAACGGAGCTACGGGCAGGGCTGCAGCGCTTCAGTAAAAATTCGACTGCGTTGAAGCCAGATTTGAAAGTTTTACACTTATATTTTTTTAATATTTCAGTATCAGTAACAGTATTTTCAAAGATATATCTTTAAATTTGTTTTCTTTCAAACTATCGACTTTCAACCTATACCATCGTTCTCAAGTCGCATATTCTACCCCTGAAAACACTGATTTCAAACCTTTTTTACTTCATTTTGAAAAAAACTAGGGGAACAGTAACGCGCGCTAACGCACGCGGACGGGTTAGACGCGCTGCAGCGCTTATGTCAAATCGCGACAAACTGTCAAATTTCGCGCTGTTAAACAACGGCTGCTGGTCGTCACGGCTCTCGACCAATCAGAGGCCGAGTTATATCGCTAACAATGGTGGCCCATGCACTTTTTAATAGAGGATAATTTTTTGCAACATTTATTTTTTTTAGAAATCACAGATCCGGCCTCGGACCGAAAATCGCCAAAATCGACCTCGAAAATATTTTTTTTTCGGAATATCGACTTTTGACCTTACCATCGGTCTTAAGTCGCATATTCTACCCCTGAAAACCCTGGTTTAAAACATTTTTACTTGATTTTGAAAAAAAAAAAAAAATTGCAACATTCTTTTTTTTGGGCCATCCAGAGCACGAACAAAACGGCTTCACATGAATATAGCTGACTGGCACCAACTTTTTAGAAGGGGACTAGGAAGAATGACGCTTGCTTACAAAATCGAGGAAAAAATTTCGATTTTACGAAGTTTCAAAATCCTATCCGATGGAAAATTTCTTGCTGATTCCAAATGTGACAGGTGTTTGCACAAGAAATCTAAAATTCGCGGAGAAAAACGCGAAACATGATTTTTCACTTTTTTCGAATTTTGGCACTTCACTAAAATCGATTTAATTTTTTTTTGATCAATATAATCGGGATTTTCTTCTTGCATTCGAAAAAAAAACCCTCCAAGTAAGAAAATGCCGTCAGGCGGAACTCGATATCTCGATGTTTCAATTTTTAGCAGATTTTTAAAATCGACCCTTAAAAATCGCAAATTTTTAGAAGGTGTACCCTGTCCGCTTTATAGGCAAACTTTTTTTCTTCGATTTTACGAAGTTTTAAAACCTGATGTGATGGGAAATTTCCCGCTCATTAAAAATGTCACAGGGTTTGCCCGAAAAACCGAAAATACGAGGAGAAAAACGCAACAAACTATTTTTTTTTCTTACAAACTGCCAAATTTCCCGATATTAATCATCCCCTGGCATACACAACCACCGACCGAACCACTATCGTAACCACCGCAGTGGTTAGTTTCGAAAAAGCGACGATAATGTTTACCGAACAACCGACGAAATCACCACAGCAACTTCTCTCGCGTAGTGATTTTCGCGTTGTACCACTGTCAAACCACCGACAAAACCACCAGCTGAAAACTTACTACGGTGATTCGGTAGGTGGCTCGCTAAATATTGTCGTTGCTTTTTTCGGAAATAACCACTGCGGTGAAAACCACCGTGAATTTCAAATGTGGTGAATTTCATAGTGACCGGACTTGCTAGGGTCGGACTGCCGTTGTTTCCCAACGTCCAATCAGAGGCCGAATAAATCGACATCGAGAGAAGTGTTCGCAATTCTCACGCACTTTTCTCGAATTTATGCGATTTGAATCTGAAGCGCTCCTACATCCTTAATAGAGTAAGTATAAGTATAAGTATAGAGTATCACAAAGCGATTTTTTTCTTTATAAAAAAACGATTGTTACGAATATCAAAATTATCATGACTTATCAATATGGATCTTAAACAATAGCTATTTCTATTTCAGGATCCACGAAGGACAGGGAGAACTATTTGATGATGTTGATGGTGATGAGGAGAAAAAGTGTGTTGTTTTGATTTCGATGTACTGGTTACGATTTCGATTGCTAATGAATACGATGATCATGATATCTATGGTGATAATGATGATTGATGACGGAAGAAAAACGTAACGATTACGTACAAGGTTTTATTTTCGTTGCTAAGAAAGTCTTCCGAATATAAGGTTTCCGGCTGCATTTCAAGCCTCGTGGTCTAGCAATCAGGCAAATTACCGGGGATTTCGGATGACTCCTTTGCGCGATTATCGTCGAGTATTCACACCGGACGAGATCAAATCTGTTAATCGATAATCCAGTTTGGCACAACGTTTTGAATTTCATTTTTGAGTTTTGACTTGAAAAGTTTAAATATACACACGTGGGATAACATGCATCGTCGAAAACATAATCGAACTCCGGAGGAAGAAAATGAATTCCAACGTTCCAAGCGGGAAAGACATAACGAAAATCAGCAACGTCGTCAAAATAAATCGAAAACGGCAAAAGATAATCCTCATTGCAGCCAAGCTACTCAATCCACTGAAAATCAATCGGAAGAAGTATCAATGTTGGATGTACAGCACAATGGAATCGATACCGGATTACAAACAGAAAACATAGTGGCTGTAGATTTCGAACCTGAGGTGGTACCACGTGTTCGGGATGATGAACAACCAGTGATAAATGCAGAACTGCAACAATGCTGTAACAAGTCCCTGTCCACTACCTATTTTTTCCCTTTTCCACCGACTCTCCGTACCTCTGGCCCACGGGCCTGCATTCCTAATTTATCGCTTCCTGACCTGCGGCCCGGCTCGACGCGACGCACTATGTCTCCATAGGTCCCCTAAACGCAGCTATTATCGCCTGCATCATAATACCGCCACTCGCGTGGCCTACGTGACTTTTCCCGAATCCCTTTTTATCGCTAGTTTCCCATGCACGCTGCACCTATCTAAACAACCGCCTTTCCCCAGAATCCAGTCACACAAGTGTCCGTCTCCCGACGAAGCTTCCAGACTCCTCTCAAATTCTTATCCACGTCCCTTTTTATCGCTTGTTTCCCATGCACGCCTCGCCTAATCAGCTATGCGTCTTTCCAGGAAACCAGCCACACGTGCGCCCTTTTCCGCCGAACTTTCTGGACTCTTCTCCCAAAATTCCTCCCCACCAACACCATTTTCCCACAGTTCGATCCTTTATAAACGCCTCCCGCGATGCGCTCAAGGTTCATTAACTCCGTCACTCTGCCCGAGTACAGTACGTAAGTCGCAGTTGCTTTTGCTCGGATTTGTGTCTACCGCGTCATAAGATCCATTACCGCGCTTCGTAGCCGGGTTGGTACCTCGTGTAATCTCCAAGAACATTTATAAACTCTGTAAAATCGTGAAGTGTGTGCAATAAAATCAATTTGAAATAAACCTGACTTCACAATTGGTGCTAAGTGTGGGGTGTGCCAGCCCTAAGTGCCAGAAGCTTGGATCTTGCGACAACACCCAGGAGCAACAGGACTGAAGCAGCACTGGACTCAAACAAAAAATCGGTGAGTAACCAATTTACTCAATACCGCCTACCTCTCGAAATCGCGACGGACTCCGACTCCAGTTCCGTAAACACCATGTCGCTCTCAAACGTAAATGAGTCGCTCAAAAATGCGATCGGCAAAGTGTTCGACCGACAGGGTGAAAAAGAAGTGCGCGAACCAGAACAGTTTTCGCGACCGCAAAGTGTCACATCCGAGGAACAGTTCGAGGAAATAACGCCACAAGAGGCAATCGAATTAATCCGCGAATATAACGGCAAAAATATCGGAGTCGAATCGTTCATATCGTCGATCGAAGATGTGCGACAAAATGTAACGCGCCAGGATTATCTCCGTCGCTTAATAATCGCGAAAAGAATCGTGGGTGACGCAGCACGCGAACTACAAGAATACGAGGTCGACACCTACGAACGGCTGTACGAAGCACTCCGCATTTTATTCGGTAATTTACAGCCGGTCAGCGTTTTCCGTGACAAACGCTCGCGTACGTTCCAAGGACGGAACGAAACGGTCTCCAAATTTACCAACAGATTCCTCGAAATTCAAAACCAAGTGCTAGCCGTGCTCGCGAATTCTACAAAAGACGAAACGCGCCGTAAATTTATTATCGAGTATGAACGCGAACAAGGCCTCGAACAGTATCTCCTGGGCCTTCGTAAAGAGCTCTCAACTGAAGTGCACGCGCAAAGACTGGCGAACATCCGTGCAGCTATCGCGAGTGCGCAGGCCGCCGAGGCCTACGATTACACAAGAGAGATGATGACGCGAAATCTCAACGCCGCCGAATACAACCCAAGTATGCAGCGATCCCCGACACACTCACAGCGCCCGTCAAACCGACCAGCCGTCGCCGCATCTTCGACGCAACGCCCGCAGGTTACCTGCAACTATTGTCACCGTCCGGGCCACCTCGAGAGGGACTGCCGCACGAAGATTTACGACGCGCAGCGAAGACCGAACGCCCCGACACAGACTTCGGGTTTTCGGAAAGAGATGCCTCCACCTCGCCCGCCTTTACGAGTCAACCACGTACCAACGAGGGATACCGAGGAAACCGAAATAACGGAGCTGTCCCGCGAATTAACTCCATTGGATCCGCAAAACGAGTCGTCGAACTCTCGATGCCCGACCTACGAAGACCAGGAAGATTTTTATTAGACACTGGTGCCGCCATCAGTCTAATCAAACTAGGAAGTTTGAAGGGATCGTCTCTGGTTGATAAAAAGATCAACACGGACTTCCGAATGGGCAACGATTTGCATAGATCGTTGTTCATCACACAACAGGAATATCAAGGACAGAAACACATTCTCCACGTAATTCCGGACGATTTCCCCCTCGAAGAAGATGGACTGATTGGCATTCCATTCATGGAAAAATATCAAACATACATCGGCATCGGAAAGGACAACTTCCTGCAGTTTGACCGAAAACGACTCAAATTCGAACCTCTTACCATCACTGTTCCCGCGAGATCAATTCATTTCATCACCGTGCCAACAAACGTCGCGAACGGACCAGCCATTACAAGTGAAGAAAATCTAAAGTCCATAGTGCCTTGCGTGTTCGAGGCCAAGGACTATGAAGCCCGAGTGCCCGTAATAAACGACTCGGAAGAACCCAAACGGGTTACAGTGGACCTAGTGCGTGGGCTGCCCTTTGAGGGACCTACCTCTTCATCGGCGGAGGCGCGCCAAGACGCACCGGCGGACGCATTAAGGATCCACCACATTAAAGAGCATAACTCGGCAGAGAGAATCCGAGCGCTCCGAGAAAACGTGCGCCTGCAACACGCGCCACCCGAATTAGCGGAACAGGTGTGGGACATCGTGTCGTCCTACCCCGACGTGTTCGCTCTACCTGGCGACCCTCTGCCAGGCACGAAAGCGGTCAAACACCCCATTATTACAACAGACGACGTTCCGATAAACGTCAAGCAGTACCGATACCCTCCGGTACACAAGGAAGAAATCGACCGCCAAGTCAATGACATGCTGGAGCAGAAACTGATCGAGCCCAGCGACTCACCGTACAACGCCCCACTGTGGGTTGTACCGAAGAAATCCGACGCATCGGGAAAGAAAAAATGGAGAATCGTCATCGACTTCAGAAAACTCAACGAGAAGACTTCGCATGACGCTTATCCTCTCCCGTGCATCGACGAAATACTAGACCAATTGGGAAGAGCCAAGTATTTTTCTGCATTCGACCTCGCCTCCGGATTTCACCAAATACCGATGGATGAGCGAGATAAACAGAAGACAGCCTTCTCGACACCATCGGGACATTTCCATTATAATAGGATGCCTTTCGGCCTTAAAAACGCGCCCGCAACGTTCCAGCGAATGATGAACAACGCACTGCGCGGGCTGATCGGCAACACTTGCTTCGTTTACCTAGACGACATCATCATCTACGGTAACACACTAGAGGAGCACAACAAAAAATTAATGGATGTCCTGAGTCGCCTGCGCGAAGCGGACCTGAAATTGCAGCCGGATAAATGTGAGTTTCTCCGACCGGAATTGGAATTTTTAGGTCACGTTATCTCGGAGGAGGGAGTCAAGCCGAATCCAAATAAAGTCGAAGCTGTCGCGAATGTTCCGACACCAAGGGAACCCAAGCACATCAAGCAATTCCTGGGACTCGCGGGCTACTACCGAAAATTTATTAAGGACTTTAGCAAAATCGCGAAACCTTTAACAGAGCTGTTAAAAAAGGATGCAGAGTGGAATTGGAGTGAAAAACAGGAACAGGCCTTCCAACTTCTCCGCACCGCTCTAACGACCGCACCCGTCTTGCAATACCCAGACTTTACGAAAGAATTCGTCCTGACCACCGATGCTAGCAACCACGCAATCGGTGCTGTCCTATCGCAGGGACCGATCGGAAAAGATCGACCGGTCGCCTACGCCTCTCGCACTCTACAAGGCGGAGCAGCGCTACTCCACCACCGAAAGAGAGATGCTCGCGATCACCTGGGCGACGAAACATTTCCGCCAGTATCTCTTCGGAAAACAATTTAAAATCGTTACGGATCACAAACCGCTGATTTCGATCTTGAAGGCAACTGATCCTCCAACCAACAGCCGACTGATGCGTCTACGAATGAAGATAGAAGAATATGAGTACGAGCCAATCTATAAAAAGGGCTCTCTCAACACGAACGCTGACGCGCTATCCAGGATCTACGCCGTGACCACCCGAGGTCAACAAAGATCTAAAACAAAAGACAGCGCGAATGGAAAAGAAAACGTGGAGCACACGAACGACAACAACGACAATTCAGCGAAAGAAGAACAAGGAGAAGAATCAACAAACGAACCACCATTATACATGGAATTCGAGCTCTCCGAGAATATTCCGCTGGTCCTCGAAATCAGCGAAGACAATCCACCGAGGGATGTCCCTGCCATTAAAATAACGGACACCCCAAACGACGCCACGGACTGCCTTCACGTTGATTTCTCCGAAGACGAAATAAGCTGGTACAATCGTATTGCCACTGCTCTAATAGAAGTAGATAACCCAACAAAAATCTACTTGGGCTGTAACCACCTTCGCGCACATCCAGTAATAAAGAACCGGGTCAAGCAAATTATAAATTTCATCTGGTCGAAGAGAGAAGATCGTCTCTTCTGTACTTGTACGACAAGGATCTCTACGAGCCGGGCACAGAAGAAGAACGACAACGCATTATCAAAGAGCATCACGGTACGAAAGCCACCGGACACTTTGGAATAGCCAAGACCCTCGATCGCATCAAGGCTGTAGCTACCTGGCCGAACATGCAACGAGACATCGAGGACTATATCCGAAGATGTGACACATGCCAGAAAATCAAACTGGTGCGCATACGTCCACAGGCAGAAGCTGTAATCACGGATACACCCGAACGACCGAACGACAAAATTGCCTTGGATCTTGTAGGACCCATCCCCGAATCAGCCGATGGTTACAAATACATCATGTCGGTACAGGACCAGCTGACAAAATATATCACGTTGATCCCTCGCAAGACTCAAGACGCACAAGCTACCGTGAATGCACTCGTTGAACATTTTATTTACATTCACGGCGCACCAAAGAAAATTCTCACCGACGGAGGACGCAACTTCATCAGCCAAACTTTCAAACATCTGGAGAAACTCTTCAAGATTTCTCACATGACGACCACAACGTTCCATCCTCAAAGCAACGGGAGCCTCGAGAGAGCCCATGGACCGATCAAGGAACAAATCAAGGCTCTCATTCACGATCATCGTGAGGACTGGGACAAGAAATTAAAATTCGTCTCAATGGCCTATAACACCGCAAAACAGGAAGGCATCGGACTTACGCCTTTCGAGATGCAGTTCGGACGGAAGCCCAATATTCCGAACAGCATCCCTACTCACCGAACGAGCGCCACTATTGACGAATACTTCGAGGGACTTCGCGCAGACCACGATCGTATTTTGAAGAAAGGACGAGACCATCTCATCGCAGCAAAAGAACGCTACAAGGCTAACCAAGACGCAAACATCCACCGGCCTGCTCCAATCTTTGAGAAAGGCGATGAAGTTCTCGTTGCGCAAGAACGAGATAAATCCCCACTCGCTCCGAAGTGGGAGGGTCCCGCAATAATTATCGATAAAACCTCAGATGTTAATTACGAAATCCTATTGAGAAATAGCAAAAAATTAATTCACGTCAACAAGCTCAAGCCATATTTTCGAAACTAATACTTCTTTTATGTCCAGGCCACCAATGATCGACTGTCCATATTTTTATTCCGTTAAACGCAGCACAGCAACAGGCAGACCAGGTCAACCTGCTGGACCAAGCATCCCGGAACATCCCTATGGCGAAGACACGAGGATTGACTCGACCACAATTACCGAGTTACCCGTACCCGCACACAAATAAAAAGAAACGACACAATAAATAAATAAAGAAAATAAAATAAAAGCGCCACACCTAATATGTCACAATGATTGAAAATGTGCGGATTCCTACCGCCGGAATAGTTGTAAAATTTAACGATTTATAAATTAATGCAAATTATTGTAAAACTTTCATGTTCCGTAACACTCAATAGCCACTCTGTAAATTTGTAAACCACTTGTCATTGTAACTCCACATGTAACTCGATTCGACCGAACTATTTATGTTATATGCGCTACCAGCCAACACTGTATTACTGCGAAGAAAATTCATTTTCTTTTGTTATATGAATTTTCTAAAATAAGGGGGGAGGTGTAACAAGTCCCTGTCCACTACCTATTTTTTCCCTTTTCCACCGACTCTCCGTACTTCTGGCCCACGGGCCTGCATTCCTAATTTATCGCTTCCTGACCTGCGGCCCGGCTCGACGCGACGCACTATGTCTCCATAGGTCCCCTAAACGCAGCTATTATCGCCTGCATCATAATACCGCCACTCGCGTGGCCTACGTGACTTTTCCCGAATCCCTTTTTATCGCTAGTTTCCCATGCACGCTGCACCTATCTAAACAACCGCCTTTCCCCGGAATCCAGTCACACAAGTGTCCGTCTCCCGCCGAAGCTTCCAGACTCCTCTCAAATTCTTATCCACGTCCCTTTTTATCGCTTGTTTCCCACGCACGCCTCGCCTAATCAGCTATGCGTCTTTCCAGGAAACCAGCCACACGTGCGCCCTTTTCCGCCGAACTTTCTGGACTCTTCTCCCAAAATTCCTCCCCACCAACGCCATTTTCCCACAGTTCGATCCTTTATAAACGCCTCCCGCGATGCGCTCTAGGTTCATTAACTCCGTCACTCTGCCCAAGTACAGTACGTAAGTCGCAGTTGCTTTTGCTCCGATTTGTGTCTACCGCGTCATAAGATCCATTACCGCGCTTCGTAGCCGGGTTGGTACCTCGTGTAATCTCCAAGAACATTTATAAACTCTGTAAAATCGTGAAGTGTGTGCAATAAAATCAATTTGAAATAAACCTGACTTCACAATGCTTTCAAGAAAGACGTCTGAAGGAAAGAAATCGATATCATGTTGACCCGATCGAGAATATTCATGAACATTACGGAGGTGCCATGGCCGAGGTCTGTACACATTGTAATGCTGTACATTTTGAATCCGAAAAAGTATCCACCATGCGAAATTCATTTCATAGTTGTTGCAGTCATGGTAAAGTTTACATAGAACCACTGCCACTCATGCCAGAAGAATTGGGCTTGTTATTCGAAGGAACCCATGAAAAGTCGAATGACTTTTTCGAACGTATTCGGAACTATAACGCGTCTTTTTCATTCGCTTCCTTAAACGCTAACTTGATCAACTTTCAAGGAATTCGACCCGGGCCATTCTGTTTCAAAATACAGGGTCAAATTTATTACCAAATAAACACGGCATTATATCCAGCTCCCAACGAACTGCCAAGCTACGGTCAGCTCTTCATAGTCGATTCTAATGAGGCAATAAATTCTTTGCAACGTCGAAACAGAACTCTCGATCGAGGACTTCTCGGAGCAATTGATCGAATTATGCGCGAAAGTAATGTCTTTGCTCAATCTTATCAAATGATGAGTGAAGAGTTACGTGCTCAGCAGCAACAAAGAAACCAACCTGAATACGGACCGCCTCCTGGTGAGTTACAATTACTATTTACGTTGAAACCCGGAATGGATCGCCGTCGATTCAACTTCCAACGAAGTAATGAAGTCGCTGCTGTGTTCTCCACTAACGCTGACGGCGAGATTCCCGAATCGTATGTCACGATACGTAACAGAAATACGAAAGAACTACAACAAGTAAGTACTATGGATCCCAATGTCGAACCTTGGATATATCCATTGTATTATCCCTTTGGTACTCAGGGCTGGCATCGGGATTTGAGACAAACAAGTAACAATTCAAGACGAGTGACTAGAGAGGCCTATGTGAGGCATAGAAGGGCAATCCGCTCAAATGATCCAGGAAACGTCCCTTTTGGGACGTCGTCTCTTGCAACAATGGGTTGTTGATCAGTATGTCAAAATTGAAAAGGACCGAATAGAATTCATAAAGGCGAATCAAGCAATGATACGTGCAGAAACATACGCTGGATTGATAGATTATTTAAGCGCTACTGCGATCGACGCAGATGCACGAATCGGAAGAATTGTCATACTACCGTCAAGTTTTACTGGCTCACCACGAAATATGATGCAGCATTATCAAGATGCAATGGCAATAGTTCGAAAGTTCGGTAAACCGGATCTTTTCATCACGATGACGTGCAATCCGAATTGGCGTGAGATCCGTGAAAATTTGCTTCCAGGTCAACAACCCTCGGATCGCCCAGATCTTACAGCGCGCGTCTTTGATATGAAAAAGAAACAACTGATCAAAATAATCACGCGGCAGAATTTATTTGGTGAAACAAACGCGTACATTTACACAATCGAGTCGCAGAAACGTGGTTTGTTGCACATTCATCTACTGGTGACGCTAAAACACAAACTGACAACACCCGAAATGGTGGACAAATTTATCTGTGCAGAAATCCCCGATCTGCAGTCGCATCCTGAATTGCATGAAATCGTCTTACGTAATATGATTCACGGACCTTGCGGGGATTGGTGCGAGATTAATGGAAAATGTTCAAAACACTTTCCGAAACCATTTTGCGAGCAAACAATTGTAGATGTAGATACCTATCCTACTTATCGTCGAAGGGACACGGGAGTACTATACGAGCGCCGAGGAGGACACGTTGTCGATAATCGATGGGTTGTCCCATACAGTCCGATGTTATCTCTTATGTTCAATTGCCACATTAACGTGGAAGTCGTAACAAGTATAACCGCTCCAAAATACTTATACAAGTATATATATAAGGGGCATGACGCAGCTGCTATTGAAGTGACAAACAGTGAAAATGCAAACGGCGAAGAACGGGTCCTTATTCACGACGAAATAAAGGATTATATAGAAACTCGATATGTCGGGCCAAATGCAGCGGTCTGGCGAATCCTTGACAAAAAGATGCAGGAAAAAAGTCACCCCGTGATACGTCTTCCGGTGCATTTACCAAACGAACATAGTATCACCATTCCAACGGATATGAATGAAGATGGAATACGTAATGCCATAAGTCGAGAAACTATGCTTATGGCTTACTTCGCACTGAATGTTCAGGATGAATCAGCAAGACAATTTGTATACCCAGACATTCCATTGTTTTATGTGTACAAAAAGGTAAACGAAAATGGAAGAACCGTTTCTAAGTGGACACAGCGTCAGCGTGGATATAACGCAATCGGACGAATGTACTCGGTAAGTCCGAGTCAGACAGAGTTGTTTCATCTTCGGATACTTTTACTCAAGGTAAAAGGTGCCAAGAGTTTCGAAGACTTAAGAACCGTGGATGGACAAGTTTGTGAGAGTTTTATCGCTACGTGCTTAGCTCTTGGCCTTATCGAAGACGACGATGAATGGCGTAAAGCTATTGATGAAGCTGCAGTATGGATGATGCCTGGTCTATTGCGACGGCTGTTCGTTAGAATTTTGATCCACTGTCAACCGATTCATCCGGAAAATCTTTGGGAAGAATTTAAAAAAAAATGGTCAGAAGATTACGCGAGAAGTATGGGAATGCAGCACCCTGCTTAAAGTATCCCATTCATCCCTACTGAAACTGATAGAATCCGATTGACCTTGAATCGGAATGAATATGCTCAATAAGAGACAAATTTTCTCTCCAATTGAAAGCGAATAAGAAGTAACGTGATTGAATAGGCAACTCAAATTAATAGGATTGTATTGTTATCGCCCAATTCAAAAATGAATTCAATCGGTATCCTCACATTAAGTAATCAATCATTTTGAATTGGTTTTTTGTCCAAGAAATTTCCAATTCAACAACAGTTTTCCTATACAAAATATGTATTAGTTTTAATCGGTAAATTCTTACTCGAGGATTCTATTAAGTTTTATCGGAAGATTCCATTTACATGGCGAACCATTAAATCGATTCTAGCAGAACGAATTGGAACGATTCCCACGGTTTGCCTATCGGATTCAATCAGACATTATCCAATTGCCGATTGTGTCATCTATTCGGATTCAATAGTAATGCATGGCGAGCCGTTCAATCGGTATTAACGGGAATATCAAGCGTGTCCCAATCGGAATGAGTTGGAACATGCCGTTTTCGTTTATGTGACGCAATTGGATTCAATAGGAGTAAGGAGTATTATGTCGTCGGTTTGAATTGGAACGGTTCCTGAGGTTTGCTAATCACATTCAAACAGACATTATCCAATTGACGATTGTGCTATTTATTCGGATTCGATGGTAATGCATGGCGAGCCATTCAATCGATATTAATGATAACATTAAGCGTATTCTAATCAGAATTAATCGGAACATGCCGTTTTCGTTTATGGGACGCAATTGGTTTTAATAGGAGTAAGGAAAGTATTTCGTCCGTCTGAATTGGAACGGATCCTGCGGTTTCCCAATTGGATTCAAACAGACATTATCCAATTGAGGATTGTGCCACTATTCGAATAATGCATGACAAGCCATTTAATCGGTATTAACAAGAAATATGAAACTTGCCTCAATCGGAATTAATCCGACCATACTATTTCCGTGTATGGGACGCAATTGGATTCAACAGGAGTATTATTGTATCGGTCTGAATTTGAATGATTCCTACGATTTGCGAATCGGATTCAAACAGACGTTACCCAATTGACGATGTACCATCCCTAGCAGATCCAGTCGATCTCACGACCGGCCGAATGACCGAAAAAAACCATCGGTCGTTAAATGCAAAAGAACCATAGATATGAACCAAACGACCAAAAAAACGACCATTGAAATTATTCTTACTTAGTCGTTTCCTGGTTGCGGAAAATCGGAAAACGACTGTCGGAATGACCATTTCAATCATATGTAATCAGTTGATTTTTCCGTGAAGACCGAGAAACGAGTGTCGAAACAACCCCTTTTTTTTATCAAATTTCGAAAAAAAAAAAAATTTGTCGCAGCTAGGATTCGAACCTAGGGCCTTCCGACTGTCGCTCTGCGTCTTAGACCACTCGTCTTATACGAAGTCATCACGAAAAATCACGACTAATCTTGACGACTAATCAAGAATAATTTCAATGGTCGTTTTTTGGTCGTTCGGTTCATTTCAATGGCTTTTTTTTGCATTTAATGACCGGTCCTATCAAAAAAGACCGTGTAACGACTGAACAAACAACC
Organism: Pimpla rufipes; assembly: GCA_963932165.1. Lineage (NCBI taxonomy): Eukaryota > Metazoa > Arthropoda > Insecta > Hymenoptera > Ichneumonidae > Pimpla > Pimpla rufipes. The sequence goes on along the minus strand of OZ010631.1, from coordinate 11,009,860 downwards.
AGTCGTGAAACCACTCGCTTATGTCGCTTTTGTAAGCAACATTCATGGTCGCTACGCTCGGCCGGCTCCGAACGCCAGCCTCGCCGCTATATCGCCGCTGGAACATAGGCAGCCCGTGCGCGCGAACTTGAGACCAATGGCGACGCGTCTCTCTCTCCAGCCATTCAAATGGGCCAATCAGCAGGGCCGAGGATCCTCCAATGGGCAGCGACCGAGGCCCCGAGAAGACGAGGAAGAAGACGTCGCCATTACTGGACTCTCCGAGTCAGCCAGCGAGCGAACGTTCCTGTGGAGACCGACAAAGCGATATATATTCGGGGCTACGTTTCGTACGAAACTCGAGTGAGAACAGCGTGTGAGTATGCTTTATTTTATTCTCAGTTATCTCGAAATCCCCAATATCCCTCCGTCCCTCGAGTCACAATCAGTCTCAACATTTTGCAGCAGAGCCTCCCCTGATAAACACGTAGCACGAAAAGTAGCAGCTGGCGCAATATTTGCGACACGGGCGGCACATGTCGCAAATATTGCGCCAACTGCTACTTTTCGTGCAGTTTATCAGGGGAGGCTCTGCTGCAAAATGTTAAGACTGATTAAGGTTAAGACTGTCAAATGTCGCTCTGGTTAAGACTGATGGGCGACTTTTCGTTTCGCCCGTGTCGCAAATATTACGCCAACTGCTACTTTTCGTGCCGCCCGTGTCGCAAATATTGCGCCAACTGCTACTTTTCGTGCCGCTTGTCTATCAGGGTCGTGGCCTGCAAGCCAGCCAGCGAGGGCACGCACCCTTTGCTTCCTGCGCAGCTCTTCCGAAAGCCCCAATTTTCATTGTCCATCCCTCGAGTCGCCTTTGCTTCCTGCCCAGCTATTCCAAAAACCCCAATTTTCATTCTCCGTCCCTCGACTCCCAATCATTTATTCCATTTTGCAGCGGAGTGGTGGCCTGCGAGCCAGCCAGCGAGGGCACGCACCCTTTGCTTCCTGCCCAGCTATTACGAAAGCCCCAATTTTCATTCTCCGTCCCTCAAGACGCAATCATTTTTTCCATTTTGCAGCGGAGCGGTGGCCTGCAAGCCAGACAGCGAGGGCACGTACCCTTTGCTTCCTGCCCAGCTGTTCCGAAAGCCTCATTTTCATTCTCCGTCCCTTGAGTTGCAACCATTCTCTCCATTTTGCAGCGGAGCGGTGGCCTACGAGCCAGCCAGCTTAGGCCCACAGTTCACCACATGACAATTAATTCTAAATATCTTGTTCTGTTTTCTAGGACGTCCAACAATGTATTCTTGGGTCGCATTTGTGGATGGGAAGAAAGATATCGTTCCTGTTGCCAACATAAGGAACTTCAATCCAGACCGATATGACAACAAAAAAAAATACAACATTCTCCAAAACGGACACTACAAGGAAGGTGTTATATTGCTGGTAAAAGGTGAGTCACATTTATGTTTCTATGTTCTGGATTTGTTTTTTTGCATGGAAAATGTATGAATTTCAAATGACCCTGAAGATATCTTTTTAATAGTTTTTCCACAAAAAAATCGTTACGAAGGTTTGATCGTGATCGTCGACCAAAACACAGTGGAACATCCCTTGGATAACCACATGCCTCGTGAATATAAAGGATGTAATCGGTAAGTCCGAGACTTATGCCCGGCACGGGCATGGGCTTTCGCCGTTTCAAGTATACCGCTAAATGCTAACTGCAATTCGTATCGTGAATGAATAATGGCATTCTACAGTTTCAAATTTCATGGAATTTCGTGCTATTTACAAAAGGCTTAAACTGTTGCATTAGTGATCCATTGGTATGGTGCTTCCGGCAACAATACTTGCCTACACGCGTCTTATTAATTATTCTCATATCGTGTTCATATTCATTTTCTCCCTCTATTTTTTGTCACGTAATTCCGTCGTTTACTTCTTTCGGATTTTTAACACCCCTGCGTGCAATATTCCTCTCTTCATTCTATTTCCTTCCTAATAACGCTCAAAAGTATCATCCACAATTTGTTACTTAGCAAGAAATGTTTGAGTCGCGTATTAAAAAATATTTAAGTCATGTGACTTAATGTATGTCACTTTTATTTGTTATGCAAATGCTTGCGTAACTCGCAGCTAATTATGGGATATACCGAACATTAGCGAAAAAACGATCGTGCTTTTTTAAGATTCTTCCAAGCATGCGGTCGAACCTAGTTCTGCTAATTTGTTGCAAATTTACTGTTTGTAAACCATCTGCATGCGCCAAATCTACGTATCCTAATAGTGTGACTGATCCAATGGACCTTGTAGGTACAAAAAAGTAAAATTAATAACGGCCCTGGCGAGCTCAGTCATTATCATATTAACCGAAAATTACTAAAATTAATCGAGAAAAGAGTAAGTTTTTACAGGGGATTAGCCCCTGTTTCACCTAGTCTAACTGGCTTAAGACATTTTCGGAGTGAATTCAACCGATTTCTACCAACGTTTTAACTGACAATATCTTCCGGTTAAAATAATTGTTTATCGATGACTTCAACCGATTTTAACAGATTTTTTAACTGACTATTTTCCTTAGTCGATACTGTCACGGCAAAACTGCAGATGTACGTTTCTAAAAGAAAATATCGTTTCCGCTTTTATTTTAACGCTTTAAAAAATGTCACTCTTTAATTCGGACTAAACGAGACCGATTAAAAACACCGGTTAAACAGTCGGTGACCCATCTTGCCACGGAGTTGTACCATTCTTCATTTTTAAGAAATGAACAACACAACAATTCTACCTGACGGTGTAAATAACACATGCAATAATTCAAAAGTATTCTATTCCTGTGTGATTCTAAGCTTGCTTCAAAATATAATCTGCTTATATAATTGGCATTGTTTCACACAAATACTAAAGTAAGAAACATTTCAGGTATCGTGCGAGATATGAAGCAGCGGTCAGTGGAAACTTTTTCTCGTGACGGAAATCATCCTCCGGTAGGCTACGAGAAAAAGGACGAAGATAAGGTAACTTATGTTATATAACAATGTAAGGAAATATGAAAAACCGAGATGATTGCAATCCTTGTATAAATTATTGTATAGTATTCTATGGTTATTTGCATATTGATCGTACGTATTGTACCTTGCATATTGATTCGTTATTATTTCCCACCTTTCACGAAGTTAAAAAATATATTGCACGGTGGAGAATAATGTGGAATATGCAATTTTTAATTTCTTCAGTCATCTTGAAACACAATGTACATTAGAACTTCCAAAATTTATAATTGATTTGTACGAAGTGGAGTATCAACTGTTTTCGTAAATTCACAAAGCTTAAATTCTCAATAAGTTGAAACAACTCGTACATTTCTTGCCACACTGAATGTCATTCACAGTTTGATGTTAGATAACCGAAGTAAATAAAGTGCGGCTTCGTACCTCGAAATTATCGCCAGCTAATAGTCGAACGTACATTTTTTGTAATAATTACAAATATTAAGTAGGAATCTTCATTAATAATTAATTAATTAGAAAAAAGTTCGATTCGTGCAATTTTCGTATGTAACCATTTGGACTAAAATTTCGACAGAACCGAAGTAATATCCTGCTGTGCTCGATGTTGAGTTTCGATCAGATCGGAAAGTGATTTCACGTTTCCCGGTGTTTTGAATGTTGAAAGTTTAAATTCCTTGCAAATTTCTTCCACATTATTTTCTATTTCACTACAAAGCTTCGTCTATCAGGATGACCTTTTTACAAAAATTCTTTCTCATAGAGGCTTTGTGAAAAAATGAGAAACAGTGAGAGATTTTACTTTGTATTCATTTTTGTGAAAAATAATAGTGCTGACATGTAAACTGTTTAGACACACATTGGCTGCGGCGTATGGCTTCCTACGTCGATATATGACACGCTGATGATCCACAAAAGCCCGAGACTTTTTACGAAGGATGCAACAAGAGCGATCTTCGGCAGACGAGTCCTATTGCGAAGTACCGTCACAGGAAAAGGCAGCAATCGCTCAAAAAAAAACCCAACGGACGCTAACAGGGAAAAACCCGAAGCGCTGGATCCGAAAAAGATGAATGCTATCAGAGGTGAATAAATGATGTTTTTTATGATTGTTTGAGTACTTAAAAACGCTCGATATTTCAAGAAAAGATTCCAACATTGAATTAGGTTTTTATAGTGGATTTTTTTATATAAACATTCTATAACCGCTCAACATTAGATCCGTGTATTTAAATAAATGATGAAATTATTTTCTCTTTTCGTCTTTTCAACTCGACAACGGCTTTCCCTTTTTCTATAAATGTATTAAAGAATGTTATAATTGACCAATGTCATTCGCCCCTCATAGGATATCGCATATTTTGTGACGATTATCTTCCGTCTGTAATTGCACTTCATATGCAAAAAATCGGAAACTTTATAAAATGTTACAGAAAAAACTTTGAGACCCGTGGAAAAGATGAACCGACGTAAACATATATTACATGTACAATTTTTAAAAAATGTTGAGTTGATTGCCGCATCGGTTAATATTATTTAATTGTGTATGTGAACGTGTTTCATATTATCGTTCCAGAGTTCGTCAAATTCTTCGTCGAGGACCAGCGCTTTAGAAGTATGCCAAGAGTCGAAAAAGACACTCACGTTTTCCGCGTCGGATCGTACATCGGCCAGTGCATCGCTGACTTAAAGAAGGCACAGAGTAAAGAGGAATGTGGTGAGTGCAGCAGTTTTGACTTGTTTATTTATTCTTGACCCAGTTTTCTTTCGTACTTATGGAGGCATCGGCGGTAGTCACGTTAATCGCGCACTAAGATTTGAAACATTATTTGAATATACTTTCAAAAGGAAACACGTGTCCATTCAAAGGTGGATATGAATTAAAGAGATCCTGCTTAGTGTGGAAAAATATATATGCAATACAAGAAAATAGCTCAGTTTATGCTAATAACTAATGGATTAGCATAACAGTTTATGCTAATACACAATTTTTTGGAAGTCAAATTGGTAATTTGTTTTTCGACGGACAATGCACAAATTTACCTATAAACATTTGCGATTATATTCATAGCTCACAAATTCCAGCCATTTGTTTATGAGAGAAAAAATAAAACGACGAATTTATCTAATTTTTTTCCTAATCGACAAATAAACAGAAAAAAATAACTCGGTGAATTCGTAAACCGTTCTTCAACGAACAAAACGGCTGTCGCTCGACAAAATCGACCTACAATTACCAATTTGATTTCCAAAACACTGCGTATAAATATGTCCCATTGGTTATTAGCATAAAGTGAGCTATTTTTCTGTACATTTCTGTTGCAAACATTTTTTTCTACACTAAGCAGGATCTCTTTAATTCATATCCACCTTTATATGGACACTTGTTTCCTTTTCAAAGTATATTCAAATAATGTTTCAAATCTTAGTGCGCGATTGACGTGACTGTACCGACGATGCCTCCTTAAATATGTAAGTTTGTGCAAGGTGGCAAACATACAGAATTAAATACACATAAGAATTTACTCATTTATTTTTTCACCTAAAACTAAACCTTCAAACCAGAAAGAAGATGCGGAGGACGATGCCACGGATGTGCCGGAATATGTAGACGACGATGGCACGGATGTGCCGGAATATGTAGACGACGATGGCACGGATGTGCCGAAATATGTAGACGACGATGGCACGGATGTGCCGGAATATGTAGACGACGATGGCACGGATGTGCCGAAATATGTAGACGACGATGGCACGGATGTGCCGGAATACGTAGACGACGATGGCGCGGATGTGACGGAAGATTTGGATGACGACGGCATAGAAATGCAGGAAGAAGAAAACTTAGAGGACGATGGCACAAAGATGCAGGAAAAAGAAGATTTGGAGGACGTTGACGCAGTGATACAGGAAGACTATGAGCTCGAAGGAAAAGAGAATGTAGAAGATTTGGAGGACAGACGGAGTAAAAAGCAGGAACAAGATGAGGAAGACGGAAACGCGAATAAACAATGTACGGTGAACAGGGAAGAACAGAAAAATTTGGAGAATGAAGGCTAAGAAAAACGAAGAGACTAAATGTTACTAGGGTTAATAAAAAAAGAAGAATACGGATGAATTGTTACTGATAAAACACTGTTTCACTGTTTACATAATTAAATCCAGTAGCATTCAATACACGAAAACGGTTTGTTGCAATTAATTCTGATTAGGACACGATTGATATTCCCTTTAATAACAATTGAACGGCTCGCCATGCATTACCATGGAATTCGAATAAATAGCACAATCGTCAATTCGATAATGTCTGTGTGAATCCGATTGGCAAACCGTAGGAACCGACGAAATAATATTCCTTACTTCTATTGAATCCAATTGCGTTCTAGAAACGAAAACGGTAAGTTACAATTAATTGCGATTGGGACACGCTTGATATACCCTTTAATACCAATTGAATGGCTCGCCCTGCATTACCATTGAATCCGAATAGATGGCACAATCGACAATTGGATAATGTTTGTTTGAATCCGATTGGCAAACCGCAGGATCCGTTCCAACTCAGACCGACGAAATAATATTCCTTACTACTATTGAATCCAATTGCGTCCTATAAACGAAAACGGTATGTTTTGGATAATGTCTGATTGAATCCAATTGACAAACCGCAGGATCCGTTCCAACTCAGACCGACGAAATAATATTCCTTACTCCTATTGAATCCAATTGCGTCCTATAAACGAAAACGGTATGTTTTGGATAATGTCTGTTTGAATCCGATTGGCAAACCTCGGGGACCGTTCCAATTCAAACCGACGACATAATATTCCTTACTTCTATTGAATCCAATTGCGTCCCATAAACGAAAACGGTATTTTCCGATTAATACCGATTGAGACACGCTCGATATTCCCGTTAAAACCGGTTGAATGGCTCGCCATGCATTACTATTGAATCCGAATAGATGGCACAGTCGTCAATTGGATAACGTCTGTTTGAATCCGATTGGCAAACCGCCGGAATCGTTCCAATTCAGAACGATGAAATGCTTATTCCTTACTCCTATTGAATCCAATTGCGTCCGATAAACGAAAATGGCATTCAGGTAGTTTACAATCTCTTTGAATCCGATTGGCGTACTGGACAATTCAGGCGAATTGAATCGAAGGAACTCCAATGACTCTTTCCCATTAAATCCATATCCAACCAATAAACGCATCCCTGAATATTCCCATCACTACCTATTGGTTCTTATTCTATGATCAGCCGTAGACCATTTCACGCCAATAACAGCGAATTTGGAATGTTCCTTTTCATACTGATTCGTAAGAAAGATGCAGAGGTTACCGATTAGTTCCTAAAGGTGAGTGGTATTTTGACCAATTAATTCTTGTTGAACTTTTCTATCGGAATCGCCTCTGTGAATCGGAAATTCCTTGGACAAAAAACACATATGATTCCCATTGCTTTATTTCTATCGGTTTCAATAAGATTTTCTAAGCAGGGCAGGCACAACGAAAATCATATAATCAAATTGCTTGCATGCTCGAGAGGGAAGGTTCGAGCCTATCTCAATTCCCAGGAATGGAACAGGTTGACAACTTAGACCCGGATGAGACTGAGACTCTACCTGATGAATTTGCCGGAATCGGCATTCAACAATATGGACAGCTCAATGATATACAGAAAACCATCGTCGATACCGTATTAAGCGCTATCGATAACGCCAACGCCGAGCAAACATGTTTCTATATCGATGGTCCAGGAGGATCTGGCAAGACCTTCACGTATACGACTTTGTCTAATCTTGTTCGAGGTAGAGGTAAACGCGTAAGTGCCATGGCATTCACAGGAATCGCAGCGATACTGCTTCCTCAAGGTAAGACTGTACACAAAACTTTTGGACTACCGGTACCTCTATACGCAGATTCCACGTCGAGCATTAAGCTGCAATCGAAGCAAGGCGAGTATTTAAAGAACGTCGATATTTTCATTTGGGACGAAGCACCTATGGCTCCACGTTATGCGCTCGAGGTAGTAAACCGAACATTGCAAGACATAATGAATAATAACAAACCATTTGGCGGAAAGGTTATTGTCCTTGGAGGAGACTTTCGGCAACTTCTTCCAGTAAAAATACGAGGCACCCGTAGTGAAACAGTCAGTCTGTCCATCAAGTACAGTACACTGTGGACACATTTCACCAAGTTTTCGCTAACCCAAAACATGAGGGTATTGCCAAACGAGATCGAATTTGCTAAATTCTTACTCGACGTTGGTGATGGAGTATTAAATGATTCTGATGATAACCTTGAGCTTCCAGAATGTTGCATAGCTGGTACGAACAAAGATATAGTAGAAGATACGTACGGGCTATTGATACGAACAAGATGTTTCAGAGACGTGGCGAAGTGTGCCATTCTATCTGCCAGAAACATCGATGTTGATGAACTGAACGTAAAGGTTATGGAATTGTTCGACAAAAGTACCGAAAAGATCTATACGATCGTCGACTCTACAGAGAATTGTGGCGATAATGACCAAATTAACGATACAATACAACCTGAATATTTGAATACGCTGTCGCCGCCGTGTCTACCGCCTCATGACCTCCGTCTTAGAAAATATGGTATTATCATGCTCATAAGGAACTTGAGTATCAACGAAGGTTTGTGCAATGGCACGAGATTAATCATCTTAGAATTTGGGAATACAGTTTTGCGATGTGAAATTTTGTCAGGTGATAAAGCCGGAGATATAGTTTTCTTGCATCGCATAACTCTCTATTGTGAAAATGAGTATCCCTTCATCTTTAAACGCCGTCAGTTTCCAGTGAAGGTAACTTTTGCTATGACCATCAATAAGTCACAGGGTCAAACATTCGAAAGAATTAGTGTGGATCTTCGCAGGGATGTTTTTAATCATGGTCAGTTATACGTGGCCTTCTCCCGTGTGCGTTCTTGGCAATCTCTGAAAGTATATCTCGGAACTCAACAGCAAGGATTTGTGAAGAATGTCGTCTACAAGGAATTATATATATGACGACCTTATATTGAAAACAAAATGACATAACAGAAGGTCGTTTTAATAAATAAAATTAATGCAGTCCATTCATGGCGATAATCTTACCCAGCAAATAAGAGACCCTGTGATCAATTAAATAGTCTGTCAGAAACGAAATAATATTGAAAAATGGAATAATATTAAAAATAATACTGAAAAGTAAAATATTATTGATAATAATACTAAAAAATAAAATAATATTCAAACATAATTATCGGACGCAACACATATATGTGTAACTTTTTTCAAGGAGGGACAATAAGCCAGAGGTTCGTTCCCCATCAGCCTATGATGGGGCGCCTAAATCTGGCGAGGCGAGGCGAGTCTCACTGGAGAGGGCGAAGGATGGGGCCCTCTCCATCTAATCTATTGTCATATAATAGTTTAATTATGTGCGATATGATAATACTATGTTAATAATACAAAACAAAAATATCATACTATATATTATTAGATCCGTGAACATATAGGGTTATAAATTGCGGATGGTGACATTTTCATGTCAAGAAGCGCTGCAGCGCTGACAAGTTTCCGCTCGCGCGCGGCAGCGCGCGTCATTGTCCCTAGTCATATAAAAATAGCGTCCATTAACGCCAACTCGCTAATAGCCAACTATAGAAGGCACGATCTTCTCCAATTTGCAACTGGTAATAATTACGACATAGTACTTCTAACTGAAACTAAATTAAACCAAAAATACAAACTATCTTTAAAAAATTATGACCTCATAAGAACCGTCCGCCCAAACTCCACCCAGGGAGGAGGAATGGCTATCCTAATAAAAAAAAATGGCAATACGAGATAGTAAAATTTCCATCTTCCTATACAAATGTGATATTAGAATACTCTATAATTAAAATCCTACCAGAAAATAATGTAACCTTTATATTATTAGTGCGTACGCAACAAACGACAATCGTAATTTATTTATAACAGAGCTCAAAGACTTATTTATTAAACTTAATCTCAATAGACTTAATAACTATTATATAATCGCAGGTGACCTGAATGCGCGACGCAAATGCTGGGGAGACAGAATAAATAATCAACGTGGCAAATTAATCGAGCATTGGGAAAATATCGAGGCCTTCCGTTTCAAGCTCAAAACATATTCCCCGAGCGAGCCGACTTACAAACCGGCGCAAACATACCTCGACGTATGCCTCGCCGACTTGAGACTTGACTTGATGAACAGCACTGGCGACAAACTCGAGGTTATTCCGTATGATAGCGACCACAATGCCATTTCTTTTATAATTAATTTATCTAATGATCCGCTCACACTCGCAGACCCATTGAGCCAGATTAAACGTCCAAATTTCAAAGCCGCCAAATGGAAAAAATTCACGAAGAAACTCGACTCACTCTACACACTCGATATACCCCATAATAGAAATCTCACTATAGCCGAAATCGACAAGCATCTCACTGACATACACACAGCAATAGCACTCGCTATTAAAACAACAATTCCCACCTTCGAACCAAAAAACTCCACACAAAAATACATTAACGCTAAAATAAAAAACTACAAAAAATAAAATCACAGACAATCTCACACCTACACGCGCTCCGCAAATTAGACCCTACAGCCCGTAAACCAGAAACAATTGAAACCAAAAAATTACTTAACAAAATCCGAGACACTATACATGATAATTTCAAAAAGTCTGCAGAAACTTTTTGGAACAACCTCATAAAAAAATTGATTACAAAAAATCAGAATCATTCTTCCCGCAAATTAATAATTTATTCAGACCCAAGCAACCCTTACAAATCGAGAAAATCCATATCAACGAAAACAATATAAATCTACTCAACAGAACCCAATGCAACTGTTACGTCGCGAATATGATAAGATATGATAAGATTCACCGATGCACGCCCGACTCGTTATACTTGTGATCTCCGGTGCCACACGACGCACCTCATATATATGGGTGACGCGTGTATGTGTGTCCACCTACGGCCGCTACTCACACTCTCTCCTTTTTGTCTTATTTATTCCATATAAAAAGAATATATTACCGTAATTGATTTTTCAGTTTAAAAACGTGTAGTCCCGAAAAATCACGGGACGTAACACAACCTTAACGATATTGAAAAAGCTGGCCCGGAATTTATTTTCTCCACCCCACACGACAAACTAAACATAATTGGCGCACACTATGAAACTATTAACTCCCCCCGATACACAAACATAGGCACTCGCATAAAAAACATTGTAGACACACACGCCAACACAATCAAAAATAATTTCGACACGTTCAGGCTCAACGGCGAAACCCATACATCCTTTACCGATAACAACAACTCTCTAAACCCAGACAGAACAAATACAGACATTAGCGAACCCTCAGTCTTCTGCACACAATCATAAGTTTCTAAAATTCTCAATTATCTCCCCAACAAAACTTCAAGCGTCATGGATTTAATCCCCCCAATTGTACTCAAACATCTGCCGTTAAATATTATCAAAGCATATACAATCATTTTCAATAACGCCCTTAATAACTACTACTTTCCAATATCCTTTAAACAAGCAAAAGTCCTCCCAATCATTAAAAAAAACAAAAACCCAACAGACCCGGCTAGCTACCGGCCCATCAGCCTAACCACATCCGAAAGCAAAGTATACGAAGCTATTATAAACATAAAAATCTCGATTTCTTGCAGCACCCACGATATCATTCCCGATAACCAATTCGGCTTTAAACACGAACACTCCACCACACATGCCATTCATAAGCTACTCTCCGACCTTAACTCCCAAATACATAAAGGTAACCTAATTGGAGCCGCCTTAATCGACTTAGAGAAAGCTTTTGACTCTGTCTGGCACAATGGACTCCTATATAAGCTCGAGCAAAAAAAATTCCCGATTTGCCTTATATATTTAATATGGGACATGATCTCCGGAAAAACGTTTAGAACATGGGACGGATCTCTCCTCTCGTCAGAAACATTTACAATAAAAGAAGGCCTGCAACAAGGAACAGTTAATTCGCCAGTGCTGTTCAACATTTTTACGAGCGATATTCTAAACCTATTTGATTTAAATAGTAACGAATCCTCTGCGTCCCTAGCATTTGCTGACGACCTAATTGTATATGTAGTCGGCCAGCGCCCGCCCATTATCCAAGAAAAGCTCGAAATATTAGTCGAGAAAATCAATAAATATTATTCCTCATGGAATCTCCGAATGAACCCTGATAAATGCGAGACAATCCTCTTCCGAAAACCGGTCAACTACTTGTCAATAAAAAAAGGGCTGGCGCTACGGCCTTCTGCATACAAGCCACGATACCAGGCACCAACGAAAAAACTGTGATTCCGCACAAGACTTCAGTAAAATATTTAGGATTTAACATAGACCACCTATTACGAGGGAATATACATGTCAAAACCCAGATTTCAAAAGCTAGGGCAGCCTTTAAAGCTCACCCGCGAATTTTTCACAACAAGCTTCTCACCGTCAAAACAAAAATAATCCTATATCAACTATTGATCCGCCCGATTCTAACATACGCTGCACCTATTTGGTGGAACATAAACGCCTCGGCTATGGAAGAGGTGAGAGCCTTTGAACGGCAATGCCTTAGAGCTTGTCTCAACAAATATCGATCAGAACACTCCGACTTTACTCGTTACGTTTCCAATAAAATTATATACAACACAGCGCAAATTCCCAGAGTTGACTGCTTCACAATTAAACTAACTAGAGACTACTACAGCAAGCTTAAAACTTTCGAAAATAACACGATCAAAGCAATAGCACAGCCTAATGAATTCGAAACTGAAAACCAAGCAAAAAACGCATACCTACCTCCTCAATCTTTTATTTACTTCGACACCAAAGGCTTAATCCAAGACTGCAATAACATACTCTATCACTGGAAACGAAACAAAGCCGATAAACCAATCTCGCTTCAAGCTAAACAATTCTCAACCGATAAAGAACGCTTTAAATACTCACCTATTATACCTAAAAACGACATCGAGGATTTCCATCGACTCAACGAAAAAAAATACTGCTGGCTTACCCCAGAAAACCCCTTAATAACAGAGCTCATATGTCGAAAAAGAGCGATAGACACAAATAGAAGAATAAGAACATGATATAATAGTATCTTAAGCCAAATAGCTTTTACTACCGATAGTGACTGCGTATCAGCAACCCCTGTATAAATGTAAATAATGTAGTCATAAGATAGTCGATAAGTTTTCCAGTACTAAATATCTATGTAGGGGTTTTTCACCCATGAACGAAATTTTTCCCCCAACTCCCTTACAGCGCCAACTGGAGCGCCATTAATTACTAAAACTCATACCGTTTTTCAAGGAAAAAAAAGATACATTCATTACTACAAAAATTAGATACATATTGGCGAAGCGTTCCCTCATGCGCGAGGGCAGGAGCCACTCAAACTCCTATATGCGAAGGCAAGTTTATTTCTATGTTTTGTTTCAGCCTTTCTTTCTTTTGTACCACTAATTGTAACCGTTCGATATAAAATACTTTATAAAAAAAAAAAAAAAACACTTGTTTTCGTCCGATCACTGAAGTTAAGCAGCATTGGGCGCGGTCAGTACTTGGATGGGTGACCGCTTGGGAACACCGCGTGCCGTTTGCATCCTTTTTGTTTAATTATATCTTAAGATTTATTTGATCTTCATGAAAAGACATTTTTTAAATACTTTTTTGCATTTTTTTTGCATTCGTCGTTTTTCTTGAACTGGATTATTGGTAATTTAAGAATTTATCACGGACCATAACGTGCTGAAAATACCAGTTCTCGTCCCAGCTACTATGAGCTAATTGAAAAGGAAATTATATTAATAATTAAGATAACGAGATACATCGGAACTATTTCCGGAACCCCATTTTTTTGTAAAAGAGGTTTTTCAAGCTGCTTTAATATTAGATATATCAATACTGCATAAGTCATAAAAAAACGAAATAACTGTAAAACCGCACACGAAGAAAATTCTACCAACACTTACAATACAGGGAAGGTTGAGCGAAAGCATAGACTTCCAATGAAAACAAAAGATGTACACATAATCATGTAACAATGTAATGTCGATTTTATTGTTATCATGGAATAAATTTATTTTGAGTTTTGATTTCTCGTCCGATCACTGAAGTTAACCATGTAATGACTATTTTATTGTCATCATTGAATGAATTTATTTTGAGTTTTGCGTTCTCGTCCGACCACTGAAGTTAAGTAGCATTGGACGTGGTCAGTACTTGGATGGGTGAACGCTTGGGAAAACCGCGTGCCGTTGCCATCCTTTCCGTTCATTAATATTTTACAAGTGATTTCATACTCATGAGAACACATTTTTTGAATACTGTTTTCTATTTTTTTGCAAGCGTCGTTAATCCTTAGCTGGATTACCGGTAATTAAGGAATTTGTCAACGACCGCACCATGCTGAAAACACCAGTTCTCGTCCGATCAATGAAGTTAAGCAGCATTGGGCGCGTTCAGTACTTGGATGGGTGTCCGCTTGGGAACACCGCGTGCCGTTGACATCCCTTTTGTTCGATAATATTTTAAGATTAATTTGATCATCATGAAAACACATTTTTTAATACTTTTTTCCATATTTTGCATTCGTCGATTTTATTCAACTGGATTATCGGTAATTTAAGAATTTGTCAACGACCATACCATGCTGAAAACACCAGTTCTCGTTCGATCAATGAAGTTAAGCAGCATTGGGCGCGGTCAGTACTTGGATGGGTGACCGCTTGGGAACACCGCGTGCCGTTGACATCCTTTTTGTTGAATAATATTTTACGATTAATTTGATCTTCATGGAAACACATCTTTTTCATACTTTTTTCCATATTTTGCATTAGTCGATTTTATTCAACTGGATTATCGGTAATTTAAGAATTTGTCAACGACCATACCATGCTGAAAACACCAGTTCTCGTCCGACCACTGAAGTTAAGCAGCATTGGGCGCGGTCAGTACTTGGATGGGTGACCGCTTGGGAACACCGCGTGCCGTTGACATCCTTTTTGTTGAATAATATTTTAAGATTAATTTGATCTTCATGAAAAAACATTTTTTTAATACTTTTTTCCATATTTTGCATTAGTCGATTTTATTCAACTGGATTATCGGTAATTTAAGAATTTGTCAACGACCATACCATGCTGAAAACACCAGTTCTCGTCCGACCACTGAAGTTAAGCAGCATTGGGCGCGGTCAGTACTTGGATGGGTGACCGCTTGGGAACACCGCGTGCCGTTGGCATCTTTTTTGTTCAATAACATTTTAAGATTAATTTGATCTTCATGAAAACACATTTTTTAATTACTCTTTTCCATATTTTGCATTAGTCGATTTTATTCAATTGGATTATCGGTAATTTAAGAATTTGTCAACGACCATACCATGCTGAAAACACCAGTTCTCGTCCGACCACTGAAGTTAAGCAGCATTGGGCGCGGTCAGTACTTGGATGGGTGACCGCTTGGGAACACCGCGTGCCGTTTGCATCCTTTTTGTTCAATAATGTTTTAAGATTATTTTTATTTTTATGGAAACACATTTTGTTAATACTTTTTTGCATTTTTTTCCATTAGCCGTTTTTCTCCAACTGGATTATCAGTTATTTAAGAATTTGTCAACGACCATACCATGCTGAAAACACCAGTTCTCATCCGATCATTGAAGTTAAGCAGCATTGGGTGCGGTCAGTACTTGGATGGGTGACCGCTTGGGAACACCGCGTGCCGTTGGCATCCTTTTTGTTCAATAATGTTTTAAGATTAATTTTATCTTTATGGAAACACATTTTTTGAATACTTTTTTGAATTTTTTTCCATTAGCCGTTTTTCTCCAACTGTATTATCGGTTATTTAAGAATTTGTCAACGACCATACCATGCTGAAAACACCAGTTCTCGTCCGATCACTGAAGTTAAGCAGCATTGGGCGCGTTCAGTACTTGGATGGGTGTCCGCTTGGGAACACCGCGTGCCGTTTGCATCCTTTTTGTTCAATAATGTTTTAAGATTATTTTTATTTTTATGGAAACACATTTTGTTAATACTTTTTTGCATTTTTTTCCATTAGCCGTTTTTCTCCAACTGGATTATCAGTTATTTAAGAATTTGTCAACGACCATACCATGCTGAAAACACCAGTTCTCATCCGATCATTGAAGTTAAGCAGCATTGGGCGCGTTTAGTATTTGGATGGGTGTCCGCTTGGGA
This sequence comes from Pimpla rufipes, assembly GCA_963932165.1. Taxonomy (NCBI): domain Eukaryota; kingdom Metazoa; phylum Arthropoda; class Insecta; order Hymenoptera; family Ichneumonidae; genus Pimpla; species Pimpla rufipes. The sequence goes on along the minus strand of OZ010631.1, from coordinate 10,993,574 downwards.
ACACCGCGTGCCGTTGACATCCTTTTTGTTCGATAATATTTTAAGATTAATTTGATCTTCATGAAAACACATTTTTTAATACTTTTTTTCCATATTTTGCATTCGTCGATTTTATTCAACTGGATTATAGTTAATTTTAGAATTTGTCAACGACCATACCATGCTCAAAACACCAGTTCTCGTCTGATCACTGAAGTTAAGCAGCATTGGGCGCGGTCAGTACTTGGATGGGTGACCGCTTGGGAACACCGCGTGCCGTTGGCATCCTTTTTGTTCAATAATGTTTTAAGATTAATTTTATCTTTATGGAAACAAATTTTTTGAATACTTTTTTGAATTTTTTTCCATTAGCCGTTTTTCTCCAACTGTATTATCGGTTATTTAAGAATTTGTCAACGACCATACCATGCTGAAACCACCAGTTCTCGTCCGATCACTGAAGTTAAGCAGCATTGGGCGCGGTCAGTACTTGGATGGGTGACCGCTTGGGAACACCGCGTGCCTTTGACATCTTTTTTGTTTAATAATATTTTACGATTAATTTGATCTTCATGGAAACACATCTTTTTCATACTTTTTTCCATATTTTGCATTCGTCGATTTTATTCAACTGGATTATCGGTAATTTTAGAATTTGTCAACGACCATACCATGCTCAAAACACCAGTTCTCGTCAGTCGTCGCCGAGCGAGCGTCCCGAGCAGACGTAAACACAAGCGCCGATCGTCAGTACACAGTATCTACACGGAGAAAATGACTTGGTTAAATGTACCAATTTTTTATTGGTTAAACAAAATTGGTTATTGTAACCAATAGTTTCATAGATTTAATGCCGCACACTTGGTTCCTTTACCAACGGGAACTTGGTTCATACTTTAGTGCATATGACCAATAAAAATAGGTGCCTCGATCAAGGATTTGTAGCTAACCACGAGAATTGGTTGTCATGACTGCTGTTATGGGCATGTGACATACCGACCCACACCTGAACAATTCGTAAGTGCGGTTTGTCGGGAATTATGAACGGATCGAAGCGAAAATAGAAATACAGACGCCACTAATGTGAATCTCGTTAATGAATTAGTCAGAATTTTTATTTTCGAAAAAAATAAATTACAGATCGATTACCACCAGATTTTTGTTCTGGAGGTAATCGATCAGGAGGTAATCGATCTGCAATTTTTTTTTTTTTAATAAAAATTCTGACTAATTCATTAACGAGATTCACGTTACTGGCGTCTGTATTTCAATTTTCGCTTCGATCCGTTCATAATTCGCGAAAAACTGCACTTCCAAACTTTTGAGGTGCGCGTCGGTATTTCACATTGCCTTATAACCAAGTTTTTGGTAGGACTAAAGATTACCTATTTTATTGGATGGAACATCTAATTATTTTAGTTAGTACCGGCATCGGCCGTTAGTCCCGTAACCGCTTGAGGAAAAACTTCGTACTGCGTGTTTTTGCATTATAAGCCACGTGCGTGCGTTTATTGGCTTTAGTTTGTTTAAACATTCTGTCAGTGAGATCTGATTCCCATAATTCACAGTATTTCACGGTGAAAAATATCTTATACCATATCCGACAGCGTGGGTGCGCGGTCGGTGTATGGCTTTGTCGATCACCCAAGTTAAGCAACTCGACTCGCGGTCAGTACTTGGATGGGTGACCGCTTAGCGATGCACTAATTTGCGCGCCATCCCGAGGAACTTTACGAGGACCAAGGGGGTGGGAGAATAAAAGCCTGACGGCATACGCTGGAAAAAAAAAATTTGGCTACAATAAAAAAATTGATTGATTCAACCAAGAAAATTGGTTATTCTAGCCAAGTGCATTAGTTGCCCCAACCAAGTAAGTTGGTTAAACCGGCCCGGTGAAATGGTTGCTCCAACCAAGTACATTGGTTATTCCAATTATTTAATCGTAGTTGGCTCGACCAATTACTTGGTTGCCGAAACTAATCTAATCTTACTAAGTTCCATTGGTTGATGCAACCAGAAAATCGTCTGGCGCATATATAACCAAGGCAATTCGTTGCAGATAACCAATTTCTTTGTTACACCAACCAAGTCGTTTTTTCCGTGTATACTTCGAAATCGAAATCGCGAGTTATTTAAATGATCTTAAATGTGAAACTGCTGTATCTAAGCAAATAAATAAAAAACCTGCAAAGTAGAACCTTGCAAATTGCTTCCTCAGTATTCTACACTTTTGACGATGCTACCTCTATGAGGAAGTATGTTGATCAATTTTGGCTTCCTCATAGAGGAAGCATCGTCAAAAGTGTAGAATACTGAGGAAGCAATTTGCAAGGTTCTACTTTGCAGGTTTTTTCGGCTGTTTTTTTTTAATAAATAAAAATATAAGATTTTAACCACCGAACCGATTTCCCTCAAATTTGTACTCAACCCTTGGTTCATGATAGTGAATGTGTGGACCAAATTAGAAGCCGGTACCTTGTAATTTGCATGATCCAGCGTGATAACGAGATTTTTCAAAATGTTCTAAATGCCATAAAATTTGAACGGCTTTTCAGATCCGCGTCAAATTTGTACTCGAAACGTGGTCCATGCTTGTCCATACGTGAATCAAATTTGAGAAAATTCTGCAAAAATTTTTTTCCGATTTTTTTTTGGGTGCCGGCTTTTTTTTGTTTTTCATGCAGCAAAATCCAAATTTACCGACACAATGGCAGTTTTCTCGACGAAACTCATCGATAATAATCAATGAACGTAATGACATGTTTGAAATTGCAATCGGATGTCTCATAATTTACAGGAGCTATAGTACTTACAGACATTTGAAAAAATAATGAATTTGCAATAACATGAGAACTGCTTTACCGATTTTCGCCAAATTTGATACAAGTCATGGTTTTAAGGTGGTCTATTGTCGTACAGAATTTCATCCCGATATCTCTCAATTTGCGGAAGTTATATCGCGAAAACGATTTTTGCCAAATTTTCAAAATGCTGTAAAATCTGAATTTCCTAACCGATTCGCGCCAAATACAATCCCATACAGTATTTTATGATAGCGAACGTGCGTGCCAAATTTGAAGAACATTCTTAAAAAATTACAGCAGTTATCGTGTAAACAAAAAAACGTGCACATACATACACACACACACACATACACACACACACACACACACACACACACACACACACATACAGACATTTCGCACAAACCACTTTTCTCGACGTTTTGGACCATGCTGAGTGTACTGACATGAAAATCTCGAAAAAAAAAATTTTCACGAAAACAAGGCTTCCTCTATGAGGAAGCAAAATAGAGAACAAGTTAAATTTGACTACAAGTGAGTCCAGTAGCAAATCTGTTCATGAAAAATGTGAAATAACAACCCCACAAAATGAGTCAAAAGATCCGACGAGTTTGTTATATAACACTTCGAAGATCGATTCAAGCAACGCCACGAAGGAAAATTTGGACAAATATTTAATGGATCCAAAATGTTCGACACAAATAGTTCAACAAATGCAGAAAACAAAACAGCAACAAAAAGGCAAGTTAACACCCAAGCCTAACATATCAAATGCTTTAAAAAAAAGGAAATTGAGACTTTTAAAAACGGAAAGTCCCGCGAAAAGTGAAAATTATTCGAACGACATATATTCGATAATGGACACAGAAAATGGAGAAAAAGGTCACGAAAACTCTGAGCTCACTCTACTGAGGGAGGAAATCGCCAAACTCAAAGAAGAAAACCGGATGCTAAAATGCAGCGGGGCTAGTACATCGCACGTACAAATCAGCAATCGATTCGCATCACTATCGGACATGGAAACGACGGAAGACGTCAACGATCGAGATCGAGCGTCGGAAAACGTTTCAACCGACGACGAGTGGATGACAGTGCTAAGAAAAAAAAACCAACGCCAGGTCACGCCGAAGCAGTCCCGTAGACGAACGAACACGCGCGTACCACCGAACGACAACACAAGGGTGAACGAACCCCCAAGGCCGTCTGTCTCACGAAAGCAAGCGTAGGTACCGCCGATCTGTATTTATCGTCAAGATGTGAAAGACACCATAGAAGTTTTATCAACAGTGATAAACAATAAAGACTTCACAATAAAAAGACAAAACGACTATCAACATAAATTGTTAGTGAACAGCTACGAAGAACATCGAAAAGCCCGAAACATACTAAAACAAGTGCACGCTCAATACTTCACATATACTCCGATCGAAGAAAAAGCACAGACATTCATATTAAAAGGAATCGACAGCAGCTTCGAGCCCGAAAGCGTCCTCGGTTATTTAAAAGAAAAAGAAAGTGAAAGTTTAAAGTTTCTAGATGTAAACAGGCACCCAACACCGAAATCAATCAAAGACAATAGAACTCTACCGATGTATCGAGTGCAATTAACAGCCGACAGCAAAGCTGGTAAATTGCACGAGATTAAATATCTCGCGCACCAAGTGGTCTGGTGGGAAAAAATTAAAAAACCAAACACGGTGCAGTGTAAAAACTGTCAACGTCTCGGACACACGGCAACGAACTGCAACATGAAATATCGCTGTGTAAAGAGTAATATACCGCACGGACCGAAAGAATGTCAATTTACAACCGACCAAGCGGAGGCCCAAAAAGACAAAGTGTACTGCGTGTCATGCGGGAATTTTGGCCACCCGGCATCATACCGAGGCTGTCCTAAACAAATCGAATTCAAAGCGAAACAAGTACAAAGCAAGAACAATAAAGTGAACGTTCGAAGTGACACGAGTAACACCAACAGACTAAACGCAAGACTAGGCGCGGCAATTCAAACGACACAGAGACAACCAAATCCGGGAAAAACTTTTGCCGATCTTTTTAAAAATCTGACGCCAAACCCTTTCGCATCTCAGCCGAATAACGACGGCGTTCCGAACGATCTCGCGTCGACGCTCGCAGCAATGCACCAGCAATTCATTTGGGTCATACAAGCAGTGCAAAGTAATTCAGAGAAAATAGATCGGCTGTTTTCTTTGATTTCACCAGAACGAGCAGCGCCCAAGTAATGCGCGACCAAACTGTACCCGAAACAATGTTAAAACTCGATCATCTGAATATAATTTCGATTAATGTAAATTCGCTAATCCAAAATCAAAGGAGGGCATCCCTGTTTAACCTTTTACGCCTCTACAAACCTGATATTGTCCTCGGAAATGAAACAAAAATAAACGATAAACACAAAATAGAATTCCAAAACTACAACATGCTTAGGAGAGACAGACCAAATAATAATAAAGCTGGTGGTGTTGCGATACTAATCCGAAAGCCTATTAAATTCGAAAGAGTGGGTTACGATTTTTCGAATAATACTGTATCCCTAGAAACGATAACAATTAGTATAAATTTAAAGAACAAAGGAAAACTTTGTATTGTCACCGCTTATGCACCACATGGAAAATCAGCAGAATTTGCGTCGGAACTCGACGAACTATTTAGGCATCTTAAATTAAATAATTTAAATAACTATTATATTATTGCGGGAGACTTTAACGCAAGGCATATGGCTTGGAAAAATCCGAATAATAATCAACGAGGATTGTTTTTATATAATTGGATCGAAGAAAACGAAATTGAATATAAAGCAAAATTATACGGTTCCGACCTTCCGACGTACCCAAGATGCAAATCATACCTCGACCTATGCATAGAGGACTGTAGATTAAAAATAAATACTCAAGGTGATCTAAATTCCGTAAAAACAATCCCTTATGATAGTGATCACAATGCGTTAATGCTTAATGTAAAGTGCAACTTTCAAACAAAGTGGGAGCTCGAAACACAGAAAGAAGTGCACCGCTTAAATTATAAAAAAAGCAGACTGGGCGAAATATAGCGACTCGTCTAAAAGTATTCATAAGACACACATTCCGAACGACAGGGACCTAACCAAGGAGGAAATAGATAACCAGATTATGATACTAGAAAAAGAAATACAGAAAGCTATAAATATTGCAGTTCCCAAAGTAAAAAACAGAAACAGCATTGATTGTTATGTAAATGATAATATTTACAAATTACAAAAGTTAAAGAGCTCTCTCATCACCAAAATTAACAACATATACAGAAAATTTAATGCACACAATAACCCAGACTTACAAATATACAGGGTGTATACAAATTATATGTCGTGAATATGCGGATCGGATTCTCCAGCTCATGATCGGCGAAGATCCATCAAAATATGGCCCCGCAAAATTGACCTTCATCCTGAAACTCAAGGCCAAATTTTTTATTAGCTTAAAAAATTCTCCACATCAAGGGGAACAAAAGTCTCAAGGGGACCATGGGTCGGAAATGCGTTTGTCAGCCTTAAAATAGAGCATCAAGTTGAAAATAAACGAATAAGTGAGTTCTTCATAAATAGCTGTTATGGCATCCTCATAAGAAAGCCGTTCGACGCTCACACCCGAATCTCCATTGTCTGGAATCAAGAAATGTCCCGATTGCCCGAATCTAACCACGCGGAAGTGGATGCGCGACAGTGATCTTTGCAATAACCCTTTTATGTGTCGCAACTAGGCGCTGATCCAGCTGATTTTCGCCGAAAATCGATGAAAACATGATCCCGCCACATTTGACCTTGACTCTAAAACTGAAAGTCAAATTTTTTGTTTTTGTTTCAGAGTCAAATGGTGCTTGCGTGTGTGCGCACGTGTGGTTTAAATATATTAATTATAGGCCGACCATCAGCGTTACCCAGGATACACCACGTGGAGGTTGGCTGGCCTGCATTCGTTGGCCTTGAGAAGGGCCGATTTGTTTTTACTTTCATTGAAAATTCAACCATTTAAACGGCTTCATTGCGCTGCGGTTGTGGACGTCGGCGGCGGTGGCGACGAACCCAGAGAACAGTCATGGCCAATTGTTCACAACATTCGGGCTTGCTCCCCAGCTTCCACATGCCGACCATTATTACGCAAGCACGCTCGCAACCTTGCCTCTAAGTTTTCCGAAACCCTGGCAAGGACATCCCGATTCCGTAACAACCTGACGACTCCCTCATCGATTCGGCGTCTGAGATCCGCCAGTGTCCTGATCGCTCGACCTTCTCTATAGACAATAGCCTTGAGTGCTCCCCAGAAAAAGAAATCCAAGTGATTCAGATCTGGAGAGCGTGGTGGCCACAGATGAGGTGCAGGCCTTCGACCGATCCAACGCGTTCCAAACACTTCGTTGAGAAATTCACGGACTTGACGACCGAAGTGAGGTGGTGCTGCATCGTGCATAAAGAAAATGCCTCGTCGAGAATGTCGGGGAATCAAGTCCTTTAGACGCGGCATTAAATCGCGCTGCAGAAATTGCAAGTATTCTCGGCTTCGTAATCACGCTGGAAGGTAGACGGGACCTATAAGGTTGTTCCCAACGATCCATGCCCAGACGTTTACCGCAAAACGGCCCTGGTGAACGCATTGCATTATCGCATGGGGGTTCCTCTCAGCCCAGATGCGTAAATTCTGCCGATTCACAATTCCAGTGCTAGAGAAGCTGGCCTCATCGGTAAATATGACACATCGAAGAAAATGGGGATCTCTCTCCAGTTTTCGTAGCATCCATCGACAGAAATTTCGACGAGCCCAGTGATCTCCTACTTGTAGCGCCTGCACATATTGAACGCGGTATGGACGTAGACCCTCTTCGCGAATTATGCGACGCACCGTCATGTGTGCTATGCAACGCGAGCGCTTATTCGACGTAAGCCCATGACGGGAAAAGCGCGTGCAAGTCCAATAACGCGGTCTTCAATGTGCCAATGAACTCGCGGGCGATCGGCTCTCCGATGTCCAGCGTTCTGCACCTCAAACCTCATCTGATCGTTGAAACGTTTTTCGAGTCGTTGAAATTCACGCCGATTCGGAATTGCCCCCGGCCGTAGAGGACGACCGTTTGCCCGATCCAGGAGCATTTCGCGATAAATTTCACGAGCTCTTGCGAAGTTCCCGAAAGCTTCATCAATAGCGCGCAACATTAGACGTTGGTCTCGTCCGTCTCGACAACGACCACGATGTAGTCGCCGCCCACGATCCATGTTATAACGATAGAGACCGTGACAACAACCGATACCAACAGAGACCGTGACAACAGCCGAGATCGACAGAGACTGTGACGACAACCGCGACCGACAAAGATCGTGACGACAACAGAGACTGACAGATATTGTGATGGCAATCGAGACCGACAGAGATTGTGACGACAACAGAGACCGACAGAGATCGTGACGGCAATCGAGACCGACAGAGATTGTGACGACAACAGAGACCGACAGAGATCGTGACGGCAATCGAGACCGACAGAGATCATGATGACAACAGAGACCGACAGATATCGTGATGGCAACCGAGACCGACAGAGATCGTGACGACAACAGAGACCGACAGAGATCGTGATAACAACAGAGAACGACAGAAATCGTGACGACAACAGAGACCGACAGAGATCGTGACGACAACAGAGACCGACAGAGATCGTGATGACAACCGAGACCGACAGAGATCGTGACTGCAAAGACTTCGACAGCAATAGCGACGATGGATGCCAATCGCGAGCAATTGTCCACCGCTAGAAGCAATTGGTCTGCCGCTAATTAATATATTTTAACCATACGTGCACAACTTGACTTTCAGTTTTAGAATCAAGGTCAGAAATGGCGGCATCACTAGGGTGGTCCTTAAAAGGGGTATTTTTTAATTTTGATCTTGCCGCCCCCCAGATCGGTTCGAAATAAAAAAAAAGAAATCCTCGATTTTTTTCAGATTTTTACTACCACTCTTAACCCTCCCCCACGGGGATTGAAGTTTTCCATTCAAAATACATGGGACTTTTCGGTCTTCGCAGTCAATATTTTCTTGCGGGACTATACGTCGATCGAAAAATCTGAAATTTACACAAATTACGCTATAAACATTTTACTATAAGGGGAAAAATCACCAACCCCCTATCCTCAAACTTGGGAGGGGGGAGGGTTGACAATGTCAGGCCAAAAAGATATATGGATTTTGCAGTAAAAAAAAGTGTTAAATGTGGTCTACTTTTCATAACAGGGCTCTGTAAAAAAAACATTAGGTCCAAATATACAAAATAGTAGAAAATATGACATTTTTTGTTACGTTTTTCTATATTTTTATTTTTTTTAAATGCTACTTCGATAATTACAATTCACTCCATATTATTAAGGAGGGCCTCTTTTTTTGCGTCTGGGTGATTCTTGCGATATTCACTGACGATTTGTAGTTGTAGAATAATATATAATAATATATAATATATATTATATAGATTTTCGCTTCTGAAAATAACGAGTTGAAGTTTTTCAATGTGTTTATCGGTTTTAAGCAATCAATATTTTACCATGCGACTATTTCTTTGTTAAAAAGTTTGAAACTTACACAAATTACTCTATACATGTAACACCATACGGGAAAAAATTAACAACCTTTGATAATTTTTAAAATTGATTATTCAATCAAATTATTATTATTAATTATTAAAATTATTAATTTTAGATGAATTAAATATCTCTTTTGAAAAGAATGTGATTTTTTACCGAATCTACCTTAACAGCATTAAAAAGTGATTTATCAATATATTGCATTTTGAAACATAACACGAATTTTTGTATGACTTCTCAACGGTTGAAATAATTCACGTTAAAATTCGGTTGGTTCATTCTGTCAGATAAGGCTAGTGTTTGACTAAAACTCCAACTGTCGCTAGTTATTTAGTTACAAAGGCCGCCACTGGTGTCGCCAATGCTGCATAATACGTATTCCGAGGTGTTTCCATCAATTAGCTGCTTTTTTCGATTTTGTATGGAAATGTTACTCTAACCTCATTCCGCAATGGAACTAAGGCCGGATCTGCGTCAAAACATTTATTTGCTTGGTGATTTTACAACAAAACATCTGAAAGTGGTTAACGATGTCGCGGAACGAGGCGTTCGTCTGTTCACCAACTACAACGAAATTCTAACACGGAACGAACAGCAGAAGCAATTCATTCTACAAATCGTCAGTGAATATCGCAAGAATCACCCAGACGCAAAAAAGAGACCCTCCTTAATAATATGGAGTGAATTGTAATTATCGAAGTAGCATTTTTAAAAAATAAAAATATAGAAAAACGTAACAAAAATTGTCATCTTTTCTACTATTTTGTATATTTGGACCTAAGGTTTTTTTACAGAGCCCTGTTATGAAAAGTAGACCACATTTAACACTTTTTTTTACTGCAAAATCCATATATCTTTTTGGACTGACATTGTCAACCCTCCCCCCTCCCAAGTTTCAGGATAGGGGGTTGGTGATTTTTCACCTTATAGTAAAATGTTTATAGCGTAATTAGTGTAAATTTCAGATTTTTCGATCGACGTATAGTCCCGCATGAAAATATTGACTGCGAAGACCGAAAAGTCCCATGTATTTTGAATGGAAAACTTCAATCCCCGTGGGGGAGGGTTAAGAGTGGTAGAAAAAATCTGAAAAAAATTGAGGATTTCTTTTTTTTTATTTCGAACCGATCTGGGGGGCGGCAAGATCAAAATTTAAAAATACCCCTTTTAAGGACCACCCTAGGCATCACGTTTTCATTTATTTTCAGCGAAAATCAGCTGGATCAAATGCGCCTAGTTGCGACACATAAAAGGATTATTGCAAAGATCACTGTCGCGCTTCCGCTTCCGCGTGGTTAGATTCGGGCAATCGGGACATTTCTTGATTCCAGACAACAGAGATTTGGTTGTGAGCGTCGAACGGCTTTCTTATGAGGACACCATAACAGCTATTTATGAAGAACTCACTTATTCGTTTATTTTCAAATTGATGCTCTATTTTAAGGCTGACAAAAGCATTTCCGACCCATGGTCCCCTTGAGACTTTTGTTCCTCATGATGTGGAGAATTTTTTAAGCTAATACAAAAATTTGACCTTGAGTTTCAGGGTCAAGGTCAATTATGCGGGGCCATATTTTGATGGATCTTCGCCGATCATGAACTGGAGAATCCGATCCGCATAGTCGCGACATATAATTTTTATACACCCTGTACTTTTTAGTTTTTTCGCGTATTTTGTTGTAGTTCCAGAATATTTTTGCGCAGTAAGTTGTACTTTCGGCATACTTTACGATGAATTTTATAGTAAAAAATTGTAGATACAGCGTAGCTTTAGCGTAGAAAATTGCAGATTTTTTCCGCCAGGGCGGTTCGAGATCAATTGTAACAGCTCTATTTTTGCTTCGGCCGAGAGAGGACAGCTAGTGACGGTCTGTACAGCCGTGATTTTCATCATCCCTAGAGCGCGATACTACAATAATTTCATGAGACATGGGCCACCGGGTCAATCGGACGCACTAACAAGTCGGATTGGATGCAAGCGGCCGTATTCTTTGATTTTAGAAAGCACTTCGTGAGTCATGTACAGTCTAGTCTTCACGACAATGTCCTCCTTCTCCTGGTTAACGACGACTTCCTATGTTTTATTTGGTTATTACAATTAAGCCCGCCGCCGCAAAAATATTCTCCGAATTCTCTTTACCTTTGAATGGGCCTTGTTTGCAAATCCATGGTGCAATGCGTTGGAACAAATTTAGTCAAGTACGTAAGCGTAGCTGAATAATAATCCATTCGATGCTGACGCGCTAGTGCCTCAGGTTTTTCGGGGAAAAAATCAGAAATGGTTTTTGTTACAACCGTCCCCGGTCTCCCCTACTTTCGTATATTACCAGAGCAATTTTCAGAGATCTTCAGAGAATTTTTCAGAGTTTTTCAGAGAATTTTTCAGAGTTTTTCAGAGAATTTTTCAGAGAACTATTCAGATATTTTCAGAGAATTTTTCAGAGAACTATTCAGATATTTTCAGAGAATTTTTCAGAGAACTATTCAGATATTTTCAGAGAATTTTTCAGAGAACTATTCAGATATTTTCAGAGAATTTTTCAGAGAATTTTTCAGATATTTTCAGAGAATTTTTCAGATATTTTCAGAGAATTTTTCAGATATTTTCAGAGAATTTTTCAGATATTTTCAGAGCATTTTTCAAATATTTTGAGAGCATTTTTCAGATGTTTTTAGAGCATTTTTCAAATATTTTGAGAGCATTTTTCAGATGTTTTTAGAGAATTTTTCAGATATTTTCAGTAGTGATATCCCGAGACCTCCAAAATTATCGGAATATTTCTCGATTGTTTTGTTGCTGAGCAACGAGAGGAAGGAACTGCGCATATTAAAATCCCGAGTACGCAGCACGAGGGATTTTTCTGCGAAATTTCTCTCGATCGTTGCCCAGCAGGAAAACTAGAGGGAAATATTGCGATCAATTTTGGAGGTCGAGGGGTATTTGGCGGATTATTTTTCGGGTTTGGATTTCGACTAAGCACAGAGCAGTATTCGAGGAAATAGGACATATTGACACATACAATATGTCTATAAGAATATTATATTGGTTGAAAACAAGTGAAGAGCTACTGTGCAATATCAGGATGCAATTTCCGATGAAACTTTTAACAAATAAACTCTACTACCGAGAATACTGCGCAGTGATTGGTCGAAATCCAGGCCCGAAAAATAATCAAAAAATATTTTCACTGGTGTTGGTTATTTGGAAACCAACCAAGTGCCAGCAGTTTCATAGCGAGCTAGAAGTTGGATTTCCGAAAACCAACCAACTTCCAACCGTTGCTTAGTGAGCTGTCTCTCTACCGATGGAACCTCATTATTGAATAGGTGAATAGTCATGGTTACATCACAGCAATTTATTTTAATATATGAATAAGCAGTTCACAGTATGCAATCGACAAGAATATTTATTTCATGTGTGTGTGTGTGTGTGTGTGTAGATATACGTGTGCGCGCGTGCGTGTGTGTCTATTTTAACGATTACTTGTAATTATTATATTTCCAAAGAAGCATTTTCGACCAACTGGGCCACTTTTATCTCGGCCCTTTCGAATCAGTTTCATAATTGGTCATATATCGAGAAACGTAACGTCTCGACGCCGAATATTAAGGAGGACTTCTACCTTGGAGTACCATTTTTCAGGTACTCACATGGGGAAACAGACGACTGTAACAGACGACTGTAACAGACTAAATGTAGACGCCTCACGAGACTCCTCACGACCGAAATGCTAGCGCTACTCGTACTTTACAGCACTTATTTTTCGTCTGCTACGAAATTCTAACTACAATTATCTGAGTCAACATGTCGCGGACACAATGTGTCGGGTCCAATATTCTTTTCTTCTTGTTCTTTCGAATGAACAGTGATTCAATCAAATCGGTGCCCGCAATGATAATATCTGACCACTTATGATTTTGATTCAGTCAACAACTTTTTCATTTCTGTCCGAAGTCGCACATCGACACGAATTTGTCTGTTCGATATACGTGCATGGCGTGTTACCAGCACACTCACATTTCGTCTTTAACTCTAATTATCTCAGGCAACACATTGTGGACGCTAAATGCACCAACGCCAATATTTTTTATTTGTTTTCCCCTCTTTAATAACACCGCTCTAGCGGATTTATTACACCACGAATTCACCATGCTTCCGACCGGGTGGGAATCTGCCGTCTTACCCACCGCCATTTTGGTAATTTTCAAGGTGATTCACACCGGGCGCGAATCTGCCGTTTTGCCCACCACCGTTTCGATTATACCCACGATCATCCCTACCACTGTTAGGCACAAAACAAGTATAATAAACCAATTATTGTTTTTACGTTTAATTGAACGGGTCGTCTTCGTATGGAAAATTGGAGTCTATCCGATCACGAAAAAAGTACTTTTTTGTCGTTAGGAGAACTTGAACCTGGGACTATCTCTGTCTAGTGGTCTGTGCGAGCACTCGGCTCTTCGCAGCATTTGTAACATATGTTTCGATTTTATATTTGAAGTATAAGGAAAATCGAAACATGTTATAAGTTTTTACACTCACATATATAATTTCGTCTGAATTTATATAAACAATTCTCAACGTGAAAATTGTTATTCTATAAGAATTATTAAATAATTTTACAAACTGAGAAAAACTATTCGCTACAATTGGAGAATGAGAATAAATACACGAATTCAATGGACATTCCCCCGATCGCCGCTGATACTTTTCCTAATTTGTAAAATGATTTCATCATTTCTTATTTTACTTTTCTTATAATTGAAATAGACTATCAAAACATATGTATTAGAGAGTGCGAATAGCTGAGTGATTAGAGCGCAAACCTACAGACAGAAGGTCGCAGGTTCGTGACCTCTCGATGATAAAATAATTTTCAATTATTTTCGTGATCGGATATGAACCGAATTTCCGAATAAAGACAACTTGTTCGTTTAAACGTAAAAACAAATTTTTTTTTATATTATACTTTTGCTTACAGTAATGGGAATCATCGTGGAAATAACAACAACGGCTGTTTCTCACTTATGGGAAATGGGTGGAGACACGGAGATTCCACAGTAGTTTCATGATGTTTAGATCACGCTAGGGCTGTTACAATAAAATCAGTTCCCGAAGTGCTGATATCTGCCCCAGCAGATCCAGCAACCGGCCGAACGACCGAAAAAACGACCGGTCGTTAAATGCAAAAAAAAACCATTGAAATGAGCCGAACGACCAAGAAAACGACCATTGAAATTATTCTTGATTAGTCGTTTCTTCGTCACGAAAAATCGGAAAACTCCTCGAAAAATCGGATACCAAAAAACTTTGCATGCCTGTGACTTGGTGTGTCATTAAAATCTTGACGTGTCTCTGGCATGCTAAGTTTTTTATAGCGAATCATCTACTGATGATCGACTGATGATAAACTGTACTTGAATTTATTGCATTTGTTTTATTATTTTTAAAGGACATTTTTATATCACGTGTTTTTTTGCAAGGGTTGGATACTCTTTTAATACTTGACGTACCATTTTCGTTTTGAGGAAACTTTTTTTGGTTTATTTCACATATTTTCTAAAGTCAGAGAATAATATCATCAAGACGAATAAGAAATAAAACCCAATTTAGTTCTCAAAACTACACTCAGCAAAAAAATTAAGGGAACAGTTGAATTTTACCTTTTTTTCATTGATTTTTGAACCGCTGTACTTTTGTGAAAAATGATCGAATCATAATAAAACAAAATGCGTTTTAAAGCTTGATATCTCTAGTTTGAAAATCTTTTGAGTAATTTTTTTTTAAAGCAACACGTTCGGCATGAACCTAAGGAAAAGCGGAAAGAACAAATTTTCAACATTTTTGTCATTTTCACAATCGTCCACGGACACAAAAATTTTTTTTGTGGCTTTATCAATAGTGGGGTCCTTTAAGCTAAAGAACCAGGCTAAAGGACCCCACTATTGATAAAGCCACAAAAAAATTTGTTGTGCCCGTGGACGATTGTGAAAATGACAACAATTTTGAAAATTTTTTCTTTCCGCTTTTCCTTAGGTTCATGCCGAACGTGTTGCTTTAAAAAAATACTGAAAACATGTTCAAACTAGAGATATCAAGCTTTAAAACGCATTTTGTTTTATTACGATTCGATCATTTTTCACAAAATTACAGCGGTTCAAAAATCAATGAATAATTTTTTTGCTGAGTGTATATTATAATTTGCTCCCTTATTAAATAGATTTACTATGTGAGGTTGGAGAGTTATTTTCCAGGAATCCTACCTGAGATTATTCGAAACCATGGCTGGCATTTTCACATCATTCTCAGGAAAATCCAACAGAGTTTGAATGTGTGATCGTGTGTTTCTACAAGTTTGATGCGTATTGAATTGTACTTGAATTGGTCCAACGTGACAATTCGTAATTATAATGTTACAGACCAAAATATAGCCTCCACAGTCGATTTTTTTTACTTACAAGATAACGTATCCATACTTTTGTTTCGTGGATTTGAAAAGGCAACTTCGCCTTAGGAGAAATATTATTAATAATTAAATCATTACACTCGATGGTCAATATATCAGATTAGAGCAATAATCACGCACAATTTTGATTACCAGTGCCGGTAACCTAGTGGTTAGGTACTAGCTTAGTACTGTCGGCAACTGGGAAGTTCGGGTCCAATTCCCGCCGAGTGCAAAAATGTTTTACTTGGGCAGCAGCGTGCCGGGTATACAATGTATACTGCCGTAAGACGCGTCATGCTATCAGAGTAAACATTGGAGCTCGGCGAGGAATTAACCTAGCCGGCTACACTCGATGTAGGTTTTCTGTGGTTTCCCTACGTCTTAGGCGAATGCGAGTGTTTCTATCTCAATCTTAAATCGGCCACAGCCGCATCGCACATAACCACGAGTACCACCATCGTGCATCAATCTCTCTTCGTACAGTTCTGGTAAAAATATCGCGCGTGAAGATTAGTATTTGTGAGTGCAATGAAGCAACAAATGGGATACGGCCCGTATATAAGGAGCAAAACAAAATAATTCAAAACGATTTCACTTTGTGTCACGCGACGGGAGCGAGCCGATCGTCAGACGACGTCGCGATTTTTTCGGCCAGCGCTACTGCCGCTGCTACGTGTGCGCCTTTCCGTCACACGTATATACACACGTATATGCGATGATATATTTGCCAGATATCAGCACTTCGTGAACCGATTTTATTGGATCAGGTCTTATAAAAAAGAGAAAAATAAATATAAAATATTGGCTCTGATACATTTAGCGTCCGCGACGTGTTGCCTGAGAAATAGGGCTCATTCGAAAGAGAAAAATATATATATATATATTGAACCTGACACATTTGGCATCTGGGACGTATTGATTCAGATAATTCCAGTTAGAATTTCGTAGCAGACGTAAAAGAACAAACGTGCTGTAAAGTAAGAGTAGCGCTAGCGTCTCGTAGTGACGAGTCTCGTGAGGCGGCATATAAATTTCTTTTAATATTTGGCGTCGAGACGCTATCGCGTCTGTTAATATGGAGCCAATTATGAAACAAATCCAAGAGGGTCGAGAAGAAAGTGGGCGAACTGCTGGAGAATGCCTCTAACGTATGTTACGCATATACGCACATAAATTAATATACGTATAACATATTTTATATAATCTACAGCGATTCTATACTATAACTTAAGTCGAATCATAAGTTGTCATAGGATAAAACATTATTTAATCGTTCGCAAAGTTCGATGAAGGAGCGATCTAAATACTAACAGTTATTGTCACACGGTACGGTACGGCATTACGTTTTCACGAAACTCCTCGACTTTGTTCAGAATTATTTTCTAGCAAAAACAATATTAGTTTCTCTCTAATATCTTAAGGAAACATATATCATATTATTGAACATTAATTTAATTGTGACGAAAAGATTATTGTCTTGCCATTTGAAATTCATAAATTGCGTTTCGCGATCCATGTTATCTCAATAATTAATGTCCTTCGTAAGCACGGTATTGCACGATCTGCTGTCGACAATGGCCCATTATTTCAAACGAGGCTGCATTTACGTATATTCTTCCCTTGTCGTTATGACTTTTTATTTCATCTTTACAAATCTTTCGTACACTTTTTGAATTGGCCTCTCGCTACTAATTATTTTTGAAGTTCCACATCTGTCTGCATAGTAGGGTGACAGTATATTGCTCGTTTTATCTTAGTTTCACTGCAGAATTCTGTTATTTGTTGTTATATAGTAGAGCATATTAAACTCCAAGTAACAAAACAAATCTTTGGTTATCTCTTAAAGTTTTAGGCATTGTCATTATTCAATTTATATATATATTTTATAATCGTATCTGTCGCCTCAATTTTTCTTTCTACACTTCATATTGAAGTGTACAAAAATTTGGGACTAGAGTACTACGATTTACCCTTAGCCATGGTAGACGCGTAGAAGAATTGGTGACTTATGAGTTAGCGAGGCATCTACAGGTCGTGCTAGCTGACCAACGCACTATAAAATAATGTCTTATAAATGACAAAAAAATTACAATTTATGGAGCATATCGCTCTACATTTTTCCTTTAGTCATTGTGCAGGGTGTTGAAACAGTTGGTAATTTGCTTCTATTTTATTTTAACAATTTTCGAAATGAAAAGTCACTCATTAACTCCCGACTGCCCGGCTGGGGCAAAAAGACGGGAGTTATGCGTTTCATGGCGATCAGCTGATTCGAGTGATTTCTTTGTCGCCAATGTTCGCGACAACGGTGAAAAATTACTTAACCAAATTTTGTACATCGATTCAATGACTAGCGCCCAATGTCTTCTTCTATAAAATGAGCTTATAAGTTGTCCATTCCCATGGATAAATGAATTTTGCAAATACCCAATTTGAATATATCGAAATATCGCAAGATGGACGCCATTGACGCGTATTTTGTGACTCACTTCATAGTGCACATGGCACAGCGTTTGAATTCCTTTAAAAGTATGAAATAAAAATAATTTTACACAAATTTTAAAAACTCCCGACTGAAAAAGAAGTTTTATTAATAAACGAATTGTGTAAATAAAAATGGTGAAATAATGAAACAACTATTCGCATATCATAGTCGGGAGATTTTCACATCTAATGACGAGAAAAATGTATCTCCTCCTACAATTTTTAATATTCTGAGCTGCCAATTTTTGGTCTTGTTTACATACTATTCCCAACAATCAATCGTGGCAGATTTTTATATCTTTTTTTTGGTAATTCTAAAAAATTGACAGGTCAAAAATTGTATTCAGGTGATTTTTTTCACATTTTTTGAATCATTATTTCCACTCGCATACTCTCGCGATAGTGCCCTCCCTTAAACACAATATATACCTTACGTAAAGTCGAAAAAAACTTAATCGTTGGAGAGTCACTAAACTGCACATTTACAAAAACTCGGTATTGAAGCCCTTGAAACACCATTAAATGTTAATATTTTGCTCTGAAAGTTTGCGGGTAAAAATCAGGGCTGTCATATGGAGCCGGATTGGACGGGTATCCGAACATGTGCGCATATCTGGGTAGTAAAGTTGGATACTTCAAATCCGAATATACAAACTATTCGAACTATCTGAGTATCCGAATGGCTCGAACTACCCAAGTATCCGAATGCCCGAACTTTCGAACTATATTTGAGTACTCATACGACTCGAACTATCCGGATTCCATTTTTGAAAAAAAATCGATGCAAAAAAAGATGTAAAAAATCGAAACGATGAATTTTAGAGTTTTTCGTGACAACTATCGCGTTTAGATAAAAACTAATGGCGAATTCGTTGTGTAGGGGCAAAAATACACAGAAATAAGATGTTAAAAAATACAAAAGTAAAAGTATTTTCTCCCGACTCCGCTAAAACAACCCCATTTCATGTCCGCAACGCGGGCGGAAAATCGCTCATTTTTTTACAACTGACTCACGCATGCGCAGTCCGGTTTCATTACCTCCCTAGGGAGGAAATCAGCTAATTTCTGCCCGCGCGGGAGTAATGGAAACCGTACTACGCATGCGTGTCATCATTTATCAAAAATGAGCTTATTTTCCGTCCTCGTTGCACACACGAAATGTGGTTATTTTTTAGCGAAATCGGGAGAAAAGTATAGTACGTTACATGGGAGGAGTGCAACTTTTCACCTCGTGTGAATTTCTGCCCTCGCTTCGCTCGGGCATCAAACTTCAAACTCGGTGAAAAATTGCACTTTCCTCCTTTGTAACCCCGAGTAAAAAAAACAAGTGCATCCCGGATCCATGCGGGATCCGCGAGATGTACGTGAAAAAGTCCCGCCAATGAGACAATCCTTGACTTTTCGCGTACTTCGAGTTTCACGCGAAAAGTACGTGAAAAGTTCGTGAGAAGTCCATATTTGAAATGTTTGCGTATAAAGTTCAGGTCGAGAAGTACAGGATATGTACGTGACAAGTCCATATTTGACATTTTTGCGTATTAAGTCCATGACGAAAAGTCAGGATATGTACGTGAAAAGACCATATTTGACATTTTTCCGTAGAAAGTCCGTATCGAAAAGTACAGGAGATGTACGTGAAAAGTCCATATTTCACATTTTTCCGTACAAGGTCCGTGCCGAAAAGTACAGGAGATGTACGTGAAAAGTCCATATTTGACATTTTTGCGTACAAGGTCCGTGCCGAAAAGTAGAGGATATGTACGTGAAAAGACCATATTTGACATTTTTCCGTAGAAAGTCCGTATCGAAAAGTACAGGAGATGTACGTGAAAAGTCCATATTTGACATTTTAGCGTACAAGGTCCGTGCCGAAAAGTACAGGATATGTGCGTGAAAAGACAATATTTGACATTTTTGCGTATTAAGTCCATGACGAAAAGTACAGGATATGTACGTGAAAAGACCATATTTGACATTTTTCCGTAGAAAGTCCGTGACGAAAAGTACAGGAGATGTACGTGAAAAGTCCATATGTGTCTTTTTCCCGTACAAAGTCCGTGCCGAAAAGTACAGGAAATGTACGTGAAAAGTCCGTATTGAAAATTTTCGCGTATAAAGTCCGTGACGAAAAGTACAGGATATGTACGTGAAAAGTCCATATTTGACATTTTTCCGTACAAAGTCCGTACCGAAAAGTACAGGAGATGTACGTGAAAAGTCCATATTTTCCTTTTTTCCGTTCAAAGTCCGTGACGAAAAGTACAGGATACGTACGTGAAATGTCCATATTTGACATTTTTGCGTACAAAGTCCGTGCCGACAAGTACAGGAGATGTACGTGAAAAGTCAACATTTTATATTGTACTTTTCGTCGCGCACTTTATACGCAAAAATGTCAAATATGGACTTTTCACGTACATATCCTGTAGGGGAGAGTGGGCAACAGTGGGCCACTGTTTTCTTAAATTCGTCTGTCGTTTTATTAAATTCACAGTATGACCGGAAAGGTGTTCAGTCGGTTTTATTCAACCTTTGGTCATACTCTGAGGTTGCGAAAACACGCTTAAAACTATTAAATATGTATGAAAACTTAGTTTGAAAGTACATCGGAAAATTGCTCATTGTGCCCCACAGGTAGGGTACAATGAGCCATGCAGAAGGGAACAGTGAGCCATTACCTGAAAACCATGGGGCAGATTGAGCCAACAGGGAAAATACTCAATGTTTTATTCTCATGTTCTTAAAAATAAACAATAAAACCTATCGCACTTGCACTTGCAGGGTTAAAATCATTTATGCCAAATCTACAGAATTGGCTCAATGTTCCCCACATCCCGATGGCTCATTGTACCCCACTAGCACTTGATCACATTTTTTATAAAAAAA
The DNA here is from genome assembly GCA_963932165.1 of Pimpla rufipes. NCBI lineage: Eukaryota > Metazoa > Arthropoda > Insecta > Hymenoptera > Ichneumonidae > Pimpla > Pimpla rufipes. The sequence goes on along the minus strand of OZ010631.1, from coordinate 10,972,353 downwards.
TAATGTTTCCCTAACTGAAAATCAAATAAAACGGACATATATCGATACATAAGAATGTAACGAATCATCTAAGTCGAGCAACATCAGCGATTAAGGAATGTGCGGTTAGATATAAAACTTTTCCGCGAAGCGAAATATTTGATTTCATGGGGCCGAAATAAACTATAATTTTTTACGTTTTAAGGGATAAAGTAACTTAACGCTAACTAGGAGGGGTGACTTCCAATCAAACTTACGATTTCACAGAAAAAAACCGAAATATGGACTTTTCACGTACATATCCTGTACTTTTCGGCACGGATTTTATACGCGAAAATTTCAAATATGGACTTTTCACGTACATATCCGGTACTTCTCGACCCGAACTTTATCCGCAAAAATTTCAAATATGGACTTCTCACGAACTTTTCACGTACTTTTCGCGTGAATCTCGAAGTACGCGAAAAGTCAAGGATTGTCTCATTGGCGGGACTTTTTCACGTACATCTCCCGGATCCCGCATGGATCCGGGATGCACTTGTTTTTTTTACTCGGGACGTAATGTACTATTTCGCACTTTTTTCAATATTTCGTCAGCACTAAAATCGAGGTTACTTTTTTGGATCGGTCGAACCTGGATTTTCTTCTTTCGTTCGAGAGAATAACTTTTTTGAAATGAAAATGATCCGTCAGATTCTCTGAATACGAATTAACTTTTTCATAATGTTAGGTAATTTTTGAAAGTTGCATTTGTTTGTAATACTTAAGCTGAATTAAATTCTTTGCGAATCTGTATTTACGAATCTACTTTATCAATCGTTCGGACACTTCTTGGGCGTAATGGGTGGATTTATGACAGACATATATGCAACATTAGTGACCGCTCATACACATTTTTAAAATTAAAAAAAAGTCTGGGTAGTTCCAGTATCCGTATAGTCCGAATAGTTCGAGTATCCGGACAATCTGGATAGTCCGAATAGTTCGGGTAATCCGGATAGTCCGGGTATGTGGGTATTCGGGTAGCTTGGTTATCCGGATAGGCTCACTTTGACCTAATGTTCGGATTTGAAGTGTCGGATCCATCAAGTCCGGATAGTTCAGGTTATTCGAGCATTCGATAGAATGCAAAAACTAGTAAAAATAGTAATTACTACCAGGTATTTAGAATGGACTGAAGAAACTTGTAAATAAAATCGATTGTGAAATGTTACTGAAAACTTCTAAGGTTTAAACAATCAACAAATATGCTTTACCTGATGTATTTTTGAGCAGTGTAATCTATGACAACATAGAACAGCATTCTGAGTTGAAGCTAAAGATATAGAGATGTTGCTAAAAATATTGTCATTCAAATGTACAGGCAAGTCGTGTCTGTATATGTCTATAGATGGCATTTCACACTGATTTGACCTGGGGCCCTTAAACACTTCAGATTGGACCTGCAATCTTTTATTTGTTTGACAGAACTCTTAAAAGCTTTATTTTATTTGTTATTTTTGAGTTATCTACGGTCTTTTAAAATAAAGGTATCGTTGGTCGTATACAAAATCTGGAAAAACTCTAAAAACCTATAGGGAAAAATAAAAAATATTGAGCTCCGGGTCGAAGTGGGCCGGCATCTACACTCATTTTTTAGAAAAAAGGTCGTAAAAAATGGAAGAAGACACCAACTAGATTCGGCTGGGATCACAAAAATCTTTATATTTGACAAAAGAATGTTCAGAACTTTTTCATCTGTTAAAAACACGGCTATCGATATTTCTGTTTTCAGAAATCGTAGGTAATTGAGAGACTTAAAAATTATTTAGGAAACGCAGTGCTTTTAAAAGTTATTTCAGTCATATAAAAATTCGCGGGCCTGATTCGATGGGTCAAGCAGACCTGGGTTGAATCAGTGTGGATTGCTACGTAGGCATATTGGCCGAGCATCCATTGCATCTAATAACTAATAATTAATATGATTCTCACGCAAGATGACTTATTCGTTAATACGTACAATCGAGTCCTCCGATATATATGAAACGAGATTAAACATTGTAAGTTTGGCCTACATTGGACAGAACTTAGCCATTGCAATGGTGCCGCTCCTCAATTATATCTAAAAAACTAACTACCGTGTGAAACAATAGCCGATGAAAAATAGCTAATAACAAAGCTCAAGAAAAAACGTCATCGGTAACGAAAATAGAGATCAATATCATCGGTGCATTCATAATCTCCAAACTACATAAATTTCAATGAGATATTTATCGTACTGTTGTTGATGATTGCGACCGTTGTTGAACAATATGTTGGGTAGGGTGTGTAAAAAAAAAACATAATTTTTTTTTTTTTTTTGCGGCAAAAGTATGTATTTCGACCTTAATATACACCTCCTATGCGGAAAACGCGCCAACATTTTTTTTTATATTTTTTTTTATTTGAAATTTCATATAAAAAAAGACCTCGTTTGAGGCACCTCTAAATATTATTTGCCAACGAATTCCTTTTACACAGTCGTTTGTTAGGTCAACCACTCGAGTTGAAGCCATGAAAACTAAAGAAAAGTTCGATATTTAAAAATAATAAGGAGAAAAGGAAGAAAAAAAAATGATTATTTTTCTTCTAAGTAAGGAGAGGTGATTAAAATTATTATATGCTATAACATATACTCTAACTGCAACTGGAATATACGAAATATGAAAATGTATTGTAACGGAACGGCTTACCCCCGACGAACTTCTGCGAAAAGTCGTCACTTTTCGGGGAATTTCGTCGCGGAGCCGAGTATTCGAGCTCTCCCCACTCCTCGCTTCGCGCGACGTCTCGATCATCGGAGACAGCGGGCGTTTCGTCACTCACTATCCAAAAATCCTACCGCACAGACATGCCACAATCCTTAGTCTAGCTACGCTCGTAGCGTGGTACTCGGCATTGCGCCCGCCTACCACGCTATCTCTGAGCATAGCCCAGGCTCACCCGTTCAATGTAAATACAGGGCTCGATATCGCATCGACACCTGTATTTTAATTGTCCTCCGTTCATTGTGATTAATTCACGTTTTTGTCCTTCCGTGAGCACGCCCAGCTCAATTAATCACAACCGTAAAAATGTCTTTTGTGATCTGTCCACCTTTTCCCTTCTTTTATCCTTTCTGTTCGGTGATGATTATATCAATCGAATTCGAATATCGGAGGGAATTAATTTTCTCATCACGAAGATCGGGCCGACTGATTTCTGAGGACGCTACCAAAACACTATAAAATTATCCTCAGGTCCAGAACTTGATCCCTGTCGCTTCCCGATAGCGGAGATAAATAGAAATTAGGATTTCGAGTATCCTAATTCGCGATTTCAATAAAATTAAATTTTATTGAAATCGCGAAACGTTACAGTATACGTTTATGAAGTTAACTTTTTGAAAAACTTTTTGTTTTTGGCATTTTCTGTGAATTTTTTACTGTACTGTACTCTTTGCGCTTGCGGTCGAGGTGTGCTTTCGTAGAGGTCACCTTGTCGTACAAATATGTGAGCTCCCACTGCCAGCTGCCGTTAGTTAGAATTTGACCGAGCAACTGGAGTAACGCTGCCCGTGAGCAGCGTCAAAGCTTTTTCATTCCCGACAAACAAAAGTGAACAGTGAGAAACAGAAAATCAAGTGCGAACGGGATGGCGACGAATATAACAGAAGTTCAGTCGATCTACTTGATTGGCCCAGTGAAAGCTGAAATTGACGCATTTGATCTGCCTACAAATCGTGACGTATTATAAACAGTGTTTATAAAAAACCAGCTTTAATACGTCACGATTATAAAAAAACAGATTTAATACGTCACGATTATAAACAGTGTTTATAAAAAAACAGCTTTAATACGTCACGATTTGTAGGCGGATCAAATGCGTCAATTTCAGCTTTCACTGGGCCAAGCAAGTAGATCGACTGAACTTCTGTTATATTCGTCGCCATCCCGTTCACACTTGATTTTCTGTTTCTCACTGTTCACTTTTGTTTGTCGGGAATGAAAAAGCTTTGACGCTGCTCACGGGCAGCGTCACTCCAGTTGCTCGGTCAAATTCTAACTAACGGCAGCTGGCAGTGGGAGCTCACATATTTGTACGACAAGGTGACCTCTACGAAAACACACCTCGACCGCAAGCGCAAAGAGTACAGTACAGTAAAAAATTCACAGAAAATGCCAAAAACAAAAAGTTTTTCAAAAAGTTAACTTCAAAAACGTATACATTTTCATATTTCGTATATTCCAGTTGCAGTTAGAGTATATGTTATAGCATATAATGATTTTAATCACCTCTCCTTACTTAGAAGAAAAATAATCATTTTTTTTCTTCCTTTTCTCCTTATTATTTTTAAATATCGAACTTTTCTTTAGTCTTCATGGCTTCAACTCGAGTGGTTGACCTAACAAACGACTGTGTAAAAGGAATTCGTTGGCAAATAATATTTAGAGGTGCCTCAAACGAGGTCTTTTTTCATATGAAATTTCAAATAAAAAAAATATAAAAAAAATGTTGGCGCGTTTTCCGCATAGGAGGTGTATATTAAGGTCGAAATACATACTTTTGCCGCAAAAAAAAAAAAAAAAATTGTTTTTTTTTTTAGACACCCTAATGTTGGGAGGTAGCGGCAATGGCGATGAAACACATTGCCGCTACCTCCCAACATATTATTTGTCATACCGGTCTTATTCCAGTCGACTATCTGCGATGACAAAATAGTAGTCGCTTTCTCGTTATTGCCTGTAATCGATACGATTAAAGGCAGTTTTGTTGCTCCTCGCTCATTTCGCATATATTCGACAAAAATAAGATCGATTTGCAAAGACTTCTCGATGGTATAAAAATATAACAAAATTCATGCATATTCAAGGTACTGAAAAGATTAATTTTGCATATTAAACATTAAAAAATGTTATTAACAAATTCATGAATAAAAATAATTGTTTAACAAATCTCCCAGTGAGCCAACATTTTTTAAATGAAAATGATTCGTTCGTTTTTCTGAATACGAGTGCATTTTTTCAGATTTTTAAATTGACTTTGAATTTTGTGTTTTTTATATGGAAAATATGTGTGCAAGAACACAAATTTCAAAATCTTAAAAAATTCATACGTGTTAAAAAAAACGAACAAACCATTTTCATAAAAAAAATTTTGGTCACCGGGAGATTTATTACACCATTATTTTTTTATCAATTCGATAATAACATTTTAGAATTATTATCATACAAAATTAATCTTTTCAGTCCCATTAATGTGCACGAATTTTTTCATATTTCTATACCATCGAGAATTGTATGCAATTCACTCTCACTTTTCTTGAGTTTATGCGAAATGCTGTAAGCGACATAACTACCTTAACGTAGCTCTACTGAGTACGTCAAAAGTAAGTTTCGGAGAAAGTTTCGATCACTTCTCAATGGGATAGGAATCTGAAAAAATCAGGCGTATTCTATTCTAAATTATCAAATTGACGAAAACAAATTATCTGTCAACCGAACTTTTTTTCATATGAAAATAATTTGTGCATTCTTTGAATACCTATAAATTCGTTCAGAGCTTTTTCTAATTTTTTAAGACTGCTTTTTAAAAGTTTGGACTGTATTTGCAAATCTACTTGATTCATAGTTCGGACACTTTGTTGATGTAATGGGTGGTTTTAAGTAGTCACTTATCCAAAAATCGTGACTTTACGCACATTTATAAATAAATACATACATTTACCAAAATTGTGTATGTTTAAACATAATTTTTTCAAATTAGACGAAATTCTGCAAAAATTCGTATATTTTCAAAAAAATTGATAAATCATTTTCGCTAAAAAAAAAAAAAATTTGACGAGTGATTCGTTGAACAATTTTTTTTTTTCATCATTGTGCCAATAATATTTTTTAATTATTGCTATACTACATCAATCTTTTCAACACCTTTAATATGCCCAATTTTTTCAGATTTTTATGATATCGAAAAGTGTTCGAAATGTTCACTGAAATGCACGTTTTACCGGACTGTATGCCGCTGGAAGTACCTGAACATGTCACGATGTAGGCATTTTCAATTCAAAGAAAGAAAACTGTATTATTGTCCGTTCTAAGCCGTAGTTCGAAATGCCGCCGATAAGATTACGAAATACTGCACGCGTTGCCCTGATGATTACGCGGTTTTCCGCTCTTTGACATCGCAAAACCGGGGCAACACTGATCTTGTCGAACCAGCAGTTGTGAATTGTTTATGGAATCGTTGCTGTCGACGGCCCGGGAAAATTCGTCGCTCCTGACTGCCGCGAGACCCGATCGTGTCGAGGAATCGATTTCCATCGAATTCGTCATTGCTGCACCATCCCGAGAGCCTTCCGAGGACGAGCACGTAGCCGTGGTGGTCGGCGTCGCGGTCGTTAATGTGCTGGCTATCATGTTACTCTTGTTTGGTTCAGGTTTTACGTGCACACCCGCCGATTCCCGATCTCGCGAGGACGTGCTGTCTCGATGGAGTCTGAAATGCTCTTCGGTGTCGCTCAGCAACGAACCAAAGACATTCGAAGGATTTGGGATCGACGCCGACATCGCCCCAACGGAATTCGATCGCATTTCTGTGTAACAAAATGACAATACATTTTCGATTAATATCAAGTTATGCGATCTCCGGGCTTAAGGTTGTGCGAGTGGTACAGTCCCGCCAAACGTAAGTTTCAGAGAGTATTTTCAACATTTCTCGATGGGAAAAAAATTTGAAAAATTGTCCATATTTAACAAAAATCTTAATCATTTTCCTAATTATTCTGCAAAATCAATTTTTTCATGTCCTGGAATATGCTTAATTTTTATCAGATTGTTATCGCGTCGAGAAGAGCTCGACATTTGCTATCAAAATCACGTTTTACGGAACTATACCGCTAAACTACCTTAAGGGATTATAATTTTATCTTGATTTATGTCAACAACAACAGGAAAAGCAAATTTCACATCTGTTGGACCTCTGGAATCAGCATTTTTTGTCGGCGAATTGGCGACTGATCGCCGCGCAACATCCTGAAAGGTGATAGGCGAATAAATCCTTCGTTCCTCGTGAAGAAATCCGCAGGAACCTTGAGGCGTTGGTGAAGATAATCTGGACCCGGGACGTTTTGCTGCTGGTGTCGATGCGTCGTTATGAAAAGTATGCCTGTCGGTCTTTGCCGATAATACGATAGACGTCGCGCCGGTACTCGTGCAAGAAAGTCTTTTCTCCGCGGCTCTGCTCATCCATTGTGGCTCGGTAATCGTTATGCCGCGAGTTACAAAAGACTTGGTGTGTCTCTTTTCCAGCCAATATGTCTTCATCGAACCTACAGAAACAAATTCTTACTCGCCGATGGTTGACTAAACCTTTTCTATAGCGGATATTACAAGATTTTTATGTGAAAACCTATTTAACGGGACTTTTTAGTGCAAAGTGTTCCCAAAATAAATTGTGGATTTTCTAAAACTTGAATTAATCAATGTCTACGGGAGATTTCTCGGAGGATTTTCAATAAAGTAGGGCCTTGTATACCAGGGTGGTCCTTGAATGTAAAATTGTCGATTTTTTTAAATTTCACTAGAGATTATTGAGAAATAAAATAAAAATAAAATATGCAAATGGAATCCGAGATTGGTGCATTTTTAGAAATCGCCATCCGCTGTTAAAAATTGTAAGTTTTAAAGTTAATACATTCGAGATGAAAAAGAAAAATTTAAATAGTTGCAAAATACGACATGGCGCTTGGCTTCCTCATTAATGTCCCTTTTTCACAAAACTTCCTCCGCGAGGACGCTAAAGTAAATAAATAAGCTTCGTCATATAAACCCGGCTACTGTACCTTTTCCTTTCACTTGAATCTCGCCCCGTTCCTTCACCTTGAACGACGGCGACAGTAATTCCTTTGTAGACTGAGATATGTGTATTTGCATGGCTTCACTTGTAGCTTCCATGCGAGAAGCAGTATTAACGGAATCGCCAAAAAGGCAGTAACGCGGCATTTTCAGCCCGACTATCCCCGCCACAACGGCTCCGCTATGAACTCCGACTCTTATTTGAAGATGATCGCCTGCACATTGGAATCGGCTGGATTTTGGATCAAATTTATATAATGGAATCGTCAAATCAATCCCTCACGAACCTTCCAACCGTGACTTTTACGGTTGAATTTTAGTCGTTTTTTCCACAACCGTCCTCAAACCAACCGGTCGATTGGTGCACTAAACCAATCACTATACGAACCTTCTAAAGGTGGACTTTGGGTTGGTTTTTGAAGACCAACGATAAACTAGATATTCTTCAGACAGAATAGAAAATTGGTCATAGTCGGATAATATAAAGCAACCCTCATTCTATCTTTCGAGCAAGAACAGCGATGGTTGATTTGTGGTTCATTTTTCGGAACCAACCATACTTCAACTGTCGCAAACAACGAACCAACCAGCGGTTGATTTATGGTCGGTTTGGTAGATCAACCTAAACTCAACCATTGCCATTCACGGAGTCGGAATGAACATTAGTCTATAATATCCAACGGTGAACCAACTTTTTATTTAATCTGAACAATGGTTAGTATTCGGGTTGGCTTCCAAAAACCAACCCAAAGTCAACCTTCAGAATGTTGGAGTCATCGTTGGTTTGATGCACGAATTGACCGGGTGGTTTTTAGGTTGGTTTCAGTTTGGGCGAAAGGCGAAGAATGTGAATAACCAACGATTGATACCTGTTGAGCGATCCTTGAGGTCGGTTATCGCTTCCACCATGTCCAGTGCCATATCGCAAACTCTATCGGCGTGGTCGTTTTCCTTCGCTGGTGCGCCGGAAACAACCATGTAAGCGTCACCTATAGTCTCGACCTTTGTCAAGATACAGAAACAAAAAATTAGAATGAGTATTATCAAAAAGAATGACATCAATGTGGTTTCAACGACTCGATGTGACTACCGTGGTATGTACTTTGTAAACATGATTCCTCTCGGTCAGCGTGTCGAACAACGAGTACATTGCGTTCAGCATCGAAACTACTTCCATTGGTGTTATCCTGCTGCAGATTTCCGTGAACGTTACCACATCGGAAAAGAGTATGGAAACGCTGTCAAACATCTGCCAAAGATTAACAATAGTTACGATAGACGAAAAATAGGCAAGCGCACTCGTCTAAACCTTCCCCTGACATTGTCCCTGCGTTGAAAATTAAAACAATCCGAAAGAGTGTCTTGCACTGAGTTTGAAATTAAGTTTGGAATAGAGTGTAATAACGTTTTGCTGAGTTTTGCGTAAGATCCTATCCCATAGACTATTAAGGATATGGGAGGTCTCGCCAAACGTGGGTTTTGGAGAAGAGATCGAATACTTCTCGATGGGATAAAAATCTGAAAAAATGAACCAAAGATGTTGATGGTGCTAAAAATATTGATTTTGTATGATAATAATTGAAAAAGGTTATTTACAAATTCATTAATAACAATTGTGTCACAAATTAACTGTCAAAGTAACTTTTTTTATTTGAGAATAATTTGTTCTCTTCACTGAATACATACGAAGTTTTTCAAAACTTGTTGACATTTTTTTAAATCACGCCTTTTCATTTATTTCGTTTTTGAGAAATGTGTGGAAAATTATGAGTAATTGGATATGAATTTTTCATAAACTACCTATTACAGCTACAAAGTATTCGAGCAATTGATCAAATAGGTTTGCAAATACAGCTCTATTTAAAAAACGCTATGTTAAAAAATTAGATAAAATTCTGGAAAAATGTGTGTGTATTCCGATAACATAACAAATCATTTTTATTTGAAAAAGAAAGAAATAGGTTGTCGGATGATTTATTGCACAATTTTTTTCTTCGCTTATTTGTCAATAACATTTTCGAATTATTATTATGCAGAATCAATTTTTAGCACCTTCACTGCGTATGAGTTTTTTTTTTTAGATATGTATCCCATCGAGAAGTATTCGAAATTTTCTCTGAAACTTACGTTTGGCAGGACTGTACCGTTCCCACAACCTTAAGTAAATCCAAGACTCTTTCGTAGATCCTTTAATACGTGCCGTCAATATTTCTTCATGATAGATGGTAAGTCGGTGGCAAATTCTGAGTAACTATCTTGGAAAGAGTCTTCAAATGACTGTTGAGTTTTTCTTCAGAGAAGTGTCTTACAGTCTAGACGCTACAAGGGGTTCGGTGTGCCATACGAGGTCTTCGAAACAACTTTGTCTCATACGATAGATTCTGACCTCCTGAACATGAAAATATAAGGTATTTCGCTGGAATCTTAGTTGTTCAATTGTTCATCGCGACTTTGTATTAACAATATAAATTGTTGTTTTCTTCACTTCGAATATTTTGTTGCATACACGGGGAAAAAAAGATCATTGATTCAATAAAACCGTGGATTGCGGGCTGCCAAAAACAATGTTTTTAAATTAACTCCAGTTATCGTTCTCACAATCCGATTTAACATTGCAACAATAAAATATTATTTTGCCTATTTTGGAGTTATCGTTTCAATATCATACGAAATTGTAGGAAGTGGAAGTGACATTGATTTGACTGCAAACTTTTTTGGCAGCCCGCAATCCGCGGTTTTATTGAATCAAAGATATTTTATCCCGTGTAGTCATGTCAATTGCGAGCCGAAAAGATCGCATATAATTTTACTCTGCAACCCATACATCCGGAGCAGCACATTTTTAAATGTTGCACTTAACGAAAATTTCTCTACTTTTCTAATTAGTAGTACCGAAAATATACAGGGTGTCCCATTTTAATCTTACACCCGATTTGTCTCGAAAAATAGGGCTCCGATCGAAAAATGAGTCCTATTAAAGTAAGGTTTGAAGGGGGACGGCTGAAAAAATTAGTTGTTCAATCGAAATTTCAAAATGGCGGCGTTAAGGGGGCTGATGTTTTTTTTTCAATGGATATATGATTTTTTTTTCGGACCAAAAAAATGGTTAGATCGAAACTAACAACTTTGGTAGAGATATTTTTTTTTATAGAGGCCATATTTTTATGATTTTTTTTAGTTTTTTAGCGTCACCCAGGATGTACCACGAGGAGGTAAAGCCTTTAACATCCCATTGGTTGTGTGTATTTTATGACTCCAAACCCTCCTTGTAAGTGTACTTTAAACTCTTGAAAAATTGTTCAAAGATTTCACCATTCATCGTATTAAAGACTTTACATCCTATGACTAAACAATTCGTTGAAGGCAAAAAAAATAAAAATAAAAATAAAAATATGACCTCTATCGAAAAAAATGTTCCTACAAAAGTTGTTAGTTTCGATCTAACCATTTTTTTGGTCCGAAAAATAACCATATTTCCATTGAAAAAAATACATGTCAGCCCCTTAACGCCGCTTTTTTAAATTTCGATTGAACAACTAATTTTTTTCGGACGTCCCCCTTCAAACTCTACAACTTTCATAGGACTCATTTTTCGATCGGAGCCCTATTTTTCGAGACAAATCGGGTATAAGATTAAAATGGGACACCCTGTAGATTGTAGACAATAATCTAAAAGATCTTTATTTCGGCAGATGGACGAAGGAATATGAAAAATATGTGAACACGCAGAAACAAAATTGATTATTTATAAAGAATTGCACAACGATATAAAAGATCTGATATGAATTCTCCAATTGACGCATTGAGTTTACAAATAGTAAAAGTCTCAACGAGGGTCTGGTGCAGATCCACTGAGTGTCTCAGGAACAACAACGAACACAATCATAAAGCTTAGAGAAGAATTTCCGCGATACCTGGGATATATTATGTTCGTATGGAACAGAGTTGTAAATCCTTAACTCTTTAGGAAAGAAAGTTGACAGTATTGTAATTATTAATTGGTTCTGTAATTATTAATTAACAATAGTAACATTAATTAATAATAGATTTTCAATAAAATCTCATGGTTTCCCTGAAAAATGGAAAAATACCGTTAATGCATTTCGAAAATAAAGAAGCAACGTGCTCTTCCATTTTTTCATAATTGCTCACCATTGATTGTTGAAAATAAAGTATCCATGCAGCTATTCAAAAGTGCTCATACCATTTTATAATCGCCGCGAGTTATTATTGTTAAATAACCCCTACAAAACCAACCATACTGTAACATTTCTTTCTTTAAGTATTTCTCTGGTGTATACCAGATTTGTAAATCTAGTAAATGGAGTCGGTTCCTCAGCTAAATATCGACTTAAACAACAATCAAGACTCTCTTCCAAACTTTTTTTCAGCGTGGAAGCACCCATTGTTCTCACCTCGCAAGTGTCTATAGGGCTTTCGCCGTTTCTCAAACGATCAGCCACTTGTTTTGGTATCATCTGATACAGTAATTCGTCGGTTCTCTTCATCTCTTCGTCCAACTTTCGCATAGATTCCTCGAGCTTCTTGCTCTTGAGTTGCTCTTGGTCGAGGGCTAATTTTAGTTCAACAGACTGTTGAGTTCCAGCCAACATCAGATCCCTAAAATTGATCGATTGACTGTTAAACAGAAGACAACAAATGCCGACACCTCCGAGAAGCAAGTGTAATGTCTATGAACCTGCTGAAATCGTGCATTGACAAGTCGTTTATGTACAGTCCCGTGGCAATGAGTGCATTCAAGTCGGGCATTACCGGTGTCCCGAGATACATCAGCATTCTCCAGTTGTCCATGTAAATCATTTGACCTATTGAAACGAGTTGGTGGAATGAATAGTGGTAGTTTTAGTAAATACGCATGATGTATTATTTATATGTCCGTATTAAGGTAGTTCCAGTGGTACATTCCCGTAACATGTGAGTTCCAGAGTAAATTTCGAACACTTCTCGATGGGATAAGAATCTGAAATTACAAAAATAAAATACCTGCCTGAAAAAAAGCTTAATTAATAAACAATTTTGGTAAATAAAAATTGTGAAACAATGAAATAATTATTCGCATCATAGTCGGGAAATTTTTTTCGCCATTAGTTGTGAAAAGCTGCAGGCTTTTCACAAAATCCAACGTAAATGTACGAAAATGTTTCAGAACATTTATAACATGTTGAACTACGTTCAGTAACATTTTCGAACAAAAAAGTAGGCGGTAAGGGCAGAAAAGAAACGATTTTTTTTCATTTTTGGGCTGTAGATTTTTTTTCAAACCGGATTACAATTCTACGTTTCCAACTGAAAAGAGCGCTATTTTCTGATGAAAGAGGGCTGGTCGGAATTTGTTTGTACTCTATTGGCACCCAAGTTGTACCCAGTTAAATGTACGTGGACAATGTTTTCTTCGAAATTCTTTAATAATGGCTTAAAAAACAACAATTATCTGGAGTCTATAACTATGTGATTGTCCTCTCTTAGAAAGGACATGACACATCGAAGTCGAAATCTGAAGCCGCCTTTCGAGCGTTCCGATTGGTCACGGCAGTTCGATATTCGATATGAAATCGATCGGACTGCCATGGCCACTGCAGACACGCGCGCATGTTCAAGGAGGCATCGTCGGTACAGTCACGTCAATTGCGCACTAAGATTTTAAACATTATGTAAATATACTTTCGGAAGGAAACAAGTGTCCAAAAAGGTGGATATGAATTAAAGAAATCCTGTTTAGTATAGAAAAAAATATATGCAATAAAAATTTACAGAAAAATAACTCAGTTTATGCTAATAACCAATGGGACATATTATAAGCAGTTTTTTGGAAGTCAAATTGGTAATTTCAGGTCGATCTTGTCGGGCGACAGCTCGTTTTGTTCGTTGAAGAACGTTTTACGAATTCACCGAGTTATTTTCTTCAGTTTATTTGTCGATTAGGAATAAAATGAGATAAACTCGTCGTTTAATTTTCTTCTCTTATAAACAAATGGCTGTAATTTGTGACCTATGAATATAATCGCAAATGTTCAACGGTAAATTTGTGCATTGTCCGTCGATAAACAAAATGAACCGTCGCTCGACAAGATCGAACTAAAATTACGAATTTGACTTCCAAAAAACTGCGTATAATATGTCCCATTAGTTATTAGCATAAACTGAGCTATTTTTCTGTGAATTTTTATTGCACATATTTTTTTCTACACTATACAGGATCTCTTTAATTCATATCCACCTTTTTGGACACTTGTTTCCTTTCGAAAGTATATTCAAATAATGTTTCAAATCTTAATGCGCAATTGACGGACTGTACCGACGATGCCACCTTAATGGCTGTATTGGCCACAAGAAAAGATAAATGAAAAGCAAAGAGTGCGAGCGAAGGGAGCACGTTGCTGCTAGTTTTCTTATATGGTATAAGGAAGTTATATTCATGACCGTCGAAGAAATTCCCGATCGTCGGTCAAACCCTGTCCCGCTACCGGTGCAATACCCCATATATACGATTTTTTCAAAATGTTGTCTAATTTTTTAAAATTATGTTAAATATATTTTTTAACAGTGTGTGTAAAATCACGTTTTTGGATATGCGTTAGTCATAAAACTACCGATTACTCCCACAAACTGTCGAGGCAATTGATAAAGCATTTGAAAAAATGGATAAATAATTTTCATTTGAAAAACAAATTACGTTGACATATGCTTTGTTAAATTTTTTTTCATGAATTTGTTAATAACATTTTGCAATTATTATTATGCAAAATCAAACTTTTTGGCACCTTGAACATGCTTCACTTTTGCAGATTTTTGCCGCATCGAGAAGTGATCGAAATATTCTCTGATACTTACGTTTGGCGGAACTGCTCCGCTAGAGTTACCTTAAAACAATGTACCGATTTGAACTGACAAAAATATGGTTTTGATTATACAACTTGAGACATATCTTCGGCAAAATATCTCACAACAATATAATTCAGGGATTTTTAATGAAAAAATGGTATAGTGCAACACGCGTAATGTAATATACCTATTGTAATATACCATTGTGCATAATATATTTTGTGGAATGTTAAAACAGTAATAAATATATATGTAGCAAAGGATGTAAAATAAATCAAATATGTACATAAAATATTAATAATAAATAAATTATTGTAACCTTGTATTTTCCTATGATTTATCGGTTCCTACCGTTGAGACACTGTGTCAAAATATTTGTGGAGCATTACCCAGAATGCGTATCTCGCTGTATTATTGGCGAGAATATCAAGGGGGGGGGGGACCTTTAGGCGATGAAGAAAATTGCTGTTTTTCATGATTTTTTTTTATAAAAGAAAGATTTCTTCAACGTTTTTAAGACTTAGGCATTTTTAAGAAGTTTTTAGACTAAGGTGTTTTATTACTACTTTTGGCTATTAAATGGCATTACTTTTTATTCATCTTTAGTACGGAGTACGGTGCGCAAATATTAAAAACGTAGTTTTGATTGGCGAACACTGTAGCTAAAAAAATAATTTTACTAAAACAAAAACTCTCGACTGTAAAAAACGCACAGGAGCGCCTATTAGGGGGGGGGGGGGCTTTGCGCTCTGCGATAGCACGTTCAAATCGTACAGAGCCCATAGCGCGACGTACAATCCACGCGAAGCTCAAACCCGTATAGTGATTCACAATGGGCCCAACCCGGGGTGAGGGCTAGGGTCTGGTCCATTAATGGCGCAGCAATGGCAACCAGTACTGATGCAGTACTGGCACGACTGCTGGATGATAACTGATACTGGTCCAGTACGTGTAGCTGTATATTGGGTCAGCGCTGAGGGCCAATGCTAGGTCAGGAATGGTATGACACACGGCCAGTTGAATAACATGGCCCGGTAAATAACAGCCGTAAATGGTCAGTTTATTCAATTTGGCAATTATTATAATTTAAAAAGCATAACGGGGTGTCCTCTAATCGTTTTACTCAAGTTAATATATTATTAGTAAAAAAAATCGTTTACAGGTACAATTTCTTCAATCGCTCTCAGAAAAGTGACGATAGCGGGATTCGAACCTAAAGACCTAAACAACCTACCAACTACCTAACGAGCACGCTACCACTGGACCAAACCGACTACGTGAAGTGTTCATACTTTAAGTCCATAACAGCTGCTTCTAGGATAACAGCCACAGGGTTATCAGATGGATTTGAATTAAATTTGATACTCGGAAGTTTTTCATGCCGATGATTATAAAACTCAACTCTGAATTAATAAATACAAAATGGCAAATTTAATATAGCAACCAAAATGCGAAATGTGACTTCATTTTTATAAAATGTACTCTGGGTTTTTAAGACAACTTATTGCCAATCTCAATTCCACATATTTGTATATTGACCGTTCCTGACATGCTGATGGTGCGAGATACTGAGGTTATGTTAATAATTGGCATCAGGGCGATGGCCCAGTATTAGTATACTGGCAGCCTTTACTCAGCCAGTGAACACTTGCCAATGCTGGGATTCAGCGCTGGTTCGGAGTTGGGCCACTAACAGCAGCTAACGCTATGTAGCCATTACTCGGCCAAGCATTGGCCGTATTGTTACTGCTGGCATTCTCTGTACGGATAAGTGCGACGTTCAAATCATACGAAGACGAAAATGCGACGTCGAAGTGAGTGCCTTAAAGGTGGCCTAAGGGAAAAATATCCCGAGAGGACTAGGGTTATTGCGTAATTTTCAAAGTAATTCAAACGCTCAGCCATGTGCGCTGTGGAGTGAGTCACAGAATATACATCAATGGCGGCCATCTTACAATATTTCAGTATATTCAAATAGGCTATTTGCAAAATACATTGGGCGCTAATCATAGAGTCGGCATACAAAAGTTGGTTAAGTGATTTTTCACGCATTTTCGAGAACATTGGCGGCAACGAAATCGCTTGAATCAGTTGATCGCCGTGAAACGCATTACTCCCATTTTTTTCCCCCAACGGGATAGTCAGGAGTTACAAAACTAATCGACGGATTCCGATGAAATTTTGTATAAATCTTTCTAAAATTATTGTCAAGAACATGAAACTAATTACTTTTAAAATTTGAAAAGGATATATTTTTTATTGTTGGAATACGAATAAGAGCTAATCGACAAAACAATATCGATGTGAAGTAGCATTTGTTATGTCCTTTTATCGTCATTCAATGCAGTTCGATCTATCACATTTAAGAGTCAGTGATACTTCGCTCGGTACTTCGTCGCCCAATGCCTATTTTTGTTTCTCGATTCTCCTGAACAAACTGTTTCGAGAATCGAGGAGCCAGAAGGTTAGTCCAGTTCTACGATACTTCCGCATATTCTCTCAAAATCTGAGCTCTATCTACCGAGAGTTTTGGGAGAACATAGGTTTCAACATTTTTTTGCGGGTTGGAGGGGAGTACCACTGCCTCTTATAATTAATAAAGAAACTACCACGTAACAGCCAAAAGTAATAATTAAACTGTATTAAATAGAAATGCGGGTCGTCGCGTTTCTTGCCGCGCTCGCACAAATTACGAGCGGGATAGATTTATTGAACAGAAATTAACAAAGATAGGTGCTCGCGGTTGACTCGGTGTTCGCTATTTATAACAAAATAAATTGATTTAATTAGGTTTCACACTCATACGTACACACATTCTTCCATTCACACATACGAATTACGCGACTCCGGCGCGAGCGAACCGTTAGGAGCAAGAAGGCTATGTATATAGCTTGAATAACGCGAATAATAAAGACAAAAGAACCTTAAAATAATCACGACTCGAATATACAATGAAAATGATGATGATAATAATAATAATATCGAAAATCGCGGGAGAGCTCGGACAGGCGAGTTTCGTTACGCGGTCCGAGTTTTCTCTCGTCGATCGATAAACGCGAGTTTCGTTACGCGAAAAGAAAAATAATGGTAATCACGCACGGCTCGAGCTTCGTCACGAGTCGTGCGAGAAGATGATGAAAAAGGGCGCGAGGCGCTGTCGTGATATTTTGGCGGACTTATCTTATTGATAGTTTTTATGAAGCCGACGATATCGGACGTTTTCCATCCCGGAAAAGCGAAGACGGGCAGGCCCTTGGCGTCTCGGGCGAATCGCACGTCGCGTCTCGATCGTCGCGGGATTCCGGGTGCCGAGTATCGTCGGGTCTCGTGATGGCCTTGTGATCCTCCGTTTCTGTCTATATCGCCACGCTTTCGGGCCCTCGGAGATTTGATTTCGGGGCTCCGACACCTAGTGATGCCGCCGAGACGAGAAATTTCTCGTCTCGTCTCGACGAGACGAGAAATGTCTCGTCTCGAATAAATAAATTTCTCGTCTCGACATCTCGAGACGAGACGAGAAATACGTCTCGACCTCCGAGACTCTCGGGCGAGAAATCGAGAAGTCTCGATTATTTTGGATGTAGGGAAAGAACGTAGACGGACATATTTTCGATTTCCTGAAGTGAAATATTTTATTACGTAAAAACGATCGAAAATCGGTGAAATTATTCACTCAGATTCATGTTCTCGATGTCCAGGTTGGTTTCCATAGTTTTCGATGTCCAGGTTGGTTTCCCCATAGTTTTCGATGTCCAGTTTGATTTCCCCATAGTTTTCGATGTCCAGGTTGATTTCTCCATAGTTTTTGATGTCCAGGTTGATGTTTCCATTGTTTTCGATGTCCACATACATTTCTCCATAGTTTTCGATGTCCAGGTTGATTTCTCCATAGTTTTCGATGTCCCGGTTGATTTTTCCATAGTTTTCGATGTCCAGGTTGGTTTCTCCATAGTTTTCGATGTCCAGGTTGATTTTCCCATACTTTTCGATGTCCAGGTTGACTTCTCCATAGTTTTCGATGTCCAGGTTGATGTTTCCATTGTTTTCGATGTCCAGATTCATTTCTCCATAGTTTTCGATGTCCAGGTTGATTTCTCCATAGTTTTCGATGTCCCGGTTGATTTTTCCATAGTTTTCGATGTTCTTGTTGGTTTCTCCGTGGTTTTCGATGTCCAGGTTGATTTTCCCATACTTTTCGATGTCCAGGTTGACTTCTCCATTGTTTTCGATGTCCAGGTTGACTTCTCCATTGTTTTCGATGTCCAGGTTGATTTTGGCCATCGAAAGAATGGACAAATCAACCTGGACATCGAAAACGATGGAAAAATCAACCTGGACATCAAAAACTATGGAGAAATCAACCTGGACATCGAAAACTATGGACAAATCAACCTGGACATCGAAAAGTATGGAAAAGTCAACCTGGACATCGAAAAGTATGGGAAAATCAACCTGGACATCAAAAACTATGGAGAAACCAACCTGAACATCGAAAACTATGGAGAAATCAACCTGGACATCCAAAACTATGGAGAAATCAACCTGGACATCGAAAACAATGGACATATCAACTTGAACATCGAAAACAATGGAAACATCAACCTGGATATCGAAAACTATGGGGAAATCAATCTGGACATCGAAAACTATGGGGAAATCAAACAGGACATCGAAAACTATGGAGAAATCAACCTGGATATCTAAAACTATGGGGAAACCAACCTGGACATCGAAAACTATGGAGAAATCAACCTGGACATCGAAAAGTATGGAGAAGTCAACCTGGACATTGAAAAGTATGGGAAAATCAACCTGGACATCAAAAACTATGGAGAAACCAACCTGAACATCGAAAACTATGGAGAAATCAACCTGGACATCCAAAACTATGGAGAAATCAACCTGGACATCGAAAACAATGGACATATCAACTTGAACATCGAAAACAATGGAAACATCAACCTGGATATCGAAAACTATGGGGAAATCAATCTGGACATCGAAAACTATGGGGAAATCAAATAGGACATCTAAAACTATGGGGAAACCAACCTGGACATCTAAAACTATGGGGAAACCAACCTGGACATCGAAAACTATGGAGAAATCAACCTGGACATCGAAAAGTATGGAGAAGTCAACCTGGACATCGAAAAGTATGGGAAAATCAACCTGGACATCAAAAACTATGGAGAAACCAACCTGAACATCGAAAACTATGGGGATACCAACCTGGACATCGAAAACTATGGGGAAATTGGCGAGACGAGACGAGACGAGACGAGACGGAACCTTGTCTCGAGAACACATTTCGAGACGAGACGAGACGAGACATCGTCTCGAGAAAATATTTCGAGACGAGACGAGACAGATTTCTCGGCGTTTCTCCGAGACGAGACGAGATACTTTTCTCGCCAACTCGAGACGAGACGAGAAATGACAGATTTTCGTCTCGTCTCGTCTCGCGGCATCTCTACCGACACCGGCCCAGTCGTCCAGACGCGGGACGAGATGCTTCGTATTAAAAACGGGAAGCGTTAATCAGGGGCGCGGGATGTTTATGATCGCAACGGAAAGTCGCTTACCTCGTTCGCTCGCGTATACCACACACACACACACCTCAGACGCGCCGCTGTTCGCGAACCGAATTCGTTGGGCTCGGATTTTCGGGGGAAACGTCTCGGCTCGTGCGTGATCGCTGTCCGACTGGGACGAGCGAGGCGACGAGCACGCGGAACTGCGGGGCGCGATCGATGCGCGCGATCGATGCCTTAATGGCCGCTCGCCGTCACGTGTCGACATTCGAGGGCGCGCGTTTTGACGGGTCGCGAATATATTACAAAACATACCCTAAGTCTTAAAAATGATGAAGAAATCTGTCCTTTAAAAAAATCATGAAAATCAGCCATTTTTTCGTCGCCTAAAGGTATCTTTTCTTCCCCTTCAAGTACCCCATAATTTGTGCACTCAAATATTTGAACTTATCAGCACACGCATATCAAACTTATCATGACGCATTCTTATACACAAATTAAAATTGACTTGAGGCTGATACAGAATTCGTGGTTTATTGCCACATGTGGCCTATCAACAAATTTTAGAAAATTGTAACTGTTTCAAATTTCGAAAAACTGTAACCAATTCAAGTTTCGTGAAACCGTAACTAATACAAATTTCGAAAAAAAAAAACGGAAAAAAGTCGAGATCTTTTTAGAGCTTTGACAGTAAGACAAAAAATCGTGGCCGGAATTCGAGAGGTCGAGGATCAGGACCCAGGTCGAATCGGTATGGGATGCCCTATATACGTACGGTTGTATGATGTGTCCAATTTCTGTTGGGATACAAAATCAAAATACTGCACATAACACATACGTTATAGGATCCGCAGATATGAGAATTAGTACTGTAATCATGTTCCAGGATGAACCAGTGAGATATTTCAACGTGGATATTTTGTTATGATACGAATTAAGAAATACCATAATCTTATACCCTTCAATCTTAATGTTTTATCATTTGGAGAATTCATGCTGTCATCGCTTAGCATTATAGCATTTCCTCTGCGATCAACGGGCCGATCAGTAAGTACCGGCTCAACCGACAGCAATTCAAAAATGTTGTTTGTTCTGTTCAGTATCTAAAATGATTATGAAATAATAAGCATTTATGAATAACTGTTGGCCGGTAATAGATACACTCAGCAAAAAAATTAAGGGAACAGTTGAATTTTACCTTTTTTTCATTGATTTTTGAACCGCTGTAATTTTGTGAAAAATGATCGAATCGTAATAAAACAAAATGCGTTTTAAAGCTTGATATCTCTAGTTTGAAAATCTTTTGAGTAATTTTTTTTAAAGCAACACGTTCGGCATGAACCTAAGGAAAAGCGGAAAGAATTTTTTTTCAAAATTGTTGTCATTTTCACAATCGTCCACGGGCACAAAATTTCTTTTTGTGGCTTTATCAATAGTGGGGTCCTTTAGCCTGGTTCTTTAGCTTTAAAATGGTCTGTTGCTGATCTCTGTACGACCATTTGTTGCTGAGATATTGGCATTAAAAAAAAGGAGCTTTTTTTGTAGATCAGCAATATCTCATGAACTAATGATCGCACAGCGAGATAAAGGTGGGTTTTGTAAATTGGAAGAAGTGTTCTAAAAGAACCTTCTGGTACTTTTGAGATTTTTTTTTTTTTGTAACCTTAATATTGATTTGAAAAAGACCAAAAAAATGAACTTTTTTCCCGTTTTGGAAAATCCACGTCAACTTGGCAGATATTGCGATAATGACTCATGTTTCTAGGGGTTTTTTTACTTCAATACATGCCCAACGAGCCCCCAAGATTTAAAAATTGATCTGCTGAACCGTTATTTTTTTACCGAAGCGTCAAAGTTTTATCAAAAATTAAAGGAACGCTCATTGTTCCTTAAATGGCAATTAATGATGATTCAAATTTAAAAAAGACTTTTCCGTTGTTTTCCTCGCGGTTTCGCAATAACAACTCTTTTAATCTTTGAAAAAGAAAAAAATTTCGAAATTTTGAATTTTTCAAAAATTAAAAAAAATCAAAATTCAATTAAACTAAAAAATTCAATTTTTTTTTAAGTAAGGTTAAAAACGAAAAAAATTTCAAAATTTTAATTTTTTTAAAATAAAAATTAAAAAAATTAAAATTCATTTGAAATCAAAATTCAACTGAATTCAAAATTTTTTTTTATTAAGGTTAAAAAGAACAAAATTCAACATTTTTGAAATTTTTAAAAATTAGAAAAAAATCGAAGTTTAATTGAAATCAAAAACTTAATTTAAAAAAAATTAAGGTTAAAAAATAAAAAAAAATCAAGTTTGATTTTTGTTGAATAAAAATAAAAAAACAAAAAATTTAATTGAATTCAGAAATTTCATTATTTTTAAATTAAGGTTAAAAAAGAGTAGTTATTGCGAAACTGCAGGGAAAACAACGGAAAAGTCTTTTTTAAATTTTAATCATCATTAATTGCTATTTAAGGAACAATAAGCGTTCCTTTAATTTTTGATAAAACTTTGACGCTTCGGAAAAAAATAACGGTTCAGCAGATCAATTTTTTTATCTTGGGGGCTCGTTGGGCATGTATTTAAGTAAAAAAACCCCTAGAAACATGAGTCATTATCGCAATATCTGCCAAGTTGACGTGGATTTTCCAAAACGCGAAAAAAGTTCATTTTTTTGGTCTTTTTCAAATCAATATTAAGGTTACAAAAAAAATAAAATAAAATCACAAAAGTACCAGAAGGTTCTTTTAGAGCATTTCTTCCAGTTTACAAAACCAACCTTTAGCTCGCTGTGCGATCATTAGTTCATGAGATATTGCTGATCTACGAAAAAAGCTCCTTTTTTCTTTGAATGCCAATATCTCAGCAACAAATGGTCGTACAGAGATCAGCAACAGACCAATTTAAAGCTAAAGAACCAGGCTAAAGGACCCCACTATTGATAAAGCCACAAAAAAAAAAATTGTGCCCGTGGACGATTGTGAAAATGACAAAAATTTTGAAAATTTTTTCTTTCCGCTTTTCCTTAGGTTCATGCCGAACGTGTTGCTTAAAAAAAAATTACTGAAAATATGTTCAAACTAGACATATCAAGCTTTAAAACGCATTTTGTTTTATTACGATTCGATCATTTTTCACAAAATTACAGTGGTTCAAAAATCAATGAAAAAAAGGTAAAATTCAACTGTTCCCTTAATTTTTTTGCTGAGTGTATATTAGGTATTCTCCATCAAGGCGGCCAATTTTTCTCAGCCCTTTCGGATCTGTTTGAAATTTTTTATATTTTATAGACGCAATCCTCCATAATTCTATGTAAAATATTTTTTAGCTGTCAAGATTTCCGAGTTCTACGATGCCAATTTTTTAAATGCTCTGAATATTTTGCCAAATACTTTGTAAAATCTACAGCGAAGTAAAAGGTATCGCATTGAAAGAAAAAAAATATTTTTCGTTTTTTGCTATGAACATGACATTTTTTGTGAAAAGAAAACATATTTTGAATTAAATAGTCCATGAAAATATATTTTTGGTCTCCACTTTTTTTCCGGACTTTAATCTTCCATGATATACGGACTTGAAACAAAACTCATTTACGAAACGGGTGAATTAAAAAATTCTTAAAAAATTCACAGAGGGTATCTTGAAATAGTACTAATATGTGGCCAATTATTAAACAGATCCGAGGGGGTCCAGAAAAAAATGGTCGAGTTGGTGGGGAATGCCTCATATATTATTTTGATACACTGACCGATTGAAATTTAAAGGCTATCAATGGCCGAACGAGGTCAAACCAGTGCGTAATCTTCTTTCCCACAAGATCGGGAAGAATTACCATAAGGGAGTTGCCGATACTTCTGACAACCATGTCCGCCCTGGTGAATGAAATTATGTATTATTTACCGTGATAATATAAAGTAGTTCTTGCACAAGTTAATTATTTATTATATTTTAGTTAAAGACCGTCATGTCGCGATTACGAATTTTCAAGATCGTTTACTGGGCTCGACAAAATAAACATAAATCTGATTAAAAAAATAGGGTTGTACATTTACACTTATCGTAAAATAACCAATATTGTGTTTTGAAACAAAAATTAACCTTCGTAATCTGAACTTCTGTGCCATATTAAATATGCAAGAGATTTCTCAGATATTTTTGTTCAGAGGTATTGCCAAGTATATTGGCATTATCGAATAACTTCAAGAGTAATAATAACTTAAGTGAAGTTAACGCCATCCCACTGTCACAAAACTTTAATTTAGCAGACAACATTGAGTCAAATGAGCAATTACAAGTTACTATACTGCCGATAAAATTGATTTTCTGCAGTAATGCGATAGATTCAGAAATACGTATTTATGCTCATAGTGATTAATGGAATGCAGCTTGTTATTTTGTACTCACGATTTACGAACATTTTCGACTAGTTCCTCATTTGAACAGTACGGAGTGCAAGAACTACCTTAAACTCAAATAACGGTAACAGATAATAAAGAGACTACATACCCAAATACAATACAGAATGGAAATATCTCGAAGAGTACCGATGCCCCAATAGGCAAATGCTTCTCTTCTCGAGTCATGGCAAGAGAGGCAAGGGTAAAAGCTCGATTGTCGAAGGTCAGTTGAAACGTCACGTGAACCGTATCAAAGAGTATTTCTTCTCTCACAAGTTCGATTTGTAACTCTTTGTGATAAAAATGCCTGGCCACTTCTCGAATCTGTCCCATGGTGTAGTAAACGAAACCTCGACGTTTGCTTCGATAGTGGAGCGTAAGACCTGTATAAACAAATTATCCCTGTATGTTTCGTGTTGATCATCGCCTCTCATTCTCGCAGCTGACTCAACTAAAACTATAGTCTGGTTGTTGGTTGAATGATGATCGCTTATTCAATTACATTTGATTTTTGGTTAGTTCAGACGAGTTATATCTCTTCATAAAAAACACCGACGGTATTAAAAAAATTGACACTAATACATGTACAAAGTTAAGTCCCCCCATACTTTACATAAAGGTGATGCAAATAATCAAACGTTTCTCATAGTTGTTGTCATGTCCACTCGATTACTATTTTTCAAGTAAACTCAAGAATTAATAATAATAATGACAATAAATATAATGATGTGAAAACTAAAAATTGCAGGCGCCAATTTATAAAATTTTATACATCTTGTTTGTGATCATTTTAAAAAAAATACAAACATCGGACATTTTTTTATTCAATTTTGTATTTTCAGACAAATGTCTGTATCATCTCTAGTTGCCGGAGATTTGTCGCTATCGAACTAAATATTTTTTTTACAAATAAAGGTAAGCTAAAAATTATGACTGGTATTGAATTTCGAACTAGTAGTGACATAAACCAACGGGTTCATTAGGGCAAAATTACTATATACCAGAATCGAATGAATAGATTAAGGGTAGATTTTTTAGTATTTAGCCGAAATCTGTATTAGACAACACTAACGGTACTTCACAGTCGATTAACAATACTATTTGCGATAGTTTCGTACTTATATGTGTATGAGGCATCCCTGTTTAGTAATTCCCATTGGCACTGATAGAAACCGATCAAATGGACAAAATTCCGATTGAAAAATAATCGGTTCAAACACGTATCAATCAGATTTTTGTCTGTTTTATTGGGTCTAATCGGATCTTTTAATGAAGGATTCCAGCGGAACTCGACTGCGACCCGACCGTACCCCTCCAGATGTAGTACTAAATTTTGTCTAAGATTCAGTCAGTACACTTCTACATTTTTTTCGATGGAATCCTTTAGTTATAATTTTTTTTAAATCGTTGGTTGGAACGGTAGGTTTTTTCGAGGAGGCGTACCGCAAATGATGTCCATCCAGTAAAAAAATGTCGCGGAATAAAAATATTCGTGTTCAATTGAAGTTTCAGAAAAAAAAATGTTTACGATTTTTCTCAACAACATTATTTTTCTCGTTATTCGACTTAAAAGATCGATTTTTCGTAAAGTGTGTCACCATTTCTTTTGGTTTCAATTTTTCTATAAAACAGAGCATCCGTTATGGACAGTTTGAGACCCGCGACATGATGCCCGGAATTAACGATTACGAGTTACGACTTTTTTGGCAGAATAAATAATCGCATTTTTTCGTTTTGCAATTAAATATCGATTTTCTATCGGATGTCTTATAATTGTAGTAGACCTCAATGTTTTAAATAAAGGAAGCATCAATTACAAACATTTCAAGACTCGGTAGATGATGCTCAGACTTTACGACAACGGAATATGATTGTTGAAAGTCATTCGGGTTGGAATTCTGGAAGAAAGTCCTGCGGAAAAAAGTACCCCGGGAAAAAAGTCCTGCGGAAAAAAGTACCCCGGGAAAAAAGTCCTGCGGAAAAAAGTACCCCGGGAAAAAAGTCCTGCGGAAAAAAGTACCCCGGGAAAAAAGTACTCAGAAGAACGGTGGTGTATTTTTAATAACAATTTTGTTTTATTTTATTTTATTTTATTTTACTTTTATTTTATTTGAATTAAAAAAGAATGCGGAGAGGACTCCTGTCTCGGACTGCGAGTTGCGAATTTTACTATACATGAAACATTCTCTGTCAGTTCAGCCACTTTTTTCTGCGACCCTCTCTGCAGAGTGCGCGTGAAAATGCGTATTATGTTCAGATAATCGTAGATAATTTCACGTACGCCATCTGGTGCGTGAAGTTCTTCACGCACCAGAGTGTCGAAGAAAAAAGTGGCTGAATAATTGCGGTTACTGTTTCCGACCGTTTTCACATTTTTGTTACCTGGTACATTTTTTGGGGGTCCTTTTTTCCGGAGTACTTTTCTCCGGGGGTATTTTATCCGAGACTTTTTTCCGGGGGACTTTTTTCAAGGGGACTTTTTTCCGAGGGACTTTTTTCCAAAGGACTTTTTTTCCCAGGGATTTTTTTACCGGGTTCTTTTTATCCGGGGGACTTCTTTTCCGAGGGATTTTTTTCCGGAGTATGTTTTTTCCGAGATCTTTTTAATCCCTGGTACTTTTTGTCATACAGACTTTTTCTCCGAGTTCTTTTTTTTCCTTGTATTTTTTATCCGGGTACTAATTTTAAAGGCTTTTTTCCCCAGGTACTTTTTTTCTGATACCTTCGGGATGGTAACTATAACAACGTAACTTAAAAAAAATCGATTTAATAAATTCACGTCTACTTTATTTTACTGTCGCGGTCTTCTATCTTCGACACTATTTTATAACTAATAGTGAAAAATATCGAAAATCTTGTTTTTTTAGCAATCGGTAGCGACCTCTAAAAATACGTCCATTTTGTTGAAGTTTTACAGTTTTTCTTGTTATGCAAAATATTTTGAAAGTCGGGGTTACCCCCGAAGAAATTAAGAATTTTTCTGTTTCATCTCGAATTTAGAAACTTTGACACTTATAATTTCGTTAATAGCTGGTAGCGACATCTAAAAATGTATCGATCTCGGATTCCCTTTGCACTCTGTGTTTTCATTTGATTCCTCACGACAATCTGGGGTGACTGCAAAAAAATTCGAAAATGTTGCATTTGAGGACCATCCTAATGGAAGTTCGGAAATATCGCAAGTCGCTGTGCGCCTATACACCGAAGGATTATCTTTTGAAGGTATCCTGGTCCATTGTGGTGACGATACGTTCGTATTTTATTTGGAGAATAAAAACGAGAAACTACGGTATTGTCTTGTTTTTAGAATTTCAAAATGTACATATTAACCGCAACTATAAGCGTTAAATATCAACGGTACCAGCTACATTAACGACCGATCACTAACATCCATGTTGGGTAGCGACATAAAGAACCCATACATAAAAATTGAATAGCGTTTTCAGTACAGGATGCCAAACAAACTATCGACTGCAAGTAAAACTTGGTTAGGACACATGCAGCCTTTTCGATAATGTTCACCATATTTTTCCTTAAACTTGTCGCCTCGGACAGTCTGGCTAAACGTGGAATTCTCAAAGAATTTCGAAGACTTCTTGATGATATACAAATCTGATAAATTAAGCGTGTTGAAGGTGCTGCAACGATTGATTTTTCATAATATTAATATCAAAATGATATTAACAAAAAGTTAAGTTGACTAGGGCTATAAGTTTTGGTCGGCGAAGCCGGCTACGGTGGCTATGGACATCGATCCAGCTAGCTTAGCCGGTCATGGTGGCTTGGCCAGGCACGGCAATTTAGCCGGCCACGGCGACTTAGCCGACCATAAATTAGCCACGACTAACACGGTTAATTAGTAGCTGGCTGAAAACACAGGAAAACTATTTTTTTATATTTGGCTCGAATTTAAATGTTCGTTACTTGAGTAGCAGAAGATGAAGGGAAGACAACCGATTTATTGTTTCATTATTTATTTGAGTAACCATATTCCCTGCTGAATATTATTCCCACGAGCTCATAATTTCTTTTAGTACATTTCGATTCTGATAAAGAAAAATAAACCTAATTGCGTTTTCAGGGGTCAGACAATTGCGTTTTCTATTTATCCCATTCCCGGCAGTGGAGAACTCTCGTTTCAAGCTCGTCAAAGTGTCTGGAATTCCCAAATATTTTTGAAAAAAATCATGTCCGATTTATTTTTTATTCGAATTACGAATTAGTCGTATTAGCCGCGTTAATTATTGGCCGGCTAATTGTTGGCCGTCTAAGCCACCGTGGTCGGCTAAACCACTGTGACCGGCCAAGCCGGCTATATCGATGTCCATTAGCCGTCTTAGCCGGCTTGGCCTGCCAAAACTTACAGCCCTAAAGTTGACGGGTGATTTATTGAACACATTTTTTCCTCGATTTATTAATAACAACCTGAAACTGAATTTATTCATAACATTAATAAATCGTCTCTGAAACTGATATTATTAATAACATTAATACATATTCTCTGAAATTCTCATTTGACAGGACTGTACCGCTCGTTAAAGACGGGTGTACTTCGACTAGTTCGGATTAGTTCATATTTCGCACAAATAAATCATGCAAAGCTCGGTGTTTGATATGTCAAATCTGGGAGGACAATTGATAATATTTCAATAATTCTTATACGACAATCGAGATGTTGAAAACATGCTTTCGCAACCGACACGGGTTCTCGTTACATCAGGCATTACATAATGCCTGATAACTACTAAAATAGCGTAAGCTTCAACAAACTGCCATTACAATTATAGTATTAATACACAGCGAACAACGGTACTCGCGATACACCATATAATTCCGACCTTGCCTGGTCTCGTTTTCGCAGATGAATGAAGGCGCGCGCATCCTCGGATACGAGAACTTAAGATACTCGTGGAGGTTATCGAGGCCGTTCAAAAAGTCACGTACGTGACGCCCTAGAACGGAGAGTACACGGTCGTAGCCGTACTGCCCGACGAAACTCACGAAGTGGACACCCATCTGATCGAAGAACTCTTTTTCCGTGATTCCCAGCACCTGTGTTTAACAATTGAATTAGGTAATAAATGCTTCTGTGGGTTTGTACCTAGTTTGTACAGAACTTGATTCTCCACATCACAGACTCAATACGTGGCATGAACACATATGTATATATGAGCCATTCTCAGCCAACCGGCCATTTGTTTTCTCGGCACTCTCGGATCTATTTCATAATAGTCCATACTACATAAAGGTACTACGTAAAGGTACTATGTGTGAATTTTGCTTACTCATAGAGGAAGCTTTGTTTTCGTGATTTTTTTTTCTCGATTTTCATGTCAGGGTACTCAGAATGGTTCAATACGTCGTGAAAAGTAGTTTGTACGAAATGTCTGTATGTGCTGATTTTCTTGTAAGGTAAAGGTACAGGTTTCGGCCACCTTTGACTTACTTCGGTCATCGAGTTCGAAAGAACATAATTATTTGTATTGTGATGTCGGGTAATTTTTTATGGCGAGGAATAGCCAACTCGGCTACGAAGCGCGGTTATGGGATGGAAAGACGCGGTTGGCACGTTCGAGTCCAAAGGGACGTTTATTGAAGATCTCTGGTATAAGTTTAGTCGCGCAGAGTTTCGGGCTTACTGACTGACGAAATAACGCGGGAGGCGCTTATATGGGATCGAACTGTGGGAAAATGGTAATAGTGGGGAGGAATTTTGGGAGAAGAGTCCAGAAAGTTCAGCGGGAAAAGGGCGCACGTGTGGCTGTTTTCCTGGAAAGGTGCATAGCTGATTAGGCGAGGCGTGCGTGGGAGACAGGCGATAAAAAGGGACGTGGATAAGAATTTGAGAGGAGTCTGGAAGCTTCGGCGGGAGACGGACACTTGTGTGACTGGATTCCGGGAAAAGGCGGTTGTTCAGATAGGTGCAGCGTGCATGGGAAACTAGCGATAAAAAGGGACTCGGGAAATGTCACGTAGGCCACGCGAGTGGCGGTATTATGATGCAGGCGATAATAGCTGCGTTTAGGGGACCTATGGAGACGTAGTGCGTGGCGTTGAGCCGGGCCGCAGGTCAGGAGGCGAGAAATTAGGAATGCAGGCCCGTGGGCGAGAGGTACGGAGAGTCGGTGGAAAAGGGAAAAAATAGGTAGTGGACAGGGACTTGTTACAGTATCATTAAAATGAAATAAAATTGTGTCGATAAACTTGTTAATTTATATGGATACTTTCGAAGTATCAACATAACAATACAGAAAACAATCATTTGAAATAAAAATATAGTGAAAATGGCCGAAACAGGTACCTTTACCTTAATCACGATAACTCTCATCATTTCCGATGTAACGTCTTCAAATGTGGCACGCAAGTGAGCCGCCATAAATCAATATTTCAGATTGTAGTTGACGCGAATCGGTTGGAAAATTCAAATTTTACAGCATTTTGAAAGTTAAAAAAGAAAGGTTTCACACTCGAATTTTCGCAAGTTAAGAGATATCGGGCTGACATTTTATACTTCAAGAGGCTACCATCAAGCCACGATGTATACCAAATTTAGCGAGAATCGATAGAGTGATTCTAATTTTATAGTAATTTCATTTTTGTTCAATGTCTGCAAAGTCTTAAACCCCAATCAGTTTTGAGATATCTGCCTTTAATGTTCGACACGAAATCGTGATTATTCATTATAAATCATGAATTTAGTCAAAGGAACTGTCGATATGTAGGAAAATGTTGATTTTGCTGCCCTAACAAGAAAAATACGCTGTCACGAAAAAAATTGATATTTTTTTACAGATTTATCCCAAATTTTATTCATATATGGATCATCATCGACAAGCGTTTGAGTACGAATCTGAAGCAAATTGGTCAAGTGGCTCAAATGTTATGTCAAATTTTGTTCAAATCTCAGTTTCACGCTGACTTGTCAAAATTACGAAATACCCTAGCAATCACGATGACTTTCATTTTTTCACCAAAACAACTGTCAAAATGAAAAAAAATAACGCTGGGTAGAAGTTGTTTTTTGCACAGAAAGAACTTTCGGAAATGGCTAAAATGACTTTCAAAACAACCAAACGAAAATAAATCCGAAAGTTGTTTCTCTGTCGCCGGAACCAATGAGTCACCGTAAAAACAACCTTCCCGTAGACCATCGCGAGGGTTGCTTTATGGGATGCTCGAGACCGTCGAATGACCATCAAAACAACCTTCCCGTAAACATTGGGAAGGTTGCTTTTCGGGATACTCGAGACCGTCGAACGACCATCAAAACAACCTTCCTGCAAACTCCGGGAAAACAACCCATGTAACTTTCGAAGAAAAAATTTATTTTTGTGTTTAATTTAACGGGTTTTTCTGCTCTTGTAATTGTATATTATTTGTATGAAATAATAATCTTTTTATCGGGGACATTTTTATATAGTTTTAGACACAATTGCTCGATTGTAAAAACTTATAACATGATTAAACTTTTTTCTATTACAAATACACGATCGAAATGTATATTCCTAAAGGTGTTGATAGCTGCGCGGTCTAAGGCGCATGGCGACAATCACAAGGACCCAGGTTCGAATCCTACCAGTGACAATAGAATGAACATTCTTTATTCCCATTCAAACATGTATCGAATTGTTGAATAAAGTCGCATATGCAGTAAAAGAGCGAAATAATCGGTTAAATAATTTTTTATTGTTTTTGTTTTTTCGAAATTTCCATCGGTTGTTTTGTCGGGGACCATCAAATCGAAACAACTTTCCCAGAGTTAGCAGGAAGGTTGTTTTGACGGTCTCGAGCATCCTTAAATGCAACCTATCCGGAGTTAGCGGGAAGGTTGTTTTGACGGTTGTTCGACGGTCTTGAGCATTCCGAAAAGCAACCTTCCCGATGTTTACGGGAGAGTTGTTTTGACGGTCATTCGACGGTCTCGAGCAACCCGAAAAGCAACCTTCCCGATGTTTACGGGAAGGTTGTTTGGATGGTCATTCGACGGTCTCGAGCATCCCAAAAAGCAACTCTCCCGATGGTCTACGGGAAGGTTGTTTTGATGGTTACTCATTTGTTCCAGCGACGAAAAAACAACTTCCAGATTTTTTTGTTTGGTTATTTCGAAAGTCATTTTGACCATTACCGAAAGTTTTTTCGGTGCAGAAAACAACTTCTATCAGCGTTATTTTTTGGGTCACTTTGACAGTTGTCGTGATTGCTAGGGTACTGCGTTCTAATTTGGCCCCTACATCGACTACCATGAAACCAGGCTTTAGTATACACCTGAGGCAAGTCGGTGTAGGGATTCAAATTTGATAACAATTCGATTTATTTTATGAAACAGCGCAAAAAAACCTGCAAAGTCGAGCCTTGCAAAAGGTCTCTTCATTATTTTACACCTATTTAAAAAATCTTTACAAAGTTTCTTGTATGAGAAAGCCAAAATGATAAGCATACTTCCTCATAAAGGTAAGTTTGCAAAGATTTAAAAAAACTGTAAAATAATGAGGAAGCCATTTGCAAAGTTCGGCTTTGCAGGTTTTTTTTAGATTTTTAAATCTCGCTCGTTTCGGAAATGAGTTTTCTTTTAAAGTCCGTATATCATGGAAGATAAAAGCCCGGAAAAAAGTAGGAACAAAAAAATTATGCTTTTACATAAACTATTTAATGCAAAATATGTTATATTTTGTATGGCACCAAAAAAGTCAACTTCACCGAAAAAGAACGGAAAATACGTTTTTCTGTCAATGCGATAACTTTTATTTCGGTGCACATTTTACAAAGTATGTTTGGCAGGATTCAGAGCATACAAAAAATTTCGAATCGTTGTACTCGGAAATCTTGACGGCTACAAATAGTTTATAGAGCATTACAGAGAAAATTCGAGAGGAGCAGTGGCATAGTGGTTGAGTGCTCGGGCTCATAAACAGTGGGTACTGGTTCGATTCCCGCCGACACTAATGGCATTTTTCTGTGTTTTTTCTGCGCTCTCTCCGGTGGTTTGAAACCCACCGTAAGAGTAGTAAGTTCAATCATTGGCATCTACCAATTATTAGGTAAGGTTTCGGGTTCATGATGCCAAATAGCGTGGCTGGCGGCGAAACTGACAGGCGACGGCGAAGCTCCAGATACAGGACGTACGACCTACGACTGTATCTGAGCGCCCGTTGTTTACAGTCAGCTAACGCTTGGACTTGTTACGGTAGAGAGCTACGGAAGGGAGATGGAGTGTGGTTTGAGGCGCCCGTAATCCTGAGGGGATCAGTGTACAAATACGCATATATACGGAGAAAATATTACTCAGTTAAATATTTGTTCTAACCGTCAAGGTTTCCAAATTCCACGATGGCAATTTTTTCGTACGTTCTGAATGTCCTGAAAAATACTCTATAAAATCTACAGCGAAATAATTGGTATCGAATTGAAAGAAATAGTACATTGTGTGACTAGTGCGCGAAGTAGGCGATTCACGACGAGTGTGAAGTTTGCCGCCCGAGCGAAGCGAGGGCGGCAATCACACGAGTCGTGGATCGCCTACGCGCACGTGTCACACATACTGTTTTTTGAAATACGTGCGTGCGAAGTTCGTCTTCTAGTGCCTGCGCAGCGAGCGCGAAGTAGTCGATTTTCGCATGTTATTGGAGAGTTTATTCGCACACACATATGTCAAAAATAATATTTTCCTTTCTTTATGGGTGAAAATTTGGTGCCACAAAATATATTTGCACGAAACGCGATTTTCAAAAAATACATTTTACACGGAGAAAACGGGGCTCGCGAAATTAGCAATATTTACAATAATTGTTCAAATCATGCTATAAATATATGAATAAATACTGAACGGACGGCGATTTTACTATGCAAGATCGTAATGACAAGATACAAATTTTCCTAAATTAAATTGTTCACAGCTTTATACGAATAGTAAATTATGTTTTGTTGCTTGTAGTTTTACTTAGAAAAGATAAAAAATTGTGTTCGGACAATTCATAAATGTAGCTGTTGCCTTCCACGAATAATTTTATATAAGAAATTGTACATTTTGTATAATAATCTATTAATTATCTACTATGCGCTCAACGGATTTGTATCATTCACATAGTAGAAATTGTAACAGGGATTGCGTATACTGTGTATCGATACAGTGATTCTTCTGATTACTTTCGAACTGGAATTGCAGTCCTATGTGGCATAGTAAAAAGTGCTATGCCCTGCAGCGGTCGACCTGTTCAATATACAGGATGGGCTTGAGTGTTACGCAGCATAGTAATTTTTCGTGAACGCTCTAGTATATATAATCAAAATCACAAAACGAACGAGACTTAGATACCCTAAATTGTCAAGTAATCGGTAGCACAGTCGGTAGCGTTAGCGTTGTTAGGAAGTTAGGTAGGTCGTAGGTTCAAACCCCGGGTAGATAGGAAAATTTTCATCATCAGAAACGAGTACCCATGCTTCGAGAGGCAATTCTCGAGTCGATAAATATATTTTGATAGTTATTTTTAATGTTTCATTAACATATACATTATTAAAAAAAGCTGTGCCGATTTCATACACCGGTATGCACCTAATTGTGTATTTTTACTGTTCGGTATTGCGTTACTAACTATGAAATGCATAATTTTTACTATGCTACATACGATTTATTCCTGAATTGAACATTGCAACCAACGCTAGAAATTCAAACAGGTTCTAAATTACTATGCTGTTATTCGCACTGAGAACCCAAATTTCTAGTACTAAGCACTACAATCTGAACCCTCGTTTTCTCCGTGTATAAAAATCGCGTGATAGGATACTACACTGTAAGAAATCAGTGTTAATATTAACACCGTTTCAACACCGCAACAGTGTCTATATAGGTCCATCAATATTGTGTAAACCTAGTGCACTGTCATGGTGTAAGCGGGCGGTGTCAAATGACAGTGTAAATTTCACTTAACACCGTAGAATCAACACCAATTTTCATTTACAGTATCTGGTGTACGGCAAGAAAAATGACCCAGAATAGTTTCACTTTTTACACTATGTGAATCAATAGGGATCGTATCAGACTATTTATTACAACACGATTAGTGTGTTCTGAAACGTTACTATGAACAACTTTAGTTTGCTATTAAAAAATAATTTTCGATTATTTTATTTTCGGTAATGGTTTCCGCCGAATAAAATTTTCCTGCCTATACTGGGGTTTGAACCTACGACCTGCCTATTTGCTTACCTAACTACCTAAAAACGCTGACGCTACCGACTGCGCTACCGATTACTTGGTAATTCAGGATATCGAAATGGCATAATAGTTACAGTAAAATTGTCAGTAGTTTTTGACAAGTTGAATGAAAAATTAAAGCCCGTGGCATTCCCTTATCACTAACTAAAGAGGTTTTTATATATTTATTGCTTTATATCTAGGGCCGTTGTGTTTTTTATTTGCTGGCTTCATTTTAACACCGAATAGTGTTAAAGTGATATTGCAATGATACACCGATCGGAATTTCTTCTTCCAGTGTTAAATGCCCATTGGGCTGTCTGTTTCGTACGTAACCTCAGTCTTCAGTTTCTCGATTCTTTTAAACAAACGGCATTGAGTATTGAGGAGCCAGAAGCTTAGCTCATTTCTGCAATACCTTTGCACCTTCTCCCACAATCTGAGCACAATCTAGCTAGTACTTCAGGAAAAAATAGGTTTCAAAAATGTCAGTTGCTGGCGTGTAAGTAGCGCTGCCTTTCAACACTGTATAAATGGACCTATAGGTACACCGGCAGTAGTGTTGACATTGTATTATTTTAACACCGAATTGATGAATCTATATGTACACCGATAACAGTTTATTAAGTTTATTAAGATTGTGCTATTTTCAGCACTGAATTGTCACAATGCTACATCTGTACGGTGTTGATTCACATTAAATCCATGCAGTGTTTCCTGTAGTAAAGTAACCGAGAACATTGTACTCTATAATGATGTTGTAAATAACACTGCAGATTTCCACCCCGCACACCGTGCCATTTTACACCGACCGATTGTTTACAGTGTAGGGATCGTGTACGAGACCCGAGGATAAATTTTAGTTTGTTTGAAGCATCCTCAGGGATCGTTCGGCACGATCTTCGGAATAAGAAAATGAATTCCCTCCGATCTTCAAGTGCGTGCCACATATCATCACCAGACGAGGATGTTTTGAGGGAATAAAAAGATAGATAGATCACGGTAGACATTTTACGATTGTAATCAAGTGAGCTGGGCTGGCTGAAGGAAGTATTTACAAAAACTTAATTGTAATAAATAATGGGCGTTTACCGAACAGGCGTCGAAGCAGTATCGAGATCTGCATGCTACATGGATCGGGTGAGCCTGGATTACACTCAGAGCTTAGCATAGTAGGCGGACGCAGTGCCGCGTACCATACTACGAGCGTAGTTAGGCTAAGGAATAAGCACGTATGTACGGTCGGATTTGCGACAATAGAGTGAGGTGACGCTCACTGCCTCCGACGGTCGAGGTTAGCCCTCTGGCACTCGGCACACGGGCGCGGAATGCCTTCACCCTCAGTGTGGCGCTAGCAGTCGTCTAAGAGGTAGGAGCGATGCCGCCGATCCAGCTGCCCCGGCCTGATCGAGGCGTCGCGCGAAGTGAGGAGTCGGGAAAGCTTGAATATTCGGCTCCGCGACAAAATTCTCCGAATATTGACGACTTTTCGGAGAATCTCGTCGGAAGTACTGCCGTTCCGTTACAATATTTTACATTAAATAGGGCATGGAAAAACTTAACTTTTTTGTTTCCACATTCTTTCTGCCGGACTTTTATTGTCCACGATGTACAGACTTAAAAAAACTTCCCGAAACGAGTGAATTAAAAAATCTGAAAATTTCACACAGTGAACCTTTAAATAGTATCCTCTCTGAAAAAGGACGTCACACCTCGAAAGTCGAAATATTGAAAACTGAAGCCACTTTTCAAGCGATCTGGTTGGTCGGCGGTGGCTTCGACATAAAGTTGATTTCGGACAGTCATGGCCGCTGCAGTCACGTGTCGCGAGCGTTTTGAATAGTTGTATTGGCCACAAAAAAGTTAAATGAAAAGCAAGAAGTGCGAGCGAAGCGACCATGATGTTGCTAGTACTAATATATGGCCAACTTTGAAACAGATCCGAGAAGGCCGAGAAAAAAAGTGGCCGAGTTGATGGAGAATGCCTCTTATATAAAAAAAACATATGCTCATTCGAAAAATTTTAAACGCAGTTTTTGGAGAAATTCAAAAGTGTGCGAAACACGCGATGAAAATTTGTAAAAATGGAGCATGCTCCATTCATTGGGATTAAGGGGGACTTCTCCTTAGAAGCTGCATTTTTCAGGTGCTCATGTTTTTTTTTTGTGGGGGGGAAACGAACAAATGTAGACGACTGCGGTTTTTTTCTACTTGTTACTTACGTTTTAAAGTATACAATGGAATTTTTTTTTTTAAGTTAAAAATTGTCGGCGTCCCAGGTCCTCAAACACGATCATCCAAAATGAATGGCTGACACTCTCCTGACCAATGTAATTAAGTGATCGGCCTGAAATTGTGCATACATACTCGAGAAACATGTCTTCATGGAATGACGGAGGTTTTTTTCGATTACCGCAAAATTAAGAAAATGGCGGCGTTTGAAATATTTTTCTCCTATGTTTTTCGTATATAAAAACATTAATAAAAAATTGAAAAAATAAGGTATCGAAAAAAACCTCCGTCATTCCATGAAGACATGTTTCCCGAGTATGTATGCACAATTTCAGGCCGATCCCTTGATTACAGTGGTCAGGAGAGTGTCAGCCATTTATTTTGGATGATCGTGTTTGAGGACCTGGGACACCGACAATTTTTAACTTAAAAAAAAAAAGAAAATTCCATTGTATACTTTAAAACGTAAGTAACAAGTAGAAAAAAACCGCAGTCGTCTACATTTGTTCGTTTCCCCCCCCCCCCCCCCCCCCCACAAAAAAAAACGTGAACACCTGAAAAATGCAGCTTCTAAGGAGAAGTCCCCCTTAATGACTAAAACAATAATCAACAATATTGAAAATGACCGTGATCAAAGGTGGTCTGATTGGTGTGTAATGCCGCATAATGGGGTGTATAATGCCCCCTAGAAATGCTCTTTTTAAAATTATTTTAGTCTTAAGTTCAATTTTAAAGTTGATCTTAAGTTCAAATTTACGTTAAAAACGTCCCCTAATTTAACTCATAACAGTTTTGCTGATGAAAGTGGATACGTGTGTAGAGATGTGATTGTGTCAAGTATGGATATCTGTAGATTCGCGGTTGTTGTGTCAATTCGGGTTCTGCAAAACCAAAGAATGTCAATTATTCATATACATAATAATATTGAAAATATGTTACCTGTATTGCTTTCTTGGCTAGTCTTGGTATCAAATTCTCCGGATACACTTGATGAACGCTGAAACTCGGTTGATCGACGGCGGCCTGCCTCCTTATCTCTTCCCACCGTTCTTCTCCGTATACTTGTCTTATGAACTCGGCCATATTTTCCAATATTAGACCGTACATGATGGTGATTATACTGAGGAGACTCAGGGTCTAAATGACAGAGAGCAAAAAAAAATCATCCGTTTATTGCGAAATATGGAACATAGTCGCACTGTTGAAAATATTTGGTACGAGCTTCCATTATCGGCAAAGGAGGCTCTTTTATACAAACTAGTATTTCAAATGTAATACACAAGTGGGACATAAAATTAAAGCAATTTTGATGAAATCCTCTGAAAATTAGGATGTTTAATGTAAAAATTTGTAATTTTACTACACTCGTATAATAAATTACATTTTTGACATATGTGCGTGCGAAGTTCGTCTTCTCGTGCCTGCGTAGCGGGCGCGAACTAGTCGATTTCCGCATGTTATTGCAGAATTTATTCGCACGGAGTGTGCGAATAAATTCTCCAACAACATGTGAAAATCGACGACTTCGCGCCCGCTACGCAGGCACTAGAAGACGAACTCGCACGCAAGTATTTCAAAAAATAGTATGTGTGACACGTGCGCGTAGGCGATTCACGACTCGTGTGATTGCCGCCCGAGCGAAGCGAGGGTGGCAATAAACTTCACACTCGTCGTGAATCGCCTACTTCGCGCACTAGTCACACAATGTACTATTTTGTAACGCATGCATGGGAAGTGCTACTTCTCGTGCCTGCCGCGCGTGGCGTAAGTGGCGCTTTATTGTCAATGATGCAATTTTAGTTCTCGTACGCACTTCTCACACTGGAACACTTCTCGCGCGCGACATCACACTCGGTAGCACTTCTCATGCATTTGTTACAAAAAGTATTATGTGATGCTAGGACGAGAGAGAGTAACCATCATACGACGGTTATGAAGTTGATCGCACTCGCCTCACACGCACCACAGACAGTACTCGTGAGGCTCGTTCGATCAACTTCTCAACCTCCGTATAATGGTCGCTTTTTCGCCCATGTATCACAAACTACTATTATTAGCTGGCTAATTAAATTTCGGGTAACGTAAATTTGCAAACATTTTTAACAGTACGGATTGTATGTAAGAGAATCGCGTTTTGTAGAGAGAGGTATGCAATATTTAGACTTATTGCACGATTATAGTATCTCCGAATTGCATTCTTACTCGTAAAAGCGTACGGGGCCACATAATTTTGCCGGAAAATCATTTTGCCTAATCGTCGACTTGCCGAAAAAAAGATCGCCGTACGTCATTTCTCCGAATTGCAGCTTTTCCGATAAACCGTATTGTCCAACGCTATTTGCCCGAATCGTCATATATTGCCGAATCATCATCTTTCCGGGTGGGGATCAAAATATCTAATAACCAAAATAGCAAATGGCTAAAATAGCAAATTTCAAAATAATGAACGGTCTGAATCAAGAATCGCCATCATTATGAAATTCGCAATTTCAGCCATTCGCTATTTCGATCATTCACTATTTTGACTCACGTCTTTATTAAAATGAAATCAAAATAACAAATGATGAAAATAGCGAATGGCTGAAATTGCGAATTTCATAATGACGACCATTCTAGATTCAGACCGTCCATTATTTTCAAATTTTCTATTTTAGCCTTTCGCTATTTTGGTAATTAGCTATTTTGTCCCCCACTCATCTTTCCAAAACATCAGATGTCCCAAGTTAAGTTGCCTGAAGCGTTACGTTGCCCATTCTTTCAATTAATCTTTCATAATAAAATATCGACTGGGGAGTCGACAGGAGTGAAGGTGGCACCGATAGGAGTGTTGTAAAAAATCAGTCCGTTCTGTCTTTTTTCCATAACCGAATTTCTTTCATTCATTTTTCTCGAATGCATGTGGCAGGAATAAAATAAAATAAAGATCCGACAAAATGCCGCTCGTCAAAACAAAATTCGTCATTATAAAGTCTCGGTCATGTGACGATTCGGGAAAATGACGATTCGGCGAAATGACATTCGGCATTATAATTTTTCAGCAAAGAAACGATTCGACAATATGGCTTTCGGCTAAACCACGATTCGGCAGAATGATTTTTCGGCAAAATGATGTGGCCCCAATGCGTACAAGAAAAAAAGAATGACGGTATAATTTATTTGGGAGGAATAATCATATTGGTGAGGGATTCTCCACCAAATCGGCTACTTTTTTCGGCCCTCTTGGAACTGTTTCATAATTGGCCATATATTAGTAGTATTTATGGTAGTTATGTCGCTTACCGCTCATTTCGCATGTATTCGAGAAAAATATGAGAGAATTGCAAACACTTCTCGATGGTATAAAAACCTGAACAAATGCAGGCACATTAAAGGTACTGAAAAGATTAATTTTGCATAATAATAATTCAACATTGTTATTAACAAATTGAAGAAAAAAAGTGTAACAAATCTCCCGGTGACCCAATTTAAAAAAATGAAATTGTTTTGTTCATTTTTCTGAATACGTATGAATTTTTTCAGATTTTTACGTTGATTTTGAATTTTGTGTTTTTTATATGGAAAATATGTGTGCAAACACACATATTTCAAAGTCAATTTAAAAATCTGAAAAAATGCATACGCGTATTCAGAAAAACAAACGAATCATTTCCACAAAAAAAATTGGTGTCACCGGGAAATTTGTAAAACAATTTTTTTTTCATCATTTGTTAATAACATTTTAGAATTATTATTACGCAAAATTACTCTTTTCAGTACCTTTGATGTGCATGAATTTTGTCATATTTTTATACCATCGAGAAGTGTTTGCAATTGTCTCTCACTTTGCTTGAATTAATGCGAAACGAGCTGTAAGCATCATAACTACCCAGTAAACACAAGAATCGGTTTCGTTGTTGCTCAATTACAATTTCCTACTCAGCAACGTAACAACACCAGTGTTATGTACCAGTTACATTACTTTTCTTCTTTCAATGAGATACTTTTTATTGCGCATTTTCTTTCTTTTTTTTCATTCGCATTATTTCTACATTTTTTGTCGGACTTTAATCATCTATGATATAAGAATAAAAAAAAATCATTTCCTAATTATCTATGTACAATATTTTTTCAGCCGTTAAGAAATTTCTGAGTTCCATGTTGCCAATTATGAAACAGATCCGAGAATATTCACGAATTTCAACTGTAAATATAGTAACTTTGACTACGTCTACAAAAATATGGTGGCTATTCCGAGTTCCTTTTCTTCGTGTACGGGGTGACTACGAATGATTATAGGCAACATTCTATGCCTTATAACTTTTTCATGCTTCTGTATCGACCTTTCTTATGCCCTATTAAAAATCCAAGG
Organism: Pimpla rufipes; assembly: GCA_963932165.1. Taxonomy (NCBI): domain Eukaryota; kingdom Metazoa; phylum Arthropoda; class Insecta; order Hymenoptera; family Ichneumonidae; genus Pimpla; species Pimpla rufipes. Next base: position 10,929,984 of record OZ010631.1, on the reverse strand, counting down.
TATTAAACGTAATTGCCGTGTACCAATATTTAGTAGCGGTAGTACTTCTATTGAGTGTGTTACGTTCTGGCCATTTTTTCTGCATTATAAAATATTGACCAATCTTTACTAAAATTCTTCCATTCAAATTCCCTCAACTACTTGCAATTTCCAATCGTCCGAGAACCGGACGACGATCACATATTTCTGCTTATTCATTTCGCTCGTTCTCTTGATTCTAATTAAATCACGTTCAATACGTTTTTTGTCGGCCGCGCGTGCAACGCGCCGTCAGCACCTTATGGCCGTCTCACGGTCACCAAATTTCCCACTCTTTCACCCACCACTGTCTTCCTCAACTCGCCACATTTATTTCCAATTTAGTTCTGTTCTTGATTTCGCTTTATTTGTATCTAACTAAATACTTAGCTCTGAGTGAGCCCCTTCGAAATATAGCCCTGCGCGGCTTTAACCGCGTGCATTAACACGGTGTTCATTGATATATTATCTATTATTTTATATAGCGTTTTGATCGCTCTATTTTGAGACATTAATAAAACGTATTATTGCTTGGGATATTCTTTTCAAAGATTAATCGGGCAACGAACCCGATCACGGGGAATAATACAAGAAACAATAGTCGCAACGTAACAGAGTGTTAAATCCAACATATTTATTCTTTCAACATCTTAATTAGGGTGTTTAAAAATAAGTATATTTCGAGACGAGGGATCAAAAACGCGTCTGCGGAAAATTCGTTTAAAACAATTCGTCTAAAGCACAATTCGTCTAATGCACAATTCGTCTAATCACAATTCGTCTAATCACAATTCGTCTAATGCACAATTCGTCTAATGCACAATTCGTCTAATGCACAATTCGTCTAATGCACAATTCGTCTAATGCACAATTCGTCTAATGCACAATTCGTCTAATGCACAATTCGTCTAATCACAATTCGTCTAATCACAATTCGTCTAATCACAATTCGTCTAATCACAATTCGTCTAATCACAATTCGTCTAATCACAATTCGTCTAATCACAATTCGTCTAATCACAATTCGTCTAATCACAATTCGTCTAATCACAATTCGTCTAATCACAATTCGTCTAATCACAATTCGTCTAATCACAATTCGTCTAATCACAATTCGTCTAATCACAATTCGTCTAATCACAATTCGTCTAATCACAATTCGTCTAATCACAATTCGTCTAATCACAATTCGTCTAATCACAATTCGTGTAATCACAATTCGTCTAATTACAATTCGTCTAATGCATCATTCTTCTAATCACAATTCTTCTAATCACAATTCTTCTAATCACAATTCGTCTAATGCACAATTCGTCTAATGTACAATCCGTCTAATGCACAATTCGTCTAATGCACAATTCGTCTAATGCACAATTCGTCTAATGCACAATTTGTCTAATGCACAATTCGTCTAATCACAATTCGTCCAAAGCACAATTCGTCTAATACACAATTCGTCTAATCACAATTCGTCTAATGCACAATTCGTCTAATCACAATTCGTCTAATGCACAATTCGTCTAATCGCAATTCGTCTAATCACAATTCGTCTAATAACAATTCGTCTAATCACAATTCGTCTAATGTACAATTCGTCTAATGCTCAATTCGTCTAATGCTCAATTCGTCTAATAACGATTCGTCTAATATCAATTCGTCTAATAACAATCCGTCTAATATCAATTCGTCTAATAATAATTCGTCTAATAACAATTCGTCTAATATCAATTCGTCTAATAACAATTCGTCTAATAACAATTCGTCTAATAATTTTATTATCTGACTCCATTTTTATTTTGCTTTTTTTTCCATTCCTTTTTTTTTACTGTTCACAGTGCTAAACTGATTACATATATCTGAGGATGATTCATTGGCAAATGAAGTTATTGGCGAAGTAAGGGGTCCAGGGGCGAAGCCCCTTGTGGGGTCAAGGGGCGAAGCCCCTTGTGGGGTCCCTTGTGAAGCCCCCGATTGCAAAAAATCAAATTTTAGTTGCCTTCGTCACATATGTTAATACTTCATCCGGAGACACTTATTTGTCATCAAAAACAAATGGTCACGACGAATACCATACGATTATTCGTCAGAATATGGTCTTTTTGGTATAATGGCTTAAGGTGATGATTTCCGCTATAGTTGGGAAATTCGAATTATTATTAGATGAATCATCTTTTAAACGAATTGTTAGTAGATAAGTTATTATTAAACGAATTGTCATTAGACAAATTATTTTAGACGAATGTTACGATAATTCAAAATTCGCTTAAAACGACTAATAATTTGCGTTATAGGCGAGAAATTCGAAGAACGTTTCCTACTAAAATAGACAACATCGGCTAACGATTTCCGCTATAGTTGAGAAATACGAATTATAATTAGATGAATAGTCTTTTAGACGAATTGTTTTAGACGAGCTGTTATTAGACGAACTGTTTTAGACCAATTGTTTCAGACAAATTATCAATAGTCCTATTGTGCATTACACGAATTTGTATTAGTCCTATTGTGCATTACACGAATTTGTATTAGTCCTATTGTGCATTACACGAATTTTTATTACACGAATTGTGATTAGACGAATTGTGCATTAGACGAATTGTACATTAGACGAATTGTGCATTAGACGAATTGTGATTAGGCGAATTGTGCATTAAACGAATCGTGCTTTAGACGAATTGTGATTAGACGAATCGTGCATTAGACGAATTGTATTTTAGACGAATTGTTTTAGACGAATTTTTCGCAAATCGCAACACGGGTCGAATTGGCAGTTGCGACTCGAGTGATTGCAGCCCTCGCTTCGCTAGGGCAACAAACCTCACGCTCGTCGCAATCGCCAACTTTCGACCCTTGTTGCACAATATACTATTACGTCACAAGATGTGAAAAGGACGTTTTCTCCCAACTCCGCTAAAATAACCCTATTTCGTGTCCGCAACGCCGGCGGAAAATCGCTCATTTTTTGACAACTGACTCACGCATGCGCAGTCCGGTTTCATTGCCTCCCTAGGAAGGAAATCAGCTCATTCCTGCCCGCGCGGGAGTAATGGAAACCGTACGCATGCGTGTGGTCATTTGTAAAAAATGAACTTATTTTCCGTCCTCGTTGCACACACGAAATGTGGTTATTTTTTAGCGAAATCGGGAGAAAAGTATAGTACGTTACATGGGAGGAGTGCAACTTTCCTCCCTTGTAACGTAATGTACTATTCTTCGCGCCGCAGTGATGTAAAATAATGTTGCTAAGTTCTTCCTCATTACATTGCTTCCTCATTAATATTCTTTTATCATAAAGCCATCTTTATGAAGAAGCTTGGTTGTCAATTTTTACTTCCTCATAGAAGAAGCTTTGTGAAAAACGAAAATGAATGAGGTAGCAATGTTGACAGTTCTACTTTGCAACTTTATTTACATTATTTCTAGAAAGAACATATTACGGGTATATAACACAAGAACACTGTAACGAACACCGTTATATCTCATTTTGTTTATTTAGAAGGTTTTGTCTTACGTTCCTAACTTTTGCGGAATTATGGTGTTTTATATGTCACGTTTAAAATAGATTTAAAAAATGTGCATAGTTCGGAAAAATCTGAAAAAGATCCAAAAAATCTGAAAAAAGTCTGAAAATCTGAAAAAAAGTCTGAATATCTAAAAAAAAGTCTGAAAATCTGAAAAAAGTCTGAAAATCTGAAAAAAGTCTGAAAATCTGAAAAAATACTGAAAAACCCGATTTGACGTAAATAAACAATTAACTGTCACGTCCCGTTGGGATTTGACGGGCAATCGTGCGAGCATAAAAAATTCGTACGAAGGATATTCTAAGTTTTAGCTCGGAATGTGCCGAGCAGGGATTAGAACGGACGAGCTATCGCAATAGGAAGGGAATATTTTGACTGATTGGTCAAATTAATGATTTTTATGATGAATAAAAATGTAGTGTAGCGTGTTAGGACGAGAATTGGGGCGTATTAGGTGTTGGTGTCGAGGAATTTGAGCGTGCAATCAGTATGGCACCGTTCTCAAACTTAAGTTGGGTAGGATGTGAGTGAGCAGTCTCAGCAGCTCCGTCTTCACTGAAATGAGATGGATTTGTGTGAGTGAGCAGTCTCAGCAGCTCCTTCTTCACTGGGATGGAATTGTGTGAGCGAGCAGTCTGGGCTGCTCCGTTCTCACTGGTACGGAAGGATATGAGCGAGCAGTCTCGGCTGCTCCGTTCTCACTCAGGAAAGGTTTCGTATGTACTTGAAGTAAAAATGTTGTGGATATGAGCATTGAATGAGTTTAAAATAATAATACTCGTTTGTTTAACTTCATAAACAAATAAACAAATTTATTCAATAAAAAGGATAGTCGGAGAAGCCTGACGAAAGATACAAGTGTATGAATGTGTAAAGCGAAATTAGGTGTGTGTTGTGTGTTGTTGTAATTAAATCAAATTATTAACGCGAACGAGTGCCGCGGAGCCTCAGTCAAGTTTTGTTCAGGAAAAAAATGCGTCTTCGCACTCGGGAAGAAGACGTATCTAATCGCAGTGCTGAGACTATGTCTCGTGACATCGTCTTGGAACGGGACTTTGCCGTGTTTGTGACAGCGACTGGACTCGACTACTTCACGCGTTTAGAGTTTGGAGTTTTTGACTTGATGTTACGACGGGAGACTGAAGACTGCTTGACTGAGCCTCGGGTCCTCATATTTATACTAAAGTTTTTGCAGATGTCAGCAGAAAATAATCGGTTGCTAAGCAACTAAACGTTAACGGGTAAGTCTAAGGGTGAGAGTGAGGCGCAAAAGATGTGGAGGTCTTGTATAAGTGAGAATGTAAATGTCTGAAAAATGTATGTGATATGAGAGTGTATATGTTGAATGCATGAGTTCGCCTGGTAATGTACGTCGAAGTATAAATGTAATGTATAAATCTACTTAATTTAAGGAAATATTGATGGCGATGTTCGAGGGTCGATAATATGTTACGGTCGCGATTTTTGACATTATTAGTTTACCTCAGCAAGGCGTAATTAAGATCGGAAAGTCGGTAATGTATTAGGAGAGCAGTTCGTCGAGGAGTAGTTCTTAGTTTATATATTTCAATTAGAGAAATGAGAAAACCGAACGCGTATAAGTTAGAGAAGGACAGGTAGCTATCGGGTAGAGAGAGTCGCGAGGGCTGATAAGAAGATGAGCCGTGCTGCGGCGAGTCTACTAAGTGGTATGCGGTATCGTTTTGTATGTTTGAAATGAATTGTACCTAAGCTAATAGAAAATTCCCAGGTTTAATCAAGATTGAGGTTTTTTTTATTTATAATAAAAATACTTGAAATTTGGGTGACATGAACATTAGGCCTAAATCGGCACCGGACGTAACATAACCAATCGCCTATAGTAGATTAATTATTTTAAAAAAAGTAAAAATAAAAAAGCTTAAAAACTGTAAGAAGAAAAAATGTCCCCACTTTGGCTATAAGCTAGATAATTTTGTTATTGAACAAAGTATTTTTCAGAATTTTTACAGATTTTTAAATTATGGGGTTTTACATGTCACTTTAAAAATTTATTAAACTAATAAAAATGGCAATACAAAAACAAAACGAAAATGTTTGTGCAGTTGAGTGTCCAACTAAGCCTATACAAAATAATGAGCCAAATCGGAGAGGTCGAAATCAGATCCAGGTCGAAACAGGGTGGAATGCCCCATATATATTCAGTCTAGGTTTCAAACTCACAATATTACCTACATAGCGTATCCACGTCAAATTAACGATGACTAATTTAATACATAGGGGAACAATAACGTGCGCTTACGCGCGCGGACAGAGGATGCTGCAGTGCAGCGAACTATCAAATTTCGCGCTATTAAAAACAACGATTGCCGGTCGTCACGGTCCACGACCAATGAGAGGCCGAGTTATGTCGACGACAATAGTCACGTTGGCGCGAATTACGGACTTTTTAATAGAGGACTAGGGTCATCACGCGTGCTATCGCGCGCGAACGGACGTTTGCTAGCGCTGCAGCGCTATAAATGAAGTTATGATTTTCTACTCAAAGTCCCAAGCAGCAACTTGGGTAGTCAATCACAGGTCGAGAAATGAACAATGCAGCTCATGATTGGTTAAGTTGTTTTTTGGGGCTTGGTGTGAAGAATCGTAATTTCATATACCTCTCAGTACAGCAGGGGCACATAGATATTCGAGCACTTGATAGTCTGATCTGAGCCGCAACTAATGACACAGATATGGTTTACAAAAATCGGGGTTATTACGATACCTTTGGCCCCTCGATTTGACGACAGAAACTTGTTAATTGAATCAAAGTAATGATTTTTACAAGAGTAAAGTTTTGTAGAATTCGGCTTAGTCAAAAAGATAAGGCTTATTTTATCGATACGAACGTCGATCAAAAATTATCACCTACTGAGGTTCGGGACGCAGCTCCGGTGGGGGGTTGGATGGCTTTTACTCCACTTCATTATTGTTTTTTTTCTTTTTTTTCTTTCGTCTCACCAACTTTTCCGCTTTAGTCAAAGATGAACCATTGCTTCCGCTTTAGTCAAGGATAAAGGTCATGCCGTTGGTTTCCGTTGGCTTCCATTGGTTTCCTTTTCTTTACTTTTAACAGTCATTGCAAATGTCATTAAGCAAAATTTATTTACTTCACCCCTCCCCTTCTGTTCTTCTCCTTTTTTCACCTCTTCCCATGACCATGACCATGGCCATGCACTGTAAAAAATCAGTGTTAATATTAACACCGTTTCAACAACGCAACAGTGTCTATATGGGTCCATCAATATTGTGTAAACCTAGTACACTGTCATGGTGTAAGCGGGCGGTGTAAAATGACAGTGTAAATTTTACTTAACACCGTAGAATCAATACTAATTTTTATGTACAGTATCTGATGTACGACTGGAAAAATAACCCAAAATAGTGTAGCTTTGACACTATATGAATCAATAGGAATCGTATCAGACTATTTACTAACACACGATTAGTGTGTTCTGAAACATTACTATTAACAACTTTAGTTTGCTATTAAAAAATATGTGTCGACTCGAGAATTACTTCTTGATACATGGGTAATGGTTTCCGCCGAAGAAAATTTTCCTGCCTATACTGGGGTTTGAAACTGCGACCTGCCTATTTGCCTACCAAACTACCTAAAAACGCTGACACTACCGACTGCGCTACCAATTACTTGGTAATTCAGGATATCGAAATGGCATAATAGTTACAGTAAAATCGTCGGTAATTTTTGACAAGTTGAATGCAAAATTAAAGCCCGTGGCATTCCCTTATCACTAAATAAAGAGGTTTTATATATTTATTGCTTTATATCTAGAGCTGTTGCGTTTTTATTTACTGGCTTCATTTTAACACCGAATAGTGTTAAAGTGATTAAATCAAATTAAACAAAATATTGCAGTTAAACGCCGATCGGAATTTCTTCTTTCAGTGTTAAATGCCCATTGGGCTGTCTGCCTCGTACGTAACCTCAGTCTTCAGTTTTTCGATTCTTTTAAACAAACAGCATTGAGTATTGGAGAGCCAGAAGCTTAGCTCATTTCTGCAATACCTTTGCACCTTCTCCCACAATTCGAGCACAATCTATCTAGTAACTCAGGAAAAAATGGGTTTCAAAAATGTCAGTTGCTGGCGTGTAAGTAGCGCTGCCTTTCAACACCATATAAATGGACCTATATGTACACCGGCAGTAGTGTTAACATTGTATTACTTTTAACACCGAATTGATGAACCTATATGTACACCGATAACAGTGTTCAGATTGTGCTATTTTCAACACTAAATTGTGACAATGCTACATCTGTATGGTGTTGATTCACATTAAAGCCATGCAATGTTTCTTGTAGCAAAGTAACACCGGATTCTTCTTTTACACATTACACCGAGTACATTTTACTCTATGATGGTGTTGTAAATAACACTGCAGGTTTCCACCCCGCACACCGTGCCATTTTACACCGACCGATTGTTTACAGTGTGACCATGGCCGACCTTTCAATATCGATAAAACGGGCCGTATGTTTTATACTAACCCGAATTCGACAAAATGTTACTGTTGTAAAAGATATTATTTTAGTTCAATTAATAACAATCAGTGATCAAATAGAGGGGCTAAAGATATCGTAATACTGCCTAATCATCGTGAGAATGGTATGCTACATTATGCTAAAAGAGAGGGAAGTGCGACTGTTAACCGAGTTCGAAAATTGAAATACACACGAGGTGAGATTGCACACTCCTATATTGTAGCATACTATATTTTTCGCTAAATAATAACTTCATGTGTGCAACAAGGACGGAAATGTAGTTTATTCTTAACCTTTGACGAGTACGCATGCGTAGTACAGTTTTCATTACTTTTGCCGGGCATGAACGAATCGTTTTTCTTCCTAGGGTGTAAAAAAACTGGATTGCGCAAGCGTACGAGTCATTGGTTAAAAAGAAGCGGACTTCCGCCCGCGCTGCGGGAATGAAATTTGGTTATTTTAGTGGAGTCGGTAAAAAACCAAATTTACTATATGAAACGAATTCAGTACCAGACCGTTTAATCTGTGTAGTATTTTCTAGCCAGCCAAGTTCTGTTCCGTATATTTTATTCTTATTTTCTTATAGTTGGCCAAGGTCGAAGGTTCGAGTGCGTTGTTGTTTGACCATCGAACTATCATATCCCTGCGGCAATGGGAAATAAAAAATGTACACGAGAACACACCAACAATTTAAAGACATTTTTTTTTGTTTCGTATAATTTCACTCTTCTCTTGTGCATCATGATCCTCGATTTTGTCTGGCATTCGCTCCACATCGTACACAAACAACTTTTTTTTCCAAGATTCACTCGCATGTCAAGTCGGACAGAAACGCAACATTCCGCGCGAAAAGTATAGGTGTCTTGGCGTACCAAAGGGCCCACGAAAACGAAAAAATATCATAGAAAATAATCATCGACAAACCTTGCAACGGACATTTAAAGTCAATCCAGCACATTAATTCTTTTCACTCATGACAACACAAATTCTTCGTGCGCTACCCGTGTAGAAATTGTGTTCGGGATCCAACTGGATTCCATTCCGATTCCCTGTTAGCTGCTCGGGATCGGATCGGGCACTGGATCTGATCCGAATAGGGATATGTAACGCTAGGAAATTGGATTCCAATCCGATCGCCCAACGCGATCCCAACATGGTATCCCGACCAAATCCCGAACAAATAAAAATTCAAAAAGTAATAAAAAAATATATTATGCAATCATTTAACAACGTTGATTTTCAATTTCTCGGTTATCTCCACGATGTTAACGTAATAATAGAAACATGAAAAAACGCAGACAGATGTTGAACTCCGTGGGATTTGAACCTACGACCCTGTAGATTAACAACTTCATCGCTGCGCCGTAACCCACTCAGCTATTCAAATCTTGGAAAAGACAAGCTTTAAATTTATAGTTAACACGTGATTTTTTTTTCAAATAAAGTGATTTGTTCATTTGTTTGAAATGTTCTGTATTCGTATGTTTTCCCCCAATTCTTTTTGTTCAAAAGTGCAATTATAAGAAACGTAATTTTTAAATCTTTGAGCTGTATTTGCAAATCTGCTTCATTACTATTCCAGACACTTCTTGAGTACAATAGGTGGTTTTATGATAGACGCATATCCAAAATTCGTGACATTCCACTCATTTTTCAAAACTTCAAATTTCAAAACGCAATTTTCAATAATTTATTTTCTGATAAAAAAATTCGGAGAAAATTCAAACGTATTCAGAAAAATTAACAAACCACTTTCATTTAAAAATGAAAGTGATTTGTTAAACAATTTCATTCATTACTTTGTTGATAACATTTTAGAGTTACTATTACACAAAATCAATCTATTCCGCGTAGAATTCGATCCGGATACTGGTGGGGAGCTAGCGAACAAATATCTAGAAACATCCATTCGCGATCAGATCAGGGTCCTGTGGGGATTTCTTGAGGGTCCTCGACTTGCAAAGTTCCTAACTGATTTCGATCGGGATTCGATGGGGTGCCCCGATTTGCGAAGTCCCGAACTCATCCCGATCGGGATCCGGTGCGGATCCCCGACTTGCGAAGTGCCTAATTGATTCCGAACGGGATTCGATGGGGACCCCCGATTTGCGAAGTCTCTGCCTCATCCCGATCGGGATCCGGTGCGGATCTCCGACTTGCGAAATCCTTGACTATTTCCGATCGGGATTCCATCGGGAGCCCCGACTTGCGGGGTCCCTAACTGACCCCGAAGGGGATCCGGTGGGGCACCCCGACTTGCGGAGTCCCTATCTAATCCCGATCCGGATCCGATCATAAATCGGGAATCTTCGGGGTATTTCTACACGGGTGATGTACGAAGTATACCATGTTGAGATCCAATCCGTTTTCGGAACCGAGTCCTTCTTCGAGCGGAGAATTTGACGAAATCACGTCGCACGTGTTATTTTTGGTAAAATATATCAAATACTTCGTGTACAACAGCTAGCAGAAGTTATTGAGCGGTGTTGCATCGATGGTAAATCCATTTTGGCTTCGTACCCATTAGGTGACACGCACATCCATCATAACGCGACTATTTTTCACGCAATAACGTCGGAATGATCACAGTAGGTAACCCGGTGTTTGTGCAAGTCCAAGATGGCCGTCTTGCACATAAGTCCCGGGGCCGCCGTCTTGAATTTCGTTTGGCTACAGTCGGTGTTTGTGCAAGCATAGCTCGGCGTCCGGCCGTCAGGCCTCGCTGCGGTCTCTCTCTCTCTCTCTCTCTCTCTCTCTCTCTCTCTCCCTCTCCCTCTCCCTCTCCGTCACCCTCTCCCTCTCCCTCTAACTTTCTAACCCAATAACTTTCTCACTCGCTCTTTCTTGTGGCGGGTTACGTGGAGAAAAAACCGCGAATATGAACACACCCCTCACCCAGCCGCCCCACCGCCCACAAGTCACCCACTGGATATCCACCCACCACCCACACATCCACACTGCTTATAGACCCACAACACCCCCCCACCCGCCCGTCACCTATATACCCTATCTACCCCCATGAGTCCCACAATTCACCTACCCTAAAAGAATGTGCCCACCGCCCAACCACCCACCCACCACCCAGCGATTCCTAGCGCTTGAAAATGTATCAGGCGAGTAGGCTCGAGTGCTGACCCTTCTACAGCGACCGTGCGTTGACGCGTCGGCGAAGCCAAGCAGGTAAACGCGCGCTCGTGAAAAAACGGCTACCGCTTCGGTAGTACACGAGTCCGAGGAAGCGTCGACCTTTTTTTTCAGCGTTACCTGAACGGGGCCTCGCGCCACGCTAACTACATTATAGGTAGGGAAATAATTGTAAAACGATTTACGAGAATATTTTCATTTTATTTTTATAATCTATACATACATTTTTCTTAACGTTTAAAAATATTCTAACATCGCCGTATCGAATTATTAAGGCGTGAAGGATTTTCTCTTTATATTTTGAAAATGTTGACAGACGAGCTGAGTGATGAACAGTTGTTTTCTTCGGTGAATCATATTTTGCTCGTCGATGTAATATTGCCAGCCACCACCTTCAGCGTTGTCGAAGAATTCGTTTCTTTGCGCGTATTGAAAACACGCATTTCGAATTTTGTTGTCGGTGTTGCCCCTCGAAGAGTCCCAGTCTTCTTCTTCTGTAGCCACACGGCGTACGACCTGAAGAAGCGATTCTACGCAGCCTGCGAATAATGGCCCCTCGCTGCGAAGGTTGTGTAGCTGGTGGTCGACGAGTGGTACGAGATTTTTGAGTCCTTCGTACGTAGTTTTTTGAAAGACGACTGATGGTGAATACGGGTGCCTTGGCTTCTTTGGCTGATGCTCGGCCTCCGTATTCTCCAGAAGAATAGATTTTTTCTTATACGTCTTTATGCATGACATTTTCTTCTGTCCGAATGGCTTCAGCGTAAGATCCAAAAGCTTCGTCGAACCAGGAGTCGATTGCAATCATCTCGTTCTTGAACGACGTCCACTCGTCCTTGTTCATGGTGATCGCAGAGCCCGTTCGTCCACCGAACTTTACAACCGGCACGGCGTCCTCCAAATCATCCGCAAAATTCATGCCGATCGACACCATTTTGCTCTGCGATGCGTTGAGGCTGTATGTAGTAACCATCAGTAGCGGTGTTGCGGGTTTTCTCGATTTCTCGCGCTCTGGCTCACGAGGGCGCTATGCAGGCGCTGATGCGTTGGATTTGTTGGCCGCTGAGCTCTGCATTTTTAATGCTTTAAATTATCCTTTTCGAGAACATTGGCGACAAAGAAATCGTTCGAATCAGCGACAGCGCCTCAGCTGGCCTCAGTTTGCACCGATCGACGCCATGTTAGGCTAGGCATACACATGTATATTGTAGTTGTGAGAATGTTGTGGTTTAAGCGATATTTACGAATTGGTACTTTATTTTTTGTCGTCTTGACAAATATGCATGTCAAAGATTCGAGGTGAGATCTTTCGATCGTCGCGAAACGCATAACTCCCGTCTTTTGCCCAGGGGCAGTCGGGAGCAAAGAATCAGTTTTATTCTTAAATCTATACCTGTTCCTTGGAAATGAAAGGTGGTTTTATGGATTTTTTGAATCCAAAAACGAAAGGTTATTTTTTGGAAGCGAAATATTGTATTTTGTTAAAAATCTTGAAAAGGATTGTAACTCTTGCAGTTCTGTCACGGCATCATCAAGTTGGTTCTCAAAAATTCAATCATTATAGTGACTCTACTTTTTCTTAAAAAGAAAACTAGTTTTCTCGTGCGCAACGAAAGAATTCTTTCGACATGGGGAAAGTATTTTATGTTTATTGAAAAACTGGAAAACGACTATAACACTTGTAGTTCCGTCATCGCAAAATCAAGCTGGTTCCGAAAAATTCATATGTTGCAGTGACTCTACCTTTTCCTTGAAAATAGGAAGGTTGGTTTTCGTGCACAGCGAAAGAATTAAATTGTCACAGATAAACCATATTATTTTCGTTGAGAAACTCGAGAACGATTGTAACTCCTGCAGTTCCGTCACGGCATCATCAAATTTGTTGCGAAAAATGTAATCATTGTAGTCACTACCTTTTTTTCTTGAAAAAAACTTGTTTTCTCGTGTGCAACGATAGAATTCTTTCGTCATAGGCAAATTATTTCATTTTCGTTGAGAAACTTGAGAACGATTGTAACTCTTGCAGTTCCGTCACGGCATCACCAAGTTGCTTCCGAAAATTTCAATAATTGCAGTGACTCTACCTTTTTCTTAAAAAAAAAATGAAAAAATGGTTTTCTCGTTCGCAACGAAAGAAGTCTTTCGTCACGCAAAAAGTATTTTACGTTTATTGAAAAACTGGAAAACGAATTTCACTCTTGTAGTTCCGTCGTCACAACATCAAGCTGGAAGTAAAAGGTTGTTTTCTCATGCACAGTAAGAGAAGTCCATCATCACAGATAAACTATTCCATTTCCGTTGAAAAACTGGAGACCGACCGAAGCTCTTATTGTTCCATCACGGTCTCATCAAGCTGGTTCCGAAAATTTCAATCATGGTAGTGACTCTACATTCTCCTTGAAAATAAATGGTTGATTTCTCGTACGCAGCGAAAGACTTCCTTCGTCACAGGCAAAGAATTTAATTTTTATTGAAAAATTGTAAAACGACTGTGACGTTAGCAGTTCCGTCACCGCTACATCAAGCGGGTTCCGAAAAATGTATTCATAGTAGTGAATATATCGTTTCGTTGAAACTAAAGAGTTATTTACCGTTCGTAGAGACAGCATTTTTTCGTCACGGACAAACTATTTCATTTTCGTTCAAAACTGGAGACTGTAACTCTTGTAGTTCCGTCATCGCAACATGAAGCTAGTTCCGAAAAAAAATCATTTGTTGTAGTGACTCTATCGATACCTTGGAAATAAGAGGTTGTTTTCTCATGCGCAGCGAAAGAACTCCGACGTCACAGGCAAACTATTTTTATTTTTTTTGAAAACGTGGACACCGATTGAAACTCTTCCAGTTCAGTCATCGCAACTCAAACAAATTAGAAACAATTCCTTCGTCAATGGGAAAATAGTTTATTTTGGTTAAAAACTGGAAAACGATTGAAACTCTTGCAGTACCGTCACGGCTTCATCAAGTTGGTTCCGAAAAATGCAATCATTGTAGTGACTCTATCTTTTTCTTGAAAAAACAATAAACTTGTTTTCTCGTCCACAACGAAAGAATACCTTTGTGACAGACAAAGTATTTTATTTTCATTGAGAAACTGGAAAACCGCCGTAAGTTTTGTAGTCCCGTCATCGCAATATCATGCACGTTCCGAAAAATGCATTCGTTGCTGTGAATCTACCTTTTCGTTGAAACAAAAAGATCGTTTTCTCGTGAACAACGAAAGAATTCCTTCGTCACAGGCAAACTATTTTATTTTCGGTGGAAAATTGGAAAACGAATGTAAATCTTGCAGATCAATCACGACAACATTAAGCTGGTTCCAAAACATTCATTCGTATTAGTGACTTTTTCTTTTGCTGAAATTCCTGTATCGTAACGTAAACAGTAATTCGTTACAGATAAACGGTTTTCATTTTTTTTGCTTTTTGGTTTTTTCGAAGAAAACGAAAAACTTCTTTAATCTTGTAGTTCCCTCGCAGTGACATCAAACTGACTTGGAAAGTTTCAGTTTTTATCACGTTTCTCTTTTCCTTAACGCATATCCTTAAAAAATGATCTTGCGTAACGAAAAATTTACTTCGTCACGGAAAACTATTTTTTACGCCCGCGTAAAACCCCAATTTTCATACCATGGAAATTAAAGTTTTGCACAATGCTCGACGCAAAACCTTTTTTCTCAAGTTGTGTGATTGCAACACTCGCCTACGGCTCGCGCTGCAGATTCGCTCTCGTGAGAAAATGATTTTCAGCACTTGTACCGTAATATACTATTTTTTACTTTCAGAACGCGAACGTCTGTTATTCTAGCGGCAGATAGCGGAAAGGTCTGAAAGGTAATAATAATCACACAAGTATTATATCTTGAGGGCATTTATAAAAAAATCATAACAGACGTTTGAATACGCTGTTATGTATTTAAAATTAGAAGACTCGAGTAGACGCTCGGCCTCGGTCTTCCTTTGTTAGGCACTCACGTTTTGAAAGACAGGCACAACAGTGCCTATTGAATTCGGGCTCCAAGCAACCACATTAAGTTTTTACAGGATAATGTTAATATAATTTGAATTCATCAATTTTTTTTTAACATCAGATGTCTTAAACACGGTAAGGTACATATTCATCGTGCAGCAGAATATAGAAATTTTATTGTTAAGTTTTTTGTTGTTGCAAAGACAAGATTTTGTCGCACTCGGACGCCAGTATCACTCAGTAGCTCTGGACTGAGTACACCGAACAAGTTGAAATTTCGAACTTTTCTTAACCTAGCATTCTGAAGTATGCCCGTGAAATATTGAAATTTTTCTCTTTCTTTACATATGCATTTACTTCAAGAAAAATTGTATTTTGAGATTCCAAATTTTGACCGGCTCTTTTTCTGCGCAGTCAACAGAAGAATTTTGCTGTAACTTTTTGGGTCCTCGTGAATGACCTTAATTCTGATACAGTTTCTTTTTTTTAGTTAATTAATTAATTAATTAATTCAACGTTTATGACAATTAAGACCGTGTGAAATATCCCAGTCGATATTGAAAACTGTAATCAACTTCATTTTTTATGCATATTTGCATTTACAACTTCAAGAAAACGTCATTCACTGCGGATATTACCAGTGCAGTAAATATTTTAATATCATGTGGTAGGTAATCACCACTTAAAAATTACGAAAGAGCTTAACTAAAAAAAAAGAAACTGTATCAAAATTAAGGTCATTCACGAGGACCCAAAAAGTTACAGCAAAATTCTTCTGTTGACTGCGCAGAAAAAGAGCCGGTCAAAATTTGGAATCTCAAAATACAATTTTTCTTGAAGTAAATGCATATATAAAGAAAGAGACAAATTTCAATATTTCACGGGCATACTTCACAATGCTAGGTTATGTAAAGTTCGAAATTTCAACTTGTTCGGTGTACTCAGTCCAGAGCTACTGAGTGATACTGGCGTCCGAGTGCGACAAAATCTTGTCTTTGCAACAACAAAAAACTTAACAATAAAATGTCTACATTCTGCTGCACGATGAATATGTACCTTACCGTGTTTAAGACATCTGCTGTTAAAAAAAAATTGATAAATTCAAATTATATTAACATTATCCTGTAAAAACTTAATGTGGTTGCTTGGAGCCCGAATTCAATAGGCACTGTTGTGCCTGTCTTTCAAAACGTGAGTGCCTAAAAAAGGAAGACCGAGGCCGAGCGTCTACTCGAGTCTTCTGATTTTAAATACATAACAGCGTATTCAAACGACTGTTATGATTTTTTTTATAAATGCCCTCAAGATATAATACTTGTGTGATTATTATTACCTTTCAGACCTTTCCGCTATCTGCCGCTAGAATAACAGACGTTCGCGTTCTGAAAGTAAAAAATAGTATATTACGGTACGAGTGCTGAAAATCATTTTCTCACGAGAGCGAATCTGCAGCGCGAGCCGTAGGCGAGTGTTGCAATCACACAACTTGAGAAAAAAGGTTTTGCGTCGAGCATTGTGCAAAACTTTAATTTCCATGGTGTGAAAATGAAGGTTTTACGCGGGCGTAAAAAATAGTTTTCCGTGACAAAGTAAATTTTTCGTTACACAAGATAATTTTTTAAGGATATGCGTTAAGGAAAAGAAAAACGTGATAAAAACTGGAACTTTCCAAGTCAGTTTGATGTCACCGCGAGGGAACTACAAGATTAAAGAAGTTTTTTGTTTTCTTCGAAAAAACCAAAAAGCAAAAAAGTGACAACCGTTTATCTGTAACAAATTACTGTTTACGTTACGATACAGGAATTTCAGCAAAAGAAAAAGTCACTAATACGAATGAATGTTTTGGAACCAGCTTAATGTTGTCGTGATTGATCTGCAAGATTTACATTCGTTTTCCAATTTTCCACCGAAAATAAAATAGTTTGCCTGTGACGAAGGAATTCTTTCGTTGTTCACGAGAAAACGATCTTTTTGTTTCAACAAAAAGGTAGATTCACAGCAACGAATGCATTTTTCGGAACGTGCATGATATTGCGGTGACGGGACTACAAAACTTACGGCGGTTTTCCAGTTTCTCAATGAAAATAAAATACTTTGTCTGTCACAAAGGTATTCTTTCGTTGTGGACGAGAAAACAAGTTTATTGTTTTTTGAAGAAAAAGATAGAGTCACTACAATGATTGCATTTTTCGGAACCAACTTGACGAAGCCGTGACGGTACTGCAAGAGTTGCAATCGTTTTCCAGTTTTTGACCAAAATAAACTATTTTCCCATTGACGAAGGAATTGTTTCTAATTTGTTTGAGTTGCGATGACTGAACTGGAAGAGTTTCAATCGGTGTCCACGTTTTCAACAAAAATAAAAACAGTTTGCCTGTGACGTCGGAGTTCTTTCGCTGCGCATGAGAAAACAACCTCTTATTTCCAAGGTATCGATAGAGTCACTACAACAAATGATTTTTTTTTTCGGAACTAGCTTCATGTTGCGATGACGGAACTACAAGAGTTACCGTCTCCAGTTTTGAAAGAAAATGAAATAGTTTGTCCGTGACGAAAAAATGCTGTCTCGACGAATGGTAAATAACTCTTTAGTTTCAACGAAACGATATATTCACTACTATGAATGCACTTTTCGGAACCCGCTTGATGTAGCGGTGACGGAACTGCTAACGTTACAGTCGTTTTACAATTTTTCAATAAAAATTAAATTCTTTGCCTGTGACGAAGGAAGTCTTTCGCTGCGTACGAGAAAGCAACCTCTTATTTCCAAGGAAATAAGAGGTTGCGCACGAGAAAACTAGTTTTCTTTTTAAGAAAAAGTAGAGTCACTACAATGATTGAATTTTTGAGAACCAACTTGATGATGCCGTGACAGAACTGCAAGAGTTACAATCCTTTTCAAGATTTTTAACAAAATACAATATTTCGCTTCCAAAAAATAACCTTTCGTTTTTGGATTAAAAAAATCCATAAAACCACCTTTCATTTCCAAGGAACAGGTATAGATTTAAGAATAAAACTGATTCTTTGCTCCCGACTGCCCCTGGGCAAAAGACGGGAGTTATGCGTTTCGCGACGATCGAAAGATCTCACCTCGAATCTTTGACATGCATATTTGCCAAGACGACAAAAAATAAATTGCCAATTCGTAAATATCGCTTAAACCACAACATTCTCACAACTACAATATACATGTGTATTAGGGTGGTCCTTAAAAGGGGTATTTTTTAATTTTGATCTTGCCGCCCCCCAGATCGGTTCGAAATAAAAATAAAAAAATCCTCAAATTTTTTCAGATTTTTTCTACCACATTGAACCCTCCCCCACGGGGATTGAAGTTTTCCATTTAAAATA
The DNA here is from genome assembly GCA_963932165.1 of Pimpla rufipes. Taxonomy (NCBI): domain Eukaryota; kingdom Metazoa; phylum Arthropoda; class Insecta; order Hymenoptera; family Ichneumonidae; genus Pimpla; species Pimpla rufipes. The sequence goes on along the minus strand of OZ010631.1, from coordinate 10,911,452 downwards.
CATGGGACTTTTCGGTCTTCGCAGTCAATATTTTATTGCGGGACTATACGCCAATCGAAAAATCTGAAATTTACACAAATTACGCTATAAACATATTACTATAAGGGAAAAAATCACCAACCCCCTACCCACAAATATTGTATATATATTATATAGATTTTCGCTTCTGAAAATAACGAGTTGAAGTTTTTCAATGTGTTTATCGGTTTTAAGCAATCAATATTTTACCATGCGACTATTTCTTTGTTAAAAAGTTTGAAACTTACACAAATTACTCTATACATGTAACACCATACGGGAAAAAATTAACAACCTTTGATAATTTTTAAAATTGATTATTCAATAAAATTATTATTATTAATTATTAAAATGATTAATTTTAGATGAATTAAATATCTCTTTTAAAAAGAATGTGATTTTTTACCGAATCTACCTTAACAGCATTAAAAAGTGATTTATCAATAATATTGAAAAATCACTTTTAAAGTGTAAAAACACTTTGAAAATCACTTTTAAAGTGATTTATCAATAATATTGATAAATCACTTTTAAAATCACTTTTAAAGTGATTTATCAATAATATTGATAAATCACTTTTTAATGCTGTTAAGGTAGATTCGGTAAAAAATCACATTCTTTTCAAAAGAGATATTTAATGCATCTAAAATTAATAATTTTAATAATTAATAATAATAATTTTATTGAATAATCAATTTTTAAAACTATCAAAGGTTGTTAATTTTTTCCCGTATGGTGTTACATGTATAGAGTAATTTGTGTAAGTTTCAAACTTTTTAACAAAGAAATAGTCGCATGGTAAAATATTGATTGCTTAAAACCCATAAACACATTGAAAAACTTCAACTCGTTATTTTCAGAAGCGAAAATCTATATAATATATATACAATATTTGTGGGTAGGGGGTTGGTGATTTTTTCCCTTATAGTAATATGTTTATAGCGTAATTTGTGTAAATTTCAGATTTTTCGATTGGCGTATAGTAACGCAATAAAATATTGACTGCGAAGACCGAAAAGTCCCATGTATTTAAAATGGAAAACTTCAATCCCCGTGGGGGAGGGTTCAATGTGGTAGAAAAAATCTGAAAAAATTGGAGGATTTTTTTATTTTTATTTCGAACCGATCTGGGGGGCGGCAAGATCAAAATTTAAAAATACCCCTTTTAAGGACCACCCTAATGTGTATGCCTAGCCTAACATGGCGTCGATCGGTGCAAACTGAGGCCAGCTGAGGCGCTGTCGCTGATTCGAACGATTTCTTTGTCGCCAATGTTCTCGAAAAGGATAATTTAAAGCATTAAAAATGCAGAGCTCAGCGGCCAACAAATCCAACGCATCAGCGCCTGCATAGCGCCCTCGTGAGCCAGAGCGCTAGAAATCGAGAAAACCCGCAACACCGCTACTGATGGTTACTACATACAGCCTCAACGCATCGCAGAGCAAAATGGTGTCGATCGGCATGAATTTTGCGGATGATTTGGAGGACGCCGTGCCGGTTGTAAAGTTCGGTGGACGAACGGGCTCTGCGATCACCATGAACGAGGACGAGTGGACGTCGTTCAAGAACGAGATGATTGCAATCGACTCCTGGTTCGACGAAGCTTTTGGATCTTACGCTGAAGCCATTCGGACAGAAGAAAATATCATGCATAAAGACGTATAAGAAAAAATCTATTCTTCTGGAGAATACGGAGGCCGAGCAACAGCCAAAGAAGCCAAGGCACTCGTATTCACCATCAGTCTAAAAACGACTAAAAAATCTCGTACCACTCGTCGACCACCAGCTACACAACCTTCGCAGCGAGGGGCCACTATTCGCAGGCTGCGTAGAATCGCTTCTTCAGGTCGTACGCCGTGTGGCTACAGAAGAAGAAGATTGGGACTCTTCGAGGGGCAACACCGACAACAAAATTCGAAATGCGTGTTTTCAATACGCGCAAAGAAACGAATTCTTCGACAACGCTGAAGGTGGTGGCTGGCAATATTACATCGACGAGCAAAATATGATTCACCGAAGAAAACAACTGTTCATCACTCAGCTCGTCTGTCAACATTTTGAAAATATAAAGAGAAAATCCTTCACGCCTTAATAATTCGATACGGCGATGTTAGAATATTTTTAAACGTTAAGAAAAATGTATGTATAGATTATAAAAATAAAATGAAAATATTCTCGTAAATCGTTTTACAATTATTTCCCTACCTATAATGTAGTTAGCGTGGCGCGAGGCCCCGTTCAGGTAACGCTGAAAAAAAAGGTCGACGCTTCCTCGGACTCGTGTACTACCGAAGCGGTAGCCGTTTTTTCACGAGCGCGCGTTTACCTGCTTGGCTTCGCCGACGCGTCAACGCACGGTCGCTGTAGAAGGGTCAGCACTCGAGCCTACTCGCCTGATACATTTTCAAACGCTAGGAATCGCTGGGTGGTGGGTGGGTGGTTGGGCGGTGGGCACATCCTTTTGGGGTAAGTGAATTGTGAGACTCATGGGGGTAGATGGGGTATATAGGTGACGGGCGGGTGGGGGGGTGTTGTGGGTCTATATGCAGTATGGATGTGTGGGTGGTGGGTGGATATCCAGTGGGTGACTGGTGGGCGGTGGGGCGGCTGGGTGAGGGGTGCTTTCACATTCGCGGTTTTTTCTCCACGCAGCCCGCCACAAGAAAGAGCGAGTGAGAAAGTTATAGCGCGATTAAGGAGAGAGAGAGAGAGAGAGAGAGAGAGAGAGAGAGAGAGAGACAGAGAGAGGGAGGGAGGGAGGGAGGGAGGGAGGGAGGGGGAGTGGGAGAGGGAGAGGGAGCGGGAGAGGGAGAGGGAGACCGCAGCGCCGCCGCGAGGCCTGACGGCCGGACGCCGAACTACGCTTGCACAAACACCCACTGTAGCGCCAAATGAAATTCAAGATGGCAGCCCCGGGACTTATGTGCAAGGCGGCCATCTTGGACTTCCACAAACACCGGGTTAACTACTGATCACATCGCACGATCGAAATACTTATCATCGCGAATAACCGCGCGCAAGCGCCTGACATTTAGTCCTAGTGTAAAAAAACCCACGAGACTGAAAATCACACGCCAATTTCACAGCGCGAATAGCTTGGCAACAATACAAATCTCGAACTTCGATACCAAAACTCGAAAGTCGATAAATCTCGCCACCAACTTTTCGAGGGAAGATATATCGGCCTGCTAAAAAAATATATGTAGATGCGAATTTTTCATTGTCTAACTGTGTTCCTGACTTGAGTGCGGTCGGAAAGAACATAAATCTACTTTGAAGATCGGGATACCTGAAAAAAGAGTAACAAATTAAGGTGTGTGCATGAAGAGAAGTATGAAAAGAAATTAATTCGGCCTCCTCACGACCGAGACATTAGTGCTACTCTCACTTTATTCGACGTTTACCCTTTTTCGTCTGCTAGGAAATCCTAACTCGAATTATTTGAGCCAACACGTCGTAGACGCCAAATGGATCAGTTTCAAAATTTATTATACATTTTTAACTAATTTTGTATGGGATTTTTAGGCACTCATGTTTTGCAAAAACGCACAGAAGTGCCTATTAAATTAGTGTGTGTGGTTGGGCTGTGGCCGTAGTTTTTCTCGTTGTTGCAGCTTCGGCGACGGACGGCCGTGGTGAAATTAGATGTCAATTTCAATTTTTACGTTTCGCCCTTTGGTCAGTGCCTCTTCAGAAATCGTTTATTATCGTTTAACGTTCATTTTTCGGGGGTATGGTAAGGGTCCAACGGTCGGTAACCCGTGGCCTTTGCTAGAAGATGTTTGGTGGTAATATATCCCCCTCACGTCAAATGCGATATGCGACGGTCGATAATTGCCGCGAAATCTTTCTCCTCTTTAATTTATTGTTTCTAGTTTCTTTTTGTTTGTTTGTGTGACGTTTGCGGATTTGCTTGGATCCGGGCTCTCCGGTTAATGATGTTGTGGGAGGTTGTTGCTCGGGGTCTCAACACTGATATCCCCAGGTGTCGGTGGTTTATACTCAAACTGAATAAACTAACAAATATTGTGCAAACCGGAGAGTCCGGCTAGCCTGCCGTCACATTTTCGGAAACTGTGGTGTCACGATCTATTAAATTAGGTCAGTTTTCGTCTAAAATACATTTTTACAGGAAAATGTTGCGTTCATTTTAATTTATCCAATTCTTTTTGCTGCATACTTCTTAAGCGTGCTACAATACATGTTCTTGCTGTAACACAATATAGCGATATCATTGTTAAGTATCATAGGCTGCGAAGACTAGATTTTGTGCCACTCTGACGTCCATAACCATCAGAGGATCTCAACTGGGTGGACCTATCAAACTAAAATTTGGAATCTTTCTTATTGTAGCATTGAGTAGTATGCCCAAGAAATGTGGAAAAAAATTATTTCAAGAGAAGTTTCCCTAGCAATCACGATAACTTTCATTTTTTCACCAAAACAACTGTCAAAATTACCAAAAAAATAACGCTGGGTAGAAGTTGTTTTTTGCACAGAAAAAACTTTTGGAAATGGCTAAAATGACTTTCAAAACAACCAAACGAAAATAAATCCGAAAGTTGTTTCTCTGTCGCCGGAACCAATGAGTCACCGTCAAAACAACCTTCCCGTAGACCATCGCGAGGGTGCTTTTTGGGATGCTCGAGACCGTCGAATGACCATCAAAACAACCTTCCCGTAAACATTGGGAAGGTTGCTTTTCGGGATACTTGAGACCGTCGAACGACCATTAAAACAACCCTCCCGTAAACATCGGGAAGTTTGTTTTTCGGGATGGTCGACCGAAAATCGACCGGTCGATAAATGCAAAAAAAAACCGTTCAAAGAGTCAGTCGACCAAAAAACGACCATTGAAATTATTCTTGATTAGTCGTTTCTTGGTCGCGAAAAATCGGAAAACGACCGTCGAAATGATCAATTCAATAATTTGTAACCGGTCGTTTTTCCGTGTCGAGCGGAAAAACGACTATCGAAACGACCAACTACATAATCAAATTTCAAATAGACAATAAAAAAAGTATACCTTTAAAGGTTGAACAGCCGAGTGGTCTAAGGCGCAACGCGACAGTCGGAAGGTCCCAGGTTCGAATCCAAGCCGCGACAACATTTTTTTTTTTCGAAATTCGATAAAAAAGGTGTCCTTCCGACAGTCGTTTCTCGGTCTTCACGGAAAAAACGACCGGTTAGAAGTTTTTGAATTGGTCATTTCGACGGTCGTTTTCCGATTTTCGCGACCAAGAAACGACTAATCAAGAATAATTTGAATGGTCGTTTTTTGGTCGATCGACTCTTTGAACGGTTTTTTTTTTTGCATTTATCGACCGGTCGATTTTCGGTCGACCAGCCGGTCGCTGGACTTGCTAGGGTTTCGACTACAATTCAATTTGTATTAGCAATAGTTATAAACTTTTCACTTTGGGATTTTCTGGGCCGTGTAGTAGACACTTCGAGAAGTATCCCTGCATTTTTTCCGATTTTTTTAAAGCTTAGGACATTTTGAAAACTTGACTGTTCCCTGTAAGACCCAGTGTACAGACCGTGTATAGAAATACTACATTGTGTGTCTAGTGCGCGAAGTAGGCGATTTACGACGAGTGTGAAGTTTGCAATCACATCAATCACACGAGTCATGAATCGCCTACGCGCACGTGTCACACATACTATTTTTTGAAATACGTGCGTGCAAAGTTCGTCTTCTAGTGCCTGCGTAGCGGGCGCGAAGTAGTTTATTTTCGCATGTTATTGGAGAATTTATTCGCACACTCCCCGAATTTTATTCGCGCACTGTACGGAGTGTGCGAATAAACAACAGTGCGCGAGTGTTGCTTATTCGCAACAGTGCGAATAAACAACACTCCGAACAGTGCGCGAATAAAATTCGCGCACTGTTCGGAGTGTGCGAATAGATTCTCCAATAACATGCGAAAATCGACTTTAGCAAGTTCGAGAAGACGAACTTCGCGCGCACATATTTAAAAATAGTACATTGTGCGACTAGTGCGCGAAGTAGGCGATTCACGACGAGTGTGAAGTTTGCCGCCCGAGCGAAGCGAGGGCGGCAATCACACGAGTCGTGAATCGCCTACGCGCACGTGTCACACATACTATTTTTTGAAATACGTGTGTGCGAGTTCGTCTTCGAGTGCCTGCGTAGCAGGCGCGAAGTAGTCGATTTTCACATGTTATTGGAGAATTTATTCGCACACTCCGATCAGTGCGCAAATTTTATTCGCGCACTGTTCGGAGTGTGCGAATAAATTCTCCAATAACATGCGAAAATCGACTATTTCGCGCCCGCTACGCAGGCACGAGAAGACGAACTTCGCACGCACATATGTCAAAAATATAGTTTACCCACGGAGGGTTAATTATAGGGATTTTTTATTCTTAATCCCACGTTACCGAACAATTTATAAAAAGTTGCAAAGTCGAACTTTACACATTGCTTCCTCATTAATTTTCGTTTTTCACAAAGCCACCTCTATGAAGAAGCTTGTTTATCATTTTTGGCTTCCTCATAGAGGAAGTTTTGTGAAAAACGAAAATTAATGAGGAAGCAATGTCCAAAGTTCGACTTCGCAACTTTTTTTATTTGAACTAAAGAAAGCTCTGTTACAAACACCGTTACATCTAATTTTGATTAGATAGCAAGTTTTGTCTTACTTTCTTAACTTTTGCGGAAGTTATAACGAAAACCGACTTTTTTTTTTAATTCAAATGTTGTAAGATCCGAACGACTTTGCCAATCATCACCAAATTTCGTACGTAGCAGGTCTGTATATTGTTTTTCCACTATACAACAATTCGGTTCATTTGTTAAAATTCGACGTGATTTAGAGCAAATTATTATTTTTTTTTTCGAGAAATTCATAATTCTATAAAATCTGAACTGCTTTACCAATTTCGTCGAAATTCAATACCATACAACATTAAACGTATATTCAGTTATGAAGAACTATTTAGCTAAATCGGCGAAGTTTTACGAAAGTTAGAGCGACCACGCCCTTTTTTCAACAAATTCAAAACTACAAAAAATCTTAATTACTATATATATTTTGTTCAAAAACGCGCCTTTCAAAGAGGGGTGAGTACTCTGCTTACGTGCCAAATTTGAGCCCGATCACTCGAACGGTTACTGAGTGAGAGGCGACTGAATTTTCGAAGCCCAGAACACACACACACACACACACACACACACACACACACACACACACACACACACACACACACACACACACACACACACACACACACACACACACACACACACACACACACACACACACGCACGCACGCACACGCACACGCACACGCACACGTACACGCACACGCACACGCACACGCGCACGCGCACGCGCACGCACACGCGCACGCGCACGCACACGCACACGCGCTCGCACACGCGCACGCGCACGCACACGCACACGCACACGCACACGCACACGCACACGCACACGCACACGCACATTTTTTCTAAACTATTTTTCTCGACGTTTTAGGTGATTCTAAGCATACTGGCATGAAAATCTCGAAGAAATTTTTTTTTATGAAAACAAAGGTTCCTCTATGAGGAAGCAAAAAAGGATAATAAAGTCGGCATCAGTGATATGAATCTTTTAAAGTATCAACTAAAAAAAATCTACGATTAATGTGTAGGAAACATGATTGCGAAGAGTATGAACTCTATCAGATGTCATCCTATGGTTGGTTTTTGGGTTTCGAACCAACAGTGGACCCAACTGGTGGGTCTAGTGGCAAAAAATAATTTACTGCGATCCTAAAAGAACAGAATTATTCCAAATTTTTTTCATTGGGGTGGGAAAACGTAACCCTTATAATAAAAATAATCTTTGACAATTGATATACTTTTTACTGTAAAAAATCATTACGCATACTATACACATCACAAAACTAAAATGATAAATTCCACAAACTTTGTAGGCATTCACGTTATGAAAAGACGCAGAAATGCCTATTGAATAGGGTCCCCTGTGTCTACATTTTCTCTTTATGGGAAAATTTCACTGTAATTTGTACTTATCTATTTGTTTTGAACAGCACATTTTGTAAACTATGATATAGATATTCTTGGTATAGCAGAATACAGGAAATTCATTGTCAAGTATTTTTTATTTCGAGACAAGGTCTTGTGTAGCCTGGACGTGCGAACACGCAGTAGCTATGTATTGAATGGACCGAACAAGATAAGCGCACAAAGCATAACAGAGCAACAGTCCTAACTGTACGGAGCGCGAAGCGCGACGTCCGAACAGTACTGTGCGGAGCGCGACGGCCGCGTGAGTGCCTTGCAATGACACTAGGGGAAAATGTCTGGAAGGGACCCCAGCCACCCAACACCAAGCAACAACAATCTGTGCCACCCAACAATAACCCGGCGAACCGACGGGGCCACCGGGTTGCTTGTTATTTTTATGTTACGGAGAATTCGAAGGCAAACAGCGGTGTCGCGGTGGAGCATTCGCCAGTGATACCAGGGTCATGGTCCGTCATGGAGTTGCGTGTCGAAAACGGGAAAACTTACGGTGTTTCGACACAAAGTGACGAAAGTCGATAACAGCGTACTACAAAAAACTGTGGATACAAAATTTTGTACCCAGTGCTACAATAATTCGTAGCTCTGGATGCGCACGGAAAACTTGAGTATTTTGTTTACGGTCGCCGTATCGACACACAAGAAATAATACTCGTCCGGACTTTTGAACAAAAGGCATTGCTTTGGAATACGTTGAAAGCGTTTCAACGACTGGGAATATGCATTGGCGTTGGTATCACGAACAAGGACGTTCCAATCGACAATGCGTTCGCGGACTGTTCATCTATGACTGCACGATAATTGCACACTCATTTTTTAACAGAAAGGATGCGCGTGGTGCTTGAAACTGCGATTCCGAAGTTTCATGCCCACGCGCATCTTTTGTGTTTTTCTGCGTGAAACTTCGGAATCGCGAGAATCCTCTATTAAAAAGACATGTACAATCGAAGTCGAAGTTCGAGATAGTCGTGAAGCCATTTTATTCGTCCCCTGATTGGCTGTGGTTCGCCACCTAACTACACGCCAGTTCCAAACGAGCGCGTTCAAACACGCCGTGACATGCTCGACGCGTTCGGAATAATATGTAATTGAAATAACAAAATAATGTTATTTCCCGGATTTCTTATGTATTTTTTGTATATTTTTCCACCGTACGGCAATTGCCTTTTACATTCCCCCTCAAATTCCACTCTAATCCCCACCTTCCCCTGCGGCTGCAGCCGACTCCCATCTCCCTGTATCGCATTTGCTCGAGGGCCCAGGGAAACTGCGGAAAACCTGTGCCGATACAGTCGGTATCGGGTTCTTTTTCCCAGCGCCGGAGCTAGTCGCGCCCCGCCGTGTGTAAATACTGAACTACAGACGTAGATGTCGACCTATACGTCTGGAGCTAATCACGTTCAAGTATAGCACACGGCGAGACTACGACGCCACGGATATTCAAGCCGTCAACCTGCCGATGCTTCGGTTCTGTCCACCGGACGAGGCCTACAACATCGGGAGAGGACCTACTTTGTAAGGTGGGTTCCGAACCACCGAGAAGTCGCAGAAAAAGCACATAGAAAAAATTCCATTGGTGCTCGGCCGGGAATCGAACCTGACACCCACTACGTGTGAGGCCGCGACTCTATCCACTGTGCCACTGCCTCCCCCCCGCGCGAGAAACGTCGGGCTGAAATTTTGTACGTACATAGACTACCATCAACCCATGATCTGTACTAAATCTGCCGAGAATCGGTACAATGGTTCTAATTTCATTGCAGCTTTAATTTTTTTCTACTGTCTGTAAGTACTTCAGGTCCCGTCATTTCTGAGATATCGGTCTGCAATTTCCAACGTGTCTTTACGATTATTGATTATTAATGATGAAAGGGAGAGCAGTGGCCGAGTGGTTCGGGGCCGGGCTCATACGCAGAGGGTCCCGGGTTCGATTCCCGGCCAAGCACCAATGGATTTTTTCTATGTGCTTTTCTGTAATCCCGGTGGTTCGGAGCCCACCTTAAGGTAGTCCTCCCGCGAGGGCGATTATTAGATGGGCACCTAAATTTAAAATATGTTAAAGGTACTGCAATGAGAGACAGGCATGCAAAAAATCTAGTGCGATTACCGACATTTTATGCGAAATAAACGCACTTAAAAATTGGCGATTTTACCATATTTCTTCGTATTTCTTATGGGAAATCGCGACGGTCGTACTTTGAATGAATAATTTACGTACTTATCGGTTAGATAGGTATATACACAAAAGCTTGAAATATTCCCTGGAATTTCTAGATTCTGTAAACTTCTCGAAAATCACCTCTTACCGAACATTTCGATTTTATATCTGAAGTTAAAGAAAGTGTGGATTCGATCTGATAGAAATAACCCTTCACTGTCATGGCGGCAAGATAGACTTGGCGGACTCGGCAACATTGTCTGCAGCCAGCTTTTCCGTAGTCCCACATGAGCCCGCTATTTCGCGAAATACGCATTTGCCATGTATATAAGTATCCTCTATCAAACTGTTTCATTTATTATGAACAACGCGAATCTTATGACGCTTCATTGGTTAGGTTTCCCGAAACATGTAAACAAAAGGGCGAATACATTGAGTTCAACTGCACAACTTTCGCGATGGTCTCAGTATCGGAAAATAATAAAATATGATTACTTCATGCGTGTAAAATCATAAGTTGTATTTTTATTATTATTGAGATGTTGCAATATCTCTATTTTTAATGATTTCATAATGGACTGTCATTTGACTAGCTACTGCAGGAGGACTACCTTAAATAGGAGGTCCAAAGGAAAGGTCCGGCGCCTTCGGGTGGTGCCCAAAAAGACTGGGAGAGTGTCACGGGTTCGATTCCCGAGACTGAAGTCCCTCAGGTGTAGGCAAAACGGACGAGGACGTAGCTCCGGCTATAGGACGTACGAACTACGACTACAGCCGTATGTCCGAGGCCGACACCTAGCGGGGCGCGACGAAGCTCCAGACTCGAGAATCGAACCGGTAACACAACGGACAAGTAAGGAAAGGAGGAAAAAGGTACCAAGGAGCCCGTAACCCTTAGGGGATCGGTGTAACACAAATACCAAAATACCAGATTATCAATGATGAATGTGATTATAGAAACGGTCATTACGTCGGTAAGGTAATGGTATCGGTTAAGATCACCTTTGGCTTAGATTCGGTCACCGAGTTCGAAAGCACAGAATTATTTGTATTATTAAAATGAAATAAAATTGTATCGATAAACTTGTTAATTTATATGGATACATTCGAAGTATTAACATAAAAATACAGACAACAGTAATTTGAAATAAAAATATAGTGAAAATGGCCGAAACCGGTACCTTTACCTTAAATCTCGATTTTGCTGCATGAAAAAGAAAAAAATGCCGCCGGTAAAAAATGAATATTGACATTTTTTGCAGAATTATCTCAAATTTGGTTTATATATGGACAACTATGGAGCAAGGTTTGAGTACAAATGGGAGGCAGGTCTGTCCAGCTGTTCAAATTTTATGGCATTTAATTTTTTTTTACATCTCGTTCTTGCGCTGGCTCGTGCAAAGTACGAGATACTGCGATCTAATTTGGTCCCCACATTGATTACCATGTAACAAGCTGTGGGTACAAATTTGAGGTACATCCGTGGAGCGGTACAAATTTTACAACAGTTTTATTTACTTTAAAAAACATCGCAAAAACCTGCAAAGTCGAACCTTGCAAATTGCTTCCTCAGTGTTTTACACTTTCAACGAAGTTTCCTCTATGAGGAAGCCAAAATTGATCAACATACTTCCTCATTGACGTACCTTCGTTAAAAGTGTAAAATTATGAGAAAGCAATTTGCATGGTACTACTTTGCAGGTTTTTTTCTTCAGTTTTTGGCCTGTAGCTTTTTTTATGAGTTGTATTAATGTTTTATTGAAAAGAGCGCCCTTTGCGATTAAAAAGCTATAGATGATTTTTATATTGTCCCTATTGACAACGAAGATATACACAATTTAGGATACGGAAAATATACTTTTTCGGAACCCTTCGACTACGGCACAATAAAAGCAAAAAAATATTTTAGTCTATAACTGGAAGGAAGTCGTCTTATATGATACAAGGATATTCTGACATATTCAAAATACATACATATACATATTCTGAATACATATTCTGACATATTCGATATTTCTGACTAGTTTCAAAATTCGAGGCCCTCGGCCAAAACCTGCCCTGCAAACGGTGGAATCTCAAAGCGAAAACATCACAAAAATGCGTTGCCGTAGGGAGAAGGCCAGGAGTACTACGAAAGAAGGTTAAGATAAGGTTAAGATAAGGTCTTTTGACTAACGTAAAAAGTATTGTACATGTATAAAAAGATGAAGTTTAATTAAGTAAAACGCCCGTCATATCGAATTGTACAAAGATAGAAAAATCGGAGCCTCAGGTGGGCCTGTTAAATTATTCCGACATGTTTTTTTGGGACAAATACATAATAATTCTGAAGTAAATATAAAAGTAGCTTCCGTTCCGCACTTACTTCAATCGACTATATACGAGAGCAAAACGCTGGTATGCTCAGTTTTTTTTGTACAAAAACATCTGCTTTATCCTAAGGTTTTACATGGCTAATATACTAGATACCGTTTAACGTTTTTGCAAGAGATTTTTTAGCAAAAAATCTTTTGTTGGCAGTGGATTTTTTTTAAGGAATTTTTAGTGTGAATTTTTATCGTTCAGCAAGGAATCTTTTATTGTTCCTGATACTGAACCTCTCGGAGGACGCAAAAAGTATAAAAATATCACTTTTATTTATAAGGAACTAATCTTAGACTTTTTTCTTAGATCTTTTTTACTTGATTTTGTCAGGGTACATTAAGATGGAAGAGTGGAGTATGGTATGAGTTCGGGAACTGCTATCCCCTTGGAATAAAATCGGATAGACATACAGGTAAAAGCCGAGTTATTATTAGATCACTCGGAAGTTTAGTCACGTTGCCGCGTTCGTTCACGAATATGTTATGCAGCAAAAAATGAGAATTAATGAAATTGCACAGTGTTCCTACGCAGGTATACAAATGGAACGGACGTAGAGTATTGTCCATCGTCTCAAGCCATTGCGATCTTGGATACTGATGATTACATTCCCCATGACCTTGTAGCTTCTAAGAATTTAAAGAATGAGGTTATTGCCACACTGCAAACTTTATATTGGGTTTCAACTAGTCTAAATAACCAACACGCAGCGTCAAGGAACCTACGACACCTGTAATATTTTTTCCTACTTCGTAAAAAAAATATATATGGCATGGCCAGTTATACGCAGTCACCGATGTTTTGACAAAAAATGGCAGAAGTTAATGGAGTTTGTATCTGAAAATGTCCTCGCTTAGCCCTCTATGTTACTGTATTTAAACGAAATTTTCAACCGATAAAAATGTTGAGGTCAATTCAAATCGGTTGAAATCACCAACAAAAACTGATCTTTTTATTCGGTTGTAATTTCAGTTATAAGTGCGGTTACAGCTGGTAGAATACGGGCTAATCGATACTCAGTTAAAACACCGATTTGTAGATGTGTTACAGTGATTCCCAGGATATTTCCGTGTTTAGTTGAATACATCATTCGATACTGAGAGAAAGCGAGGGCATCGATGCATTACGGACAGTTTTCTCAGTGCTCCAAAACCGAGCTTCTATTTTAATACGCGATGGCTGTCGCGAGAAGAGCATCGAGAAGTGGAGGAGTCACTAGAAAAATATCCTGAAATAAGCGTGCACTCGCCAACGCCGAGAAGAAGATAGAAAAAGATAATGATTGTCTCTTCAATGGTCCTTTAATAGGAGGTTTGCATTAATAGTTACAATAATGTAATCTATATTGGATTTGCGTTAATATTCATACTCGCTCTCTCGCAAGCTATGCATTATCAGCTAATTATTAGCTAATTATTAATTGTCAACATAAACCAACAAAAAAATTTAACCGATCACACAGCACCGCCGACAACAATGAGGAAAAATAACAAGAAAAATAAAGGTCGAAACATTTAAGAAGTTATTTGAAACATAATGCATTCGAGCATACTTCGGTGAAAAAATCGTATTAACAAAAAATATTTGTTAGGAGGAAAAGCATTGGTTTTTAGTATGTCATCATTAAAAGGGTCGTTCCGAATGAGATGATTCCTAATATTCATAATATTTCACACATCTTCGAGGTTTACCTTTCTAAAGACGGTCTGTAATCTCTAATACTACAAAATATGCAATAAAATATTTGAAATAACATATTTTCAGATTTTGTCGAAGTAAAGGAAAAATCATTATTTAAAAAAACCTATGTCAGCGTATTTTCACATAATCTTTCCAACCTTTTTTGGCTTTTCCAATAAATGGACGACGATAAAGTAATATGACAAAGAATTGGGGGTTGATTGATAACACAGATAACACAGAAAAAAGTGGCTATGATGTCATACGAATTAAACAGTGTCGAAGTTTCCAACCTGTCTCACAGTAGAGTCGCACGTTAATAATAACTCGCCGTGTGCGCGCCACGGGACGTGACATTAATAATGAAGAATGTATTGATAAATAATTCAAGATTCTCGTTATATTCCGAGAGGTTGGTCTCTTCGACAGACGAAAAACGGGCGCTGTTCGTGGTCGATAGTCGAACGAATTAAACAAAAAACATGGCAGTCAGAGTGAGGAGACGATTTAAAAGAGGTTGGTACTCACAAGGAAAACGAATCTGAATTGTCGATTGCTTCGAGGTGAAATCGCGATCGACGATGGTGATACGTTGGCGGCGACAGCGGCGTCGGCGACAGCGACGACGGCGGCTGTGGCGGTCGTCGGTGTGGCGCGCGTGCACTTAGCTCAAAAGTGAATAGAAAAGTGACGTATTCCACTCGAATAGAATTGCTGCGCCGCTGAGTCTCTCTACGTGCTCAAACTCCGCGTTTGGCTCAACGACGACGATGACGAAGACGATGACGTCGATGACAGCGATGGCGAGGATGGCAACGAAGAGGACGATGACGACGATGGTAACGATGACGATGACGATAATGACGATGATTGATGGTAACGACGACTACGAAGACCACAGCGAAGAAGACGACGACCAAGACAATCACGTTCTCAAGTTCTGTGCATTCGTTGTACGCTGCTCCTGGTACTGTGTATGTAGTATTGTCGTATCGGTAGACAGTGGAACATCATTGGGCGTGCGCGCGCGATATGATGTCTGCTAGTTACTTCGGGCGTCTATTACATTTTGTAATACGTCGATTATTCGCGCTCGCGACCACGGAATATGGGGGATGTAACGAGCGAAGGCGGTGCGCGACTCGGGCTGAAGGATCTGGCAATTATTACCACATTTAGTACAGTGAAGTCAATTTATTCCGACACTTCTATCAATATACGTGTTTGATAAAGTTGTTGGATGATACAGCGAATATTGTTCTTCTTTATCCTTTGGCATCTGAAACAACGTTAAACTGTCAACATGTACTCTGGATCCTTCTGGTACAGACAATAAATTTATTTTTTTAAAGTTGCATGCAGAATAGAACATTACACATTGCTTCCTCATTCATTTCCATTTCTCATAAAGCCACCTCTATGAAGAAGCTTGTTTGCCAATTCTGGCTTCCGCATAGAGAGCTTTGAGAAAAACGAAAATGAACGCGAAAGCAATGTGCAAAGTTGTACAGGTATATAACACAAAAAACACTATAACAAACACTGTTATATCTCATTTTTATTAGGAATAAGGTTTTGTCTTACGTTCTTAACTTTTGCGGAAGTTAACGCGAAAATCGATATTTTTTAATAAATTCAAAATGGCGTAAAGTCCCAACGACTTTACCGGTCGTCGCTAAATTTAGTACGTAGCAGGGTTGTATGTTATTTTTCGTGTGTAGAACATTTCAGTCGATGTGTTAAAGTTCGACGGGATTTACAATCAATTTTTCTTTTTTTTTCGGCAAAGCCAACTTTCTGTCAAATCCGTACCGCTTTACTGATTACGAATTTAATACCAAATAGTATTAAATTTATAATCTGTATACGTGGATACATTTTGTGAAAAGTCACAACAATTAAAGAGAAGTTTATTCATCGCGCCGTTTGTTATTTATGGACGATTGAATTTCCTGTGCCTGGGAGATATACACATACACACATGCACACACACGCACACATACACATACCCATATAGGGACATTTTTCTCGACGTTTTAAGTGATTCTGAGTATACTGACGTGGAAAACTCGAAAAAAAGTTAATGAAAATAAAGCTTCCTCTATGAGGAAGCAAAATGTATTCAGAATTAATCGTGTAATTTCAGGCCACATTGTATAGAAAAAAGCAATAAAAATATATTTTTTTAAATACCAAGTGAGACTTCGGAATTTGTCATCAGACAAATTGCCTCGAAATCTGTAAGCGATCGCCGAACTTTGGGTATCTCCGTTTTCAAGAGATAACCAAATGCTTAGACGTTATATCAGATTAAAAATAAAATAAAAACATAAAAAGTGTCTTTTTTTCAATGTCAGAACACTCTTCATCGATTTAAATATTAAAAAGGTATAATAAAATACACAAGGAAAGTTAATAACAAAATTTTAACCGGCAATGAAAGCCTTTTTAGGTGATGAAATTCATATAGTTGGAAAAACTGTAAGAATGGACGAATAAACCGAGTTTATTACACCGAATATGCTGATCATTACCAAATTTTTTGGCCGTAGACAGACGGGGAGCGCGTCGGCGCTGGCGGCGTCCCACAGGCGTGATCGGAATATCTAAATGTCAGCCAAGGCAATATATGCCTACCGCGGAGTACTCATAACCGAGACTCCCGCCTGTTAGCTAATAAGATCCTTAAGAACGTCGTAACAGTAGGTCTTGATCGTCGTGCCGTGCGATATGTACTTACAATAAAACCTTGTTCCTTCGCTTCTTGCCCTCCGTGGCCTCGTCTACTACCGACCGTTTCTCTTTATCAACGACAGTCACCGACACCTGTCATTCACAAACAAATAGAGATCCTTAATTAATAATAAACGCGCAAAAGAGCCCTCACAATCTACGATTGGATGACTATAACATCTCGACAGAATACCGAAGTACTATATGAAGTCCTCTTCTAACTGTCCGAAAATTAGATATATAAAACTACCACTAAAAAGCACACTATGCGAATTTTTTCATATTTTTTATCCAACATTTAAGAAAATGCCATTGTTTCCAAGCGACCGTATATCGGAAACTTGAAGTTACGGAAAAAAATGTCTGCACATAAACGTTGTCGTTTTTTTTTAACTTTCGAACGGCATATATAAAATAATTTTAACGTTCCGGTAACACTGATTTTTTATTGAAGAACGGAGAAATAATTTTTTAATGATACTAAACTAATCACACGCTCTGGCGCGCCTGCCTGAAAAACTTTTGCACCGCTGCGTTCTTATAAATGGTTACGGGCGCTGCCTCGCCCGTCGTCTTATGTCAAATTTGACATCAAACTGATTTTGCTTACAACGGAATCCCTGGCAACTAATCATATCTCGAATAGTTTGCTGTCAATGCTTTCCGTTACTCATGATATTTTTAAAAGAGGGAAATGGATATTTTGTTTGCTGAGAAAATTCAGAGTAGGGGAGAGTGGGGCACAATGTGACACGGGGCACAGTGTGACGCGGCCAATATTAAATGGATTTGTAGTCCGTAAATTGTGAAATTTTTGTTGGTTGACAATAAGTTAAATTGCAATTAGTTAGCGCAAAATAAATTGCAGTTGTAGATAGTAAAAAAACATAAAAAATTATAATAGATTTGGACCCCTCTGAAAGAAATTTTTCGTTCGCCGGAAAAATGTAATATCTTATCTCACATTTCTTGACAGCCCAGATTTTAGATTTTAATAGCTAGACTAATCATTTGTGCTTTGCTCACTGCCCATATTTTGTCACCTTTCCTTCGAAAACGTATTAATAATGACAATAAATTAGGTTTGTTGGTAGTGGGGTACAATGTGACACTGGCACAATTTTACATCTCTCGTTATTCTTGGCTGCATAGATTATTAGTTGAAATAGATTATTCGTATTAGCAGAAGAAACGGGTCCAACATATAAAGAAAATAACTTCAAAAGGCATTGTTGAGGAGAACAAGATGAAAAAGACGGTACTGCGAGTGGTCAATGAAGGTTATGAAGTTTATAGTATAATAAGAGCTGCTAGAGACAATCTTATGAACCTGCATTGTATACCAAAGAAAAAGTGTTGTACAACCTATCGAAAACACAAAAAATTATCTTGTTGGAACATTGTGCACCATGTTTTACATCAGTTGTAACATTGAGCCCCTCTATCTGTCACACTCTACCCCACCGGTGGGGCACAATGTGACATTTCGCAAAGTATTTTCAATTGAATAATATTAATATCTTCGACCCTTTTCAACTATTGATTGCAGTTTCTTTGCATACCCAAAGGTTTAGAGAAGTCAATTATGGTTGGAATCCATTCGTAATACTATTCTAATTAATTTAAAAAATAGTTTAAAAAAAAGTGTCACACTGTGCCCCACTCTCCCCTATTCCTGTACGATTATCGATATCGCAAAACAATCGCCAGGGTGGCACGGATCGAGGATCTGGTCTAAAAAGATATATTTGTGAAGAACTTACGAAAATCCGTGCCACAGTTGTTCCGGAAAATCCGTTGTGTGGAAGAACCTTGACCCGTACCACTGTGACGCTTTCGTTGCGACGTCTCCGTACTACTAGAAGGCTTTGGTTCAGCCAAATGAGAACATCCGATTTTGAATAACGGCCTTCGGCTTGCGCCGCAATCACAAGAGTTGAGAAAAAGTTTCTCGCATGAGCTTCGTATGCAATTTTATTTCACGCGTGCGAGAAGAGCCTACTTCTCGCACTGAGTGGCATAAAGTACCTCATTTCCACTCGAAGTACACATTTTATTTTGTAATAGCGATGCGTAAGCGAGATTTCTTCGGGGCGATTTCGCGTGCGTAAAATGCTAATTTTCGGCACTAACACGTAAGTGTCACTTTTTCACACAGAGCGATAACTTTACGCACGAGTGCGAAAAACGTACGCGAGACCGACCCGAAAAGTCGAATTTAACGCTATTACAAAATTGGACATTATGATACAGACGCCGAAAAACTTTTTCTGACGGGTGTGATTTTGCTGCACGAGCCGAAGGCGTGTGTTGCAATTAGATAAGTTAAGAAAAAGTTTTCTCGGCAAGTAGTGTACAAAATATTTCTTCACATGATGTGGAAAGGCGGGTTTTACCCACGCGAGGCGTTATTATTCCAATATCCCAATTGTACCAATATCACGACTATGTCTTTATGAGTGAAACTTACCTGTTTGGCACGTCATTCAAATAATTTTTTCATCCGCGCCAACATCGATCAATGAATTTTCTTCAAATTTTACTTATTCCCCTTTTGCTTCTGTCGATTAATAAGTTTCGCAGGTATTTACAAAAGGGCTATCGA
This sequence comes from Pimpla rufipes, assembly GCA_963932165.1. Classification (NCBI taxonomy): domain Eukaryota; kingdom Metazoa; phylum Arthropoda; class Insecta; order Hymenoptera; family Ichneumonidae; genus Pimpla; species Pimpla rufipes. The sequence continues at coordinate 10,891,841 of OZ010631.1, read as the reverse complement.
ATATATCTACATAGTATCATAGTATTATTATAATTATAATTGCAGTTATTCGAATCTAGAGATGGGCGATGTTTGTCGATTACTCGAGCACCGATGTTTTTTTTTCGAGAAATCGATGTTTTTTTCCGATTTTTGTCAAAACCGATTAATCAATGTTTTTTTTTCCGATTTTTTTCGAAACCGATTAATCGATGTTCGATATTCATTTATGAAACATCGACAAAAAAAATCGAAGACGGTCTGTGCGGTGTTACAAGTATATTTCAACACTTTTATAGAAATATCAACTGTCGGTAATTTTGCGTCACCAAAGTACGTGATATATTTAATTCCTGTGTAGCGTGTGTCGTATGGTGTAAAATGTGACGTTCAATAGAAGAAAGATTCTCCGATCTATTTTTTCTATTTACAATTCCGCGTGAATCGCAACCCTTATTCTTATGCATATTGTATCTGCCATTTATATTATACGTATATTGAATTTTTAGGAGTACAAGCAAATTTCACCAACAACGGGTACAACTCATGATTTCACGAATCATGATTATTCAATGCTGATTCAAGCATCACTGTGTATTGAATGTGCCTTAGGACCTTGGCCGACTTTATTTATTTGAAAAAAAAAAAAAAAAAAAAAATTCGCTAATTTCGTTTCGATTTTTCATCGTTTTCTACTTTACCGATATAAAATAATCGATGTTTCGATGTTTTTTGAAAAACATCGATTGTTCATAATCGATTTATTTAATAATCGATTCTTTTAACATCGACTTTTTTTTCTGAACGTCGCCCATCCCTATTCGAATCTGTATATAAGTAAGGATGGATGATGTTTTCCGCATAATCGAACACCAATATTCTTTCTCAAGTAATCCATTTTTTACGTCCGATGTTTATTAAACCTGATTAATCGATGTTCCATGTTTATTTTTTATGAAACATCGATAAAAGAAAAATCGAAATCCGTCTGTCCGGTATTAAAATGAGTATAGAAAGTGTAATAATCTCTATGCTCTTCGTATCTGCGTAAATGCATTATCACTTCCATGAAAATGTTATGACCCACACTATATCGACGTGCATTTCTATTAAAGATACTACTCGTCGTGTGCTTCACGCACGATAGCACGTAACAGAAATATCAACTGTCGGTAATTTAATTTTTTACGCGTCGTGTGCGAGCAAATTTTACCAACAACTGATACTTATCATTTCATAAATCATGATCTTTCGGTGCTGTTTCAAACATCATTATGTATAGAATGTGTCTTGAGATATTGGGCGACTTTATTTATTTGTATAAATTCTGCCAATTTTCTTTCGATTTCTGGTCTTTTTCTACTTTACCGATGTAAAATAATCGATGTTCCGAAGTTTATTCAGAATCATTCATTCTGCATAATAGATTTTTTAAATAATCCATTCTTTTGACATCGATTTTATTTCTCAACATTACCCATCCCTAATATAACTTAATCGCGGTATATATACCTGTGTGCGAGAATACAGTAGGCTGCTGGTGACAGTTGGATCTCGGAGTCACGTAGGTAACCGCATTACCACCGCGTTAACAGGTGTGATGCGTTGACGTGGACGAGTCGATCACCTCGGTACGAAGCTACACATCTCACTTTGCTACGCACAGTTGTAACTTATTGCGAATTAGTCGACAGGGCGTCGAGGTTACAACGCAAAATCCATATACATCACGTGTCAAGAGTTTGTGCACTGCTGGGGTAAAACCGTGCGCAATACACGCGTTTGGTAAAACCACCAAAGGCTGATAGAACCGAGCGAAGCGCGTTCATCAAGACCGAAGGAACGTCTACGGAAAAGTGGAGAAACAAAATGCCGCCTATAATGTATAAGTGTGTATTTATAAATACCTTTGTATGTGTATCACGCGTGTGAGTATGTATGTATAGATGAATATTATCGAGAATAAGTATTGAAAGAGGCCTGTGGCCACGCGCACACTCTGGGTGTTGATACGAACTCCAGGGGGTGAGCATTGCCACGTGCGCGTGTCAACAACCAAGAATCGATCTCCCTCGGCAAACCCGCACTCCATATCCGTCCACGCCCTTTGCTCGTTCGCTTTCCCCACCCCGCGGCTCATCGACGACACGCGTCTCTACCGAAAATATTTCTCTGACAATTTGTCTGAAAAGGTCCAGTTCTATAGCATTCACGATAACTTTCAGTATTTTCCAAAAACAACTGTCATAATGACCAAAAAACTAATGTTGTGTACTTAGAAGTTGTTTTTTACACAGAAAGAACTTGCGGAGATTGTCAAAACGACTTTCGAAACAACCAAACAAAACTAAATCTGAAAGTTGTTTCTCTGTCGCCGGAACCATGGGTTGCCGTCAAAACAACCTTGTTGCAAACTCCGGGAAAGCTGTTTTGACTCGATGGTTACCGCCAAAGAATGGATGTAAATTTCAGGTAAAAATTGTTTTTACGTTTAAATTAACGGGTTATTTTGATCTTTTAATCGTACTTTTTTTAATGGAGTCATCCTTTTTAAGTCGGGAGGCATTTTTATATAGATGTAAACACAATTACGCAGTTGTAAAATAGTACTTTGCGATACTAGTACGTGAAAGCGGACTTTTGGCGAAGGAACCTGCGCCAAAAATACGCTTTCTTGTGCGAGTATCGCATAATACTTTTTGTAACAAATTTACGAAATGCCAGGTTATGTATGACACGTTTCTCGTATTTTCGACATGCTTCCAGTATATTCGACACGCTTCTAGTATTTTCGATACGCCTTCTCGAAAAGCGACCTTCTATCACGGCCGGCCTATACAAAACCTGGCACTTTTCGTGTATGCGTTACAAAAATTCATAATATGATTACACTTTTTTGTACTACAAATCAACAATCGACACATATGGGGCAATCCATTCTAATTGTATCAACGACGAAAATTCACCTTCCCCAATGTGGCTCGCGATTTGTGATGTTATTCTTCGACAAAAAAATGCATGTAGAAATTTTTCCTGATTTTTTAAAACTATTCAAATAATGTTTTTAATTTAATTCCTACGTATGCGTTCTTAAGGCTTTTACGTTTGTCCTCGTTCCCCTTGATCCCCCTTCATTCCTTGAGTTCCCCACAGAGTGCTACCCGCAGTCACTCTTTCCTAATGCACTACTGTATCGCATTTGCACGTGGGCACAGAGAAACTGCGGAAAAGCTGTGCCTACAGAGGCGTCTATATTTTACTAAGTGTCTGCTGTATGAGAATACATCCGAAACTCACATGTATTCTCAGATGTATTTAAGGCATTCCATCCCGTTTCGCACGGTCAAAAAGTTCATAACTCCGATAAAACTTGTAATTTTAACATACTTCATAATTGCCTCCTTAGAATACATGGGATTTTTTTGTTTGTTTGTTGAAAATAGACGTTTTTTTCAAAAATCGTCTGCATCTTTAAAATATGGGATTGCACAGAAAAATCTTTGCGACAGAAAAGGTTGAGATTGAAATGAACTTGAAAAAAAAAAATGTAATTTTTCGGAAACAACAAAACCTCGTTTTTAAGCAAAACACACAGAAATATTTTTTTCGACCAATACGTCAGGTTTAAATTTTCTCAAAAAATTACAGAACATTCTGCTATACGTATAGAATAAGCTCACTTTTTTTTTAAGTGGTTGGGGTACGCATACGCATTGTTTAATCGTGTTTTCATTTTATAAAAAATACAAATAAATGAAAAACACAATAAAAAAAACCGGCAAAGTAAAACCTTGCAAATTGCTTCCTCAGTATTTTACACTTTTAACGAAGCTACCTCTATGAGGAAGTATGTTGATCAATTTTGGCTTCCTCATAGAGGAAGCATCGTCAAAAGTGTAAAATACTGAGGAAGCAATTTGCAAGGTTCTACTATGCAGGTTTTTTTGGCTGTTTTCTAAAAATAAATAAAAATGTAAGATTTTAACCACCGAACCGATTTCCCTCAAATTTGTACCCAACCCTTGGTTCATGATAGTCAATGTGTGGACCAACTTAGAAGCCGGTACCTTGTAATTTGCATGATCCAGCGTGAGAACGAGATTTTTCAAAATATTCTAAATGCCATAAAATTTGAACAGCTTTTCAGATCCGCGTCAAATTTGTACTCAAAACGTGGTCCATGGTTGTCGATATGTGAACCAAATTTGAGAAAATTCTGCAAAAAATGTTTTCCCATTTTTTTTTCGTGCCGGCTTTTTTTGTTTTTCATGCAGCAAAATCCAAATTTACCGACATAATGGCAGTTCCCTCGACGAAACTCATCGTTAATAATCAATGAACGTGATGACATGTTCGAAATTACAATCGGATGTCTCATAATTTACAGGAGCGAAAGTACTTACAGACATTTGAAAAAATAATGAAATTGCAATAACATGAGAACTGCTTTACGGATTTTCGCCAAATTTGGGACAGATCATGGTTTCATGGTGGTCTATTGACTTACAAAATTTCATCCCAATATCTCTCAATTTGCGGAAGTTATAGCGCGAAAACGATTTTTGCCAAATTTTCAAAATGCTGTAAAATCTGAATTTCCTGACCGATTCGCGTCAACTACAATCCCATACAGTATTCTATGATAGCGAACGTGCGTGCCAAATTTGAAGAATATTCTTAAAAAATTACGGCAGTTATCGTGTAAAGAAAAAAACGTGCACACACACACGCACGCACGCACGCGCGCACGCACGCACACGCACACACACACACGCACAGACACAGACACAGACACAGACACAGACACAGACACAGACACAGACGCAGACGCAGACGCAGACGCAGACGCAGACGCAGACGCAGACGCAGACGCAGACACAGGCACAGACACAGACGCAGACACAGACACAGACACAGGCACAGACACACACATACACATACAGACATTTCGTACAAACCACTTTTCTCGACGTTTTGGACCATTCTGAGTGTACTGACATGAAAATCTCGAAAAAAAAAAAAAATGTTTAATGAAAACAATGATTCCTCTGTGAGGAAGCAAAAAACATGCAAAATAGAACCTTGCAAATTGCTTCCTCAGTATTTTACACATTCAACGTAGCTACCTCTATGAGAATATATGTTGACCAATTTTGACTACCACAAAGAGGAAGCATGATCAAAAGTGTAAAATACTGAGGATGAGGAAGCAATTTTCAAAGTTCTACTTTATAGGTTTTCTCGGCTCTTTTTTATAAATAAATCACAATGTAAGATTTTAACCACTGAACCGATTTGTCTCAAATTTGTACCCAGCCCTTGTTTCATGGTACTCAATGTGGAGATCAAATTAGAACCCGTTATTTTGCAATTTGCACGAGCCAGAACGAGAACGAGATCTTTGAAAATATTTAAAATGCCATAAAATTTGAACGGCTGGACAGATCCGCGTCAAATTTGTACTCAAAACTTAGTCAACGGATGTCCATATATGAACCAAATTTGAGATCAATCTTCAAAAATTGGATAGAATTTTTTTGTGGTGGCTTTTTTCTTGTTTTTCATGCTGCAAAATCAAAATTTACCGATATAATGACCGTTTCCTTGAAGAAATTCATCATTGATAATCAGTAAACGTAATGACACGTTCAAGATTGCAATCGGATATCTCAGAATTTACAGGCGCTGAAGTACTTATAAACATTAGAAAACAATTGAAATTGCCATAACATTAGAACTACTTTACCGATTCTCACCAAACTTGGTACCGATCATGGTTTAATGGTAGTCCATTTATGTACAAAATTGCAGCCTGATATCTCTTAATTTTCGGAAGTTATAGCGTGAAATCGAATCTTTCAACATTTTCAAAATGCTGTAAAATCTGAATTTCCTAACCGATTCGCGTCATCTATAATTCCAAATGGTATTCTATGATCGCCAACGTGCGTGCCAAATTTGAAAACCATTCTTCGAAAATTGCGGCAGTCATTGTGTAAATAACGAAATCTGCAATACACATACGCACACACCCACCTACAAATATTTCGTACGAACCACTTTTCTCGACGTTTTGGAACAATTTGAGTGTACTTACATGATAATCTTGAAAACATTTTTTTACGAGAACAAAGTTTCCTCTATGAGGAAGAAAAATATAAGAAAAAGACGATAAATAAGTTAGGACCCTCCGTTGAATTATACAGTGCTCCGTTCTAGGGTTTTTAGGTTTGCTTTCGTTTCAAAAGAAACGTTTGCAAAACACATCAAAATCCCATTACAGTCAAAGATCCAAAATTGGAACAACTGAAAAGCGAAGCATTGCATAACTTTATTGTTAATTATCCATAACTTATCTATGACGTTTGATAGATAATGTACCGACAGTCAAACTACTTGGCAGTCGGTAATGCAAATTTACATTTATTTCAGTGGTAAAAGTAATACCGGAAGATGTCGCTAGGCGTTATACGATGTAACGCACTCGTTGGGTTTCGGCGCGAGAATAGAAATGTCTGAACCGAAGACCAGCACGACAGTATGGTTACCACCGATGTCCGTCTCCGCGTTTAAGAGCTGAAGCTCACTTCGTCCGGGTAGATCTAAATAAGTAAAAGTTTGTGGCGCAGAAAAATAAACGGAACTCAAAATTGAACACAAAGCTCAATCTCTAGTTATTCAAAGGATTACATATACGAAACTTAGAATTATTTCAAAGTGAATAGCGTAAACAATTTCTGGAAGGCGGTTCGCGCTCGACGCGCTCGACTGGTCTCAATAATCTGACTGCTCTCTTTGTTGACACTAGGTTCGCGGGTCTCGCGATCTGCTGGTGGGCCAAGAGTTACACCCCAGAGGACCCACCTTAAGGTAGTTCTTGCGACCAATATTTATTTCGCATAAATTCGAGGATTATGAGAGAGAATTACAAACACTTCTCGGTGGTATAAAATTCTGAAAAAATTAATGCACATTATAGGTACTGAAAAGATTAATTTTGCATAATAATAATTCGAAAATGTTATTAACAAACTGATGAAAAAAAAATTGTTTAACAAATATTTCGATGACCCAAGTTTTTTTTCATGAAAATGATTGTTTCGTTTTTCCGAATACGTATGATTTTTTTTTAGATTTTAGAGTTCACATTGAATTTTCACATATTTTCCCTATGAAAAACGCACAATGTTCAATGTGAACTCTAAAATCTGAAAAAATTCATACGTATTTGGAAAACCGAAGGAATCATTTTCATGAAAAAAAACTTGGGTGATCGAAATATTTGTTAAACAATTTTTTTCATCAATTTCTTAATAACATTTTCAAATTATTATTATGCAAAATTAATCTTTTCAGTACCTTTAAAGTGCATGAATTTTTTCAGATTTTTATACCACCGAGAAGTGTTTTCAATTCTCTCTCATATTCCTCGCATTTATGCGAAATGAATGTTGGTCGCAAGGACTTCCTTAAGCCAATCAACCCTCGGTTCTCGTCGAGCTTCCCGTCATCCTCAAGTTTGAAAGTCGCTGTTGTTCCCTGCCTTCAAGTTCTATCCCAGTAAACACACAAATTGGTTTCGTTGCTTCTCAATTACAATTTCCTACTCAGCAACGTAACTATTATGTAACACCAGTGTTATGTAACAGTTACATTGCTGAGCAGGAAATTGTAATTGAGCATCAACGAAACCGATTCTTGTGTTTACTGGGACAGTACCCGTGTGGAAATTCAAACTCGCCAATAGCTAAAATACGACTAGTTTTCCTATTTACTCTCCAAGATCTAGGTCAGAAAACTAGAGAGATCCGATCGCTATGTGTAATTTCTCGCTGTCCAGCTCTTATATAAGAAAACTGTCTAGAACCTGGATAAGAATCCACAAATACATCTAGTAAACTTAGCTACAGATTAGCCAGCACGGGAATAGGCTAACTCTATAGATCAAAACTGTCTAAGCGCTGGTCTGAATTTCTCTATCGGCCTGCGAACTTAGTTCCCACTTGAATATCCTAGGATTAATCAAAAGCAGAATTAATATATGGTTTTTTTTTTATTGTGATTAATGACGTTTATTTCGATTAATAACATGTAACGGAGAAAGTACACTTCGAACAATCACTTTTTTTAAGATAAAAAATTCCTGCCATTCGGGATTCTGTAGGAGTAAGAAAGCACTAAATCTTTCGACACAAATATAAGTAATATATTTTCGGCCCACGATTTTCTATCAGACGTTTACGTTTCGGCAATTTGACTTCTTGAAAGACGACACGTGCGAGGTAATCCCCAGTCTTTGGCATTAGACAAAACGGCTCCAAGATGTCCGAGGTATTCCGCATCCGTCACTGGGGCAATCGACCGACTCTCAACCAGAGTATCGATGACATCTGAAATAAATATAATAAAATCATTATAGTTCGACTACTTTCTTATTCGCATTTATTATTTAACTATTAGCGTTATCTCACCGAGGAGAGTGTGAGAGAATTTTGTATTCTTGAACAACAACTTTCCCGCTACACGTTTTTGAGCATTGTACAACAACGCAACTTCACGAGAGAGGTACTTCTTGAAGATTGCGGTTATGTTCTTTGTCATTGTCTTTCTTTCATCGAATTTCTGAATCACCGAATTGAACTGAGAAATAATAATATATATGTATATATATAAACATTGCCGGCCGATAATACATGAGTTTCAAGTTTCATAGACACTTACGAACGCCTGCCGGAGTTCCTCGTCGCTTGAGAGGCGATCGTCGAATGCTGAAAAATCTTCAAGCGTCCCAAACGGAAGAGTCAGCTCGTATTTTTTTTTCGAATGACTCGCACGCCGGTCGCAATACTTGAGCAACCAGTACATTGTCAAGAGTGCTTTTCATCTCATTTATCGCAGCTGTCTGCTGGCGAGAGTCGTACGCGAGCTGGCGTATTTCCTTCACAATAACCGTGAAATCTGAAATGTATAGTTAATTCTGGTATATTCTAATTAAAGTGAAAGTAAACACCGCTGTTATTAATATGTACTTTCCAAACAAAGCACTATTTAAGTCAAAATCGTCAACTAGAAAAATAGCAGCGCGGAACTATTTTTTGTTTTGGCAAGGACCGGTAATACATTTTTTTACTGACTTATGTAATTTAGTATAGCTCATTAATTGCAGTCAATTATCTTTGAATACATCTTAATTTATTTGAATAATTTACAGCAATTCTTAGTGAGAGTCATTTGTTTCAAGGAGTTTTTATGCTATGATATGTTCGTGAAAAGTACTAATTAATAAAAAAATGTGATACTCACCGAATGAATTTGGACAAGTCTCAGTGACCGATGTTGTAGAAGATTCTGCCGGTCGCGTAGTGGGTTTTTTCGGAAACACTGAGTGAGATGATAATAGCGCCGTATCCGATCTCGAACGTGCACTTTCAGAGAGGGGTGAAGTTTCGATCTGCTTTGCCGAACTGAAGCGTAAAGCTCTACCACGTCAAGGTTCTGTGACGACGTCGGCGACGGAGTATATCTTCTGGAGTCTGATCCTGTAAAACATACAAACAATTATGTATATTTAATTATAATATCGCTCACATCCTCAAATTCGTAGTTATAACGAAAAATACATCAGTTTGCATTACCAGATCTTTGCGTTTTGATGTTTCGCTTGGCACTCAGCGTTAGCGGTTTCCTTGGCCCTTGTTTAGTCTTACTCGCTCCTTTCTTAGATTTTTTACCCTGGCGTTTTTTTATCTTATTTTTGTTGTGGTCTTCGGATTCGCTTGACGAAAATGATGATTTATGCGAGAAAGGTTCATATGTGCCTGTAATTAGAAATAAATAGTATAAAACAATTTATACGCTGAGGGAAAATATCCAATACAAAATTCAAGCGACATACCATCGTCGGCTGATGACACGTCACTCTCCAGCGGTGTTTCTAGCCCCGGCACCTCCATGATTTTTTCTAACTTCGAACGATCTTTGCGTGCTTCCTCGACGTACGATTGAAGCGACTCTTCGGCTCTTTTTTTTGGGCTGTCGCACTCGGTTGTGAAGGCAAACGCCTCAGATTTCAGGCGTTCCAGCCGCCGTACTGCCTCGTCGTACGTTGCTGAAAAGTACTCTTAGTATGTATCGATTAACATAAAGCGATTAATACATTTATTTGTACTGAATAAATATCAAATATTACAATTCGTACGCAAATATCACTTGATTTTTAAATTGTTTTAATTTACCTGCTCGTCCACGAATGTTTATTGAATATCGAGGCCAATCTTCCTTAGCATTCTGATTCTCTCGCACCATTGTCTCGAGTATTTTGAAGTTCGCTTTCGTGTACGGCGGTGGCATGAATTTTGCGAAACATTGGCCGAGGCTAACGTCGTATTGAATCCATTTCATCGGAACACAGTCGATGGATTTATTTTCCACGTCATCGTCATCGAATTCTACCAATTGATAACGGTAAATCGGTCCTGTCATTTTCTGTTTCGGAACAAACGTTATGTTGATTACACTGCTTTTATCAGAGAGGTACACATGATAATAACCAACAGATATAATTAATTCGTGCCAAAATATACACCGTAATTCGAACCAAATACACTCTCAAAATTGACTCACTGATGAGTCACTGACTGATATAAATGTAAACAACTTCTTCGCCTTGCGGTTCCTAGCGACGACCCGCGTTATACAGTCCACGACGCGCAGTCCGTTCGCGCGTGATACTAAGTGAGACGCCGCGCCAACTTCCTTCACACTACCGTGTTCCCGTGAAAGACAAGCCGGCTATCGCGTAAATAATGCACGTCGCGTAAACTACATCTTAATTTGACAACTTATTACAAACAAAAATATGATCATTAATAGATTCACTGAAGCACGAGCGTATTCCGTAGGACGATCTAGATCGAAATAAATGCGAACTTCAAAACCTGCCGGCTTCCCGTGATGGCCCGCGCTACACACCGTGCTTACAACGCGCACTCTCGCAGCGTCCGCGCGCGACACAAAGCGAGACGCCACGACGCCATCTTCGCGACCCCGATCGCGTTCCCGTCGAAGGTATGCACGGTACCGCGCAAACGACGCGTGTTTCTACGTAAATTACTTATTGATATGATAAATAATCAAGACAAAAAAATGTCTCACTAGAATCACTGATGCACGAGCGTATATCGCACGAGGTGGTCGATCGATATCAACGTCAATTTCTTAACCTCTCGGTTTCCCGTAACGGCCCGCGCTGCGCAGCGTTGTCCGACGCGCACTCGCCGCATTCGCAAGCGACTCTAAGTGAGTCGCCGCGACATTGTCCTTTGTATCCCGAGTTACGCCGACTACCACGTAAATATCGTGTGTTGCCGCATAACCTACGTATTGATTTGACAAATAATTAAAATCGAAAAGATGCTCACTGATAGATTCACTGATGCACGAGAGTATACCGCAGCACCTTGTAGATCGAAATAAATGCGAAGTTTATAACCTGGCGGCTTCCCGTGACGGCCCGCGCTGCGCAGCGTGTTTACAAGGCTCACACTCGCAGCGTTCGCGCGCGACACAAAGCGAGACGCTACGACGCCATCTTCGCGACCACGATCGCGTTCCCGTCGAAGATACGCACGGTACCGCGTAAACGACGCATGTTTCCATGTGAATTACGTATTGATATGATAAATAATCAGGACAAAAAATGCTCACTAGAATCACTCATGCACGAGCGTATATTGCACGAGGTGGTCGATCGACATATACGTAAATTTCTTAACCTCTCGGCTTCCTGTGATGGCCCGCGCTGCACAGCGTTGTCCGACGCGCACTAGCCCCGTTCGCAGGCGACTCTAAGTGAGACGCCGCGACATTGTCCTTCGTAAGATCGCAATCTCGAGATACGCCGACTACCACGTAAATATCGCGCGTTGCTGCGTAAAATACGAATTGTTTTGACAAATAATTAGAATCGAAAAGATGCTCACTGATAGATTCACTGATGCACGAGAGTGAACCGCAGGAAGTTCTAGATCGAAATAAATGCAAACTTTTTAACCGGCCGGCTTCCCGTGACGGCGCACCGTACACAGCGTCTTACAACGTGCACTCTCGCAGCGTTCGCGCGCCACACAAAGTAAGATGCCACGATGACATCTTCGCGACCATGATCGCGTTCCCGTTCAAAATACGCACGGTGCCACGTAAACGACGCGAGTTTCCGCATAAATAACGTATTGTTATCATAAATAATTAGGACAAAAAATGCGCAATAGTATCACTGATGCACGAGCGTATATCACACAAGGTGGTCGATCGATATAAACATAAATTTCTTACCTTCTCGGTTTTCCGTGATGGCCCGCGCTGCACAGTGTTGTCGGACGCGCACTCGCCCCGTTCGCCCTTTAGTCATGAAGAAATGGTACAGCGTAATATTTTTTTCCTTCGCACCGCGTGTTTCCATTTAACTCTAACTGCACCATTTTTCTATGTACTTTGCGCACACCACACCGTATCAATCGAGGGGTTGGTTGGCTAGCAAGTTGCCACATCTTTAGATCTCGTGACGCTGTGGGATATTTCAATATGGACGACTTAGTTTTCCATTCGTTCCCTTCAATCTCTACGTTTCGCGGATTTCCATGTGAAGAAGTCATTTTTTTCACGGTCATAATCACATCATTTTCTAAAATGACTAGATTGTTTGGATTTTTCGTCGTGAGAATGAAACCCTTGTATTTAATTTTACTTATTTTAAGCCTTTCGTTGTCCGTGCTTCTTGCGGACTTCAGAATTTCAATACTTTGTGGAATCGTCGCTTTTTTCTTCATTATATTCGATTCGTGCAACCGCCTGCATACCTGTGCCAGTGGTCGATTGGCATTACGGAGATACATCTTAATTTTCCCAAGAAGACTCTCGAAGGGGAATGCCGTCATTTTGCTCAGCGTACAGCCCATATTTTTAACGTCATCTGCGATATGAATCAGATTATGCCCATTCAAAACTTGCGATTGTCTTCCATAAAAAACGGGCATCGACGTAAAAAAAGTTTTCAAAAATCGTTTGGCGTGAGCAGTATATTTGAACGCCAAGTCTTCACTGCACAAAATTCTACACGCCGTGAATTTGGAACAACAAGAAATGTTTGTACAATTGTGGATTTAGAATTCCTCGGAGAACGATTGGACCACAGTACAGAAGAAGAAAGCGGAATTCTGTCGCTTTCCAAAGGGCGATACGATGAACACCTCGAGGCTTGCGCTGAAATTCTGCGGGAATACAACGTTTTAGTTGTTCCATTCTGTCTGAGAGTTGTTTTCGCTGTTGCGACCCGAGCTTATTTCGCCTTTGAAGTCGACTTTTCGTCTTTCCGAAGATCCAGTATTCGGCCAGTTTTTTCATTATGCCGATGCAACATAGGTGCATGAAATCCAACACGAACGTAGAGACGATGTCGAATGGACGTTGAATTTCAAGCAGTGCTGAACGACCAGTGTAGTGTTCTCGTTGGGATTCACGACGAAAAGATTTATCAGTTCGCTCTCGGCAGTTTACCTCAGGATAGACTGTACGGTTATCAACGCGTTCTCCGCGTGTTTCGCATCTTTCGCATGCCCAATACCCTCCGTGTCCCTTAAGGAGGCATCGTCGGTACAGTCACGTCAATTGCGCACTAAGATTTGAAACATTATTTAAATATACTTTCGGAAGGAAACAAGTGTCCAAAAAGGTGGATATGAATTAAAGAGATCCTGTTTAGTATAGAAAAAAATATATGCAATAAAAATTTACAGAAAAATAGCTCAGTTTATTCTAATAACCAATGGGACATATTATAAGCAGTTTTTTGGAAGTCAAATTGGTAATTTCAGGTCGATCTTGTCGGGCGACAGCTCGTTTTGTTCGTTGAAGAACATTTTACGAATTCACCGAGTTATTTTCTTCAGTTTATTTGTCGATTAGGAATAAAATGAGATAAACTCGTCGTTTAATTTTCTTCTCTTATAAACAAATGGCTGTAATTTGTGACCTATGAATATAATCGCAAATGTTCAACGGTAAATTTGTGCATTGTCCGTCGATAAACAAAATGAACCGTCGCTCGACAAGATCGAACTAAAATTACGAATTTGACTTCCAAAAAACTGCGTATAATATGTCCCATTAGTTATTAGCATAAACTGAGCTATTTTTCTGTGAATTTTTATTGCACATATTTTTTTCTACACTATACAGGATCTCTTTAATTCATATCCACCTTTTTGGACACTTGTTTCCTTTCGAAAGTATATTTAAATAATGTTTCAAATCTTAATGCGCAATTGACGGACTGTACCGACGATGCCTCCTTAACACATTTCAGAAACGATCGGGCTGGCGTGTCGCAAATGAAACAATGAATTGCCACGTGGTGGTGAGTTTCGTTAATGGTTATACCATCGAGAAGCAAATTATTGATTTCGCATACGAAATCGGCCAAAAAGTTATTGACGTCGTTAGGCTTTCCATCTCCGGAATAAATAGCCACTACAAATGGCTCATAAATATCCGGGTTAAAGTACACCTTGCAAAGTATAGGCCAAAATTGTTTCGTACTTGAATTAAACAATGGTACACCATCGACATTGATTTGAAGACGAATTGTTTTATCCTCGTGGAGATTTTTCTGCACACAGGCCAAAATACCTTTGGCTATTCCAAAATAAACATATTCCCCCATACTTCCACCTGCACTTTCCATGTCTTTTATGTCATAATTAGCTTCTGCCGTGGTCAAAAATGTTTTCGCAGATTTTGGGAGTTTTGGAAGCAACCTTCGTCTTAATATAGCCAAAAGTTGGTCAAGCTTATTTTGTTGTATATTGTTCGCAATAGCTCAATTGCGGATCTGTGTGATCTCATCCACTTCATCTTCTTTTTCACTTTCAGCATACGACGTTTCGTCCGGTTCCTCGTCGGAACTAACACCGATCTCGTGTCTTACAGCTTCTTGTTCGTCATTATCGTCAATGCTCATTTGTTCGCATTCATTGTCGAAGTCTACATTCAATTCTTCACAATCTTCACTTTGAACTCGTTCGTCTTGAGGTATTTCCAGAACTTCCTCTTCTTTCAAGCTGTCGCCTCCGCCACTCAGTGTCTGTACTTGAAATCGAATATCGTTGGCATCAGACGATTGGAAATGTTGTCCTTCTCGACTCTGATTACTCGATTGTGCATCACCTTTATACAATAGAAATGGTTAATACCGCAAAAAGAATACTAATAAAAATAAAATATTACTTTGACGATAAAATATTACTTTGACGAATTCGGTGTCGCTGTCGTTTTCGCAAAATATCTTCGACCTCGGCTTTCACTGTACGATGTCGTTGCACCCGCCCTCGATTAACTGATCGCTCTTTTTCTTTTTCCATAACTTTCCACTCTAAAATAAATGCATAACGAAGGTTTCGAATCGGAGTAGGTTGCACGAAAGAAATACACTTACAGGAGTTAACGCATACTGAATTTTGATAAAACGTTTTGGAGCGGCGAGAGATCGATGCGTCTCCGCCGACTGGCCGTTGCGAACTGTTCCCTTGGGGTTACAGAGGTGGGATACAGGTGCGAAAAATAAAGAATGTAATTTCGAGGATTCACGAACCGAGCGCGGGTCGGCGACCGCTACAATAACACGGCGCCGCGCGCGATCGAGAGCGCCCGAAACCTAGGGGTCGGCGACCCGCTGACCAAAACAAAGGGTACAGCTCTCGATTTCGGTGTGCGAAGGTACGTGTGATGACGAATTCTCGCGACTGACCTGTCGGTCATTTTCGCGCAACAAATGTAAATAACACTTCTTAGCCTCTCGATTTCCAGCGCGATAGCGCGCGCTATGCAGCGTGTTACAACGCGCAATCTCGTACATCGGCGGTTAGATTAAGGTATAGTCCTTGCCGATAATATTCATTTCGCATAAATTCGAGGAATTTGGGAGAGAATTGCAAACCCTTCTCGGTGGTATGAAAATCTGAAAAAATGCATGCACATTAAAGGTACTGAAAAGATTAATTTTGCATAATAATAATTCGAAAATGTTATTAACAAATTGATGAAAAAAACAATTGTTTAACAAATATTTCGATGACCCGAGATTTTTTTTCATGAAAATGATTCCTTCGTTTTTCCGAACACGTATGAATTTTTTCAGATTTTAGAGTTCACATTGAATTTTCACATATTTTCCTTATAAAAAACGCACAAAATTCAATGTGAACTCTAAAATCTGAAAAAATTCATACGTATTCGGAAAAACGAAGGAATCATTTTCATGAAAAAAAAATCTTGGGTCATCGAAATATTTGTTAAACAATTGTTTTTTTCATCAATTTGTTAATAACATTTTCGAATTATTATTATGCAAAATTAATCTTTTCAGTACCTTTAATGTGTATGAATTTTTTCAGATTTTTATACCACCGAGAAGTGTTTGCAATTCTCTCCCAAATTCCTCGAATTTATGCGAAATGAATATTATCCGCAAGGACCACCTTAAGTTTGGCGGCCGGTGCTGCCTGCCCCGCACCTATGCATAGGTGGCGGCAAACAATTTTATTCAAACAAAACTGGCTCGATTCTAAATGACCAAGGCATCTATACGTATATGCTAGACAGACTATATCTAGCTACTCGTCAGATGACTTGCGACATGAAACCTAGATACATCCTAGATAGCCGTGTCCTTTATACGTGTATGCTAGATAAATTATGTCTAGCTTCTCGTCAAATAACCTAGGACATAAAAACTAGATAGTTCCTAGATAGCCGTGCCATCTATAAGTGTATACTAGCTAGATTATATCTAGTCCCTTAACAGAAAACCTTAATAAAAGAAACTAGCTAGACGCTAGGTTCAAACCAGTTTATCCCAAACAGATTTCCACACGGGTACATGGCCCACCGTCAAAGTACGGTTGGTCCTTTAGAGTGTGCCTGGCGACAGGACTCACCTTGTACGTTAAAACTCAGGATGTCTCGACTTTCTACAATTTGCATTTTTACTGTCTGTGCATATAGCAAAACATGTAAATCTTTTTTTGTAACACGTGCACGAATCGCAGCACTTTCCATGGCAGTCTTGCGAGCCGAAAGTGGCCGTTTCCCTGTCAGTTGCGAACCTGTGGTGAAATGACAGAGTCACGCATGCGCAGTTCACTTTCGTCCCTTGGGAGTTTCTGTCATTCACTTTCGACCCTTCAATCACAACCTCACTTTTCAGTATTCGTCTCGCGCGACTGCCATTCCAAGTGCCGCAGATTCGTGCACTCGTTACAAAAAGTATGATGTGCAACACGGGTCGAAATGGCAATTGCGACTCGTGTGATTGCAGCCCTCGCTTCGCTCGGGCAGCAAACCTCACACTCGCCGCAATTGCCAACTTTCGACCCTTGTTGCACAATATACTATTTTAGGAGATTCACATTCTGGGCCCATGTGCTGGACACTGGAATTGTCACGACTCGACTTTGGCAAAGCAGACTCTAGTGCGTTTCTTTATTGCGGTTCAAAGAGCGTAGGGAAGAGTGGGGTACTGTGTGACACTTTTTTTAAAATACTTTTTTTAATTAATTAGAATAGTATTACGAATGGATTCCAATCATCATTGACTTCTCTAAACCTTTGGGTAACGCAAAGAAACTGCAATCAATAGTTGAAAAGGGTCGAAGGTATTAATATAATTCAATTGAAAATACTTTGCGAAATGTCACATTGTGCCCCACCGGTTGGGTAGAGTGTGACAGATAGAGGGGCACAATGTTGGAACCGATGTAAAACATGGTGCACAATGTTCCAACAAGTTACTTTTTTGTATTTTCGATAGGTTGTACAACACGTTTCCTTTGGTATTCAATGTAGGTTCATAAGATTGTCTCCAGCAGCTCTTCTTATACTATAAACTTCATAACCATCAATGACCACTCGCAGTACCGCCTTTTTCATCATGTTCTCCTCATCAATGCCTTTTGAAGTTGTTTTCTTTATATATTGGACCCGTTTCTTCTTCTGATACGAATAATCTATTTCAACCAATAATCTATGCAGCCATGAATAACAGGAGATGTAAAATTGTGCCAGTGTCACATTGTGCTCCACTACCATCAAACCTAATTTATTGTCATTATTAATACGTTTTCGATGGAAACGTGACAAAATATGGGCAGTGAGCGAAGCACAAATGATTACTCTAGCTATTAAAATCTAAAATCTGGGTTGTCAAGGAATGTGAGATAAGATATTACATTTTTCCGGCGAACGAAAAATTTCTTTCAGAGGGGTCCAAATCTATTATCATTTTTAATGTTTTTTTACTATCAACAACTGCAATTTATTTTGCGCTGACTAATTGCAATTTAACTTATTGTCTACCAACAAAAATTTCACAATTTACGGACTACAAATCCATTTAATATTGGCCGTGTCACACTGTGCCCCACTCTCCCCTAGGCAGATGCTTTTATGTGTAGCATGTTTCTTTGTAGCATGGCATTTCCACTTGGTTTACGTGACAAAATGCTAGAATATTCATACATCTAAGAATATTTGTATATTTAGGAATAATGCTCTGTAGTGACTTTTCCCTAATTCCGCAAAACCACAGCCTCTACAAAGCTAAAGTCCGGCGAGCCCTTCCCTCTATTTTTCAATGGGTGCCACCCCCATGGAAAAAAGTATATTTAAAGTATATGCAAAAAGTATATTTTTGAACGTAGTAAATTTTCTTTTTACGAAAAATTAGATATGTCGGATGTATTTAAAAAGTATATGTGAAGTATATGCAAAATATATATTTCATCAATTTCTAATATATATGTAATGCGTGAATTGCAGATGTATCATACATGTTCCAATATATGTAGAATTATGTGTTAAAGTATATTGAGGAATATATTCAATTTGTATTTGAAACTATATGTCATATATATTGACAAGTATATGTAATATATTTGAGGCATTCCATCCTGTTTCGCACAGTCAAAAAGTTCATAACTCCGAAAAAACTTGTAATTTTAACATACTTCATAATCGCCTCCTTAGAGTACATGGGATGTTTTATTTATTTTTGGGGCGCATTTATTACGTTATTTGAAAATTGACTTTTTTAAAAAATCGTCTGTATCTTTAAAATATTTAAGAATAAATGAATCATTTTATAAAAAATAAAAAATAATATTTTTTCAATAATTAACAAGGGATCCATTCGGCAGCAAGCGAGTAAACAGTGCGTCGAGTAATGTGCGTAGATAAAATCATTTTAGCTAAATCCCGGAATAAACATCGGACTAAAGTGTATCGTGATCGGTGATGTAAAACGGGGTGAACAGTTAGAGACAATCGGACAATCAAATAACGGTAGTGACAGTAAACAATTGCCTGTGCACAAAACATCTTAGCGTAGAGGTTAGAAATGTTCCTTTCCCCCGGCCCATCGGAATGTCTTTCGCAAAAGGTATCAGTGGCGACATCGGAGAGTACAGTGCCGATTTAAATCCAAATCTGGAGCAAAACTCGCCTGTACCGACGACGGAGTGCGTGTTTGTACAGATAGCTGGACTCGCTAATACCTCTACACCTGTTAATGCGGATGTAAACAAACCGTCAGCTGTGCCTAGCGGTACCCGAGCGCGAGGCAGGCCGAAAAAGCTACCGCTCTTCTCAAGTACGCCTACCAGCGCCAGTGCGGGAAAGGAACTTGGAAAACGCAAGTACTTTCAAACACTCGCTAATCCGAACGATTCTTGGAGCGAGGAATCAGCCGCGAAAAAAAGCACACTTACAAACGGACACCACCGCAAAGCACACAATCGCGTACTCCGAGCACAGACATAGGGACTGTAAAACAAGACACGATTACGATGGACAATACAGACGAGACAACCGACACAATAGTCGAGGAAAAAACCGTAGGAGCCTCTGCCATACTCGCGGCCATACAGGCAATGCAACTCGAAACTCGTCAAAGCTTCACTAATCTCAGATTGGAAATTGCCGAATCAAATACCTCGTTACGCACGGAAATCCAACAACTACGAGACGAAATCAGGGAAAAAGAGAGCGCAAGAGATAAGGTGCAGCAGACGCTCATTGCTCGCATATCGTCGTTAGAAAATCACATTTCCGAACCAACTGCATTTCCCCGAGTCGCTGAATTCGCGGAAAGATTGGAGAAATTGGAGGAAAAAGCAGCAAGGGCCTCACAAAGCGTGGCAACTACGGAAACACAAATCTCAAACGAAACTCTAAGGAGACTCAACGAAATGACCCGTAATATTGAAAGGCAAGAACAAAAAGAGCGCAAAAACAATATTATCATCAGAGGACTTGAACCTGGCATTACCGACCAAAAGAAACTGGTAGATTCTTTTCTTACAAAGGAATTCCACGCGCCGGGTGCGGTCGAGGACGCGCGCGCTCTCGGTAAGGGGAAAAAAATGATACTTGCCAAGTTAACAGACTTTAAAAAATACGAAAAGTACACAAAAATACGAATTATGAAGAAGAAAAAAGGAGTCCTGGGTAACAGACAAATCTTCGTGGACAGCGATCTGACCCCCACGGAAAGAATGACACAAAAGAAGCTCAGAGATATTGCTCGACAGGAGAAGAGCAACAAGCGGACGGTCAAAGTTGCACACCAAAAAATCGGGATTGAAGGAGAATGGAAGCGCTGGGACTCAGCACTGGATAAGCTTCTTCCGCTGGTACGCGCCCCTGCAAATCGACCGGAGGACGTCCACCAATCCGGGACAAAAAAAGACAACGCGACAACGACAATCTGAAATAGTACATTGTGCGACTAGTGCGCGAAGTAGGCGATTCACGACGAGTGTGAAGTTTGCCGCCCGAGCGAAGCGAGGGCGGCAATCACACGAGTCGTGAATCGCCTACGCGCACGTGTCACACATACTCTTTTTTGAAATACGTGTGTGCGAGTTCGTCTTCGAGTGCCTGCGTAGCGGGCGCGAAATAGTCGATTTTCGCATGTTATTGGAGAATTTATTCGCACACTCCGATCAGTGTTCGGAATAATATAAATAATGTTTTGGAACACCCACGGGGTAAAAAACTTGGCCAACCTCACGTATCCGCACGGAGCGCATATCATCGGCATCTGTGAAACCTGGACCTTGCACGGCTTTCCCACACTACCATCCCACCTGGGTAACTTCAAACCAGTATGGTCTCACGCAATCAAGGACAAATCGAGAGGACGTGGCAGCGGAGGACCGGCGGTCTTGGCAAATGAGACGATCGGCGGAACGGAAATAATTGAGCTCACGGAACGATGGATCTTCGTAAGCGCGGCGATCGAACATGTAAAAGTAACTTAGACGATGCGCCAATCGAACTGACTGAATCCACGAATTTAAACGGAAGCCGAAATTCACTCGATCAGTTTATAGCCGCCGAGGGGTTACTTCTTTTCAATTTTTTACAAGCTACGGTTTTATCTGTTTAAACGGCAGAATTTTAAGCGACATGCCCGCGAAAATCACCTACTCGAGTGTAATAGGAAAAAGCGTAATCGACTTAGTTTGGTCTCATATTAACGCCCTCAATTCTGACGCCTTTTTTTTACAACCGAGACCAACATTTGGCGTTTGACACCGTTGATCACGGCGTGCTACTGGCTAAACTTCGGTGTTTGGGCGTGCGGGGGGCTTTGTTGCAGTGGTTCGCCTCGTACTTGCGCGGTAGACAGCATATTGTCAGTGTTAGGGGTTCGCACTCGGGACGATTTACGGCCGTTTCGGGGGTTCCGCAGGGGTCTCACGTGGGCCCTTTGCTATTCATATTGTTTATTAATGACATTAAGAGCTGTTTTGTGCACTTCCAGTTTTTGCTTTATGCGGATGATCTGAAGGTGTTTCGGGTCATAGATCGGCCTGAGGATGCTGCGTTGTTGCAGTCTGACCTTCATAGGCTTTCGAGGTGGTGCGCGTTGAATAGGTTGTCGTTGAACGTTTCGAAATGTATGGTGATCTCGTTCTATAGAATTGCGCAGCCTCTCTTATGTGAGTTCTGTATTGGCGGTGTTATACTGGCGCGTGAATCTTTGGTTAAGGATCTGGGAGTGTACCTTACAACTTCGCTGAGCTTCAATTTTCATGTGTCTTATGTGTGCGGGCGTGCCCTCCGTACTCTGGGGTTCATTAGGCGCAATGCGGTTGATTTTCGCAACCCGCTGTCAGTCAAGGTTCTTTTTTGTGCGCTGGTCCGCCCGATCCTCGAGTATGCATCGGTCATCTGGGCTCCTTTCTATCAATCTCATATTGACGCGGTTGAGCGGGTTCAGCGGAAGTTTGTCCGGTATTTGTTTCTTAAGTTTAGGATATGTGAAGGGCATTATCTAAGTTTTTTGCGTGCGGAGCTTAACATGGGGACTCTTGCGTCGCGTAGGCTTAAGGCCGAACTCTTATTGTTGTATAAAGTCATTCATGGTGTAATCGACTGCTCGGAGTTGCTGGCTAATGTGTTGATTTCTGCCCCTCTGCGTAATGTCCGAAACCATGCGGTTTTCCGCGTTCGTCACCACCGCACCAATTATGGGGTTAACGAGTCGCTTTCGCGTATGTTTCGGAATGGCAATGCTGCCTCCGTTTTCGTGGACTTCTTCGGCCGACCGTTTTCTGCGTTTGTTCGCGATGTTGACAGATATGTTGCGCAACTTGAATCTGTTTAGGTGTTCTTTTCTTTCTTTTCTTTTGTAATTTTTTCCGCGGCGACGCGCTTAAGGCGTTTGTTACTCTGCCATCGGCATATATTTGTTGTTTTTCAAGGGCTTGTCCCGTCCATTGTACAAAAAATAAAATAAAATAAAACATGATAACCTTGCTAAATAATGACAATGGAACTGCTACAAAAGCCCTATTTTAAGTTATGACAAATGCGCTAACGCTCAAACCTTTAGTAGAAACGAGTAAATCCAATCCGCTGCACACTCGAAGGAAATACCGATTCCAAAACCTTAGTACCTCGAATTGGGACTTAGCCTAACTTCGCCGTAATCTACTATTTTTATACGATTTGATGTGTGCGAATATTATTTTTACTGTTATTGTATGTGAGAGTTCTATGTATTTATGTGCTGTAATGTAAACCAATATAAAATAAGATTTAGACTAGGGAAAAAATGCGCTGTAATGTAAACCAATTTAAAGTAAGACTTAGACTAGGGAAAAAAAGAAACGTGGTTATACTCGAATCCATGTAACGATCATTTGTACTGGCTCACCCTTGCCACGGGGACTTTACCCCATAAGGCAATAAATATATCTATCTATCTAACAATTAACAATGTCATTGAAAATGGTGAAATTAAGAATAAATGTATTCTTTCAGTAATTTATTTTTTCACTAACATTGTTAATTATTGAAAAAATATTATTTTTCATTTTTTAATATTTTTTTATAAATTGAAAACACGATTAAGAATAAATTTATTCTTAATTCCACCATTTTCAATAACGTTGTTAATTATTGAAAAAATACTATTTTATATTTTTTATAAAATGATTAAACAATGCATATGCGTACCCCGACCACTTTTAATCAAATATGAGCTTACTCTATACATATAGCAGGATGTTCTGTCATTTTTTGAGAAAATATTTTTTCAATAGTTAACAATGTTATTGAAAAAATATTTTTTTTCATTTTGTATAAAATGAAAATATGATTAAACGATGCGTACGCGTACCCCAACCACTTAAAAAATAAGCTTATTCTATAATAAGCTTATTCTATAATAAGCTTATTCTATAATAAGAATTAAATGAGCTAAATTCTAATTAGATGAGCTTGTTCTATAATAAGCTCATTTTTTTAAAGTGGTTGGGATACGCGTATGTGCATAGGCACATAGCAGGATGTTGTGTAATTTTTTGAGAAAATTTAAACATGACGTATTGGTCGAAACAATAAATTTCTGTGTATTTTGCTTAAAAACGAGGTTTTGTTGTTTCCGAAAAAAAGAGAATTATTCAAGTTCATTTCAATCTTAAACTTTTTTGTCCCATAGATTTTTCAGTGCCATCCCATATTTTAAAGATATAGACGATTTTTGAAAAAAGTAAATTTTCAATTAACTTCAAAAATGCGCGCCAAACATTTTGAATAAAATCCGATGTATTCTAAAGAGGCGATTATGAAGTATGCTAAAATTACAATTTTTTTTTCGGAATTATGAACTTTTTGACCGTGCGAGACGGAATCGAATGCCTCATATATTTCATCTATTTCAAATGCTTTTCTAATGCAACATGTGTATAGATGTACTGTATATGTTTGTATATATATGGAGCGCATACCTCGGAGACATTTTGATACATGCAACGTAGACTTCGAGGACATCTGGCTGTTTTGAGGACAGTCCTCTTAATACTATCAACATTAGGGTGGTCCTTAAAAGGGGTATTTTTAAATTTTGATCTTGCCGCCCCCCAGATCGGTTCGAAATAAAAATTAAAAAATCCTCAAATTTTTTCAGATTTTTTCTACCACATTGAACCCTCCCCCACGGGGATTGAAGTTTTCCATTTAAAATACATGGGACTTTTCGGTCTTCGCAGTCAATATTTTATTGCGGGACTATATGCCAATCGAAAAATCTGAAATTTACACAAATTACGCTATAAACATATTACTATAAGGGAAAAAATCACCAACCCCCTACCCACAAATATTGTATATATATTATATAGATTTTCGCTTCTGAAAATAACGAGTTGAAGTTTTTCAATGTGTTTATTGGTTTTAAGCAATCAATATTTTACCATGCGACTATTTCTTTGTTAAAAAGTTTGAAACTTACACAAATTACTCTATACATGTAACACCATACGGGAAAAAATTAACAACCTTTGATAATTTTTAAAATTGATTATTCAATAAAATTATTATTATTAATTATTAAAATGATTAATTTTAGATGAATTAAATATCTCTTTTGAAAAGAATGTGATTTTTTACCGAATCTACCTTAACAGCATTAAAGAGTGATTTATCAATATATTGCATTTTGAAACATAACACGAATTTTTGTATGTCTTCTCAACGGTTGAAATAATTCACGTTAAAATTCGGTTGGTTCATTCTGTCAGATAAGGCTAGTGTTTGACTAAAACTCCAACTGTCGCTAGTTATTTAGTTACAAAGGCCGCCACTGGTGTCGCCAATGCTGCATAATACGTATTTCGAGGTGTTTCCATCAATTAGCTGCTTTTTTCGATTTTGTATGGAAATGTTACTTTAACCTCATTCCGCAATGGAACTAAGGCCGGATCTGCGTCAAAACATTTATTTACTTGGTGATTTTGACACACAAATCTACGGAAACAAGTTGCCATCAAAAGGGCAAGTGCTGAATTAAATAACGAATTGTAATTATCGAAGTAGCATTTTCTTAAAATAAAAATATAGAAAAACGTAACAAAAAATGTCATCTTTTCTACTATTTTGTATATTTGGACCTAAGGTTTTTTTTACAGAGCCCTGTTATGAAAAGTAGACCACATTTAACCCTTTTTTTACTGCAAAATCCATATATCTTTTTGGCCTGACATTGTCAACCCTCCCCCCTCCCAAGTTTGAGGATAGGGGGTTGGTGATTTTTCCCCTTATAGTAAAATGTTTATAGCGTAATTTGTGTAAATTTCAGATTTTTCGATCGACGTATAGTCCCGCAATAAAATATTGACTGCGAAGACCGAAAAGTCCCATGTATTTTGAACGGAAAACTTCAATCCCCGTGGGGGAGGGTTAAATGTGGTAGAAAAAATCTGAAAAAAATTTAGGATTTTTTTATTTTTATTTCGAACCGATCTGGGGGGCGGCAAGATCAAAATTTAAAAATACCCTTTTTAAGAACCACCCTAATCAACATAGAGTATATTTCGATGACTGCCCCCAAACAAATAGCTATCAATTTTACGTGTAATTTGAGGTCGTGGATAAAATCGTGTCAGTTTGAGGACTGTCGTTGAAATCACAAGTTTGTGGATCGCATTATTTGGAGACTGTCTTTAAAGTAACGACTATGTGGTCCGCATGATTTGAGGACAGCTGTAATTTTTTGTGTGTTGGACTTTTCGACGATTCCTTCGACGATCTCATCCAACGGCTGAATAGTTTGTACTTGAGATCCAGGATAGACAGAGAACAAACCTCGAGGTACAAATTTCTCAGAATCATTCGACTCGGGAATTCGGTTTTGAGAGAAACGCATCTCTGTTATCTGTGCGTTGATGATTTTGCGTTCAGACATTTACACGAGAGCATCTCTCTCGCTGGGCATCTGCGTTTCGTGTTTTGTTGCATTATTGACAGTTCAATCATTCACGATAGGTCGTGATCTCGAATTCCGGAAAATTAGTACACAGTCAATTACATTGAGTATTGATGTTTTTATTATTCAACTTTCACGTAATATCACAGTACATTACGCACTTTACCACATATTCTTTATTCAGTCTTTGTGAATGTATCATATAATAAGAAGTAAGATTTACGTAGAAAAACGTAGCGAATACAAATTTTAACAGAACTTAAATTCTTTTTCGTGGGAATATTAACGTAATGATTAAAGTATTCTTCTCGAATCTAGTTCGAGTGCAGGAACTACGTTTTTTTTTTACAAAGAAACAACAAACTTATGAATAAAATTATTATTATTATACTGATAACGGAATAAAGCCTCGCCGTCGTTCAGGTTCCAATGGCTGTGACTATTGTGTTCTCGTATTGTAGTCTTTGGGGACATAGTTGCGTATACAAAGTCTGTTTCGAAGACTTATGGCTCTTTTGAGAACATATACACGATATGTTCTCGTATTGTAAAGTCTGTTCCGAAGACATTTTCTTTGAGGACATGTACACCTCAAAGAATACAATACGCGAAAATATCGTATTCTAAAGACAAAGAAAAGTTTTATATTATAGATGTCCTCAAAAGAGACATGTCCTCGACATCGACTTTATATATACAAACAGGTCCCCAACGAATACAAAACGCGAAAATATCGTAGGGTAGAAGTACCGGTTGTGGCCACCGTAAGCATTTTCATATGTTGAAATGAATTGAATTTAGAATAATAAATCATAAAATCGATTCGCAGTTATACCTTGCCCATCGTAAATAGTTATAGATTAAATCCTATGCGATATAAAACTTTAGTAAATTTGAGAAAAGAGAAAAAAATCAAAAATGCAGGATGTGCCAATGCCCCAGTTGTGGCCATACTTTGAAAGTTTCACTTTCGTCACAATAATTTAAATAAATAATTATACAAAAAATAAATATAGCTCGCGACAAAAAACGTTCTATTTATTATTTTCTGTCGTGAATTACGACCGTTGTCTCGTTTGCACAGAGGCAATATTTTCCAATATGTATATTAATATATAATCCCTTTTTGGTTTATAAGTCAAAATTCTATTTTACCTTATCCCACGCATTCATACACACTCAAACATAAATTAATCCGTTTTTATATTCACCGTCACAAATCTGTCAATAAATACAATTTTCTAATATATCAATGTAATAAGATTACTCAGCTCGTGAAAAATGTGGTGTGCCTCGTTGGCTCTTTCCCCTGGGGCTCGCAGTTGCATTTGATTCTCGTTCAAGACTCCGCGTGTCCAAATTATCGGCCGGCCAAGCACGATGAGGAATTATATGACTGGAGAACTCCTCCGTCCAGGATACAGCGCGGCAATCTTCTTCGATTATCAGAAGCGTCCTTCTGTCACGACGTCCCCAGAGCGAAAGAGAGTGAGTCATGGACATTTCGGAGCAAGTGCTCCGTTTGTCCCCACTACTCTCGGTACATGTACTACGTGAACCGCAATTTCGTGGGTCTCGTATCACCAGATATTCGAGCGCGGTCTTTGAAATGATTTTGCTCTCTTATAACTTGTACCGGTTCCGGCCATTTAATGCCCCAGTTGTGGCCATATCTTCGAAATTAATTTATGATATCTCGTTTATTCAGACAAAAATATAAAACGACAACAATTTTCGTTATTTTAATACACACAATTATTTAATACAACATAATATGTTATTTTAATAAACTTCGTTCTGTTCGCTTCTTGTAGCGCGTTTCCTCGTAGCCGGTTTCTTCGTCGTAGGCGGTGGCTTCTGAGAGTGTTTCTTTGTAGGAGGCGATGGCATCTGCGTGGCTTTCCTCGTCGATTTTCGCTTCTGTGGTAGAACACCTGTCTCGGCGGTTGATTCCTGCATAGCTTCGCCATCCTCAATGTTTTTTTCGGTCTCTTTTACTTCCGCTACTCGTCTCGTTTTTCTCGCCGTGGCTTTTACTGTCTTAACTCGCTTTTCGTCTTCCTTCACTGCCATTATTTCAGCCCACTTCTCGGACGTGACCACACACGGCAGCTGTTCAAGCTTATATTGCCGTTTTTTCGTAGGTTTTGGATCCGGATATATTAGCAAATTTTGTAAAGTATCTTCCATTGACTTTACGATCGTTATGTTTCCGTCGCGAGAAGTAGGATTTGCTGCGTCATTCGTCTGTTCAATTACTTCCTTCGGATTTTCTCTCGCCGCGTTCGTAGAAGTAGGATTAATCGTCACGTTACTCGTCGAAATCGTCAGCAAATTCTGATTTTCATCAGCCTTATCGAGCAGGCTATGGATTTCTTCTTCGACATCGTCGATGAGTAAAATTTCCTGCTCCGAACCTATACATTGGTAATCCGCGAAATATCATTAGCAGGAGAATACATTTTGAAATGTCCCAAAAATTATACAAACGCAATTTTCGAATTTTACCTTCTTCTAAATATCATTTTGACGTTAGAATTCTGCATCCTATAAATTTTACAGAAATACGTACCATCTACAACCGACTGTAACTTGGGAAACTCGAATTCGATAGTATCGCAACTAATCGTATTTACCGCCGATGCTTCAACGTCGATGCTGGGCTCGCAATTGTCTTGAAGATTTGACATTTCTTGAAGAATTCTTCCGCTCGACTCTTGACGGAAATGAAACCAGGTTTCGTAGAGAGCTGTGTACTGAACATCCCCAACCCAATGCGTGTTCCCATGTAGGAATGCCGATCTCTTGCCGTTCTTGGACAATCGTTTGAGCCTTTTACCAGTATTAGCAGACGAGGTACGACTATCAAGATAGGCCCAAGCCTCAACAGGATAATGGGCCATCACTCGGCCAGGCCCTAATCTATGATTCGGCGCCAAACTGTCGCCAAATATTAGACAAGTAACGAACCAACATTGGCTCAGCGATTGGTAGACATCCGTTAGTGTAACAGAAAATTCCTAAAATAATGCGTGACCCGTGTGTTCGCCTAATCTCTGGTCAAGCTTGGGCGTGTCCTGGCATAGCAGTGTTTGTTTCATATTTTTCCAAAAATTACGAGATACGGTAAAATACTGGCCCTTGCTCAGGACAACACTCAAACGGCCCCAGGCGAAGGAACGGTAAACTTCTAATAAAATACGTGAAACGTTCGTTGGCCGAATCTTGGGGCAAATATGTTCGCATCGTCGCGAATTAATTACTGATTTTTATTTTTTCCAAGACTGCTAAATGTCGACACAATCCTGAGCCGTGATCAAGACAAGAGAAGTCTGATCGATGGCAAGAGAGTGGCACAGTGTCAGTATTATGTATTAACCAATTATCAGCCGAATCTTGGCCCAAGATGATGCGTATCATCGTGAGTCAATACTTTCGGTGTGCTTCAGAGTGATGGTTACATATCGGCGCTTATTCGGGACAAGAGTGGAACAGCTTCAGGCAGAAAACCGGCAGATTTATAAAAATATACGTGAGCCGATCTTTGGTCTAATATCGGGGCGAATATGTTCGCATCGTCACGAATTACCTGTTGATTTTTATTTTTTCCTAAACTGCCAAATGTCGGCACAATACTGACCCATGATCAAGGAAAGAGCTGTCTGATCGATGGCAAGACAGTGGCGCAGTGTTAGTATTATATATTAACCAATTATTAGCAGAATCTTGGCCCAAGACATTGCGTATCATCATGAGTGAATACTTTTGGTGCGCTGTAGAGTGATGGATAAATACTGGCGCTTATTCGGGACAAGAGTGGAACAGCTTCAGGCGAAGAAACGGCAAATTTACAATAACATGCGTGAGCCGATTCTTGATCTAATATCGGGGCAAATGCGTTCGTATTAACGCCAATAGACTGCGTTTTTTAATTTTTCCCAAATTACCAAATATCGGCACAATACTGAGCCATGATCAAGCCAAGAGCTGTCTGATCGATGGCAAGACAATGGCGGAGTATCAGTATTATGTATTAACCAATTAATAGTCGAATCTTGGCCCAAGACGATGCGTATCATCGTGAGTCAATAGCTTTGGTGGGCCGTGGGAGTGATGGTTAAGTACTGGCGCTTATTCGAGACAAGTGTGAAACAGTTACAGGCAAAAAACGGCGAATTTACAATAAAATGGGTGAGCTGATTCTTGGTATATTTTCGGGGCAAATGTGTTTACATCGTCGTCAATTATCTGCTATTTTTTTATATTTTCCAAACTGCCATGTTTCGGTACAATATTGACCCAATAAACACAAAAATCGGTTTCGTTACAGTTATATTACAATTGCAACGAAACCAATTTTTGTGTTTACTGGGGCGTTTTGATTAAGACACGACCCGTATGCTGGATCGTAATCCCAATTCGCGGGAGTCCGAGACATCAAGACAACTTAAAAAAAAGTCTTCGCTCAAGGTTCATTTAAAACGTAACTAACTTTTTTTCTTTATACTTCATGTTACATGATAGCAATTTATAAAATGTTTTGATATATATATATACAGGGTGTCCCAAAAGTTATGAACTAGCGGCTGCGGAAAGGTAGCTGGTGCCCACCCGAATGCACCTGCGAAATTTCAGCTTCCAATTCGCAAAATTGTGGAAACGCTCTTGTGGCGAAGTTTGCCTACCGATGAGGGGTGCGTTGGACTCACACAGATGCAGAGGCGTCGTAAGCCCCGAGTGCAGGTAGCGTTTTGTTTTCGATCGTGGCTCGGCGCGACGCGGTGCCAGTCATTTGTCATCGACTCTGACGTCACAGCCTCGCGTGGAGCCGAGCGCGAGCGAGTGTTGGCTTCGCGCCAAGTTCGCATCGTGTAGCGCGGACTCAACATTCCGAGTGAATAGAAAAGCAATCATCACATGTTGGAAATGTTAAATGGTACAGAATGCTTTTAGATGTCAGATAAAATGTTACGCAATAATTATCGACTCAATGTTTCGATGCCGAAACTGAAAATGATTTTTCGCATACTTCGACTGTCGTGCATGCGCTAATTCATCGTCTCGGAGCGACAGATAACGGAAATTTTGCCGATACATCGATTACCGTGCTTACGCGTTTACTTGGATTTCTGTTCATGCTCTCACCTTGCTCTCACCTTTTACTCACGTTGGTTACATACTTGGTTTGCCATATTTCTATTAATTCATCATTGCTTAAAGTATTTCGAGTAGCACAGTCCCATGAAATGTGAGATTTCATAGGAAATGGGACAGATTCCGGAGAGACTCCGTAGCAGAGTTGTAAATCTCTAATTTTTATAGAAATAAAATTGATCCTACGATTGGCTTTGTAATTATGTTTTTACAATAATAACTCGTAAAGATTGCAATATGATATGTAAACTTTTAAATAGAAGCAAAAAATATTAATTTCCCATAAAACTTTATGGTAATCTTATTGAAAAAATTGAGAAATACTGTTAATGCATTACGAAAATAATGGATGACTGCGCTTGTCCATTTTTCGCACAATTTCTCCCAAAATTTAATTAAAAGTTAAGTTTTTCTTACGGCTATTCAAAAGTTCACATATCATTTTATAATCGCTACATGTCATAATTACAAAATCGTAACTGGAAAATAAACTGTTGTGTAAACTTTAATTCTTAAAGTAATGGGGACTTACAACACTGCTCCGTAGCTTCTCGGCCACATCGAGAAGGCCCGGCAGATCAATTTCGCCGCCTTCAAGATCTGCGACGAGGGCCTGAGTAAGGACATCGCCAGGGTATTGAAGACCGTCGACAGGGTCGGCGAGGCCACGTATGGCTCGACCATCGTCGGGAATCCGCTGGTTCTTCTCGTTACCATCGACATGGCTTTCGCTGTTGTTTTTCAGATTCGTCGGAATCATAAGAATCTTCCGACACCCGAGGAGAATTCGAAACCCGTCACGGGGCCGGAAGCGACCGTACTGAACGCCGCCGCTGTCGGAGGGCCAGCAGTGGTTCCGCTGGGTCTGGTACCGCAAGCCCGGCCCGTGGCGTCCAACCGGTGAGTTGTTCTTTTCATTTTTTCTTGAAACGCAAAAGAGAAGCGCAAACATAGGGAAACAACCGTTCAACCGGTGAAGTTTTCCCCGATCCGATTCGGATTCGACCAAAGAAGGTCAAATCGATTTCCTCTTTTTTTCATTTAGACGGAGATGATATAAAATTCAAATATTTGCTTTCGACGTCCGTTGAGAAAGGACCGATAGACAAGCTATTGATTATACGTTAAAACGGCCATATTTTCTTATACCGTAAATAGGATATTCTAAGGAGTGGGATGTTTCGATGTATTGCCCCCTCGGAGGAGCACAGATTCATTTA
Organism: Pimpla rufipes; assembly: GCA_963932165.1. Classification (NCBI taxonomy): domain Eukaryota; kingdom Metazoa; phylum Arthropoda; class Insecta; order Hymenoptera; family Ichneumonidae; genus Pimpla; species Pimpla rufipes. The sequence goes on along the minus strand of OZ010631.1, from coordinate 10,859,162 downwards.
AAATCGCCGTGCGTACTTTCTGAAGGCGCGCACGACCATTACCTTAAGGTTTTTGGGGTCTTTCAATGCGCTGTTTCGGATTTATGGAGCTAATAGGGATGCTTTTGTAACGGCTGGGCCGAAAATTCGGGGATGTGTGTAGGATGGTAGTGCGGATGAATTGGCGAAGTTTCGAAGAGAGAAAAGATATGGTGATCTCCGGGACTCGAACCCGGAATGTTCATTCCTTAGTCAGAGCGCTAACCACTGCGCTAATGTCACCTATGCTTTTCTCTCATTCGAATCGTCTTCTTATATGAAGACGGGCCGTTACACACTCCCCCTTAGTGAACTCGACGTCCTCGTCGACTGGGCAGAGCGGGTGTCCGATTACGCGATTGCAGGGGAGACGCTGCGCTCCATCGGTACAAGGCGCAGAGCAGGTAGCCTGTTACGCGATTGCAGTGGAGCGTCGTAGATCTCGCGAAGCCTATCTCCATCGTCGGACCTCTTCCCTCGGCCGTGTTGAGTCCCGCGGTGCAGCTCTTCAGTGCCAGGCCGGGGTTATCTGTACGCCTCCGTCGGTACAAAGGCGCAATTGGGGATCGTGGGCCCGAAAACTTCTGACACCATGTAACGGCTGGGCCGAAAATTCGGGGATGTGTGTAGGATGGTAGTGCGGATGAATTGGCGAAGTTTCGAAGAGAGAAAAGATATGGTGATCTCCGGGACTCGAACCCGGAATGTTCATTCCTTAGTCAGAGCGCTAACCACTGCGCTAATGTTATCTATGCTTTTCTTTCATTCGAATCGTCTTCTTATATGAAGACGGGCCGTTAGACTTTTTTCGCGTGAAAAAGACCCGATAATACCTCACTAATTCATAATGATGATTTTTGGTCCAAACAAGCTTAAATATTTTATCACATTATTGTTCAAGAGAAAAAAACAAAGTTTATACCTAAGACTTTAACCACTGATTTGTTCACTATTAAAAATAAATTACAAATGCACCAATAAACTTACTTTCCGTACAAAAAGAAGACAGGATTCGTACGTGAAGCTTTATCATTATAATTTTTTTGTACTCCCCGGGTGTTGCCAAAGGACTTTCGCCGAGCACGACATTTACAGACCACCGAGGTCGGAAGCTGGATCATGAAATACCAAGCACACCATTGAATTTGCTGTCCGCCCCAAAAAACAAAGTTGGTACCTAAGACTACTATATTTTTTTATTCCCTACGCGTTGTCAGGTGAATTCTGCCGTACTCGTGATTAATGCATCATCGGGGTGGTAATTCGTTGCCAAAATTAGCAACAGCAGCATTAAATTTGCGTTTCGCGTTCGAAAAACAAAGTTGGCGCCTGAGACTTGACAATTATCATCTTTTTTTCACTCCCGACACGTTGCCAGGTCAATTTAGCCGCCCTCATGATTAATGCACCATCGGGGTCATAACTCGTTGCCAAAATTAGCAACTGCACCATTAAATTTAAGTTTCGCATTCAAAAAACAAAGTTTCAGCCTAAATTTTGATAATTATCATTTCTTTTAATTTCCGACACGTTGCCAGGTGAATTTAGCCGCGCTCGTGATTAATACACCATCGGGGGTGTAACTCGTTGCCAAAATTAGCAACTGCACCATTAAATTTTCGTTTCGCATTCAAAAAACAAAGTTGGTGTGCCTAAAACTTGATAATTATCTTTTTTTTCATTCCCGACACGTTGCCAGCTGAATTTATCCGCGCTCGTGATGTATCTTGTAAATATCAAAAAGCAAAACTGTAAATATCATGAAATCAAATCGATTTCATTGCATAAATAAATGGGAGTCCCGGGCACGCTGTGCCTGCCACATACATAATGCATGCGCGCGCACCTGGTCCACATCAGATTATGCGGAGCGAACTACAACGCGCGAAATATTTGAATTTTCACTTTTGAGTAAGAAGAAGAAAAGAAAGATTATCAACTGGTATACTTGTTTACTTGAACACTCAAATAAGGCCCTTTTTAAATGCAAAATCGCATTTGTAAGGATAGGACTAGAGACGTGAAAAGACTTGTATTTTGATTTTCTGTAAAGTGATCGTGAAAATACGGTACATTTACCGTCTTTTACCGTCATTTTTTTCTGCAAACTTTGTGTTGTGAAAATTGCGTGTAAATTTTACACGCGAAACGCAAATTTAATGGTACTGTTGCTCCCTCC